>OY992508.1:24284904-25003873 GCA_963921215.1 Scoparia ambigualis
AAGCAGTCGCCATGGCCGAAATCGGCCGGATGGATCATCATCATCATCATCAGGCTTCATACTTTCGATTGGTACCTATGTAATTTATCTATTATCGAAACAAGTGCAATATTTAAAAAAATATATTTTTAAATATATTAATCATATACTGGACTGAAATTTTTCAGCCAACCTACTCGTAATATATTTTTTAACACATTAAATTTGATATAAAATAATTTTCATCCATTACCCGCTTCGGTGAAGGTCGTTGTATACTCGGATCCTCTACTATACGAATGCGAGAAAATAAAACAATCCAATACAATAAGAATTGGTTTATTTTATTAAAAATTAACCCGTTAGTTGCTTTTACGACACCCAAGGGAAGAGAGGGCTTGGTAGTATTATATTGATGAGCATATCGCCGCTCTATGCTGTTAGATAGTATGTGCAGTCTTTCCATCTCTTCCCTTGGGTGTCGTAAAAGGCTACTAACGGACTAAAGACTGCACATACATCCTACAGCATAGAGCGACGATGGGCTCATCCAAATAATACTTCCAACCCCCTTTCTTTCCTTGGGTGTCGTAAAAGGTGACTAACGGACTAAAGACTGCATATACATCCAACAGCATAGAGCGGCGATGGGCTCATCAAAATAATACTACCAACCCTTCTCTTCCCTTCGGTGTCGTAAAAGGCGACTAACGAACTAAAGACTTTATATACATTCAACAGCATAGTGCGGCGATGGGCTCATCAAAATAATATTACCAACCCCTTTCTTCCGTTGGGTGTCGTAAAAGGCGACTAACAGACTTAATACTGCACATACATCCAACAGCATAGAGCGGCGATGGGCTCATCAAAATATTACTACCAACCCCTCTCTTCCTTTCGGTGTCGTAAAAGGCGACTAACGGACTAAAGACTGTACATACATCCATCAGCATAGAGCGGCGATGGGCTCACTACCAACCCCTTTCTTCCCTTGGGTGTTGTAAAAGGCGACTAAGGGACTAAAGACTGCACATACATCCAACAGCATAGAGCGGCGATGGGCTCATCAAAATAATACTACCAACCTCTCTCTTCCCTTCGGTGTAGTAAAAGCGACTAACGGGCTTAAGGCTCCTACCGTCGCCAACGACCTTGAGCGTACGGGCGGAGCTTATACTTCACCCCCGCACTACCCGCTGATAAACATCGCGCGCGCCAAGAGGTATCAATGTTCAACTATAGGTTTGCTATTACTACTAGAGATGCAAAAAAGTGCTTATTTTTAACCTTTATGCGTTGTACGATTTTCAAAAAGCATGCTTATAAAAATTCTTTTTTGCTTATTACTTACAAAAAGCTGGCTATGTTGTGTTGAAACGAAAAAAGTAAAGCTGTGAGTGTTAGCATACCTACCTGCTTAATACGTTTTTCGTTGTTAACATAATTTGTTGACAACGTGTTTCGTTGTCATTTAAACAAAAATTAAATATTAAGTTGTACGACGTAAATATTAAATATGTAAACAAAACCGTTAATAATTAACCGATCAAATTAAGTGCAATTCTGTGCAATGCATTTTGTCGCAGCCAGCCTTTGTCGTGTTTTGCTCATTATTGTTTTAACAACAATAATGTTTCATAAATAAAACCTCACATATTCATTGTATAGCCTGACCAGAAAAATAGAAAACCTGCTACCCTATCGGCTAAAAAATATGAATATGGACATGGGCTTCATTTGACATTTGAAGCCCATAATATGCCCATATAAGGACAAAATATGGGCTTCAAATGTCAAATAAAGCCCATGATGTCCATATTCATATTTTTAGCCGATAGACCCGCAGGTCATGATGCGGAAAACTAATGACACTAATTTCCTTTACTGGCAAAACTATAAAACGTCATTATCTTGACATCATTGTCATCTGTTCATCGCTGTCAAAGGGTCAGCCAGCACGGACTATTTTTTGTTAATTTTGTTATTATTTGATATATTGTTATTATAATGCTGGAAACTATTCATATAGTCGTGAGAGAAAAGTAGTTTACAATGTATAAATATTTGTTGTAGAGAAAGCTCAAGGCTTCGATATATGATTGGCCTCGATTTTTATTGTACTTGTTAGTTGTGTTCAAAAAAGGTAATAAGTTTTTTATTTTAATAAATTATTAACCTCCCTCCCCCCACACCCCCCCGCCCCTCAATTTAGGAGACGCGTTTGTACATTTTTACCTATTTTATTCAAGTTTTAAGTAATTTATGTTTTTAGGTGTGTCTCGTTCTTTTGTAATGATATTAAAAAGAGAAGGACACACGTCAGCTGTCAAAAAGAAAATTAAACTAGATAATTTTGATTATTCATAAAGTTTATGAATTTTATCCAGTTCGTAAAGAAGTACCGAGTGATTTATGTTGGTGGCGGTGAAAGTGATTCATTATGCAACGGAAGTTACAATGAGTCTGATATATCTGAAATCCAACCATTGGTACAATCTGATAATGATGAACATGAAATGTCGTATGATATAGTTGAATACCTATTTAGATACTGATTTTGATTAATGATAGGTATTAAAAATCTGGCTTTGATAATTTTATTTCTTTGACCCTTGACTTTGTTATGTAGGCATATCTACAAGAGCACGTTAGATTACATCAATCAGAAATGTTCTTTTTTGGATTTCCAATGACACCATAATAAATAAATTAATGATAGGTACTACCTATGTCTAATAGTATGAAAAAAATTTAACGCTTGCCAATTCACATGGGTATGATTTTACTTAGTGTTGCAATAAAAAAAGGATTTAAGGCGCCCCTAGACCAGGTTTTATTTTTCTGGTCAGGCTTTAAATAATAATATTAGATCACTGTATCTGGTGAGTAAAATGTTTTTTTTTTGCTTTTACAGTTTTAGCTCATGACCTCTGGGATATTTTGTAAAGGCGTCATAATTTAAAATTTTCATTTTAGGTTGGTGTTTTGAGTCACACTTATTCAGTGGCTTTCGGATCTGGGGGACATCCTTTGGGTTTGCTTTTGTTTCTGCATAAGATTAGGTAGGTAGTAACTTTTTTTAACGGCCCTTTTTAAAAACTTTGTATCAGACATTAGGTACTAATAAGGGCTGCGTAATGTAATGTGTTATGTAAACTATATTTGATTTACAGTGAATACGACTCTAATAATCACGCTAAACAATTAACTGAATTTCTGTGGGAATTGAACTCGTAGGTATGAATGAAGAGCGTAACCCATCTGTTTTACAATCATTTTATAGACAGACACTCGTCAATAAAACAATAGGTACTCTTAACAAAGAAAAATACTGGATCAAATATATGCATAAATATGTATAGGTAGGTACCTAGATTGAAAACATACCTATGAATATTATCGATACCTGTAATTTAAATTGACGTAAAGCACATTTTGGCCAAAACGAGCTATGATCTTTATTTTTTATTCTCTTTTTTCTGTCTAATCCATGTAGCAATACGGCCAATAATACCTACCTAACTATTTTAGACACATTGAAAATTAGACGTAAAGAACGTTTTCAATGTCAAATTATACATTTTTAGGTGGCATGTCATGTGATGTTCATAAATAAATGCTTAACGTAAAAAACGTCAAAATCTTATTTCGTTAAACTTGTAAAAGCCCAACCATTTACTCTATATAAAAATGGTCATAGAGAACATTTTAATGACTTTTCTTAGATGTAAGGCACATCCATTTTCTAAAATAACAAACTAGACTAAAAGAGTAGTAGCAAGTATCGATATTATGTCCTTTTTTTGTAATATTTCTTGAGATTCCTTTTTTGTCGCCTCTGCTTTTTTCCCATCTTGCACAAACTATGACTTTGGTCACGGAAAACTATACGTACGAGTTTGCAAAATACTATTTGCAATAAAAATTACTTATAATTTTTTTTTAAAACAAGCTCTCCAGTCAAATGACCACTCTAGTATTACTCATGAAACACGCCGTCCGATCACTGTCCAAACTAAATATCAAATACTATTTCGAAATAGAAATTTTGCCTGCTCGCACACGCAACGCAGCACAGGTTCGTCTAGCAACACGTCTCGCCCCGCACTGACTGCTTGGACGAGAGCGGGGTGACAGTAGGAACTTAGTCAGAATTTTTGAGAAATAACATAATATTTATTGGATTTTAAAAAATTAAGAAAACCATGTTATTTCTTGTTGGTTTATATAATAGAATATAAATTTTCATACGTTTGTGATTGAAATTGAAGCAGTAAAATGGTTACAACTGGAAAAATAGGGGTAATTTCAGATATTTTTTTTAGTTTTTTTTTCTGGTTAAAATTGATAAAGGAAAAACCAAATCACTAATCATATCTTGGTAATTACTGTATATTTTTTTTGTTTCCGAAAGTACCATATTTTAGGAAGAAAATTGTTACAAAGTTACTTAGTTTCGCGGTATTTTACGACGGATGAGCCTTAAGGTTCACCACCTAAGCACATGTGCAGACTGTGCAGTTGTTTCTTGATGAAGCGTGGACTGTGTGGGCGTGGTCTGTGTTGTCCATAGATTTTAGTAATCATTTAATGATTACTAATTTTACCATAAACTTTAATAATAACTATCTCAAAAAAGTTGTTGATTTAAGTAAACAGTAATAAGTCGAGTCTTTATTCATGATTATTCTACTTATGACTAAATACTTTTTGTTTTTGTAGGCTCATTGTCATGTGACCTGACAAAAATTTAAAAAAAAATATTTTTTCCCCTAGGGCAAGAAAAGTTATTTTTGTTTCGCTCTAGAACGCTACAATGACTTTCTTTTTGATCAAGAGGAGTGAAAAATAAATTAGATACCCAAAGACTATCCAATTAAAATTAACAAAATGAATTATTTAATTAAAAATGAACAAAACACGATTCCTTTTTTGTCATTTTTGTCATGTTTAAAACACTTGACCTGACCTGCCCTTGAAGTTTCTTGCGGTTTCTAGCAATCACCTTATATATATTTTTTTTATTTTGTGTCTAGTGGCGTCGCGTTCTAAGTGTTAATAAAGAAAATGCATTATATTTTTACAGGTGTTGGAGTTTGTCGATGAGCATGGCAATGAGGTCCTCAACCTTGGATCCTTCACGCTGCTGCCTCAGCACGTCGTGAGGCTGATACTGGCCAGAGATGAGCTGCGCGCCGATGAATTCACTAAATTCCAAGTAAGATCTTTTAGAACATTTTTATTTAACACTAGCGACCCGCCCGCTTATTTCGTGACAATTTTTAAATCTTTTTTTCATGAAAACTTTGTCCTGGCCATTACAAACACAACAAAATAAGAACGACGACCTCCTTGGTCGAGTGGTTTGTACACCGGTTTTCATGGTGTCGCCATCTCTGAGGTCCCGGGTTCGATCCCCGGTCGGGTCAATTCAGATATAATTGTTTTTCTAAATTGTCTCGGGTCTGGGCGTTTTCTAACAATTTACTGCAATAGGTACTTGTAAAGCAATGTTGCTCTTTATAGCTATATACAGCAACATTGCTGTTATTGCAGTAAATTGCTTCATGTGGTCGCAACGTTATTTGACTAATATTGCATAGATTTAGAATTTAATTTTAATTGCTCGTGTAAGAGTTTATTACATAGTCTACGTACCCATTTTGTTTGTAGCTGCTAATTAAGCTTTATGCATAGCATTTTTTGCACAACTAGACACTTCTCGATATTTTACTAGAAAATTTATTTTAATTACAATAAGCCATCTTTATATGAATCGAGAAGCGCGGTTCACTTGTGCACAAAATACCATGCCGTGGAAAATCATAGACGTTAAATTATTCATTTATTTATTTAAATCGTATCTATACCGCTACATCTAACACATTAGGTATAAAGTTAGATAATACAACTATGGTACAATTTAACATGTAAGACAATAAAGCGTACATAGCATTCATTAAAAGTAGGTACCTACCTAAGAAAATACACTTTTAGACTGAAACAAGTACCTATGATTGACCCACGTTGCTATTTTAGGAAAATGAATATTATAATACATTAAATAACTTATTTATGCATTATTATTATTTATTCATTTTCCTTTTTAGGGCTGATTTGGAGGCCTCTTCAGATAAAAGTCTGTTTTTTAAGATACAGTATCTTTTAATACATATATGAAAAATTCTGTTTCTTATTTAATCTATGTTTCTTGATTTGTGTTCAGCGCAATTCAGGAGAAAGTCATAATTAACATTATTTTTTAATATTTTATGCTATAGAGGTTTTTACGTTTGCCTCATATGCCTGTTTTTCTAAAAATGTATTGACAAGTGTCGCAGTTTTTTCGACACAATTAATAAATTGTTTAGTTGCGTAAATTAAAGAATTTATATTGATTCGTAATTTTTAAAATCAATGAAATTATGGACTTTCTCTCGCATCTTGGAGATAAACATTTATTTGCAAGTGTTGCACTTAAATTTATTATTTTTAATTAAAAAGCCACAGACGTACGCACACGCCTGCATTTCACTACATTCTCCCTGTAAGTTTTCTTCTAGGGAGAAAGTAATATTATTATCTTCCTCCATTGACATTTGCTCCGTGTCTGTGTTGGTGTGCGTGTCTGTGGCGGAAGTAAAAAGTTTCAATTTATTAAAACAGGCTCATTATCGTCTAGTTTACAATTTCCGGAACCAGTATGTGCCAAGTTGCTCATTATGGCAGTTTTTAAGCCAGCAACAAATTGACTTACTGTGGGGTTGGTGTTAGCCCCACAGTTGGTGCGTATGCACCCAAATAAATTTTCCAATGGATCCTGTTGGAGTCGCCGAGTAGCCAAGCTCTCTACATTTTTATATTTTTCTGTTAGGGAATTCCAAATTAGTTGAATACCGTTCATAGACGGGGGGTTTCCTCGGCAACCAATAAGTTGCATTTTTTTTAAAAGTTCTTTCATTTTGTTAAAAAGAGCAATATGGTCAGAGCTCTTTTTTAAATTTGTAGAATGTTTTTTTCCTCTTCTTGGATGAGTGCATCAAATAGCTCATCCATATTTGATATTAAATTAGCTGTTGCCAAGGCTTCAGTCGGCAAGTCTCCTGAAATACACAATAATTAGAATTAGGTACTTTAATTTCTAGTTATCTAAATTGGGTTGATGATCGCTACTTAAAAAGGCATTGTTTGCTTTTGTCACAAATTGACATTGTGAATCAATAAACAAGGCAAAAATAAATTTGCAATCATCACTATTCAGGGTACTTTACCTCCAACTACCGTCTTTTTTTCCATCTTGTAGATATAATCAAAATAAAAAAGTTATAATAAAAATTAATAAAACAAATGTTATTATGATAGGAATAAAAAGGTTTCTTACCATCAGATATCTTTGTATACATTCCACCTGCAACTGAGTGACTTAAAACTTGCGCAGCAAGCTTAACCCTCATTTTCTGCTTCGAATTAGGATCGAGATGGTCTTTTGTCAGGGATGGTGCATCCACAAAATTTGGATTGCTGTTGTCCAATTCATAAAATCGCCGTATGTGGCTCCATTTTGCAATTCCTGTAAAATAATAAATGTGAAAAACTGGCCAAGCACCAGTCGGACACACTGGTAGAGTTGCGTAGTCCATACCTTATTTAGTTTACCTTAATTAGATTTAATCTTTGTAGCTCTTTTCTATCACAAGAATTTTATTAAAATTTGAGACAAAACCCCACCACACAACTAAATATGTTTGTAAAAGTTTTTCATAATTTCTCAAAAACTATGCAACATAGAATCATTATATAATTTTTTCTTTAAGTTTACATAAAACATGTATCAGCAATAGTTATTTTAGAAAGGGAACTATAAGGGTTCCATGGTAGGACTTCGGAATCATAAAAATTGCATATTAGAGTAACTTTAATAAACAGGCTTACAAATTAAAGCTTTAAATACTTATAAAATATAAAGAATGGCTTACCAATTCCTTGTCTATCACCAGATGTTATGTTGGTCATAAATTTTATATCATAATTACAGAAACAGGTTTCTCAAACACTTCAGTAAGTGTGGTGTGTCGAAACCTCAGAACAATATATTGTTCTGAGGTCGAAACAAAAACAAAACTGAAGTGAAGAGTCACTACCTCAACAGAGTCGCTATCTCAACAGAGTCACTATCTCAACAAAGTCTACTCACTAAACACTTCACACCAAAACACAACAACGGAAGAACAAGTTGCTCAACTCACAAAAATTAAACTGAAAGCTTTATTTACAAGATATAACGCAGTACGCACGAAGAAAGAAGCGGCAGACATTTTTCTTGTAAAGAATTTAAAACTTTGAATGGTGCCATGCCACAATGTCAATTACCGGCATCACGTAGTTGGACTTTTTTATTTTTTTATTTCTTGTAGGACATTTTATTATGTAATTATAAGCTTTTTATGAATGAATTATCCGAGTTTGCCGGTTTTTAGTGGTTAAATTGTGTATTAATAATAGTTAAGTAAAGAACAAATCTTATTTTCATACTGGTAACATTGAGTTTTCAAAATGTTTTGTTTCTTTTGCTTTGTTGTTGCTGTCTCATCTGCACAATCGCCCACCTATATTCAACTCATACGAACAAAGCTGGGACCCCCTGGTGTAGTGTAACTATTAAATAATTAGTCTATTTATCACCTGTGTGTGCATAAATATATACATACAAATAAATAAATAAGTAAATACATATAAATATATACCCATACCTGTATACCCTTAAATAATTTTAACATTAAGTAAAATGGAATATAAAATAATTAGGCATTTAACAATAACTCAAGTATCTGTCTATTGTATGAACCAGTACTACAAGAAAATATGTCTACTGTATTGAATTTTTTATTGTATGTGTCGACCATGCGATGCAGAGGGGATCGAATGCCAGCGTTTGTGCGAGAACCAGCCACAGCAAATAGTGGTTTGGGACGCAAAGATCGCATATGTGCGCGCAGTGGCACAGATTAACTCATTCGATTAATTATATCTATGCAATCGTATTTGTTATTGCACAGATCGTAAAGCAGTTTTGCGTCAAGTTGTGACCGCCTAGATTTTAGGTCTAAGAGTTTATATTTCCTCAAAAGGAGTAAGTACGATAAACGCCTTCGGTGGTATTTGTAATTAACCCGACGCAAGAATTTCTTTTGCACCATTTTTATGCTGTGATTATATTTTCAATATAGTGGGTTCCATATTGACACTCCGTATTCTAACTGGGGCCTTACTAGGGATTTAAAAAGGTAGATTTGTGTGGGGGGGTTTTTAAATTCAATTGACGAACGCATGACAAGACCATACATTTTAAAAGCTTTACTTATTAAGTTTTGTATATGTATATCAAAATGTAATTTACTGTCAATGGTCAATCCCAAGTCTTTAATATTACTGACCCTCACAAGATCTGTACCACCAAGAGAATAGGTAAAATATTTTTTTTTTCGTGAAAGTTATAGTTTTACATTTATTAAGACTAAGTTGCAAATTATTATGGGAACAGTAAATACTAAATCTATCAAGGTCTTCTTGAAGCAAGTGATGATCCCAACTCTATCGATACATCGATATATTTTGAGATCATCAGCATACAATAGAAACTTACTATGTTTAAAGCAATTTTGAACGTCATTGATGAAGATCACAAATAGGAGAGGACCCAATATGGAACCCTGTGGAACTCCAGAAGTAACATTGGCAACCTCCGACTCCGAACCCCTAATCACAACTCTCTGCGTTCTATTAGAGACGTACGACTTAAACCACCGCCAGAGATTTCCGCGAATACCGTTGAAGGCTATTTTCTCTAATAATATTCTGTGATCAACCACATCGAATGATTTTCGGAAATTGGTATAAATGCAGTCAATTTGTCTATTAGCGTCAAGTGCATCAAATCATTCAGAAGTGTAGGTGACCAGATTAGTTATGGTAGAACGCCGTTTAATGAAACCGTGCTATTCCATAAGGATAATGTTACGTAAGTGAGGGTAAATAGCGTTATGTACTAAACGTTCAAATACTTTAGAAAGAACGGGCAGTATGGATATCGGTCGATAATTCGTTATATCATTTTTTGATCCATCCTTATATACTGGAACCACTCTTGCACTTTTCCAAATATTAGGGAATTCCCCATCAGATAAACATTTCTTATATAGATAACATAAAGGAAGATCAATTACAGTTGCAGTTTCCCTAAAGAAAATACCCGGTATGTTATCAGTCCCTGCACCCTTTGGTATATCCAACATTTGTAAAGCTTTACGTACTTCCAATCTAGTCACCCTGATGTCATGAATTATAAATTCAGGTGTATTTACAAGTGGTAAATTAAGATCGTTGACACTGAGATCCTCAGACACAGATGATGGCCGAAACACAGAATGAAAGAACATACCAAACAGATCGCAAGACTCTTCCGGACTACGAGTTATAGAACCTTCATAATGTAAACTACTAGGGATTTCGAAAGTTTTGCGGCGTTGAGATATATACTTCCAAAAATACTTAATGTTGTCCTTTATACTATTTTCAACCCTTGCTATGTATTTTTTGTAACATTTATCTGACGCTGTTTTAATTTTTTTTCTGTATATTGCAAATACATTTAATTTGATTAATTGATTCAATGTTATGTTTTTTCATTTTTAACCAAGCTCGATTCTTTTTGTTAAATAAATTGATTAATTCAGGAGTAAACCAGGCAGGATATGACGAAGTTTTAATTTTCTTTTTGGGTACGTTGAACTTGATAACACTGTACAATTTATCATAAAATGTCGATACAGCTATATCAGCATTTTTATTAAGAAACAAGTCATCCCAGTTGACATTTGACAATTCCTGCTTAATTTTGTCGTAGTCCGCCTTCCCCTAACAGTACCCTAGATATGGCTTAAGCCGCACGTAACCTCATGGTTACTATATCTCGTATGGAACTGATACACAAAATGGTTGGTGATGTTTAACTAGGGGGAGTAATGCATTGGATACCGGTGAGAGTTCACAGTCAGTTTTATTAGTGTATAAAAAGTTTTAAAATGCGGTCGTTTTGATTTTTTAACGTAGTCAACTAAAAGCAATTTAATACCGCCATAAAATTATTTATATAAATATGCGCTTGGTTAAGATCACTAATGCTAGGATGTTGTAAATAGGATTCATTAGTTTCCCAAATCATATTAGGCAAATTAAAATTACCGACTATAAAAAAATCTGTTATAACACTAGTATTCGCATCTAGTAACTTGTTTTGTAGCATATCTAGGTAATTGAGATAAACCTCATGGGATTGTTTTGGCGGAATGTAAACCGCGCCTATACAAAAACATCGTGCCGCAATCTTGAACTCAATAAGTACTTGATCAATAACGGGAGGAAGCGGGTAGGTTGCGGCGACAGGCGCGCAGCCGGCGGCGGTGCACAGTGTTCGCTGGATCGCGATCAATACGCCACCGCCGTCACGGCGGCCGCTAGCTACTCGATCCCGGTAGGCACGGTATACCCTATACCTGCTGTCTATATTTCCGTTTTCGGTTATGTCTGCATGCAACCACGTCTCAGTTAGTATTATGATATCGTACGACTGTGTAAGTATGTTCATGAATAGTGTATGTAGTTTAGTTCTGAGACCACGAAAGTTCTGGTAATAAATATAAATATTCTTAGCCATTTTTATAGTAACAATAAGTGGTGTTAATAAAATACTTAAATTTGTTGATATAATAATAAAAATAATAATTATTACAAAAGTTTTTATTGGTTATCGTATACCAGAACCGTCTCATTAAAGTGATTAAATAATTAAGTTTAAGAAGTAAATAGACAAAATTATTGTTTATTTTTTCCATTTTACACACATTTATACATAACAAGTCTTCATTTAGTGTACGTACACAAAGATTACATTGATCCAAACGTCCCATAGTTAAACATTCTTCTTTCTTAGACAATACATACCCAACATCACAAAATTCAAATAAAAAAAGATTAGGACTTAATTTTCGTAATGTCTTCCTCGCTGCGTACAGCAAAAATAAGAGATGAATCAGTTTGACGCACCAATATAATACCGTTCTTAATCCAAACATACTTATAGTTGTACTTCTTAGCTTGTTCACGGCACAATCGAAACAACTGCATATTCTTGGCTGTAAGATGTTCGTTTATGTACACGTTATGTACAGCTATGCCAGATATAGATAGCTGGTCAGACTTTAAAGTTTTATTTGCCATTTTTAATAAGTATGTATTTAAGTATTTTAAGTATGTTTATCCGTTGTTTAGTAACCATTTAACGAGTTTCATAAAGAAGCTTCTTTTGGGCTAGATAATTGGTGTGAGTGTAGGAAAATTTATAAATTTATTTTTATTTATTTATTTAATCAGTCAAATCGGTCGAGCCGTTCTCAAGTTTTGCGCTTAGCAACACATTTGGCAAATTTTTTAAATCTTTTATGACTGACTAACTCTTTGGTGATAATACCCGCGAGTTTATTGTAATATTTGTAACAGCTGCGACGTACTTTCCAGGCCGCTTTGATGTGGAGCAAGAAGTACTGCGACACGAACCAGAACATGTGCCTCAAGGAGGTTATTGGCAACTTTTTGGAGTACATCCAGTTCCACAAGATCCCGGCCAACGTGCTCATGAGGGAAGTGCACCCGCTCGGCCTGGTGCCATACTCCATCATAATGAACGCGCTCGCTTACCAGGTGCGGTAGTCATACATTTCTGTTGTTATCTAATGCTCTCGTTTACAGTCCATTCAAGTTTTTTTTAAAATTTTTCTATGCAAATTCCTATTCGAATTTTGCATGGTAGGATTAAAGTTATAATGCTTAATCGAAGAGGTGACTGTAGGGCTCCTGTTGCCGCTACTTTCTGTTCTGTGCCACAACCGGAGCCCGCAGCCGCCTTTTTGTGCGATGGTACCCTATGTCGGCAACAAAAAGTGTCTACGTTTGTTGCCGACATAGGCCGTTAATTTTTCGGGGAAAAAAGTAGTCTATAGCTGTAAGTGTAGGAGGTGATCGGCAACTTCTTGTAGGAGTACATCCAGTTCCACATTATGGCTCTGATACGGCATGAGCACTCGCTCGGCCTTGTGCCATGCTCCATCATAATGAACGCGCTCGCTTACCAGGTGCGGTATACATTTCTGTTTTTCTTCTTCTTCTTAGTCGCTTCACTCTTGCCAGAGTGGTCGTGGTTATTACGTTCCGGTAGGTTAGGCAGCAGACCGCTGCACGACATCCCGCCACCTCTGCCTGCTGGTCGTTAATCGGGCACATTCGTGCACGGGAGCGCCCACCGCAGCCTTCACTTGGTCCGTCCATCTCATTGGGGATCTCTCTCGTGGTCTTGTACCCTCAACTTTCCCTTGCACGACAAGAAGTTCTATGGAGTCGTTACCATGCCAACTAACATGCCCAAAGAATTTCAGAATCCGCCTGCGCACTTGGGTGGATAGGCGCTCTTTTATGCCAAGCTTATCAAGGATGGAGGCATTTGTTCGGAACTCGGTCTAAGAGACCCCGAGCATCCTCCTCCAACACCACATCTCCAGAGCGTCTATCTTGTGAGTTTCGGTTTGGCGTAGGGTTCATATTTCGGCGGCGTACAGGAATATGGGAAACCCCAACGATTTTAAGAGCCTAACCTTAGTGGCTTTTGTTATCTTTCTGTTCCTCCATATTTGAAAATGAAAAAAAAAAATGATTTAGCTTTTCTGTTTTCTGTTTTTACCTATACTTAAACACAAAGTAGATCCCTTCTCGTGAAAAAAAGAGTGAGAGGATGAAGTGAATATCAAAGAGGGCAATAATATTTTCTGTTCAGAATTATTTTCTTTCTTGTTTAACATTTATTTCTGCTTAATATGGTATTTGTTAATAGTTATATGATCCCGCAATTAGGACATCTTATTAATTGATTTTTTTTATATTCACTTCATCCTCTCACTTGCCGCTGGGGTTTTGGAATGGTACCTTTAAATCTAGTAGCGAATAAGACGCTGAGCAGAGTGCTTAAAACGCTATTGTTGCAGGCAGACCCGGCCAGCGTAGACCCAGGCAAGCTGTCCCCGGCCCGAGTGCGGCGCGCCGGCCGCTCCATGTCCGTGCAGTCGTCGCTCGACCCCTACGGCTCAAACACCACCCTCTCCTCCACCGGCTCGAGCGATGTTCCGTCGTCAGACTCTCGGCACAACTAACGCGAGGGGAACCTCCCCCGTCCCGCGCCTGAACCCGTCCCCGGCCCCTCCTCCGCCCCCGTTCCGCCCGCACCCCCCTCCGACAAACCCTCCGACAGACCGCCCGAAAAACTCGGACTATTCTCCTCCATCAAACGCGCGGCCAGCAAAAAGTTCGGTGACCGCCGCTCACCCACACCGAAAACGAGAGAGCCGCGATCCAAATCAGACTCAATAAAGCACGCAGCTCTCACCAGACAAGTCTCAGAAACAGTGGCAGCTTCTGGAGACCCGACCTTCGAGCGATGCAGACCGAGGAAGCGTGATAGCGATACCGAATTTCCCGTGCGCAAGTCCGCTTCGGAGCTTTCAGAGAGCTTCCCCTTTATGAAGCGTGCGCTAGCGGAAATTGAAAACGGCTTGAATTTCTTTAGACGATCGGTCGCGTTTGACGCGACTGAGAAGCCGGCGTCTATGACAAGGATGGAGCCCGTAGTAGTAGTTGCGGCAGCGGAAGATGACACGCCTGTATCTCCACCTCCTATGGGGTTGAAGGAGCGTCGTGGCTCCCGCGGATCGCCATGTGCCAATTTACCGCCTTTAATGTTACCTCCGCCTACACCGGAGCCATCACCGGGTCGTTTATCGCCAAACCGGTCGTCACCACAGCTGAAGGTGCCGTTATCAGCTCCTATTTTTAGAGGGAACCTACCGAAGCGTTCGAGAACTCGCTCGGAAATGCCCCCTGACCCGCCTCCAAAGTCGCCTCAGGCTCCTCGTCCAGCGTCTGTCTCTCCAAAGCACACTTTCGCTTTTAAAATAGTTATGAAGAAGGTAGAAAGCACGCCTAATACCTCATTTGACCGCCCTGACCAATGAGAGTACCTCCTCTAAGCGCGGCCGTCGAGGCACGGTGGAGTACTCGAGGTGAATGACGCGCTTTTCTCCGTTTTATAGTAAAGCTAGCATAGATTAGTTAGCAGCTAACAAAATGATACTTCTCAATGACGATTGGAAATATCTTGAAATTCTTATGAACCCAGAGGCTGGCCCTCCGTTTGGTGTGAATTGTTGTGTAGCTCGGTATAAAGAGTCTAATCGATATAATTAAGATAAAAATGTGTTTATATGATTCATAAAATTTGTTGTATGCATAAAATGACTTATAATAAATATTGAACGTTCATAATAATCAAATGTTTTTCTATTCAAATATTGTAGGATCTTTTATGATGTTGTTTCAATGTAAAAACAAAACCAAATATATGTTATTCCGTTTTTAATACTTCGTACATTGTACTCACTGTATTCTATTCTATAATGAGTTCCCAAACTGTTTTGTGCCTGTACGTGAATGTGTTTCCAAAGTTTGTTGTTGTTTCTATTAAAATTAATCAACAATGTTGAATAATTATAGTTAACAAAAGGACAGTGAAATATTATCTGAGCTATTATGTCTTATATTCAGAGGCCTTACCATGAGTTAGAATATTCGTTATTGAGATGGCGTTTGTTTTGAGCTAGAGCTCGCGGTTTGTGTTTCCTTTGATTGTGTCCTATGATTGTGAGGTCCTGTGTTCATTTTGATGTATGGAAATATGAGTAGCGTTCTTGTGCGCTACTATGAATATCAAATAGGCCGCCCGCAACTTCGTCCGCGTGAACACAACGCATCCCGGGACAAATATAAAAAAATCCTGACCATTAAAACACAATAAAAAAGAGTCAGTCAAATCGGTCGTGCCGTTCTCGAGTTTTGCGTGAAGCAACATAAAAGTAAATTATAAACTGACTCTATGTCGAACTGCGAATTGTGGCAGATTAATCCCTAACATAATTATGACAGAGAGCGTTTATGACTGTAGGTCATGACGTTTATATTCCAACTCATGGTTGATCAATAAATGCTTCTCTCTACTTCTATAATATTTATTGGATTACACACTTATTTTTATTAAATCTTCTATGTGTAGTTAAATGGATCATATTACTCATTCATGTCTATAAATACCTATTTAACGTTTGAAACTGAACAGTTTTCTATGTTATATTGAATAATGATACCTTTAATATATTTACAAAAAGCGTACAAGTATTTTTATAACCTATTTTGATTAAAAAGTATGTGACCACTTCGATGTAGCTTCCAAAGCAATTAAATTATTTAATTTCCATCATTAAAATGGAAATGCTAATTATTTACATAAAAGCCAAAAATAAATGAGAATATATATTTTTTATCAAAATTCCGGAAATATTCTATTTTGGTCATTTATAATTTTTAATTGATTTGTTTGTAGCGGAAACGTTTTCAGTTACTTATCGAAGCTGTATAATTTAATTTTTTATAGCTCACCGTCAGCTCGTCGTGTAAATTATGATGAAAACTGTTTGTCTAAACAGTGTGAATATCCCTAACCACAGTGGCTGTTGTGTTTTGTGGAGTGAATTACTATTTATACTGATAACTGTGTTATTTTATTTCAATTCGAATGTTTACTTTAACTACATTTTTGTCTGTATGGGAACAAAGTTAATCTGTAAATAAGAAAAAAAGTGATTTTTAAAATGTTTCAACTACTGCCACATTATTATTGCCCCGCGGTAAGTAAGGCCCGATATCCGGCGGTCCTTGGTTTAATTCCCAGATCAGGCAAACTGTGATTCGGATTTTTAGATGCTTAAGCTGGGTTTGTTATCATTGACCCAGGGAGGGTTGCGATTGAACCAATTAAAATTGAAAATGGCTATTATTTACGTCACTTTACCTAATATCACATTAACTTAACCCATAAAATATATATTCAGAACTTCTTTTATTAAAATAAAATTGGAACAAACAATAATGAATTGATGCGATGTTTTTTTAACTGAATGTCTATATAAAAAGTAACTTAATTAATCATAATAATATCTAAATATTATACGTTTCATAATGAAAATACGTATTTCTACGAAACTATAATAAAACATATTTTATGATAAATAAATAAAATGATAGCATGGATAACTATACCTACTTATTGGTGTTTTTGACTGGTCTGTATTAAAATATTGTTGTCTGAAATATTGTGTTTCTATATAATTATGTAAATAAAGAAATGTGGTGGAATATGTTTCATTTATTTATTTGCTTACGCCTCGGTGTCCGAGTTACTAAGCGTTCGGTCCATGGTTCAATTCCTAGGTGGGGCAAAGTTTTGGATTTGTCTGTATGTCTGGATTGTATGCATAGAAAGAAAGAAAGGAAGAAATAAAAACATTTATTGACTGTCACAAAAAATAAAAATTAAAAAAAAATGTAATAGATAATAGGAAATTAAAAAAATATACTAATACTATTCATAGCTAACGTTTGTGATCACCAACCCGCATTTGGCAAGTGTAGTGATTTAGCCGATACCCATTAATCGTAGCGATGATTTGATTTCAATGATGGAGGACTTGTCTAACCTTGCCTAATGCCTAACTCATGTGTCGTACCCACTCCTCTGAAGAAGGTTGGAGACTCTGCTCTTAAAGTTGTTGACGAATATATATACCTGGGACAAACGGTCCAGTCGGGCAGGTCCAACTTTAAGAAAGAGGTCAATCGTCGAATCCAACTCGGCTGGGCAGCGTTCGGTAAGTTACGAAATATCTTCACGTCCAAAATACCGCAGTGTCTCAAGACGAAAGTCTTCGACCAGTGTGTGTTGCCAGTGATGACATACGGTACTTTAACGTATTCGCTCACTAAAGGCCAAATAGGCAGGCTAAAAGTCAAGGAAAGAGCAATGGAGAAACAAAAATGCGGAGATTCGTAGAAGCACTAAAGTAACCGACATAGCACAAAGAGTCGCCAAGAACAAGTGGCAATGTGCAGGGCACATCGCCCGTAGAACGGATGGCCGTTGGGGCAGAACGATTCTCGAGTGGCGACTGCGCACCGGAAGACGCAGTATGAGCAAGCCTCCAACAAGGTGGTCCGACGATCTGGTGAAGGTCGCGGGTAGCCGCTGGATGCGAGCAGCACAAGAACGGTCGTGGTGGAGATCTTTGGGGGAGGCCTTTGTCCAGCAGTGGACGTCCTCTGGCTGATGATTTGGTATTAAAAATCCAACGAATCAGGAATCCGACAAATCAGGTCAGATTCCTATGCGGGAGGCCCAGAAAGACATGGCGGGACGAGATGGACTACTATCAGAAGGACTGGCAAGTTACAGCCCTAAACCGTGAAAAGTGGAAGTAAGTAGGGAGGCCTTTACTCAGCAGTGGGACAATTTTGGCTGAATATAATCATTAATCATCGGCATAAAATCGTTCCACTGCTCGACGCAGGCCTTCCTACATGGACAACAGCACATGGGGAGATTATTTTTAAAAGATTTTTTTTATTTATAAAAGAAGGAGGCAAGCGAGCAGGTGGGTCACCTGATCGAGAGTAATCACTGCCGCCCATGGATACCCGCAAACCCAGAGGAAACGCAAACGCGATGCCGGCCTTTAAGGAAGGAATAGCCTCGTTTCTTGAAGATCCCTAAGTCGTAACGGTTCAAAAATACCGCCGCCGAGAGCTGGTTCCACAGCTCTGTAGTTCGAGGCTTTCAGATTTCGCGAAAAACTCACAGTAGTAGATCGCCATCCATCAAGGTGATGTGGATGGAATGGCAATCGATTGGGTGTAGCTCTGCGTTGAATGCGGTCAAATGGTAAGAGTTGGTACTGGGGTGCTCCGGCCCAAAGATGGAAGCAGTATTCCATAATGTGGCCTGACCTGTGCTTTGTACAGTTGTAAGCGGTGGGCCGGCGTAAAATACTGACCCGCTCTATTAAGCACACCCTGCTTTTTTGAAGTTAATTTACTTTTACCTTCCAAATGACTCAAGGTCAACTGAACGTAACTCAAAATATCGACGCTAAAGATTCAAAAAATCGGGTTGGTATGAATTAGAGCTCCCTCAAAGTTCAAAGGGACGACGGAGGGATGTTTTTTTGTGGTAAATGCATCAACTTGTGTTTTGGAGGGGTTAAAGTGGACTAGGTTACGTCGTCGGCCCCAATTGAAGACATGACCTAACATGTTCTCGGTGTCAGTCACAAGTTTATTCCGGCTCTCGATGACGATTTCCAGAGAAATATTAGCTCGTCTGGTGTAGAACGCATCCCCAGTACTATCGTCCGCAAAGCAATAAATCGTGTTGTTATGCAACAAGTCATTTATATGCAGAAAAAACAGAGTAAGTTATAAAACGTAGCTGATTCTCTTCTAGGTACCTTAAAAGCTGGCAGTGTGTAAAGTCCCTTACTTTGAAGTGATGGCTATTGGCCTGTGGTTGGACGGATCTGAGCGATCGCCTTTTTTGGGAATCGGGTGGACAAGTGGCTGTCTTCCAAGAACTCAGGACAACGCCAGTAGTGGAAGAGAGCCGGAAAAGACGTGTTAGAACCAGGGTCAAATCAGGAGCATACGTCTGACGCATAATGAGAGAAACTGCATCAGACCCACTCGACTTATGGATATCAAGGGAAAAACAGCCTTTTTTATTTATTGTAACACGTCGTAGTGACTACATCCTGCCTGATAGTAAGCAGCCGATGTAGTCCAAAATAAGGAGAGCGCTCCTCACCGTAGAACAAACACGGTAACAAGCGCACCCATTCATTACGACCTGCATACATGCCGTTTCACGCCCCATTTAAAAGACCCAGGATTATAGGTGCTGGGAAACACATGCGCCAGCAGAGAATTCCAAAGCCGAATGGTCTTACAGAGGAACGACTTGCCAATTTTTTTTGTACTAGTGCTGATATTCTGCACAGCATGATGGCGGTTCCTAAGACAAGCACGTGTAGTCCGGGACAGGAAAGGAGAGGGCGGGATTAGATCAAAAAGTTCTTCAGAACACTCTCCGTAGTAATTTTGGTAGAAGACAATGAGAGAAGCAATGTCTCTACGTAGCTGGAGGTTCTCAAGAGAGGCTGTAACCTCAGCATCTCCAATAATGCGTACCGCTTGCCTTTGCAGTCTATCAAGTGCATCGAGGAGGTATTTAGCG
Organism: Scoparia ambigualis; assembly: GCA_963921215.1. Classification (NCBI taxonomy): domain Eukaryota; kingdom Metazoa; phylum Arthropoda; class Insecta; order Lepidoptera; family Crambidae; genus Scoparia; species Scoparia ambigualis. The sequence goes on from OY992508.1 coordinate 24,305,159, forward strand.
GAGCCGTCCCATAGATGGGAACAATACTCCATACTCAATCGCACCTGAGTCTTGTACAGCAAACAGCGCTGCTCGGGAGTGAAAAACCGCCTCACCTTATTGAGAATACTCAACTTACGGGAGGCAGTTAACATTTTGAACACTCTCGATGTAACATTTTGGATTCAGTTCCTGGCCGATGTCCATGCCAAGAATGCTGAGGTCCACTGAAATGGATAAAGCAGAGTTCTGAAGAGAAAGAGGAGTAAGGAAAGGAGCCTTACGAGCTGAACTTTGTAGGAACCCAACGTTGAACTAGCGTTGAACTAGCGCAATACAGTATGGTTGGTGGAGAGTTTTCCCCATCGTCCAAGGTCGAGTTTGTTGCAAAAAGAGTGCCCAAGGGATCGGATTTCTCCTTTGTAGTATGGGCTAGGCAGTCATCAGTCATGCGCAATGTCGGTAGTGACGGCTGACAAAAATTCCCTAATATAGCTTTGGCGAGAGACCAGAACGCATGCATACTCGAAGGAAGACGCACTAGCCTCTCGCCAATTCTATCTATGAATGATGACTTCCCCTTGGCAATGTCACTCTTAAAGGACCTGGCGGCAAAGTTGTACCTCTTTTGAGTACGCTGGTGTTTGGATCCTTTGATGACACCGCATTAGCCCAGACTTGGTAATGCTGTCGCTTTTGGCGAGACGCCATTTTGCAATAGCGACCAAACCAAGGTTGGGATCTGCCGACAATCGAAACCACAGAGTTTTGAATGAAAAGTTCCATTCCCTGCAGTATCACATCAACGACAGAGTCGGCTTACATCAGGATAATACAGCTAGAAGCAAACTCGCCACCAAGGGTAGGACACAAAGAAACTACGCATCCCATCCAAGTCCGCTGATCTATAATGCCAGACCCGACGGCTAGCCGCTGGTTGCGTTTTTAAAGATTCTGTTAAGAAGAACACTGCTACGAATCAGACAGTGGTCTGGTGAGCCTAATGGTGCATCAACAGAAACTTGATAGCCGTCTGGGTGCGAGGTCAGCAGAAGGTTCAATAAGGAAGGTGTATGGCCCTCCACATCTGGCACCCGTGTAGGCTCGGTTACCAATTGGGATAGATATTATATTGATGGATTAATAATTTTTAGGCGAATTTAATGTTATACACACATGAGATTGAGTCCTAAACTGCAAAGCAACAAAGATTAATGTTATAGGATAAAATGTTTAGTAGTAAAAAAATCAATCAGTCTCAGGAAGCTCGAGTGGGATTCGAACCTACGACCTTTGGATTGCCGGTCCACTGCTCTAGAGCAATATATCTATGATGATTTTTTTCTAGTAAACATTTTATCCTTTATCTATATAGCATTGTGATTGCAAAATTTTTAACAATAAAATGATTAATGTTGACTGGTGACTGTTAAGACATCTTATGACAACGATCGGGACCAACTTACGGCTTAACGTTAACGTTCCTTTTAAAGCAAGGAGCTAGATTTAACAATCTTAAACATACGTGGGTACTCATAAGTCGTAAGTTGGCAGTCGTTAAACCCAATAAACTATCTAGTAAATAAAAGATGGTTTTCCTCTTCAGATGGCACATACAAACTTTAGTTTTACTTTCAAATAAATATTTCAGTTCTAATACATTATATATTTTCTAAACTATTGTCTGTTTTTGTGATTGTGATAAATAATATTGACACAGGCCATAAACCTTTTTAACCTAAAACCTACTTACAAACGAATGGTATCTCTATTTTTATTCTTAATAAATATATAAATGAGACAGATCCCGTTTAGTCGACAGTAAAAATGATAAAAATGCCTACTCGTTTGTCCGTATTCATCCCCTAAATGCTGTCCATATTCTACTCATAAGAGTTGAATGTGGACTTTAGTACTATGGACATGTTTTTTTTGTCCATGTTCAAACCCAAGTTCTTAGTTATAATTAAATAAAAGTAATATTGAGTACATACGTGTATTTATTTTCTTAACATTATTGAGATTATATATAAATGAGTTTCAAACATTATTCAAAGAAAAAATAAAACGTTCACAATTAAAAAAAATACATACATACATATAATACTCTATCATAGTCCACTTTTCACCAAATAGCGACTGCACATGTGCTCAGCGTGACAGGTGGTGAGCCCATCGCCGCTCTGTGCTGTTGGAAGTATGTGTAGTCTTTAGTCCATCAGTCTCTGACCTTACCACGGAGAGTGTGCAGAGGAGCTTTTCGAACATTAGTTCGAAAAGTTCCTCTGCACACTCTCAACCACTATCGCCCTTTTACCACCGAACTTCCAGACGTACTAAAAGATATCATCCCCATCTAGTAAAAGTTCCACTATGTCGCACTAAACGCTTTATGCCATCATTTTTGCTGCGCACTGGCAAGGAGTGGATTTCTCTGCCATCGTCTGTGTTCCCAAAAACTTATAAACTCGCCTTCAAGGCGAGAGTTAATAGGCATCTTCTGGGGCAGCTCGCTTCATCGTAGACCTCATCTACGCTCACCATCAGGTGAGATCAAGGTCAAGAGCTGTCTTATTAAGCATAAAAAAGTAACCTTTAATCCATGTTGGAATTAAGGTTCACCACGTGACAAGTTAGTTCCATATGTTCATAGCTAGATGCCGCTGATTTTATTCCATTCAAATTGTAGTCAAATTAAACACGAATTGTGAAATATTATAATCTCGCGATAAGCACACTGGAAATGCTAACCACTGAGCCAACGAGCTCTGGAAACGCGTTTATCGGTTTTAAGAACATAAAATAAGTCAGGTGAGCAATAACATTTTCCTTCGACTGTTCTAATAATGTTTTTATCGCGTCATTCGTACAATCATTGCCTTTTTGACACCAGCTGCTTAGTCGATCAAACAAAACGAATAGGTATCGACTTTATTGCACCAATATAAGTTTTATTGTTTTCTATAAGGTAATATTGAAATTTATTAGCCAGGTTACCGGGTAATGAATTTCGTTTATAAAGGTTTATTACATGATCTAATGAAAGTGAGAGTTTTTGCACATTTTATTCCAGAACAGAGGAGACAGTTATGCCATCAGAACCAGACCTTTTTGTTACATTTAGACCTTCCAGCAAGTCCTGATTTAAGATTTAGTCTTAATAAGTAGATCATTTATAAGTCATATCACTCGATGTTAAGTTTGTTAAAGCCGAAGATAAAACGCACTTCACTCACACTAAAGAACTGGCTATCTTCTTCATATCTAGCAAAACACAATAATGCTACATGTTCATGTTACCGGTGGACATGAACAAACCTAACCACCAACCAAACTAAGCTCAAACATGTACCCTGGGCATCGAACCTGGAACCTCTCAGGGTCTGAATATCAAAGCTGTGTTGAAGGTTATTGGAATGCATTCCAGCTCACAACTACGCTTTTTTTATGTAATATACAGGGCGTCCCACGGACATGCCACATGGAGGGAAAGTACCTTGAATATTGTAGATGGAACATTTTACTTAAAGAAGACATTATTTGAATTTAAAAAACAATTTAAACTGCATTCATAGATATTAAAATAATTACATGGTTGAACCGGGAATCGAACCCGTTACATGAGAAAAATAATCATCCTGTATAGCTATCATACCGATCGAAAGGCTTCATCATAAGGATTATTTTTTGGTAAATAACATAGTGTCACAAATATAAGGAAGACCATGAATTTTAACATTTGATGTGAAATTTTGTTCAGAAAAATGAAAAGCTGACATTGCCATTAGGACATACAACTGACATTGAAATAAATACAGACATAAATTAATTAATTTTGTACTAAAAATGTTAAAATTCATGGCCTTCCTTTCATTTTTGACACTATGTTATTTAGCAAAAAATAATCCTTATGATGAAGCCTTTCGATCGGTGTGATAAAGCTGCAGGATGATTATTTTTCTCATGTAACGGGTTCGATTCCCGGTTCAACCATGTAATTATTTAAATATCTATGAATGCAGTTTAAATTGTTTTTTAAATTCAAATAATGTCTTCTTTCAGTAAAATGTTCCATCTACAATATTCAAGGTACTTTCCCTCCATGTGGCATATGCGTGGCACTTCCTGTATACGTAGTTTCGTTTAAATTTGCGTGCCTTATACAAATTCATATAATCACGACTATTATCCTCTAAAGGTTAGTCAGAAACTATGCAATAAAGACCACAAAAACCGACCTCTGCCATAGTCCACTTTTCACCAAAATAGCGACTGCACATGTGCTCAGCGTGATAGGACGTGTCTACACCCAGCGGGGTCCCCATGTTAAATGTTATTATTATTATGTAGGTAGTGTACAAAAAAGTCTACATACAAATTCAAGCTGTAAATTCATGTAGGGTAGTTTATGAGCAATACCAACCCCGGTTAGTGATATTGTTTTAATCACATTTGATTAAAAAATATTTTGCATATCCGATATTGATATGCGTAAAGAATTGAATGGTTTTAAATATAGTATAAATGTGTATTCTTTAAACTTATTGAATGTGTAATTAGTTGTGTTATACTAATGAAGTGATGTAACTAGTCGTAAATGGTTTATAATTTATTATTTTGTTGTAAAAGTTACAAAAATAATGTCCTTAAGAGAAAAAGTTCGCTGACTGGAGGTTTCTTTGCAGCTTGATTCCGTTAATTGCATTTTACGACACCCAAAAAGAGAGAGGGTGATAGTATTCTATAGCAGCTACGAGACAGAGTAAAATAAATAAATAACATAATGACAAAATTAACCGAAGCAAAATTAAAGAGACAACTCCGCAAATAAACTGATTGCGTAGTTTGCTACGCCTACTACGTCGTAGCTCGTATTCCGTTACGTAGCTACGTAGTAATATTTCCTCTGCAGGGGATCTAATATGGTCACTTTGAGCATATGTTCTAAAAAAATGTATAGATAGGGTGATAGTATTCTATAGCACCTACGCGACACTTTAAAATAAATAAATTACATATATCAGAATAAACCGAAGCAAAATTAAAGAGACATTTCCGCAAATAGACTGATTGCGTAGTACGCTACGCCTGCTACGCCGTAGCTCGTAATGCATCCCGTAGCTACATACGAGTAGTATATAGTCAGGGTCGATACGATCTGCTATTTTAGTCGTAGTTTTTTTTATGAACGTGTGTGCTCTGAATAATTGCGGAACCGTTGGATGGTAGTATGGTAGTAGTAGTTTAATTCATTGTAACTTATTGTGTTTGAAGATAATAAAACATAGGGTATTTAATTACAAGAAAAAATAAAAGTTTTAAAAGATTCTAATATAAAATTAAAAATATTTACAACATAAAAAGAAAAATAAAAACTAAATTACAATTAAAACTATAAATAAAAGCATTGCCCCCGATCATCCCCATCAGGCAGAGTAACCAGTATACTTGCCACATTGCCTCGCTAGATGGCGATATTAGGCGTTGACCCAGATAGCTGCTGGGTTTGGGGTCTCGTGTGACTTCCACCAAATGTTATGAAATATCACTAAAGAGCTAGCTGGTGGGCACTCATACCCCACGGCCCCAACGTCCCTCCCCCAAACGGCTCAAATATGAGATCTCCATTCAGATTCTCATACTTGCGCCGTTTGAGCTTCTCCGATAAGATAATATATCATTGTATCATTTAAACGGTCAGCAGAATATTTGTATTTTTGTAAGCAGAAAATCTATCAGTTATCTTAAAATGGCTAGTAAGTCAGCAAATAGCTGGTACATGGTCAGCAAATAATTCTAAATAAATCAGCAATTAATGTCACACCTAACGGCTTTAATTTGTTTTCTAAAGCCAATTTAATATTTTTGATAGTAGATGTAAGCACAACAAAAGTACACTAATCAACAGATTAACATACATACATATTATAATGACGACTATTATCCTCGAAGGGTAAGTCAGAGACTAGACAATGAGGACCGCAAAAGCAGTCCTCTGCCATAGTCCACTTTTCACCCGATAGTGACTGCACATGTGATCAGCGTGACAGATGGTGAGCCCATCGCCACTCTATGCTGATGGATGTATGTGCAGTCTTTAGTCAGTTAGTCGGAAGAGAGGGGGTGGTAGTATTCTTTCACTGCTACGCGACATGGCTATCAACATATTAAACTCCTTACATAAGTATGTATATATGGTTGTATATATGTATGTATGGTGCCTTGTTTGAAGTAAAAATAAAATGAAATATTTTTGGTATAGTATGGCAATACTTATGTGTTTACTGCGGCGAAAAATCGAATGCATCGGCCAATATTAAACCATTCGCCAATTCTCGGCTAGAGGAAATTTGCCACCTTAATTGCATTTACCTTAGACGTCACATACAAGCCAATGTGTCACATGTTCAATAAATAGTTGGGCTAATGGACGTCGACGTCCTAAAGCAAACCTTTTTGTACCGAAATTATTTTTATCGATAAGTATTATACCGTCATAGTGTCCCCTTTTAGGCTGCGACTTGTTTGGGTTATATTGTAAGTATAGAAAACATTATAAATGTGCCTTGTCATTCCAATCTGTTGGTACGTTTGTAAGTCACCCTTCTTTTAGTCGCAGATTAAAACTGCTAAATCGCAAAAGTTTCTCTCCCTTTTATCGTGCTGAGACCTGTTTTCCATCTTACAGTGTACCTTGACACATTAGAATATTTTGTGTCACTCTATTCTTCATCCAATGATGTTACAATAATACATACATACGACTATTGTCCTCGAAGGATTAGTCAAAGACTGGGCAATGAGGACAACAAAAGCAGTCCTCTACCATAGTCCACTTTTCACCAAATAGCAATATGCATATGTGCTTAGCGTGACAGGTAATGAGCCCGTCGCCGTCATATGTGCAGACTTTATTGGTCGCCTTCTTAGATTAAAACAAAAAGGGAAGATGCGGCATTAGCGTCTCGTGAGTGAGCCGCCAAAATTAGGCCTAAAGGCACAATTTCACTTCAGTCACAATTTGCCGAGCGAACAGGCTACATCGCACTATTGCGGATATTCTACTGTGTGAAAAAGAGAAAGACGCTACTCCGCAGTGGCGTCGGAATCGGTCGTACGTACTCGTCTGTTGCGAAACGACCGAGACGTCAACGCGCTATTCGCTGACTCCCTCGCGCTGACGTTGAAACTTACCGCTTTGTCTCGCTCGCTCGATTTACACTTTATAGGTGTGCGTGTGTGAGTGTTTGCTTATGTAGTTGAGTAGGACTATATTTTGAATGACTACAAGTAGGAGCATGCCGTATCTTCCCTTTTTGTTTTAATCTAAGGTCGCCTTTTACGACGCCAAGGGAAGAGAGTGGTAGTATTTTTTCACCGCTACGCGATTCGGTTACAATAATTTATATATAATTTGTATATAATATTGCCTTCATCGATGAAAACGGCTGCCATAAAATTAAAGTGAAAGTGAATAGCTTATTTTAGTCGTCTGGTTTCGGAAAGTCTGATTCTTCAGTTGCTATAGTTCTATTCGTAGTAGTGAAGTAGAACTTCTATAACTATTATATTTACTTAAGTCACTACAACAACTATATTTACTACCACTTATTAAGTTAATAGTCTATAAACAGGACTCCGAACTCCTAAGAATTACTGTGCACAAATAGTATTAATATTAAACACTCGTGGAAATTTTCTGACACAAAAATTGGCGTAACTGTCAACGTCAAATTTGACAGAATCGAGCATAGACTATGTGTTGGGTCGATAGCTCAAATAAAAAGTGGACTGTATTTTAAAGATTTATATTGATTACAATAAATTCGTGTGCCCGTACAAAATGTGATCGCCCGGTACTTATGCGGTCGTGAAACAAAGTGGCGTTGCGCGGGCTTGTCCCACCATCGCCGCGCCGCGTGCTGTCGTGCGCCGCCGCTCGCGCGCCGACACTATGCGATATTTTGCGATCATGATGCATAAAATGTACCACAGAACTGAAATAATCAAACTTGTTCATACTAAAGTAGTCTGTAAGTCTATGAAAACACGGTACAAAGTCAAGTGTGTTTTTGTAGGTGCGGTCTCGTGCGACCGCTTGGGGGGCTGAGGGGTAGAATCTGTTATTATTGCTCCTGCGGCTCTATATTGATTACTTTTTCGTATGAAAAAACTCCTTTGATATTTTCCGACGTCATTTTATCCGATTTACTGCTTTACGTAGTTATGGTGTGGTCGTTCTACCAGCCTCCATTCAACTAGCTTTGCCAAACTAACTTTAGGATTTCCGTTAGTGTCGTTTTACTGAGATAAATTCTCGTATTCAATGTTGAACATAGTACTGCATAGATTAACCATTGGGGTCGTATACTCTTTAATATTAAACTATGAAAAACATTAACATTTCTTTTTACAAAAATAATAAGAAAACTGTAACTTAAACATAAAACTTAAAACAAAGGTGAACTATAAATAAAATAATATGGCTTCTAACTGTGGCACTTACAAAAATAAATATAAAATCTATTAAAAAACCTATTTGTTAGCGTTGGCCCTGACCTAGAATGACAGAAAGGTCCAAATTCTACTTGTGATTTTTTTCAACAATAAAAAAAATCTTAATGTCTAAGATGCCATGATATTTAATGTACATTAAATATCATGGCATCTTAGACATTAAGATTTTTTTACGATTAGCTAATTATTGTTAGGTACCAACGCAAGGCTACTTAGATTTTTACTGGTATTCCTAGTATGTACAGATAGCGTATTTATAAGCGGTGCCTTTTACAGGATAGAGGAACTGAAGACGCAATTGGTCACCCATCTTCTAGAAATAGTTACCTTACTTACACAATCGCAACACAAACGCGCTGCCGCTGCACCAACGACCTACACAAAACGCAATTTATATAATGTTACATAGATAAATAAATTATGTTTATTAAGGTAGTGAATGGAGAACAAACTCATACAAATTAACTTTTAAGATTTGATGTTTCGTAGGAGGTAAATGCAATATTCAAACAATAATGTTAACTTACCTGTAATCATCTAAGTTTCATCTAATCATCACTGTAACTTGGAGATAATCCAAACTTTAACTTGAGCATTACTCGAATATCATATTCAAAACCACACGGCTACTTCGCAGAGTGGAAAAGTTGATAATTTGATAATATTTAATAACAAAACGCTGAAGTTTTGGAAACTGTTATCTATTCGTTATACGTATATGCGTGAAGGGAACTAACGTTACCTAGTAATAGCAACTTTTAACAAGCAACGTTCCATTAATTAAGTAAATAGGTATTATGTGGATATTATTACTCGGAGGTTAATAGCGCAATGCTAGATTACTGGATGGGTGACGAAATAAAAAAAAACACCTAGAGCTCTCCCGAGCATCGGAAGGAACGTAAAGCCGTTGGTCGCAGCGTTTGCCGTAATATAAGTCATTAAAACCAATCAACCCGCATTGTTGTTGTCCAAAAAGAAGTCAAAAACCTTTTTGGCATAAAAAAGCAATTTCAAATGTAAACACACACACATCATGGCATTTTCCCTCAGTAAGTTAATATTGGCTACATAAAATTTACACGTTCATTTTCATCACAGTACAGCCGACCGGTCAAAGTAACGGCAGCTCAATATTCAATATTTGCATTAGCGGGCTGTTTGTTTTACAATTTAATAACGCTTAATTAAAAGCGAAACTTTCGGTGCGTTTCCAATTTCACTTTTGATTTTGCATACTTTGAAATGCATCAGTTAAAATAAGCGTGTCATTTAAAATTTGCAGGTGTTACAACTAAGTTTCTTTTTTGATTTCTTCATGAAAGACCTCCTGCGCGTTGGTAAGATGACATGAAGGTGGTTGCAGTGTAGTGTAGATAGCCAACACGCACACATCTCTTACCACTTTAAAATAAATAAATAAAATAAATATTTACGTTGCTACCGTCTGTTCTATTCATAATTAAGCTTTAATATGATAACTAGTAACTCTGCATTAGTTCCTTAATCTATTAAAACCATTCCCAATACCTAAAATATTGTAAGAATAAAGATTTGATTTTTTTTTTAAATCTTTTTTTTTCATAGTAAAATAAAAATAAAATATAAGGAAAACACGTATTTTATTGAAATAAAGCATAACATAAGCATCAAAAAACATGTTATAACATAAATCAGCTCATAATACTATCAACTCGATAATAAATCGATTATTCCGATTTCAATATACGCGCTAAAACAACCCTACGTTTCCAACGACGATATTTTATTTTTATCCCTCGGGACGCGACAAAGGAACTTTTGAATCATGGAGCCTAGTTCATGGTGATTCCAAATATGTACGGCATGTCACTAACAAATAAAAAACAAAGGAACACAGAGCCGTAATATGACACCCATTTTCGCCGTCTGTGGCGTGGCTCAATTGAGCCAGCCCACAGACAGGCGCTAGAAATATTGTGGCTCAATTGAGCCACCCCACAGACGAGAGGATAACTCGGTCACAAGCGGTCGTGCTTATTACACAAACCTTTGTCCCTACCGGGATCCGAAAACGGAACCGTGAGTTTCGCAGTCAGGGTCGCTGACCACTCGACCACCCGGCCGTGATGAAGCACGACAACTATGATGCACGTAATAAAGAGCCTTCTGATCGCAGCTATTGTTTATAAACATAATAAATGCCGATCTGTACCAGATTTACTGGCGGCCGGGCTGGTTGGAGGAGGACTGGAGAGGCGTACGTCCAGCCATGCAATCAAGTTGGGGGTTTGAGAAAGGTGCCATTTTGTGAGAGGACTGATTGTTACTACACTCCACAACTTTATCGTTAGTCGTACAGATTTCTTTAGTTAAATACAAAGAACACTGTAGTTGGTATTCTTCAGACCCGGTTTCCAACAGCTCTTGACCAAATTTTGGTAATAATAAAAGCAAGTAACTCGTCTTTTTTTTACTTGACGATAGCTATGGACTATGAAATTATTTTTTGGGTCAGTGCTTAAACCCGGGCTATGACAAGACGCACTCGAGAGTGCTAACGAACTACTATTCAAATGAAAAGCCGCTCTTTCCTACAAACAACGACTTGTGTTTCATTTTTAATTCCGTAATTTGAGTACAAAGACTTTTTTGTTACTTAATTTTGGTGCAGTGCTATGCATTTTTGTAGCATAGATTTATAATCAAAAGTAAAATAATGGGTTTGTTGCAAATATTCAAAGTGAGAGTTAGTTAATTTGTACGTTATTAACAATTAGTTATAAGACGGTAACTCGTCCAGAAGTGAGGCAGTTTCAGATGGTTTGTTTCCAATGTGACACATTATATTTATAATTAAAACCGATACTGAGTGATACAATGAATACCATTAAGAGCAGTCGTCCGATTATTAATTGGTCAAATGAAATGATTTGCCAAAAAATCACCCCTATATTTCCATGTGTTACCAAACATTATATTCCCCCGATGTCGGTTCGCAAATATTTATAGAACCGTCATAAATCACTTTCTATAGTAATAGTAACACCAAAAATCTTTCTACGAGGCGAGATTATATTGGCTAATAAAAAAAGTTCAAATAGCTGCCAATTTCGTGCTCAGTAATTTATAGAGTCGGTTTATTGAGTTCTAACATACGACGTCTATAAAAGGTGCTGTTCGTTATGGTATGATTATATTTTATGAGCTCGGAGTGACGACTGAGCAACGGTACAGAGCAAATATGTGGAAAGCCGTTATTGGATAAGGGATTATGTTCGACAAATTGCAGTTTTACGGGATCGCCGTATTTAATTATGAACTGCGTCAGTTCGTGACTTTATTTAACTTGGCGGTGCTTAATAAAATTTCTACATCGTATAGGTATGGCTTGATTGCTCTTGACGTTGCTAATTAAGTTTCTATAAATATTTAACGGTATTTGATAAAGTTTATTCGCCTATTAGGTTATTTGCCATTAGACACTGGCTCGGTCCTTTCATGTTATATAAGTTATAAACAGGATTATTGCCGTATTATTTACTGTTAAATAGTATGTAACCAGAGGGAGAGAGGGTTTAGCGAACTTTAAATTAATAAATTTAAAACTGTAAAGAGCTAATTAATTAAATTTATTATTTATTCTTTATCCAATTATATATTTGACATGGAATAGCTGCCGTTTATCTAGGAGGGCTGGCATATTACGAACTACAATACAGACTTCTGCGTTCTGTGCTACGAACTAATTGACACTTTTAAACTTTCGCATTTCAATTAAAATAGTGAACGGGGTTTAACGCAATTTTTTAACTGCAAGACAGTCGGTGACCACGGCCAACCGGTACAATTCGACCGAAACCTTTGGTACCTATAAAATTGTGCCTAGAACACATGCTAAGAAGCTTGGGTATAAACCTATAATGGGGTTAATGTTATAATAATACTTAAATAACTATTTAAACTAACTTTTAAAAACAAAGACATATAAAAATTCAAACGGTATTTCCGTAAAAAAGAAAATAAACAAAAATCGACAAAAGCGACCGACAGACGGTTGAAACAAAGCCCGTCTTCACGAGCAAATCGCTTAGTTAAATGTATTCAGTTTTGAATAACAAGAGCCCTGTGCAGCGTATGACAAACATTCCTCACTTGCTACGCAAATGAGAGACTTAATACAATAGTGACAAGGCACTCAAGTTGATAGTGCACCAATTGATGTACGATAGCAGTCCAAACGATATTCATTGTCGTGACATGACTTACAGACATCAACCTTATTTTGAAATTTATTGTGCGGTCTGCAATGAATATTTGATTTGAAGTTGCGCTGTAAATGTAGATTTGATTGTTCGTCATGTAATCGCGCCGTTTGCATTATAAAGTTTTTAAAGTAGATACAGACAAAGGATTTTATGGTGGACATTTAAAACTCAACTGACACATGTTCTATTTTATAAATGCCTATGCTAATGCCTACTTTAAGAACTATAGGAGGTAGTCAATACAAGCTTTCGTCATTTGCTTTACTTGCATGAAATTAATGATGTTCCAAATAATTTTATCTCACTAAAAAGTAATTTAGGGCACTATGAAAAACTACTGACTGTTATGTGCAAAAAAACAATACATCTCACCGTTGCGTTACTCCGTTTTATTGCAAGCAAATAAACGTTTTAGTATTTTTATAACTATCTTATCTAATCTCGCAGAAGCACGTCGACCCATTGGGATATTTGTGCAACCCCGTCCTATCACTCGACTGCCACAAGCTTGGCAATGTCTTTGACGTCAAATAGCCAAACCTCTGGTTTCGGCAAAGCAGATATTTCTTGTTAATTACGACGTTACTTTTAATCCTAAATTTATTATTATAGTGATCTTTAATTTTAACGTTATATAAGCATTATATTTCTAACATAAACTTTTGTCTGGTATTCAAACCATCGACCTCAGGTTCACAATAAAGGTTGTTACCCACAAACACAATAATTTTAACGTTATATAAGCATTATATTTCTAACATAAACTTTTGTCTGGTATTCAAACCATCGACCTCAGGTTCACAAAAAAAGTTGTTAACCACTAACACAATCCGATCTCCGGATAGCATAAAAGGCTGTTTATAGGTTTGTCATTTTAGATTTATGTCTCCCACTATACAGAGGGACAACAAAAACAGAAACTTTTGAAATTAAACAAACTTTCCAAGAATAAAATTCCTTGAAAGTTAACAAATAGTCAGATGGGAAAATGCTGTCTCCTACGTTATAAGCTGGAATTGCTTTGCAGACAGTACCTATAGTGGAGGTCTTAGTAAAACTAAATTAAATCTTGCGAAGTGGGAAAATGTCGTCATTACTCTTCTTGAAGCTTCGTGCACCATCAGAGAAAAGTGAAACGTATGCTTTCATGAACGAAAGACATTTTTCTTTGACAACTAACCAAGTGTAGATCAGCTCAGTCGGATGTACAAATGTAATTGTTAGTAAAGAAATTAAGAGTCTTGACAAACAACAAATGATGTATTTCTTTATTTCTTACAATTTTTTCGTATTTCGTACAACAAAAGAACGCTTGACTGTCTCTTCTGATAATAAGTAAAGATAAATCAGAAAATGAAAAGGCTCCATGTGCAGAAATCACTGACTAAGTTAAACATAGAATATGAATTTATTCTTATTCTTAGTTAATTAAAATATACTGAACAACAGATAATCCACGTATATTTGTATTACTGACTGACTATTAACTTAATTAACATATAATATTTCATAATATACAAATTTTAGGTTTATTTTGTTTTGCACTAGTATTATGAACGTTAACATTTTTAGGTACCTACCTAATAATAACAAACAGTCTTTATAGCAAATTGCATTTTTCTGCACAATATTTGCTGCGTTAAAGTGGTTCTGTGAAACTGAGCAAGGCAATGACTGACGTCATAAGTTCCTTTTAGAGCCCTCTTATCCGAAACCTCGTGAAAAAATCGTATGTTCTGCAAAGCCATAGTACATTATTTTATTCTGTCATCAATAGTTTTCTTAGCGCAGGCGATTTAAGGAATATATTTGAGTTTTAGTAAGGATCCCTAATTTAAAAAATATATATAATATAGCCTATACGGTCACCCGGAGATAGTGTGGCTTCTCAACAATGAAAGATTTTTTTAAATCGCTCTAGTAGTTTCCGAGCCTATTCGATACAAACAAACAAACAAATCAAATCAATTCAATCCTCTTTATAATACGAGTATTATTACAGATAGACTGATTTTCGAAATACATAAATTTAGGCATATAACAAATGTGTGTGTGTGAGTGTGTCAGAATCGTAGCAAATGGAAATCTGTGGTCTCTTTCTACCCCTCCGGGAAACAAGCATGAAGTATGTATGTATAAATACCTAGTATACAGGATGGGGCCTGTAACACGAGCAAAAACTTTAAATATAGGCATTTTCAGTTACCACTATTCATATCCTTCAGGCTTTAGTCCTTCAAAATTATTTAAAAAAAAAGTGGATCATCCTTATCAAAATTAATCCTACCAGCAATGGACGGCAAACATTTCATTTTATTCAAAACACTCTTCACTGACATTTAGTTGATGTAGCGCCAAAAACTTTCCAGATAGTTTAGTTGACATGAACTATTTGCTGATATCACAGTTTTTCTACGGTAACTTGCAAAGCACACTAATAAATTGATTGAAAAATCTACGACGATAGGTCGACCTCAAGTTCACAATAAATTGCGTTTGTGTTTACCATATATTATTGTATTTCAAGTAGCTTGTTAGAGATGAACTATTAAAAAGCAAAGATAAAGCATAAATGTTTATTACTTAGCTCTAGCACAACATTGTTTACCAGTACTCCTAATTAAACATGTTTTCTATGTGTTTACCGTTTCTTCTTATGCACGCGCCATAACGCAAAATCGTGTTTCGGTGGAGTGTAAAAAAATCAGTTAAGCGTGCAACATCAAACGCCTCTTCGATTCTGTTTCTTAACATTTCAACTGTGTCCATCAAAACCTCGGGGAAACGGGTATGATGAATATACAAGTACAAGTACTGGGTCAGAATTGTGCTCGTAGATATTCAAAATTATTACGCTAACAAAATGAAAGTCGCCACAACATAAAAAACATCTGCATTACTCGCGCAAGAATCACAAAATGTCTGTATTTCATCAGGGCAAATTCAATTTGCCTTCTGCATAACACTGCGAAAAATGAGCGAATGGCTAAACTTAATTTAGACGACGAACACGATTGGACGACATCCATGGTCGAGTGGTTAGCATGCCAGGGCTGGCGTCACGCCATCTCTGAGGTCCCGTGTTCAATTCCCAGTCAGGTCAATTCAGAAAAACCGTTTTTCTAAATTGATTTTGACTCTGGATGTTTTTCTATGTTTATTTATATTTATCCGTTATCTTACCATATTAACGTGTTTCAAAAATAAGCTATCTTGGTTTGGATAATTGGTGTGAGCTTAAAGAAATTTTAAATTTTAATTTTATTAATATTTATTATCTACTTTGGTAGGGCTACGTTTAGACTTAGCTGTGAGGTGGACTCATTATTATAAGAATACTACTAACTCATCTCTTCCTTTAGGTGTCGTAAAAGGCGATTAACGGATTAAAGACATGCACATACATCCACCATAGAGCGGCAAAGTGCTCTTCACCTAGTTGTTATTTGGTGGAACGTGAACAGAGGTAGTGGACTGCCTTAGCGACCGCTATCATTGCTTTGTCTCTGACTAACCCTTCTGGTATAATTATCATTAATATAATATGTTACGTTTAGACTAACTTCTCACCATCTGTTGCCATGCCCTTCGGCGACCTTGTAGCGATGCAGATGCCAGCGCTTATAGAATCTCTTTACGGCCTACATTTCTCTTGGAATGCTGCCAACAAGGAAGCGGTTAAGGGCCACGTTTTGCATTGAGCTTATTGTGGTGTTGTTAGCGTGTATGTTGCTTTTATTCTGTATATGTTTGATGACCTCCTCGGGCGAGTGGTTTCTACACCGGTTTTCATGGTGTCGCCATCTCTAAGGTTACGGGTTTGATCTCCGGTCGGGCCAATTTAGATACTATTGTTTTTCTAAATTGTCTCGGGTCTGGGAGTTTTCTATGTATAATAAGTATGATTTAAGTATTTTAAGTATGTTTATCCGTTGTCTAGTAACCATTTAACGAGTTTCATAATGAAGCTTCTCTTAGGCTAGATAATTGGTGTGAGTGTAGGAAAGTTTATTTTTTAGTTTATTTATTATATGTTTATTTATTTTGTTTTACAACGGTGAATCACTTAGTCTTCACCAGATGGTATACAAAAAAAGCCGGAATCAACTGCAATCCTCATTTATTGAATTAACTATCTTATCTGTCGAATACACAACAATGTGATTAGGCGACGACTTTTAATAAAATTATATAGTATAATGATTTATATTTTTTCAAACGTCACACCCTCAAAACAGACAAATTAAAGTTTTTTTTTTGTGAAATCTGTAAAGTTTAAAACAGTTTTTATAATACTAATAGAAATTTAATTCAAATACTTGAGTTAAGCCATATGAATTACGACCTTGAGAACGTGAGAACGGACAGTATAAAACTTGTAAATAATTTTATCACAGAGCGATTGATAATAATAATATGTAATTAACTTACTATATTCCGAATTCGGATTCAATCTAATACTTAACTATTAAATGTGTTATGGGTAGTTATATGAAATACAATTTTATCGAGTGGCCTCACAATATTGGCCGATGAGTTGAGCGTCGGACGAGCGTTTTGTTTCTGTGTCAAGGGGCTATGGAAATGACAACTCCAACCTTTTCTGCTTCGTCTGTGATTCGATTTGAAAGGTTTCATTGTATACGCTAACATTGTGAATAACTTGTTTACATTCCGTGTCGCGTAGCGGTGAAAGAATACTACCACCCCCTCTCTTCCCTTGGGTGTCGTAAAAGACGACTAACGGACTATAGACTGCAGATACTTCCAATAGCATAGAGCGGCGATGGGCTCACCACCTGTCACTCTAGGCACATGTGAAGTCGCTATTTGGTTAAAAGTGGACTATGCTAGAGGACTGCTTTTGCTGTCCTTCACCATAGTCGACTTTTCACGGAAATGCCTAATCTCTGACTAACCCTTCGGGAATAAAAGTCACGCAAATAAAAAAGATCTCGAGCTCGTCCGTTCTTCTTCTGAACAACCGGGAGGTTGTTGTCGTAGGATGGTAGTCGTTAAAAATTACCAACCCGCATTGGGCCAGCATGGTGGGTATTGGCCCAAAAAAAGTGACATTATAAAAGATGAGTTAACCCAAGTAAAAAAACATACTCTTCGATCCTGCCACTGTTCGTTAGATCTGTAACTAACTCTGCTCAATGAAATTCCAATTCTTGGTATCCTACGTATCGAACTTGTTTAGAATACGCGACTATACTCTAATCAACTGCTATTCAGCCTGGATCTCATGTCAAAGCACCAATTTGATAGCGTATTTGTGAATTTGTGATATTGGTTAAACAAATGTGTAGAACCAAATTGGCATTGGTAACTGTGACCTATATTAAATATGACATATATCGTCCTTGATATGACTAATTGCAGCGCTAATTCTGTTTCTTAAGTATATTGCAATTCCATGTCCCGCCTTAGAAGCGATCGTTGTTTTCCGTAAGTGCCATCGGCGTTTAATATCGTTAGAGCAAGAATGCTCCAAGAATTACCAAGCAAAATCTTTTTGACTTTTATGTAGTGTGCTAGAAATTTACGTAATCGAGATTGTATTCCAATCAAACATTGTAAAGTTTTGATTTAAGAGATAAGACGTGAACCTAACTATAAAATATTCAACACAAATACTAACACTACACATTTTTTATTAGACAAACAATTTCTAACAAAAAGATAATTATTCAAATCACTGCGTAGGTAGGTACATGTCGGAGTAACGCGCGAGAAAACAAATAATTACCCGCGTTGCGTAGCGGTGAAAGAATACTACCACCCCCTATCTTCCCTTGGGTGTGTATAAACAAGTGGCATGAACGCTTGTAGAATAGAATAATAAATGTAGAGGATCTAACTTAAATATTTCAACAATACGTCACTGAGCGGACTTCAAATGGGTAATTTTAAAACTTCAAAGAGCTGTTTAATTCATAATTCTTACTTCAATTATACATTTTGTGGTAGCCACTGGCAATTTTAGATGCGACGCGCGATTTTTTTTTATTCTACAACGGGTAAGACCTTGGGCTACATCTCACCTGATGGTAAGTGATGATAAGGCCAAAGGTGGAAGCGCGCTTCACCCGGAATCCTCAACCACTGAGGAACTGGCTATCTTATCTCAAACTGCCGGAACACAACAATGCTATAAACATCGTTGTTATGGCGATAGACTTAGATAAGATGGTGGTAGCTAGCCAGGCGGACTTAACAGCCCTACCACCAACCAAACCGAGCACACAAAGATGTACCCCCCGCTGGGAATCGAACCCGGGACCTCTGGGACTGAGACCGGTGGCTTAGCCACTAGACCACAGAGGCGGTTAAAAGATTTCACTGTGCATTGCGTTCCTTTTAATTACATTTGACTATGATTGCCATAACCGCGTCGCGTAGCGGTGAAAGAATGCTACCACCCCTCTCTTCCCTTGGGTGTTGGAAAAGGCGACTAACGGACTAAAAACTGCACATACAACCAAAAGCATAGAGCGGCAATGGGCTCACCACTTCTCACGCTGAGCACATGTGCAGACGCTATTTGGTGAAAAGTTTACCATGGTAGATTAGATAGATAGTATATAGATAGTAGACTTATTGCCCAGCCTCTGATTAACCCTTTGGGGATAAATAGCCGTGATTATATATATGTATGTAAACTTAAATAAATATATACACATAATTTACAAACGATGGATAACCTCTTTATTTTATTCAATTCGGTTCAAAACAGAATAAACCTTTTCCAGCCAGTTGTAACACACTATAGGCTCCCTGACAAACTGCAGTCTTATGTTTTTAAGATTTGTTATTTCTTGAAGAACCGGCCAATTTTTAATTTCTATAGTGCTCTTCTAGAGCTTGATGTTTCGGCCGCGATGCTGCGGCTGTGGTCACAAGCGAACTGAGTAAGAAGATAATCGATTGATTTTGTAAGAAAGTACATATTATGTACTTTCTTACAAAATCAATCGTGTTAGCGATAGTTTAAAGTCTTACTCTTCTAGAGCTCTTTGACATTAGGAACTTGCAAGTATGCTTATTAGAACTTCTCGGGAGGACCCCATCGTCTGGTAGGAGCTCATGATTAAATGTTGAACAATTGTATAGTGGGTCTTGGTATATACCAAGACCCACTATACAAATATTTGTATTAACTTTTGAGAATAACATGTGATGATGTACTGTGAGTGACAACAATGAAAAAGGTTTGCTTTTATAGTTTGGTCATGCAGAAAAGTCGGCTAAAAAAATTATTAAAAGAATTGCATGATACGACAGATTGGACACATTCCAGTAAAAGGACAGGTCAAGGAAACCCTAAGCCGACGAGCATTAATGTTACGAGAGTAAATAAAACTAAATGTTGACACACTCATTTTAGGATCGTAGAAAATGGAAAGTTTTGTTCTCTGCCTTCACCTCAGGGAACGGGCGTTGATGTTTCTATGTGTGTATGTAGTCTTTTTTGTATAACAGACAATTGGATGACTCTAAACACGTGTTGCCAACCCTGGAACTTAAGTTCTTTTTTTATAAAACAAGGAGGCAAACGAGCAGGCGGGTCACCTGATGGAGAGTAATCACCGCCGCCCATGGTAATGTAGGAATTCGTCCTTTAAGGTAAGAATAGGGCTATGGAAGGAACAGGAATTGTGAGAGGGGGGAGGCCTCCGGAACCCTCACTAGCCGGACAAAACACAACAGCATCAAGCGCCATTATTTCACGCCGGATATTCGTGAGAGGGTGGTATTACGCCGGGCGAGTCGGCCCAATGCGTGTTGCAACGCAGCGTGGCTCTACCACTCAATAGCACTCAAGAGTTCTTTGTCTTAACCTTCTTGTAATTTTACCAAATCCCACTTCAAACTGGAAAATAGCAATGCAAGATTGTACACATTGAAAAAATACTGTACCTTAGTACATATAAATATAATTTGAAACTGTTACGTAACTTACAATTTTGCTTTATTAAGTGTAATTTGATACTGGCACTGAAGTTCTGTGAAATCATCATCCGCCGTTTCCCAAAGTTTCCGAACTGAACTTAAAACTTTTAACGAATGTTCTTAATTAACTTTGACTCTAAGTCGTCATTGTAAGCATATTAGACGGTATCTTTCACAAGTATTTACTTTTATTTCGATGAAAAACTGAAGTGCTTAATTGGTCAAAAAACATGTCGGAATAAGAAAGAAAAATTAAATAAAAAAATCAAATTTCATTCCTACAACGAATTTATTTCATCGTAATTAATTTGTTCGCAAAGCCTCGTTTTTTTTTCTCTTAAATAATGGCTTCGTGCGATCAGCACATTTAGCCAGTGTCAAGTTTTTAATAGTAATTATTATTTTCTTTACATTAAGTGGGCTTTCTTTACATAAAGAGTGATAATGAACGTTTAATGGTAAATGATTTTCCCCCAAACCCCTCGAGACTCAATAAAGCTGTGGGACTTTGTTGAGATCTCACACAGACTTCTTGAGAGAATTTGAAAAGTGATGTTGCACTGTTTTGTTTTATTTGCTTACACTCTTGCACGTTCATGAACACTTAACAGTAAATAATCCACCATTATTTCACATTAATATTCGACAAAATTATAGAAAATAATTCAAAACTGCAGACATGACGCTTCACTTTCCCGCCAAGAAGTCCTAAAGCCTCGTTGGCTGTATAAAATTATAATGTTTATTTTTATTTACGTAAAGGTATAATGGCATCGTGCGGTTAGTACATTTAGCCAGTGTCAAGCAAGATACATTAGTAAATATTTCTTTGTATAAAGTAGATGATAATGAGTGATAATATGAACGTTTATTGGTAAATAATATTCCCCCAACCCCCTTGTGTCTTAATATAGCTGTAGGACTTTACTGAAACCTTACACTGACTTCTTGAGAGAATTTTAAAAGTAATTGAACATTTGCCAACACTCGTTCACGTTCACGAACACTTATATACAATCATATAATCACGACTATTTAGTCAGAGACTAGGCAATGAGTATAGCAGAAGCAGTCCTCTACCATAGTCCAGTTTTTACCAAATAACAACTGCACATGTGCTCAGCGTGACAGGTGGTGAGCCCGTCGCCGCTCTATGGTGTTGAATGAATGTGCAGTCTTTAGTCCCGTTATTCGCCTTTTACGACACCCAAGGGAAAAAGAGAGTGGTAGTATTCTTTCACCGCTACGTGACACGGTTTTTTTTATTGATAGGACAAATCAAAAAGCTTCTTATTATTGATTTCTATTTTTTGTTAATGACGCTTAAATATACTAAATATTGTAAAATCATAACCTTAGGTGTGAAATAAACGCATAAAAATCAAAAATTACGAATGTATTAACCTGAATGTATAAATATTTTTTAATCAGGATGCAAATTCTAATGCCGCGACCGCACGCTTGCCAAACCTCGTCAAGCCGTCACAAATTCAAACGTGTGAATAGAGCGTTTGCCTTGGTTTGCAAGACAATCACAAATCCAAGCCTCGTCCGCACGCTTGCCACTTGCCACAAACTTCAAACCTCGACAAACGTTTGGATTGATTTGGGAAAACAAACGTCGCCATCCACACGCTTGCGAGTGCGTTAGTTGGTTCTGAAGAGGCAAGCATGACGGACATGGATGTTGTCGTGTCGGCCATGACATTTGGCGTTACTTATTTTTATTACAAATATGTTGATGGCATGATATGGCAAAAAAGATGGTGAATGTTAAAAATTCATAAAAACCGTACTAAGTAATTATTTTAGAATAGGAAGGTACTTATATGTTTTATTTAACAATTGATTAGATTATCAAAATAGTACTACCAACCCCTTTCTTCCCATGGGTGTCGTAATAGGCGACTAACGGACTAAAGACTGCACAAATATCCAACGATCGCTCGGTTAAGGAAATATTCTGTTTGGGACAGATTAGGTTTACGTCAGATTCTGTTTAGGACAGATTCGTTTTAAGACAGGAATACAATTGAGTACAAAAGCGGCGATGGGCTCATAAAAATAATACTACCAACCCCTCTCTTCTCTTCGGTGCCGTAAAAGGCGACTAACGGACTAAAGCATGCACATACAACAACAGCATAGAGCAGTGATAGGCTCATAAAAATAATACAACTAACCCCTCTTTTCTTCGGTGTCATAAAATGCGACTAACGGGCTGAAGACTGCACATACATCAAAGAGCATAGAGCGGCGATGAGCTCATAAAAATAATACTACCAACCCCTCCCTTCTCTTCGGTGTCATAAAAGGCGACTAACGGACTAAAGACTGTACATACATCCAACAGCATAGAGCGGTGATGTACTCCTCAAAATAATACTACCAACCACTCCCTTCTCTTCGGTGTCGTAATATGCGACTAACGGACTAAAGACTGCACATACATCCAACAGCATAGAGCGGCGATGGACTCCTCAAAATAATACTACCAACCCCTCTGTTCCCTTGGGTGTCATAAAAGGCGACTAACGGACTAAAGACTGCACATACATCCAACAGCATAGAGCGGCGATGGACTCCTCAAAATAATACTACCAACTCCTCTCTTCCTTTCGGTGTCATAAAAGCGACTTACGTGCTAATAATGGCTGACCACCTATCTTGCTGAAGCGTGGACTGTGTGTGCGTGGTCTGTCTTGCCCAAAGATGTAAATGATTACTAATAAGTTGTCGGTTTATGTAAAATAAAATTCATTATCATCATCATCACTCTATAAACGTCCCACTGCTGGGCACAAGCCTCACACGTGAAGAACAGCACGTGGGGATATTGGGCCATGACCCATTAGGCCAGCGTGGTGGCCCAATGCGGGTTGGCGGGTTCTAACGACTGTCATCTTACGACAACAACCGAGACCAACGGCTTAACGTGCCTTCCGAAGCACGAAAGAGCTCGAGATGTTTTTAATATAATCACCCACACAGCGACTCGTCATTGCGAAAGTTGCATAGCAGGCAAGATCGCAAGCCGAACGCGCTAGCCGCTGCGCCATCGAGCTCCTCGAGAATATCCTCCTTCTCCTCGAAATTAAATTTACTCATTCCATAACATTAGTAACATTCCAGAAAGTATACGACTTTTTTTATTTGACCAGTCACTCATTTTTCACATGAGTAAAACTAAAATCTAAATAAATTAGCACGTCTACGTCTGTTCGCCACCAGTGCTCTAACGAGACTGAATTGCGCGCAAACGTGTGGAACGCTTCGCAAGCGCTTGTGGCAAATTCCTTTTGATATGTGACAAAAAACCGACACTCGACGGATCGGCTACAAGCGTTTGCAAACTTTTTTTTTTTTTTTTCCCAGGGGAACTCGTTACGAGTACCGGGGCCTTGAAGAGGCACCCGGTTATGTGGGACTCGCCCGTCCGCCTTTCCACACCCACTGACAAGGAGAGAGGCTCCAGGTCAGCTGCCAGGACATTTAGTCGCGGCTGGGAGGGCGAGACGGAGGGGAATACCCACTAAACCCCTGGGGGCCCAACAATCCGAAGCTGAAAGCTGAGGTGGATGTCGCGGTACATGCCACTAGGGATTAACCCGCGACGGTCACCCCGTCGCCCGTGTGCCAACCTATGACCGCACGCGGTCACGCGCCGACACACGGGCAACCTCGCGCACGGCACAACACAAACAGCGTGCCCACCCTCTATGGGCACGCACTCCTCCAAAAACAAGGACAAAGTCCTCCGCCCATTGAGCTTTCGGGGTGGTATATTAATATACCCATGCCGAAGCTCAACCTCAATGAGATTACACAGTCCCCCGGGTCCAGAAAGGACAGTGTAACCCGACTATTTACAAATGTACAGTGTCCGTGCGTCCTGCGTCCACATACAACATAAAACATAGAACATAAAACATAGAACATGTATATATACACATATGTACAACTCAAAAGCCCACAAGGGGGCACGACCAGGTCCTCAAAGCCGCTCAGAAGGAGCGGCGAGTAGAATTCGGCGCCCAGAAGGGGCGCCAGGGATTGGCATAAAGCCCCTTGTCGCGCCAAGAGGCCTTACCCCAGGGTGCACCACGAAGAGGTTCCCAAATTTGCACCTCAGCGCTTGCAAACCTAGGCAAACCAAGCCAAACGCTCTATCCACACGTTTGAATTTGTGACAGCTTGTCGAGGTTTGCCAAGCGCCTACCTAGGGTTTGTAGAGGTTTGGAGTTTGTGGCAAGTGGGAAACGTGCGGTCGCGGCATAAGAGATTGGCAAATATAATGTTTTTAATAGGACAAGAATCATAAGACCGCCGGCGGTCGCGAAACAATTGATTTTCAATTGTGTCTGGTTTTACGATCCTCAAGGGGTTAAAAAGCATTAGATCAAAAAAAATCTACTTCCGATTGACGATCTTCGCAAGGTGGCTGGTAAGAGCTGGATGAGAGTAGCCACGGATCGTGCTCAGTGGCATGCTCTTGGAGAGGCCTATGTTTACCAATGGACAAGTATAGGCTGATGATGAGTTTGATAAATGATGAGAGAGAGAAAAGAAAAGCATGACCCGAACATTACAGTTATTTTTTTAAAAGAGCTTTTAAGGGGAGGTATTTCGAGCGCTTCTCTCTCGGTCTCTCGACGGTACGACGGTAAGGGACGAGTATAACAGCGAAGCAGCGCGAATAATGGCGTTTTATATTTTATAAAATTAATAGATGTTATAAAAAAAAACGATCAGTTATAATCCCTCAAGTTATATGTAAACTTCATTTTGGTAAATGATTAATAATATCAAATCACTTATTTTAAGAATAAAACCTATGTAACTTTGTGAATTTATTATATCTAGCCACCTTTATCAAATCGTGTTACCATCGGGTATATTCCACAGAATAAAGCCTCAACAAATATTTAATAATTTTCGTAGATTTTAATTTTACTGTTTACTACTTTAAAAATTAATTCTAAGAAGGTGTTATTTTAATTTTTCAGTAACACTTAGCCTTAAGAACTTCGACAGGTCTTACCAACACCTCGGTGGTGGAGGGGTAACTCAGCCGCCCGATATACCGAATGCGTGGGTTCGATTCCCACCTGAGGTAGTAGTTTATTTAAAGTTTCATTGTCTATAATTTTTTTTTACACTAATTCTGGCAAATTACCCCACTCCACCTGATGTTAAGTGGAAGTGAAGTCCAGGCGCCAGGTCCAGGCGTCAACTGGTGCAGCGTAAGAGACATACCTAGCATCAGTCACTCTGACTCTGCCGGCTCACAAAGTGCCTCTTCACGCCTCGTTTGAAGGACCCTATGTCATAGGTAGGAGGGAATACGTATGCTGGTAGACTATTCCATCTTTTGGAGGTGCGACAAAGAAACGAATCACCAAATTTCTTTGTGCGTGATGGAATGAGACTGTAAATTGGTGACTTCAGGGTGCAGCACGCGTACACCTATGGAGGAAGGGAGAAGGAGGGATGAGGTCAAAGAGTTCTTCAGACCACCGTCATGGCATAAACGGTTAAAGACGCTGTTACGCAATTGCCAATGCTCGACAGTGTTAGTGACCTCTGCATTGCCGATAATGCACACAGCGCGGCGCTGCAATCTGTCCAAGGCATCGAGAATGTACTTTGCGGAGCTGCCCAAAAGTGAGAGCAGTCCCCCATGCAAGACCGCATCTGTATCAGTGTGTATAATAGATACACTGATCAGGCGTGAAGAATCGCCGCACCTTCTTCAGGACCGAGTATACGTAAGGAATTTTTAATCACAGTTTCGATGTAGTCCTTTTGGTTCAGATCGCAGTGGATATCCATACCGAGCATGTTGATACTGCTCTGCAGGCCTAGAGATGTACCCCGAAGAGATGGAAGAGGAAGGAATGGCGACTTTTTAGACTAACACTGTCATACATTTTTGCTTACCGTCCATAATTTTCAACAGGTTTATAGTTAATAAATTTTTATACATTCCGTTTCTCATTTTAACCTTTACAATATATTTGGGGCAGTATTTCCTGCCACTCGAGTTACCAAATATAATATTTCACCCACAACCTTTTTACGTTCGATTCGTTAAACATCCGTACCTCATGTTTGTGGCATACCAATAAAAAGCTATGTTAAACAATGTTTGTATTGAAAGAAAACTTGTGGAATAACAAAATCATTGTTCAATGATTGAAAGAATAAATATATTTTTATGAATTCGTTGTTTACTTTTTGTTTTATTGTTTAAGGAATAAATAACATAATTTAATTTCAAATAACCTTTAGGCTCGGATTGCCAGAATGGTGCGGGTTCGATTCCTGCTCGTGGATTTTTTTTCAATCCTTTTTCAATTTGTAATTTGTTTGCAACAAAATTTGCGATAAAATGATATGAAATAATATTTATAATATTACCAAATAGCTTTTAATTTTTTCATGTGCTTGAACTATTAAAGCTCTTTTTACTATATAAAAGCTCAGCTGCTGTGAAATTAGACACAATAGAAATTCAATTGTTTGCCAAAATTGGCTTTTTGACAGTTGTAACAATAAAATATAAAATATGTCGGAAATGGTAGTTTATGATTTAACGATAATTATCCAATAGTTTTTTTTATTAAGATAATTTGTAAATATTTTATTTTTACAAAATAAATTTGCGATTTTTTATCTGTGGATCATAAAACCCGAAACACGGGCGGCAAGGGGTGGCCATGATTGAGCTTCATGTGACGTCACATTTCACAAAATTAAATTAATTAAATTAATCAAAAACTATCTGTCAGGTTTCAAGAAAAGTTTCTACATTTATTGAAATGTGACGTCACAGAGAAAAATGTCACGTGACCAACCGTTTTCGCACGAAATTTGCAATCGATAAAGAAAATATGTTTTTTTCTGTTAAATATAAAGCCAATTGAAATACGATTATGTCTGGTCTGGTATTACAACAAATCTCTTAAATGTATGGACGGAAACGTGTAAAAAACAAACTCTCCCCGACCGGAAAACTTTCCACGTTCCCTACGAGCTAACATAAAACACGTGCAGCCGATATATAATTCACGGGGACGCCTTATCGACTTCCGTGCAGTGTGAGTCTTCCATTAAAGCTTAATTAATTTTGTATCGCCTTGATTCGTATCGCGACTCGGCCTTACGTAGCGTAAACACCATGCCGCCATCATTTGTTACCTGACAGTTACTAACAAACTCGTTGGGTATTCTGATATCGAGGTGTGCTGTGCCGTGTACATGCTGCAATTAACATTAATGAAGGCGCAATATATTTTTTTAAACAATGATTTTTATTTTATCTTCTTTTTTAGATTTGATAATGAAAAACAAAATGAATAACGAGAATCTGTAGCGTAAATTGCTATCCCAGAGACAGGGATAGCAGTTTATTTAATAAGTCTTTAATAATGCTCCGGTAAGTATTTTTAAAATTATTGTTGGCAATTTATTTAATATATATTTTTTTACAGATTGGTGCTCAATATGCTTGGGTAGCTCAAGCATACCCATTTCAATATTCCAACGTTTTGTCAGAGTTGCATCGAAAACTTTCACAGGCTGACTGCCCCTGATTACTTGTCTCCCCAGACCCTTGTTTACTGGTAGGGCCTCTTAATAAAAAAGTTTATTTATTTATAATTGTGTAGAAGCCAATAAGCCATGTACACACAACAGAACTTTATACTTTACAATACTGTCCAAACTCACCAATAGATTTTCGACTTTAGCTAGCTATGTAGTAAGTTCCAAATCGATTGCAGAATTTCGACACTTTAGGGTAGTCTGACATGCGTTTGTCAGTACATAGAGCACCCACATCAACGGTGAAAAAGTAATACGTACGTAGGGCCCGGACGGGTGCAGAATCGTAATTAACCCTTTGGGCCTATTAGGGACAAGACGTGTTGATTTATTAGTTTTACTGAACACACAGAACCTTCCACATACTATACGAGTAAGAAGTCATCTAAAGAACGAAACTACTAAACTACTTTGTGACAAAGAAAAATACATAATACTTTTATAACTTAATACTTATGTAAAAAATTTTATCCGTGCGGTGACGGAGAAACAATACCAATCGCCGCCCCTCTCTCCGTCCGATGGGTGTCGAAAGAAGCGACTAACGGACTCTTTCGAGCGATGATCTGCTCCACTGGTGGTAGGGCTTGACCCGTCTGGTTGGTGACCACCGTACGCATGGTGTAAAACCCGTCAAGTGACTGCTTGTCGGTCGCGTTTCGGGATCAGCCAGCGTATAACCAGAGCTGGAGAGGATGATGCTGCGATGTATTTGGTCTGTGGAGGCTTTCGTCAAACCAGTGCCAGGAGAACTTCGTTAACCTGCCGACCAGGGAGACCCGTAGAAAGGGTTGTCCCGCTGGCGGCCCGTGGCACAGTACAGGGCCCCAAGCGAGGCTAACCAGCGCGTGAGGCTGCCTCACCATGCCACGCATAATCTCGGGGTGGTCCGTCGTGCCGGTTGGTGACCGGAAGGTGGGGTCCCGGCGGCCATTCCCTGGGGGGTTCGGGGGCCCTTCCGTTCGGCAGGTTAATAATACTCGTCTGTGGGCAAATTCCTGGGGAAACAGGCCACCACACTTTGACCATCTGCATCGCGGCATCATTTTCTCGATTCACGCCTCTCTCTATCCACTCCTAAAATGACAGCGCCTAACAACAAAACTGGTACTACAGTGGTGCACACACCCACCACAACCTTACCGTTTGAGGTGGAGTTCGCTAACATCCGCGGACTCCATGCAAACCTCAATGCCGTCCACAACCATCTTGAGACGCCACGGCCAGCAATGTTGTTCCTGACGGAGACGCAAATAATCCGCCCAGCTGACACCACCTACCTGAACTATCCCGGCTTTGTGCTTGAAGAATCCTTCAAAGTTAAAGCCGGAGTTTGCTTATTCGTTCGGGCGGATGTTTGCTGTCGCAGACTGCGCTGTCTGGAGGACCCTTCCTTCTCCCTCATAGAGGTACACGTCGACTTAGGCTCTCATTGCCGTGTCTACGTCTGCGTCTACCGATCCCATAACGGCGACATGGAGACAACTCGACTATTTAGGTGTCCGAGCTACGCTTGACCCACTATTAAGTGTGTGTGAGATAACCCCTTGGATTTTAGAGTGAGACGGCACGATATCCCTACCTTTAGACCCTCCCCGCGCGCCCCACGCCGCTTGCCTCCCCACCGCGCGGCGCGCGCGCTGCCCTGTTGCGCCGGGCGACTAGCGTCGCTCCTCAGTTCGTTTTGGATTTTTACAGTGAACGCACGTATTTAAATAATAGTGAAACCCTAGGAAAAAGGAAATATAAATGTAAGTATTTAAAGTCATATTTTGATAAAATACAAGAAAGCCTTGTATTCTTTTATCATAATTCTAGTGCTTGCCCGCTCTCAGGACGGCAAACTCACTATGATATATAAAATGCAAGTCGCTAGGAAGGATCTTGGCGAAAAAAACTTGCAGCCGACAGTCGGCTGTGCCAACAGACGACGCGTCGCCTGCCCAAGCTTGCAGCCGTTGGACGGCGGCAGAGCAGACGACGCGTCGCCTGCGCAAACCCACAGCCGCCAGTCGGCAGCGAAGCAGACGACATGTTGGCTGCGTCTTCTTACCCGCCAATGATGCTTTCAGATGGCGCAATCCACTATGGGACGACTGTCCGAGTGGGATCCTCCAGCTGAAGAAGAAGTTTTTTTCAAAAGCTTTTTAAGAATTCTGGATGACGTTTACCCAGAAAATTGGAGAGACTGGGTCGTCAATACACCCACCTATACTGACCTTTTCGGAGAAGCTATTTCTTCGGACATGGAATGCAGGCTACGTTTCGCAGTTCCCACGGTAAGACTAGCCAGGGCCCATAGCCAAGATAATACCTTGAGTGAACGCCGCTTTAAAAAAGTAAAAAGAATCCTGTTGAGTTGGCCAATAGGACGTGCTCTTATCTATACTCCTCTTTCAATAATGGCTAAAGTTCACCCTATTCATCCGGCTAATAAATTTTCGGAGGCGGTAAGCGCAATCAAGGCCGAGCTCTTACCGCGACATGAAGCGTCCAAGTTTTTAAGAGGAGATACTGCTCGGAATTCTGAATCGGCATCTACCACCAGCAGCACAACAAGGGTTTCAAAGAGAGGTCATAGCCCTGACCCACCAACAGCATCGAAAGAACCAAGGCTGAATGAATTTATGACGCAGCAAAACTTTCTACTTGAGAAACTCTGCCACCTAGTCCAGACGACCAATGAAAACGTTAATACAATGTTGAATAAGGGGAGGTCAGCAGACACACCAACGTACTCTCGATGCTCTTCGTCTCCAGCTCCATATCAAAGCTATAATGAAGATCCTCAAACACCGTTTGATAACGAAAGCATCGAAGATAGCTGGCGCCCTCCAACCCTAGTGAACGATCAAATTGACAATGCCGAAGAAGAGGACACGACAGCGGAACCTCTTGAAGACTTTTCTCCGGGAACCAAGGAGACAGAGGGTAAAATCACAAAGGCTGACGAAACCCTGGTAAAACAAGGTTGTGATTGCCAGAGGTTTAATTCAGAAAGCTGGCAAAACATCCGCTATGCTGACGTACAAAAAACGTTTCAAGCATCTCCAGCCTTTACCTCGTTAAAAGTCAATGGCAATTTGGCTACAGTGACACCCAGCTGGCAACTCGTCTCTGTATTAGAAAAAATGGACTTATGTCTTGCTGCCATCACACACGGTCTGCTACAACAACGCCAAACGTTCCAAGCGATATACAAAAGTGCCCCTTCTTCAGTAAAATCACACATCAGCAAACACTTTTTAGCGCCAGAATCTACCTTTCGTAAAACGTCTGACGCTCTATTACAATACGTCTGTGGCAAACGTGCCGAGGTTATTCAACAGAGAAGAGGAATTTACAAACCACAAAATAAAACATTAAATGATTTGCTACACGCGATACCTCCTTCAGAGAACCATTTATTCGCCGAGCCTCATCTTTCGGAATTTGTGAAGGAACAAGGGGGTGTCTCGAAACTCTTTCCTGGTAAACGAAGGACAATACCCACCTCAACGTTCACAAACCGATCTGCACCAAGAGAAAGAAGAATGCCCCCCGCATCAACGTCTGACAATAGGGACAGACCTCAACCGGCGTATAATCAAAGAAATTTTGTCCATCGCAGACCGGACAGGCCTCGATTTCAAACAAAACGACCTCCCCCCACGAAGCCAAATAAAAATAAAAAATGGTGAATTTCGTGCAGGCCAGGTGAGTAAAGCGCTGCAAGCATGGAAAAAGCTAGATGCACCGAATAACATTTTAGCTATCTTATCCGGCTATCGAATACCTTTCATTAGTGCCCCACCTTTATACAGATTTACTAAAACTTCTTTCCAACGTTATCAAACTTCTCCATCTTCAGGCATGTCACTTGAAATCGATAAAATGCTTGGCTCTGGAGCTGCCCGTATATGCAATAGCAAGTCTGGATTAGTATCCCCGTTATTTTTACGTCAGAAATCTGATGGATCCAACCGGCCAATATTTGATTTAAGGTACTTGAATAACTACTTGCGACCACCAAAATTTCGTTTGCTCAACCATTTTAGAGTCCCCTTGTGTCTAAATCCATCAGATTTTATGACTAAAATAGACTTGTCTCAAGCTTATTTTCATATTCCTATCGCTGAGGCCCACCGGAGATTTCTAGCTTTTGCCTATAAAGATAAAATATATGAGATGACGTGTCTACCTTTTGGACTTGCTACAGCTCCATGTACTTTTGCAAATATCTCTAACTGGCTTGCAAATCATTTCAGGAAGGAGGGAATTCGCATAGTAGTTTATTTAGACGACTTCTTAATAATGCACACAAATCCGGAAATTTTACGACAACAAACGAATCGTGTACTAAATTGCCTAATAGAACTAGGTTGGTGCATCAACACAGAAAAATCAACTTTGATCCCCACACAAAAAATAGAATATCTCGGCATAATATGGGATACAGCTCAGAACGTCAAGTGCCT
Organism: Scoparia ambigualis; assembly: GCA_963921215.1. Taxonomy (NCBI): domain Eukaryota; kingdom Metazoa; phylum Arthropoda; class Insecta; order Lepidoptera; family Crambidae; genus Scoparia; species Scoparia ambigualis. The sequence continues at coordinate 24,337,920 of OY992508.1, forward strand.
TCCAACACTCAAAGTCGAAAAAATAACAAACCTACTACACAAGACGCTAAGAAAAAACTGGTGGTCATGGCACACCGCCAAAATTATCCTCGGGAACGTAAATTTTGCGTCTTTTGTTGTACCCTTGGGGAAACTACATTGCAGGCAAATCCAAATAGATGCCAATCAGCTGCCAGAAGACAACAAAAACAAGAAATTTCTGCTACCACAACGCGTAATACAAGAACTCCAATGGTGGCTAGAGAGTGTCAACATACCAACCCCCATTCACCACAAAGATCCAACGATATTCGTAACCACCGATGCATCCGGTCAAGGTTGGGGAGCGACAGTGAACGACACAAGCATAAGCGGCACATGGAGCAAGAAACAACGATCTTGGCACAGCAACCTAAAAGAGTTATGGACGCTAAAAAGAACTCTCAAAATTTTGATACCGAAATACCATGGCCAAACCATCTTAGCCCAAACCGACAACAAAACAGTAGCCGCTTACATCAACAACGAAGGAGGAACAAAATCATTGAGACTATTACAGCTGACTACCGCCATACTTCAGGAAGCTCATCACAACCACATACATCTCATTGCTCGTTACCTGCCAGGAAGATACAACCACTTAGCCGACAACCTATCTCGATTTCATCAGATGCCAGAATGGACTCTGTCAACTCAAATATTAAAGATAATATTCGACAAGTTCGGCACTCCGACAATAGACCTGTTTGCAAGTTCGCAATCGGCAGTCATGGATCAGTATGTTTCCGAGGATACACGGGATCCCCATTGCGCTTATGTGAACGCCTTCAGCAAACCATGGCATTACCAACTCGGTTGGCTTTTTCCCCCTCCACCTCTCATACCTCGAGTCCTACGACATCTGGAAAAGAGCTCAGGACAATATCTTTTAGTGGCTCCAAAATGGGAGAAAACCTTTTGGAAAGCGGAACTAAATCAAAGAGCCTTGTGCCCGCCATTGACAATCCACAAACTACATCGGCACCTGGTAGATCTTCGGACAGCGAAACCACCACCAGCTGTAGAGAAACTAGATTTGCAGGTATGGAAGGTTCAGGCTGGGCCCGTTTAGTAGATTCTTGGCAGGAGAATGACAAAACTTTGTTAGAATCGGCATGGCGTAAATCGACCTTAAAGACATATGGAGCAGCTTGGGAGAAATGGCGGGCATGGTCTAAAAGAAAATGTGCAGCTGATGACCCTGAACCCGGTGATCTGGCCAAATTCATGTCTTACTTGCATTGTGAAACTAAATTGGCTCCAAGTACAATTGCCGCCCATAAATCAGTAGTTTCGACCTTTGCCAATCCGGTTAGGGCTGAGGCACTATCCGCCCATCCAGTAGTAAAACAAATGATGAAGGCCATATCTGTTACAAAACCTCCCCCTAGAAAACCAACAACATGGGAAGTTAGCAGGTTAGTTGAATATCTACAACATTATAATATCGATGTTGATAGTATATTTCAAGTGTCACGACATGTTGCTGCACTTTTGCTACTATGTTCGGGGAGAAGGATACACGACCTCACATTACTGGACATAAGATCCGAATTCCTCGAAGATGCAAATGATTACATCGTATTGTGGCCCAAATTTGGTTCAAAGACTGACTCTTCAACTTATCGACAGGCTGGTTGGCGGTTATCAAACGATGGACCAGACAGACTTAACCCTGTCATTTGGCTCAAAAAGTTAATTAGTATGTCACAAAAACGAAGGAGTGCTAGACAGGATTTGAACAGTTTGTTTCATCATCACCAGCCTGAAGACGTCCACTGCTGAACATAGGCCTCCCCCTTTGACCTCCATCCTGACCGACAACTCGCCACTCGCATCCACCGGTTGCCTGCGACTCTCACGATGTCGTCGGTCCACCTAGTGGGAGGCCTACCAACACTGCGTCTTCCAGTGCGTGGTCTCCACTCGAGAACCTTTCTTCCCCAACGGTTGTCGGTTCGTCGAGCGATGTGGCCTGCCCATTGCCACTTCAGCTTGCAAATCTTACGAGCTATGTCGGCAACTCCGGTTCTTTGGCGAATATCCTCGTTTCGGATTCTATCGCGCAAAGAAACTCCGAGCATAGCTCTCTCCATTGCTCGCTGTGTGACTCTGAGCTTTTCTAAAAGGCCAACAGTTAAGGACCACGTTTCGGTGCCATATGTCATCACCGGCAACACACATTGGTTAAAGACCTTTGTCTTTAGGCACTGCGGAATCTTCGATGCAAAGATATCTCGTAATTTCCCGAACGCTGCCCATCCGAGTTGGATTCTCCGGGCGACCTCTTTGTCGAGGTTGGACCTACCTAACTGGACAATCTGTCCTAAGTAGGTGTAGTGGTCGACAACTTCGATAGTATCGCTCCCAACAATTACCGGTACGGGTTCAACATGGACATTCGACATGATCTTCGTCTTGTCCATGTTCATTTTAAGACCCACCTGTTGGGATACGATATTGAGGTCGCTGAGCATGGTGTTGAGGTTCTCCAGCGACTCCGCCATTATGACTATATCATCGGCAAAACGAAGGTGAGTGATGTATTCGCCATTAATGTTGATGCCGAATCCGTTCCAATTCAAGAGCTTGAAAACGTCCTCCAACGCATTTGTGAACAGTTTCGGAGATATGACGTCTCCCTGTCTCACACCTTTCTGCAATTGGATTGGTTTCGTACTCTCGTCTTGTAATCGGATCGACATAGTAGCGTTTCTATACAAACATTTCAACACTTCGATATACCTATAGTCGATATGGCAACGCTGGAGGGACTGCAACACAGCCCAGGTTTCGATAGAATCGAAGGCTTTCTCGTAGTCCACAAACGCTAAACATAAGGGCCGATTATACTCCTCAGTCTTCTGTATAATCTGGCGGAGCGTATGTATGTGGTCTATGGTACTAAAGCCTTTTCGGAAACCGGCTTGTTCGGGAGGCTGGAAGTCGTCAAACCTGCGTTCGAGACGGTTCGTAATGACTCTCGAAAACAGCTTGTACACATGGCTCAGGAGTGAGATGGGTCTATAATTCTTCAATAAGGTGTTATCGCCTTTCTTGAAGAAGAGCACCACCGCACTCCTGTGCCATGCTTCTGGCGTAGTACCTTCGAGCATGACGGAATTAAACAACTTCTGGAGGACTACGAGTATCGGTTTTCCACCCGCTCGCAGAAGTTCAGTGGTAATTCCGTCATCACCCGGCGCCTTGTTGTTTTTAAGCTGTTTAAGAGCCATACTAATCTCATACAGGCTGATGTCAGGGATATCTTCGGTATAGTGTCGGGTTAACTTAGCTCTGGTGTCCTGAGCTGTACCAACAGCGGGCTCTTGTGTTGAGGTGTACAACTGTCCATAAAACCTCTCGAGCTCTCTCAGAATCTCCGGCTTCGACGAAATGACACTGCCGTCCTCGATCTTCAGCTTAGTCATTTGGCTCTGACCAATAGACGAATTCTTTGCGAACACTTTGGCGCCTTGGTTCCGCGCAATTGCGTCCCTAATGCATTTAGCACTATAGGAGCGCAGGTCGTGTCGCACAGATTTCGAGATTCGTCTATTGAGTTTGCCATATTCCGACATATCAGCTGAAGATTGCAGTATCATTTCTTTCCGGTCTTCCATTAACTTAATGGTTCCGTCTGAGAGCTTTTGGGGCTTTTTCCGGCGTGGGGTCTTAAAGAACTTAGACCCCACAGCTTGGACAGTTTCCACAAGCCCGCTGCTGATCTCGTCCACAGTTTCGCACTCGGCTAGGCACTGGAAGCGATTTTGGAGTTCGAGTTGAAAGTGTTCCGGGCTCTGGATCTGGGCAGGGCCAGGACGGAGTGTGGACTTCACCAGACGTGACCTCTCGACCTTGATGTTGATATTCAGTGTGCCTCTAACAATCCGGTGATCGCTACCGGTTTTCACCCTACTGATCACGGAGACATCACTGAATATACGCTTCTTGGTCGTCATGATGAAGTCGATCTCATTTCTGGTTGAACCATCGGGGCTTATCCACGTCCACTTCCTGGTTGGTCGCTTCCGGAAGAAAGAGTTCATCAAAAAGAGTTCCTCCTTCTCCATAAAGTCGACCAACCGTTGGCCCCTTTGGTTCCGCTGTCCATATCCATATTGCCCCACTCTCAACTAATCGCCGTTCCTTGTGCCTACCTTTGCATTGAAGTCCCCCATAACAACGGTGAAGTACGTTTCGGAGGAATGTATGGCTTCAGATATCTCCTCATACAGAGCCTCTACTTCTTCGTCAGGGTGTGTCGAGGTTGGTGCATATACCTGTATGACCTTCAGCGAATACCGATCGGTGATTCTGAGTATAAGGTACGCAACTCTACCTGACACACTATCGACCTTGATAACGTTGTTAACAAGGGACTTGCGGACGAGAAACCCAACACCACCCTGGGATTTTCGTTCTCCTTCCCGGAAGAAGAGCATGTTGCCAGAATCAAGGACTACCATATCCTGCCCCTCTCGTCGGATTTCTGATAGTCCCATGATGTCCCACCGCAATCTGCTCAATTCTTCCTCCAGCTCTACAATCTTTGCATCGGTCCTCAACGTGCGGATGTTGTGTGTTGCCAGGGCCAAGGTTCGTTGGTGGGTGTGTGGGTAGCCGAGCAACTGCCGGTGATTCTTCGCACCCCCTGCTCCTCCGTTACCTGACCAGCTACCCGTTGGGCCAGGGATAAAGGAGCTGCCGGGGACTGGGGGCCGTGGGCAAATATTGTCTGTCATGGGGGGGGGGGGGGGGGGGGTTTGCCATAATCCCCACGCTTGGCAGGCGGCTTGGGGATCGCAGCGGGTCACCGTTTAGCTAGAGGACGCTGCGGCCCGTCCTCCGGTGGCTGGTCGTAGTTTTAGGACATACCCGGGTCCTAAAACTACGACCAGCTGTTTATCACTACGAGAGGAAAAGTAAATGTGGCTTCACGAACTGTTATAGCCGGTTGGCTAAGGACCTTATTTCGAGAAGCCAACATTCAAGACTCACCAGGCAGTTTAAGAGCTGCAGTAAATTCCGACATGTGGCTGAACCACCACATCAATATAGATGAAATATTGGCGAGAGGAAATTGGAGGAGCAAAGATACATTTATCAAGCATTATTGCAAAGAAATACAGCGATCTCGATCTAGTAATAGTAATAATGATCTATTTCAATTATTTACACCAATGTGATATTCGATTGATTAAGTTTTACGTAAAGTTGAGATTTATTTTGTTTTCTATTTTATAATAACATGGTTGAGGACCATTTTCTTTATTTTGAGTTACCATTGATTTTTTTTTTTTTTTTTTTTTGAGATGATTAGATTTGATGATAAAATAAGTATGATATAGAAGGTATTAATACCATTTTATTATTATTTTAGCCCTACTTTTCCCTATAAACTCATGTCAGTGTTGCAAACTGACAGTCAGCGCCGGCAGAAAATAAACACTTCTCACACACACTTAATAGTGGGTCAAGCGTAGCTCGGACACCTAAATAGCACCGTTTTCCCCCCGAAGGGTAGAAAACGTATATTTAGGTTCCAGCGTAGCTTGACCCACTATGTTTTAACGCCTTGCCGGCTGTGAGAAAGAACTGAGGAGCGACGCTAGTCGCCCGGCGCAACAGGGCAGCGCGCGCGCCGCGCGGTGGGGAGGCAAGCGGCGTGGGGCGCGCGGGGAGGGTCTAAAGGTAGGGATATCGTGCCGTCTCACTCTAAAATCCAAGGGGTTATCTCACACACACTTAATAGTGGGTCAAGCTACGCTGGAACCTAAATATACGTTTTCTACCCTTCGGGGGGAAAACGGTACTAATTGTACATCTTAGTCGGGTAGCAGATGATGCGCAGGAGCGGTTTCCATCGGCGGAAATGGTGTTTTTGGGGAACTTCAACGCCCACCATGAGTTGTGGTTAGGTTCCTCCAAAACAGACCATGCTGGTAGAACTGCCCACGCATTCGCTCTCACGCATGACCTGACGCAACTGGTGAACCAGCCCACCAGGATCCCAGACATAGTTGGCCATGCGCCCTCCTTACTCGACCTTCTGCTGACGAGTCGCCCAGCTGGATACCGGGTAGAGATTCGAGCTCTTTTAGGTTCCTCGGATCACTGCTTGATATCCAGCACAGTGCCATTGGCATCGCGCCCGCCAACAGCGGTTTTGAAACGCCAGATTTGGCATTACGCGTCGGCAGACTGGGACGGTATGCGGGAGTATTTTGCATCCGTCCCTTGGAGGCAGCGCTGCTTTAATAGGAAAGATGGAAGGAATGCTTTAGCGGTCGGGACCGCTAGCGCCACTGCCGTTACTAATGAGATAGTATTAGGAATGGAATACTATATTCCACACTCCTATGTCATCAGCAAAGGCAGACGCAACCGCTGGTTCAATCGCGAGTGTGCCAGCGCTGTTGAGAGCAAACAGACGGCATACCGCGCTTGGATCAAAGGTAAAGCTCATGGGGATCCCGAAACTCGCTCGCTAAAAGCAGCCTTTAATAATGCCACCAAGTCGTGTAAGAGGGTCTACATTAGAGAGGATGCCCAGCGCGTTGCACGAGTAGGCCAAGAACTCCTGACATCCTACGGGCAGCCGTAGCTACTGGCGTCTGGCCAAAGCCGTGCAATCCAACTTCTGCCAACTCTCGCTGCCACCACTGAGATGTCCTGACGGAACTTTAGCTCACAAGGCGCAGGATAAGGTCGATCTCCTGGCCAAACTCTTTGCGGCTTACTCCTGGATCGATGACTGTAACGCACAGCCACTCTCAGTCTCTTGCTCTCTTCGGGTTGTGTGCCGGAATCTTAGAGAGAAGCTAATGTGCAACCGATCCCTAAAAAAGGAGATCGTTTAGATCCGACTAATTACCGCCCTATAGCCGTAACATCAGTGTTGTGCAAGATCCTAGAACGAATATTGAAAAAACAGCTTATTCGATACCTAGAAGATCACTCCCTAATTCACTATCGTCAATATGGGTTTCGGCCAAAACGGTCAACGGGTGATCTTCTAGCATACGTCACACATCTCTGGGGTGAGGCTATTGACAAGCGTGGCGAGTCACTGGCGGTTAGCCTTGACATAGCCAAGGCTTTTGATCGGGTCTAGCACAAAGCTCTTCTCTCCAAGCTCCCGGCATACGGTTTGCCCGCTCAGTTCTGTACCTGGATTGCTAGCTTCCTGCATGAGCGTAGAATCCGTGTCCTTTCAGATGGATACGCTTCGCGGTTCATGTCAGTGAACGCTGGTGTTCCTCAAGGCTCCGTTCTATACCCCACGCTGTTCCTTCTGCATATCAATGACACGCTTCCTCTTGGAAACATTAATTGCTATGCAGATGATAGCACAGTGCATGGGGGATATAACGGTCACCCGACGGCTGGGCGGGTAGACACCGAAATGAAGCGAGCAAATCTTGTCATTGAGCTCGATCGGGTGTTGGACCTCATTTTTAAATAAGGGTTCGATAATCTGGTGGTGTTCAATGCGAAGAAAACACAGGTGTGCGCGTTCACAGCGAAAATGTCGCCATTCCTTCCCCTTCCCTCTCTTCAGGGTACATCTCTAGGCCTATAGGACAGTATTAACATGCTCGGTATGGATATCCGCTGCGATCTGAACCAAAAGGACTACATAGAAACCGTGATTAAAAATACCTCACGTAAACTCGGTGTCCAGAACAAGGTGCGGCGATTCTTCACGCCTGATCAGTTGTGTCTATTAAACAAGACACAGGTGCGGTCTTGCCTGGAGTATTGCTCTCACCTTTGGGACGGCTCCGCAAAGTACCTTCTCGATGCCTTGGACAGATTACAGCGCCGCGCAGTGCGCATTATGGGCAATGCGGAGGTCACTAAAACTCTCGAGCCTTTGCAATTGCGTAGAGATATTGCGTCACTCAGCGTCTTTTACCGTTTATCCATGGATGCACAGACTTATTAAGACTAGGGGCCACTCGGGCAAATTATGAACTGATGGTGGGCCACCAGAAGTATAGGTAATTAAAGACAATGAAAAATTGATAATAATGTATTCAAATTGAAAAAGAATTTATTAATTTGAAGCGTGGCACTGCTGTCGGCGGGCCACCAGTATTCGACCGGCGGGCCGCATGCGGCCCGCGGGCCGTAGTCTGTGCATCCCTGTTATACCATGGCGAGTGCTCTGAAGAACTCTTTGACCTCATCCCTCCTTCTTCCTTCCCCCATAAGAGTACGAGTGCTACTCTTTGGAGTCACCAATTTACAGTCTCTAATATTCCATCACGCACAAAGAAATTTGGTGACTCGTTTCTTTGCCGCACTTCCAAAAGATGGAATAGTCTACCAGCACACGTATTCCCTCCTACCTATGACATAGGGTCCTTCAGTGAAGGTGACTGATGCTACGTCTCTTACGCTGCACCAGTTGTCCTCGCGCCTGGATTTCATTTCCACTTAACATCAGGTGGAGTGGGGTCATTTGCCGGGCTTAGTATAAAAAAAAAATCTTTGTCATTGAAACACACATACAGAAAATAACAAAAACGTAACATAGCAAGCAAAGACGTCCACATCGAAGACCTCAGAGGTCGAGTGGTTAGCAACGTTAGTAGTCCTGATGTCGTCACCTCTGTGGTCCCGGGTTCGATCCCGATCGGATCAATTTATAAATAACAGTTTTTCTAAATTAATTTCGAGTCGGGGCTTTTTCTATGTATAATAAGTATGTTTATCCGTTATCTAAAAATAGAAAGAACTTTCAAAGAAGCTTAAAGTAGGCTAGATAAGAGGTATAAAAATGGAAAAGTTATTTATTTGTTTTGTCTATCGAAGAGATCTCTTTCAGTTTACTTAAAGTGGAATGGTAGCTTAATGTAACATTGAAATCAACAAAAGCGCAGACTAGCATTGCAGAACACAAACATAGTAGTAAAATTGTATAATCATAAGTCGGTTTTATCCGTGCCGCGTAGAAGTGAAACAATACTACCACCCACTCTTCCATAAGTAAAAAGTGACTAACGGACTTAAGACTACACACACATTTAACAGCATAGAGCGTTGATGGGCTCACCACCTGTCACGCTGAGCACATGTGCAGTCGCTATTTGGTGAAAAGTGGACTATGGTAGAGGACTGCTTTTGCTGTCCTCATTGCCTAGTCTCTGACTAACCCTTCGGGGATAATAGTCGTGATTACATGTATAAGTCTGTTTTACTTTAGACATAAAACATTTAAACTATAAGGACTATCGCGCAACCGTTAGCACGGATAGGTAACAATCTTGTTAGATAAGCAATAAAGTTTATAAAAATATCTTTAGCTCATCTATGCTTCATAAATTACCGTAAGTTCCATTTGTCTTTCTATCACTGGCAATTAGGTTAGCCGGACCTACGGTTAACAGTTAACAGTTATCATGGACTTGTATTAGTGTATGGCATGTTTTTTTTATAACAAAAGGGAGCAAACGAGCAAGAGCGTCACCTGATGAAAAGTAATCACCGCCGCCCATGGACACCCGCAAAACGTAGAGGAATCGTAAACGCGTTGCCGGCTTTTGTTTGCAACTCACGGGTTACCGACCCTGTAAAAACCTTTTCACGTCCTTTTTCAAGAACATGCTGAACCTCTTTGAGGACAGATAAAGAACTCGAAATAATCTCTTCCAAAACTAATCTTAGTAATGTCTGTTAGCAGTAAATACTCAAATCTCTATCACTAAATTCGATTTCTTGTCTCCATCTTATTTATGACATTCGTGGCTTGCGTTAAAATCTCTTGGCCAACTGCAATGTAATTTATTACACTGCTTTGAGATGGCCGCTGAGGTGTATCTTCATTCCAAAATAAACTCTATTGCGACGCTTTAAAGCGTTTAGTGGGTAGCATATGTCTGTCTACTTTACGACGTAATGTGGAAAATAATGTCTCTTAGTAAACTTGTTTCGGGTTAGAATGGAGCTTTGCAAAAATTTTACTGCTTTTATGCGACAAAGAATTTAAATTGCAATTTGTTAAAAAAATGTTATACTTGTACTTGTACTTGTACTTTTTAAAATACAGAAACGTCTAATAGAATCAAACAATTACATTAAAATTTTCCTAAACAAAACTTTTCAATTTTCCTTTCTCACTGTAACTTATAAAAACAATGGAGAAAATTTTCTCCCTTGGGTGGTACTTGAACATACGAACATATTATGGCAATCGCTTTTACGCTCCATTAAAAAGACAGCATTTAAAACTGTATATCACTAAGGATACAAAAAACTATAGAAATCTTTTTTGCAAGCTCCCATGGTTTTTTGATCCGAAAAACCACCAAAAAATTTTATAGGTGACTATCCAAACAATTTCAAAACTTATTTCCTTTACATGCAAAGGTCATAAAGTCCATTAATAATTACAATAAACATTCCTAAAACCCTTCCACTAGAGCTCGTTATGCGCTTCAGTGTGCCGGTGACGTCAGCACTGTGGGATTTGCGAATATCTTATGAAACGGCATAGTGTAGCTCGCATGAATTATTCAATAAGATCCGCTCGGTCACCGGGGCGGTGTGTCAATGTAGCTGTATGTCACATCATAGCGTATTCGTATGTATCTTTAACCCTCAAGGGTAGTTATAAGTTTGACGGGTTAGTCTGTTCAAACGAAAAATGAAATGTTTAGTTAGTAGCCGAGTAATAAAAAATATAGAGCTTAATCTTTTTCTGTAGGATAAGCAACTTTTGCAATGCCAGATCCACAAATGGGATGGAATGGAGTTTGAAAACTTTGAAAAATATATATCAAACTCCTCCGTGTTTTCAAAAATTGCACTTTAAAAGTTATCTCATAGGCTATAAATCTTATAGTAGTTATTGGTACAGGTTTATTTTTGGTATATTATTATACAGGTGTTAGATAAAGAGCGTGCCAAACTTAAGGTGCAGAGAGACTGAGGAATGACCAACTAAATAAAAAAAAACATTAAAATTTTACAAATTATGAGTTTTCTCTCGGGTTATACCTACAGCGTTTTCAATCACGCGACCGGCCGGCTTAGACAAGCCTTCGTTCCCGTTCCTGAGTTCCTAAACAGCTGATCCATAGACGACTCGAGTGGTAGTCGTCGCTCCACCTTTTCTTATAGCGAGCTATATTTTTTAATATTTAGCAAATATCGCAATAATCCTTTTTAGCTGTTTTTTGTTGCTGTTTGTTTGCCTGTACTTTGCCTGTACAAATAAGCAGGACCCTATAGTCTATCTCATTAAGTTTAACACGCTCTTTATGGGACACCTTGTATAATCACAACCTAAAATTTTTATTTTCTTGTTACATTTATATACAAATACATACAAAACATGAAAATAGGTACAATACATAGTTACAATTTGGCGGTCTTATCGCTATGAAGCGATTTCTTCCAAACAACCAGTCGGATGGATCATCATCAGCCTTAAACGTCCCACTGCGGGGCACAGGCCTCCAACGTGGGCGATATCACGTGGAGATATTAGGCCATAACCCACCACGCTGGTCGGATAAATATTTAAGAAAAAATATACTGCAATTAATATCGCTTAATATTTCTACACCACACAGACATGTGATTTGCTACGAGTATAACTAGAAGCGAACACGATCGTACAGAATCAATCTACATTCTGCAGAATAATAGGCTTCAATAGGAATTCCTATCTACGGCACCAGTCTCGTCGTGTAGCGTGTAATAATGCTGTGAAACTCGTGACAAGTATTGAATAGGAAATGCGGAGTCTAGAGTTATCGTTCACTAGATGTGATTAGGTGTTTAGAGTTTGATGTTTTCTAAGGGTTTATCGTTGGCCTATAATTGTTCCACTGTTGGGTACCTGCACTTTGGGGAGATTGCCCAATGCGGTTTGGACTTAAGGACTGCCATCTTACGACATCAATTGGCTAACTAATCGAAATTTACGGCTTTACGTCCGTTTCGAAATACGGAGAAGATCTAGATGTTTTTTTTTCAATTTGTTCACTCATCCAGTGATCCGGCATTGCGATTTTTCAATTGTCAGATAAAACTTATTCATTTGTCATAGTATTACACTACCATTTTGAAATGTATTGTCAAATCACGTCTTTTCTTTTTTTACAAGTGACATTTAAGTTGATCGCGCTATACGTTAACAGACGGATGAGTTTTATCTAAGGATTGAAAAATTATTTCTAAGTTATCTTAGCCTCTGCGACATCGCGCTACACGTCTTTACGAATGTACTCGTAGTAGCGATTATTTTACACATTTTATTTTATTGGCATATAATGGTAGTTTCATATCTAACCGAAAGCTTGTGACAGAAACGAATTCTCTAAAAAAACTAATTTGTTTCTTTGATAACAATAATAAGTATAATTATATAAAAAGTCAAGACGTGGTGCCAAAAGTCAAGCCCGAAATTTTAATGTACTCACCTTCATGTTTAAAAGCAGGATAGAATGTAGGAGTGAGAAGACTTAAGACTGATGATGATTGTTAACTAGTAAGTAGAGTAGACTCATCCATCATTAGGCAAGGCGTTAAACGATTAATGCAATATCTAAGCATGTAATTAATCAAAGAGCGCGCTTTGTCAGTGTCTGCATTCAAATGGCATCGGTAGTTGAGTAGTCGGATTAAATGCGAGAAATAATGGTTCAATCCTCCTTGCTCCGTTATACTAAAGACGTGAATATTTCCAAACAGATTTTAGATTAAAATATTATAATTATTATCAGTAGAGTAGAAGCGGCTTTAAAGTTTAAAGCCATAGATGAATGATTGGCCTCGCTGCGGTCGAGCGCAGCGAGACCAATTATTAATCTAAGTTTAAAGCGTTCCTTGTGTACAAAACTTTATTTCCATGTGGAGAAATTGTATGAAAGTTTCGTCGATATGTGCCTTTGAGCTATGAATGCTATATTATTATGCGATACATCGCAGCTCAAGGGTTCAATAGTGCATTAGTAAATTAGAAACCACATATACTCCATTCGTTTGAGTAAAAAAGTGTGTTTAATTTCGGTAAATATTTTAGCTTTATCGTGCGAAACAAAAGACGAGCGTATTACTTGAACTTTATATTGTTCAACCTCTTTTCTTCTTTTATAAGAGATTGCAAAAAGTTTTCACTTTCAGAAATGAACCTTTATTCAATTATGGTGCACTGATACAACGCTCTAGTCGGTTGTTGCATTATAAAATCGTAAAAGAATATCACTTAAAAGTAATGGCGGTAGGTCTTTGCCCAGCAGTGCTACAATTATCGTGATTAGGTGCCATCTCCATAATGAAGATTGGAGTACAGTGAGGGCTCCTAAAAAAATAAAAAGTTAACGCGATGACGAACCCGGGCTATATGAAACAAACTGCCCGAACTGGAAATTGAACACTTTTGTGGTCGATATCAGTAGCTCCAACTGACATCGGCCACAAAAGCGTCTAATAGGCGTTTTGAATCATCTTCAAAACCTACGTAATCTCTTTTAAAATAATGCTGAACTTTGGACTATATTAATACACTTCATCATTGAGTAGTGGTTAAAAGACTACGTGATCCCAGCACTGGCGAAGAGCTTGCCAAATCCAGTCATTAAAAACCGAGGCACACCTAGCTCGGAGCTCTCGGGTAAGTCAGGCTCATCAATCTTGGATACTTTTTATGCTCGTATAAACGTGTAATTAATGGAATCAGGCGTTTCTTTAACGTTTCAATATCTTAAACTTTATTTGATCGTTATTAATGCCAAAAATATCGAATATTACAGGTAGGTACTTTGTTGAAATCCGTGGCATACAAAATTGCAATCTTTATCTTTTTAAACATAAGTTACTTAGTGTTTCGGATTTTCCAGTGGCTTTAAATATAAGTGGGATAAGAACACAATTTATTGATAGCAAACATGAGAGATTTCCATAGTGATGAAAAGTGTGGCCTTTATCGTTTAATTATTTATTTTATTAGCCACACAAAACGGAATTACATCGTTTTTGTAATGATTTCCAGCTTGTACAAACATTGGTAGACTGCAATTCCAAAGTATGTGCAGACAGCATGCATAATAATATATCAAGAAGAATCGAGTACAAAACATTATTTCAAAATTAATTTCATTAATTGTTAGCGCCAAGGATAAAGATGCGTGAAGGGTTTTGCTCAGCAGTGGGACAAAATAAGTTGAATAAAAAAAAATTGTTAATATAAAATTAAAAATTTAATTCAAAATTAAATAGGGATAGACAAAACATAACATTCAATAAACAATAATGACAATCATTTCAATTAAGTAACACATTACTCATTAAATAATTAATTATCAGTAGTTTATACTCTACTATGAGAATATTTTCTTATCTTCACTATTTTTCACTGCATCTATCATTAAAATCAAGGCCACGATTAATAGGGATTGCCTTAATTACCAAGCTTGCCAAATTAATAAGTGTTGGTGACCACAATCGGGCTATGCATCAAAAGATGCAAAACACAAAGTGCCCGACTTAGGAATTAAACCCTGGACAGTCCCAGGGTCATCGGGCTGATTTCTATTTGCCATTTACAGCGGTTTTATTTCCTTCCGAAATTTTGTTCATACAAAATAGTTTTTGCATTTGGCAAAAATGTATGGGCTAGACCTATTAAACAATAACGTTGAGCGATATGTCGTTCGAAAGGTTTTTTTATATTCTACAACTTTTTATATAACAACTAGTCTCGAATCGCTGTGGGATAAAAGTTATAGCTAAATAAAAACAAATAGCCCAGCAGTGAGTTGCAAAAGGCTGAAATAATAATTATGACATTTCTGTTGTTTGTATCGATGTCACTGTTTTAATTGAGTCTTTATATGCCTCTAACTACTCTCTCCATGTGCATGACTCCATGTGGGAAGGCCTGTGCCTAGCAGTGACAAGTTTATAGGCTGATGATGATTATGCATACATATAATACATACAATCATGACTATTATCCCGAAGGGTTACTCAGAGACTAGGCAGTGAGGACATCCCCTCTTCTTACATCACTAAATTTTATTTGTACTGGCACCTCGAGATCAAGACCAACCGCTAGGTTATGCAAAAAGTGCCAGACGTCCCTGCGCCAGCAAAATACTCACGCAGGAGACCATCTGCGTTAGGTCTTGATGCCAAATCAGTGCCCGCCGAAGCGCGCTCTTCATTCGGTACTCATAAGACTAGTGTCTCGGGAGAGTTTCCCCGTGAACACGTGTAGTTCACTGCCTATTGTCCAGATAGGTAACGGGAGCTATGAAGCACGCTCACTTCTCGTTGCACGAAGGGCACAACTCGCAGTTGCCACTGCTAGGGTCGTCGACTCTAAAGTCAACTCCCAAGTGTCCACCTTGGTCGCGGAGTAGTAAGCACACTCACTTCTCGCAACCCGTCCGGGCGCCTAGCCAGTTCCCACGTCCTACGCGGCTGGCTGGACCGAAAGCTACGGCATCTAGGGGGCCGCCTCTACTAGTTCTACTGACTAGTACCGGAGATGTCAACATCAATGTCCAATGAGAACCACCGGACAAAGCTGCCAACTATAAGGGAAATTCACGTTCCCCGCAGGACTTTTCGCTGCTGGCCCCACAGAGACCGCTACTAGGCCCCTATGAGTCCAACCCACGTCCGGGTCCCACCGGAGGCGCCGGTCAAGGCACATTCAGCGATGGGCATGAACCAGAACCCCGTAGTACCCCTGAGAAACACAGCCGGACCCATGGTTCCAGCTGCGATACCCTATCTATAGGGGTCGGTAGATAGGCAGTGAGGACATCCCCTCTTCTTACATCACTATGTTTTATTTGTACTGGCACCTCGAGACCAACCGTTAGGTTATGCAAGAAGTGCCAGACGTCCCTGCGCCAGTAGAACACACGCGCAGGAGACCATCTGCGTTAGGTCTTGACGCCAAATCAGTGCCCGCCGAAGCGCGCTCTTCATTCGGTACTCATAAGACTAGTGTTTCGGGAGAGTTTTCCCGTGAACACGTGTAGTTCACTGCCTATTGTCCAGATAGGTAACCGGAGCTGTTAAGCTCGCTCACTTCTAGTTGCACGAAGGGCACAACTCGCAGTTGCCACTGCTCGGGTCGTCGACTCTAAAGTCGACTCCCAAGTGTCCACCTTGGTCGCGGAGTAGTAAGCACACTCACTTCTCGGAACCCATCCGGGCGCCTAGGCAGTTCCCACGTCCTACGCGGCTGGCTGGACTGGAAGCTACGGCATCTAGGGGGCCGCCTCTACTAGTTCTCCAGATTAGTACCGGAGATGTCAACACCAATGTCCAATGAGAACCACCGGACAAAGCAAGCAGTGAGGACATCAAAAGCAATCCTCTCTACTATAGTCCACTTTTCACCAAATAGCGACTGCACATGTGCTCAGCGTGACAGGTGGTGAGCCCATCGCCGCTCTGTGTTGTTAGAAGTATGTGCGGTCGTTAGTCCGTCGCTTATCCACAAACACCGTAGTTGTTAACCGCGAGTTGAAACAAAACTGTGTTTCAACTCGCGCGGTTTTATTTAGCCATAGCTTTTTTCCCACAGCGATTCGAGACTTGCCGCCATAATAAAATTTGTAGATTAAAAAACCTTTCTAACGACATATTGCTTAATGTTATTGGTCATATAAGCTAAATTGCCAGTCCTCCTTTGAAAAAATATTGAAAGCGCTATTTATAGCAAACGAAAATAGGCCGAAATTTCGTTACTGAGTCTCTATCTCTACTCTGGCCACCAACGTGTTCGAGATTTTCATACTGGTAAAAAAATGCTAATTGCTCTTGCGCTTTGTGCATTTTTACGTAATGGTTACCTATACAAGATAATCACAATACACTGAAAATGGAAAACCTTTTGTCGTATTTATAACGTCTTTTGCTTTGTGACCTGATTGGTTTTCCTGAGAACCGTAATGAATTTATTATCAGACAGTCGTAGTTTCCGTTTACATGGTACGATGGAAATTGCGTCAGCGAATTTTACATTTTATTTACAGATTTTTGTGTTACTAGTCAATGCCTGGTGCGCTCGTTAGCTCAGGGACTATCTCATTTAGGTTACGATTTAGTTAAGTTAAGTTAAGTTACATTCGGGGGTACATGGGTACATGCTCGTTCAGGGGTGTGACAATCCATAGACAATCATACGGGCGTCAGGGTGGCCCCCGTGGTTCAATTCACTTTACACGTATTGTTGTTCCTTCTCCAGTGTTTAGTGGGTTTGTCCCCTGCCTCTTCTCGACTTGCTATTTTCTTAGCTTAGTCGGTATGGAAAGGAGACGGGGGAGTCCCATATATGTTCTCTCCCCCCCCCCCCCCCTCCTCTGGAGGTGGGGTATACTTAAGAAAGCTTTAATTGAAAAAAAAGTGTGTAAATGACTGGGCTGGGATTGAATCCTTGCTACGGAAAGCTTTTGATCCCAGTCGTTCTTGTATTATGTGGTGCATAATGGAAAAACTTTTTTGTCATATTGTAACCTCTTTCCGTTGTGACCTGATTGCTTTTCTCGAGAAATTCAATGTAATTATTTTCAGACAATCGTAGTTTTTAATTTACTCTTAAGCGGAACGATGGAAATTGTGTCTGTTATTTTAAAACTCAAGCTTTTTGTCAGTTACTACCCTTGTAGCCTTAAAGGTTAACTAGTTCCGGCTATGACCGTGCACGTTAAATTGCCATTTTCATGAGGCTTGGTCTCTACATGGACTAACAATTTGGTTTTCGTCAGCATAGTTGAGGTCGACGATCATTGCCGACTGTGGCGGACACGATAGCCGTTGCTCTAGGTTATTGACATGATAACAGGATTATGATAACAATGGAAAATTGCATGAATAATAATGTAACTCACCATTCGCGTAAAAGTACCTCACCGTCTGTTGTTAAATGTAGTATATTTTAATAGGTAGTTAAATTCCCTGGTCCGGCTGTGTTTCTGATTTTCGTTGCTATAGCCCGCATTTAGCAAGTAATCTTCATCATCATCATCAGCCTATAAACATCTCACTGCTGGGTACAGTCCTCCCACGTGTACAATTGCACGTGGGGATATTGGGTCATAACCCTCCACGCTGGACCAATGCGGATTGGTAAGTCAGCAAGTGCATTTATATATTTAGCAAGTGCGGTAATTAAACTATTACCCATAAAAATGGTAGTAATGAGTTAATTTCAATTATTGGACATTACTCGTGGGACAGTTCTAAGAATGAAAATGTGGAATGGTTTTGCCCTTTTCTCCCAGATACTGCCGTTAACTGATCTATAATGATAATAAGTAAGCAGATGAAAAGCGAGAAATGGAAATAACTAGGCCGCCCGTGACTTCGTCCCGGATCCCGTGACTTCGTCCCGGATCCCGTGACGATTTTTTAAAAATAATAATATAAATTAAAAAAATTGATTTATTTCTCTTTTACAATAGTCAAAATACACAAAAAGTTAACAATCAATATGTGGTAAGTACATGGACATGAACATTGTGAGAGAGCAGAACCTGTGCTAGGATATCCTGAGGTACTGAGTTCTGGCCCCCACTTCGGACTTGGTTTGTGATCTTAGTCGTGCGTTAGTTTGTGTATGTATATGTCTAAACGTGAAAGTGAGTGTGCGTGTGTGTGTAAGTGCGCGCGTGCGTGTGCGCGTGTGTGCGTAAATGTGTGTGTTTGTTAGTGTTTGTGTCAATCAAACGTTGGCGCTAGTAATTTAGTTGCAGCTTATTTTAGCATCTGAAGCACATCTTCGACGTCTTCGTAGGGTTTCGAGTTCAAAAAAATCGCTAATACCAACCTTGTCCGGAAAATACAGACACAACAAAAAGAGAATTAGCCAAATAGGTGCGTGCAGCTGTTCTGAAGTGATGAGCGAACAAACATTTAAGGCAATTGAGTTTTAAGTATAAATTTTTTATAAAATTATTGCTAAAAGAACTACGCTGTCAATAATTAAGAGGGTTCACGCGTTTCGGTTTTCCATACAAATTTCCAAGTTGAAATTTTTTTAAACCCGTAAGCCAATTTTAATGATACTCGGCATGCTGAAGTAAAATATACAGATCTAAATAGTTTATTAAAAATATATTCAAAAAACGTTTATTTATCTGAATAATTGCGATTTTAAACTTTCTATAGTGGACTTCAAATCGCCATAACTCAGCCAAATAAACGTTTTTTAAAAATGTTTCCAACAAACTATTTAGATCCCCGTATTTTACTATACCATGCAAAAGTTTCACAAAAAATGGCTTATTGGTCTTTAAATATTTCGACTTTAAAGATTGTATGGAAAACCGAAATGCGTAAACCCTCTTAAGGATCTTTAGCAAATAATTCTAAAAAACAGTTTTGTGTTGTAATATTTTCTAAATCAATTTTTTTAAGTTTCCTACTTCTTTCGTAGGATTCACTCAAACAAATTGTGCAATAATCCGAGTCGGGATAGAACGATATGTCTATAAAGCACATTAGAAGCACTGTCTGACAGTAACCGGTTTCGTGTTAGCTCACATTTACGATCTCCGTTTATGCCTCGACAATCAACCATCCTGAACCCTAGTACTGTTCTTTATGTCCCTTCTCGATTTCAGCCGTTTCTTCAAAGGTACTTTCGAAAACGATGCCTTGAGGTTTTAACAATCCAGTAAGTGCTTTTGTTAAGGGTATTGCGGTATCCTTTGTATTTTATTTCACTTGAAGTGGTAATATTTAATAGAAATGTAGTCTTAGAAGCTTAGAGGAAGCTTTATGATCGTGTATAGGAACCGGTAATGTACAATGAGAATTTAAGATCAGAGATTAATGTGTAATTCCGATTCACACCGTAAGGTATTGAGTACACAATTTAAAAAATATACAAAATCTGTAGCTGCCAACTAAAAAAAGGTGGTTTGTTATATAAATAAGGTGTTAACGTAAGTATACAGACTGTGCTTTGTAGGTATTTCGTGACTCATTTGCTAGTATTTTAAATAAAAAAAGCTATGTATCTATGTTTATACATATATACTTACATATAATCACGGCTATTTATCCTCGAAGGGTTAGTCAGAGACTAGGCAACAAGGACAGCAAAAGCAGTCATCTACAATAGTCCACTTTCACCAAATAGCGACTGCACAACACATGTACTCAGCGTGACAGGTGGTAAGCTCATCGCCGCTCTATTCTGTTGGATGTATATGAAGTCCTTAGTCCGTTAGTCGCTTTTTACTACACCCAGGAGAAGAGAGGGGTGGTAGTATTCTCTCGCCGGTACGCAACACGGTATCTACGTATACGTAGATAGATAAAAAATAATTTTATTTACATAGGAATACTCCCAAGTTGCGAGTACTTGTTATGTAGGTACACATATTTACATATTCTCACAGACAATATTAGCTTTTCTCAGCTTGTTGCCATAGCAACTACGATTATGTTGTGTTTCGTCAGTTAGAGGTGAGATAGCCAAATCCTCGGAGGCTTGGGATTCCGGGTGAGTACGCTTCAACCTTTGACCTTATCGTCACTTAACAAATGGATCTTAGCGCTTTCTCTCTGCGAAATGATTTCTAGTGTTTTTTTTCTTCTCATCCTTACCCGCCTATAAACCGATATAAGCCTATTTACCTTAACTATAAGCCTACTTCCCTTGGGTATCGTAAAAGACGTCTTTAGACTGCATATACCGATACCTGTAATTTCAATTGACGTAAAGAACATTTTGGCCAAAACTATAAAATGCGATGCGCCGGCCGTCCGAACTCAGCTTATTCTCGCAGAGTGGAGATTTGTAATATTAAGCATGAGTTTATTATTCTATTTCGATAAAAACGATAAATACAACTGCAAAATAAGTACAAAATGCGAAAATGGGCATTTTACGCAAAAATCACATACGAGATGTAATAGGCCTCTTAAATCTAAAAAAGAACATAGAACAAGCTCATCACCTTTCACGCTGTGCACATGTGCAGCCGCTTTTTGGTGAAAAGTGGACTATTTTATTTATTTATTTATTTATTACTAGCGTCCCGCCCGCGCCTTCGTCCACGCTAACTTAGAAAGACCGTCATAGTTCAGCCATTTAAATAAAATATATCTATAAAATAAAAACAAAACCATCCTCAGTTAACGTAAACTCTATCTTCTAGTGAAAATCGCATAAAATTCCATTGCGTAATTTAGAAGAATAGTACGTTGCCACAGACAGAGGAAAACGGAAATTTGGATCTAGAGCGTCTTTAAAAATGTCGAAATACTCGTACTCTTCTACTCACCGTATTTCCTAAATAAGTGAACATCAAAATAATCGCAAACTAATAATCGTTTTTTATTATTATAGCTTAATGAATGGCTTCGCGTTTAGCATTAAGCCAGTTTCATTTGGTATTATTTGAAAAGTACATTTAGTATTATACGGTAGATTGAAATAAAATGGAGTCTCACAACACTTGTTGTTGCGAAAAGAACACGGGAGAAACTCGATAAAAATCGGTATGATTGCTTAAGATTGTTTATATTTGTATACAGTGACACTACAATTATTATTTTTTTCTGATTTCAAGCGCTTTTGTCACGGCCACGTTTATTTTTATTTTTGTTGCTTACTGATGAATCTAGTTCGTAGTTCCACAAAAAAAAATTAAGTTGGCGGTATGGATACTGATTTATCCAGAAAGTAACAGAGACTATGTCATTGTTTACAAGAACCTTTAGTAAAAAAATAAAATTGATTATAATTTTGACAGTTCGCTATTTTTTTGCATAAGATTTTTGTTGTGCTAGAAATGTGATAATAACTTTTCGTAATCATCGACTTCCTAATTATGTGCACATCAAAATAATTGCAATGGTTTTAACTATCGAAAATGGTATGATTCTTTCTAGTTTTATATAGTGACTTCCAAGTAATAATAACTTCTACATCCTACTAATATTATAAACGCGAAAGTTTATAAGAATGGATGGATGTTTGTTACTCTTTCACGTAAAAACTGCTTGATGGATTTGAATGAAATTCGACAAACAGATAGTTTATAACCTGGATTAACACATAGGATACTTTTTATCCCGATATTTCAACGGGAACGGGAACCACGCGGGTGAAACCGCGAGCTGCCGCTAGTGTCAATGTGTTTTTACGTAATTTTATTTTTCTCTTGGAATCTTTATTTTTGTAATTTTTGTTATAGCTTTTCGTAAATAACCATTAATTTATTTAAAATTTTGCGCTTTTAAGCATTCCGTACGTATTTTAAGTTTTGATATAGCTTTAGTAGTTGTTTAGTTCTAAGCTTTTTTGTCAGCCCAGTCAGGGTTGGTAATCTTCTGTATCCTCTTCGGGCAGCTATGAAAAACAGCTGGGCGTTTGCCGCCATATTGTTTAACCATTACTGGACGTTTAGTGGTAGACGTGATTGTTTGTGTTTATCAGCCTACAAAGCACAGGGAGAGATTGGGTCATCATAACCCACCGCCCTTGTCCAATATGGGTCGAACAGGTTGGTTTAGTTAGATACCGTTAGAATTTTTATTATAACAATTGTCATAATTACGTTGCTTTAAAAACGAGTACTTGTAATTGGTTTGAAAAAAAAATTTACTTAGTTTGTAACACTATTGAAATATAGAAAGAAAGATAGAAAATTTTATAAAATATCCACTTACTTAAAAACTCGGCTGAAAGAGGAACTTGAATATTAATCTCCTGGGTGGTACATTGTTACGTATAAGAGCACAAAGAAAAAGATTTCTCTTTTGATACATAAGATAACAATGTACACAGATCCAACTTATTTAAGCATTCAGTGTACAAGCCACAATAATGTACAACGACGTATATTTTCGTACTGTCTATGTATGCAGTGTAATAAACTAATAAGTTATCATGCGATTCATCTGGTCACCCAGTCCAAAAACTTACCATTACGAAGGTTGCTTAATAGCTTTTACGATCGATACTAAGACACTCCAACCACAACGTTATCGAGCTATGAATAGCTTCATAACCTTAAAATGGTCATAAATTGCGTGTTTCCTACGTTGCGAAAATTATCTTGCCGCAACCTTGCAGCCCTGGTTAATCGTCGACCGTAAAGCTGCTAGCTATCTCATAAAATTGTAATGTCCCGTTTTAGAAGTTTTCAATTTTCTTACCGTCACGTCACAATCTGACGAAAGTAAGTAGTAACTACATAGAAGTAACACATTATAATTTATATAAATATTGTAATAATGCAAGTATGTAAAATAAAATAAAACAGCTATACGAAACTCGACTTCATGTAAGTAGTGTGTACTTTTAAAAGTTTACACAACACCTTCTCAACCATGTCAACAGATGGCGCCACAAACGTATACCAACGACGTCTCCATACTATGACGGTAAAATAGTATGGGAAGCCTGCATCGCGGTAGCAAAGAATTCACCATCTCCTTCGCTCCTCCAAATAACATCCGTTGGACTTCGGTCCCCGAGCTATACCACCCAGCTCGGAGGAAGATCATCCCTTTGGCATTCTACCATAGCCATACGCATCCTCCCTTCTAATATTCACGTCCCTCTATACATTTAGTATTGTACGGTAGATTTAATTAAAATGGAGTCTCACGAAACGTGTTGTTGCTAAAAGAACACGGGAGAAACTCCAACTAAATCGTAGCTGGAAGTGGTAGCTTTGACATATACATTTGACGTACCTGTGTTTTAGTAGAATAGCAAAAGGAGCACTTCGTCATGTTGGCAGTTAGCTCGCACATTACTAAACGAAATGAACATAGGTACCTATACATTCGCTTTCACCCGCCGCCGGCGGCCCGTCACCCGCGGCGTCTATAAGCTCTGTTTGAGAATGTTCGGGAACGGTCGTTCTTGTCCGCCGCGTCGCGGGTATTAAGTTAATTTAATATGGGCTATTAAAAGAATAACGAAACGCTTAATATGATTATAGTATTTATTAAAATAAATAAAAAATAAGACAGGTTTATAAAGGGCCTTTACATAGATAGTACATGATGCATAATTTAGTCATGGGCATAGTAAGTACATAGAAAATACATTTACTATTTTAAATATGGTAGATGACAAAAAGTACTTAACTTAGAGCTCCGTTCGGTCCGACCGCCAGCAAATAAGTGACGCTACGAGGCGGAGCGTCCGCTTTTATAAGCGGTGACAAACAAATGACGTCACATCGAATGATTTTGTAGCAAAAAGTCGTAACATCTTTCTTTTGTACTATTTCCATTGAATTTTGATTATATTAAGTATAAATAGAGTTACTAGGAATAAGTAAACCTAAGAAATATGACTTTAAGCTTACAATTGTATAATAAATGAATTGAAGCAAGTAAACGAGGTTATTTAAATGACAAACAGCTTTAGACATCAGTAAAATTGATAGTGTTACCTGAATATGCAAGGACGTTGCTTAAAGTATTTAGTAAGCTTATTTAGTTTAGTAGTTTATAAGATTCTTGTGAGATTTTGTTTTCAAAGTTAATAAATCACATATACAATAATTGAAAGATGCTTTTCTATAAGTAAACTAGAGAATAACATGTGTAAATTAGTGAGACAAGTATGCTTAATTAAATCGAATAATCTATCACGGCCAGACTGACCTGTACTTCGTTCTCGAGGTACCTACTATACTTTAATAGTCTCTGGCCTTGACATATTAGCCCTATCACCTGCTTTAAATGAATTTCAGACTAATATCAGGGCAGGACCGTCCAGCAGTATATTTTATGTTTTTAATTAATCTCTGGCCTTGACATATTAGCCCTATCAACTGCTGCACATGAATTCGGAATAGTATCAGGGCAGTGACTGACCAGCAGTTTTATTAATCGTGAATAATTTTTCGTGGTAAAAGAAAGCTTTCAATCAGATTGTTTATAACAACAAAAAAAAATGTTTGATTTAATAATTTATTTTTTACTAAATACACGTGTATTACACTTTTTTTTTAAATTCTATGACAACATTACAATTTTATAAATCCTAGTAATAACTGTTTTAATATTAAACAATGTACTACTAGTATTACTCGTAGCTGGCAGACAATGTATTAAATTTATACATACGATTGATGATACATAAAAGTATTTGTTATTCTAATTATGAAATTAATACAGTCTATAATTATAATCTATCACGGTCAAAAGAAATTATAGGGAGTTTTCAAATAAAGCATTTTGTTCTACCCATTCACCCGGCCAGTGTCTTAATTTTTCTTTGGCCACTATGACATTTCTCAAATTATTTTGTCCTTCAAGAGAGATTCTATCGTTTTCTAAAATTTCTAAAATAGTGTAGAGACCTTTAAACTTTGGGCTTAATTTATCATGACGCCTATGGTTTTGATTTACATAAACAGTATCTCCCACATTTTATATTTTATTGGTCCTTCTAGTGGTATCAAACCTTTCCTTATATTTTTCAGCAGCAATAATTAAACGTTGCTGAGCTATTTCTTTATCTACTTGAGGATCAATAATTTTAGCATTGTCATCAACCTGAATATCAGCCAGTCGAGCCTGTACAGAGGGTATGTTTCCTTCACGTCCTATTAATAATCGTAACGGTGAAAAGCCTGCAGATTTTTGAATGGTAGTTTTGAGTGATAATTGTACCGTCCACAAAACGTTCGGCCAGTCTGATATATTGTCGATTGAAGTGGTTAACATATTAGTTACGGTGCCTACATACCGCTCTACTTGACCATTACTTCTTGAAGTCCCTGTCGAAATCATGTGATGTTGTATCTGCAATTCCCTAAGCAAAGATTGTACTTGACCTGAACTAAAGTTTGTACCTCTATCCGTTATTACCAAAGTCGGAGCGCCGAAAGATGTTAGAGTTTCTCTTAAAATATCGACTAGTTCATGACCGTTAAGCGTTTTTAAGGGTTTTAGAATGGTGTATTTAGTGAATCCGTCAACAATCAGTAATAAATATTTGTAATCTGTCTCAGATTGCCTAAATGGGCCAGTACAGTCTAAGTGTAGAGTATGAAACGGTTCTGATTTTTGTATGGGATGTAATAAACCATGTTTAGGCCCTGAATGGCTTTTGCCTTCTACGCATACTAAACAATGAGCGATATATTTTTTTGTAAAAGCTGAAATTCCAGGAAACCAGAAATTCTCACGTATTTTATTTAAAGTTTTGTCAAAGCCGACGTGACAATTTTCATCATGGAATAAGCGAAGTACACTAAGCCTGTAGCTTTTTGGAATGTAAAATTTGGGAATGCTATCAGGATCTTCTTTATAAAGTAGTAATTCGCCCCTTACAACATATTGATTTGCATCTATATCACCGTGTCTAACCTTTTCTAACAGATTTTGAGTCTCAACATCGTTATATTGAGCAATTTTTAGCCAAGATGGTGGATCATTTGCATCATTTATGACATTAACTGATTCAATGGGGCCAGCAGAAAGGTTTACAGGATTTCGGCTCAAGTAATCTACATGTCCCACGAATTTTCCCTTTTTGTACACAATATCAAATTGGAAATCTTGCATGTAGATCCACCATCTGGCCACCCGAGGTGATAAATTTCTTTTATTCATGGTTGCTTTAAAAGAGTTACAATCAGTCAATATAGTAAAGTTGACACCTAGGAGATAAACGCTAAAGTGTTTAAGAGCATTAAATATAGCCAATGTCTCTAGATCATAAGAGCAATATCGTGATTCGGCGGGAGACGTACGTTTACTGTAGTAGGCTATAACCCTAGTTTGAAAATCTTTTTTTTTTAAATAAGATAGCACCATATCCGACAGCACTAGCGTCGGTATGTATGGTAAGCAGTAGTAATCTTGGCCCCCCTATAATCATTGGCCACTCGATTGAAAAATCAATTTATTAATGAGAGTGGCCCTTGATGCAAGGAAAAATAAATACATAAAACTTCTTTAATGACAACACTCTAAAATGTAATTGGTAGTTCTTAAATTTAACTGCTGGAAACACATTGAAAAAAATACTTTTGTGGCGGCAACAGCAAAGTGTGTGTTTTGCTATAAAAATCACAAAAAGTATGTACATTTAAATAGATGTTTACATGTTTTCTTGTTATTTAAATAGCGTCATATGTGTTTCTATACGTCATTTACCATTAAATTATGGTTTATACACGTTAATTCGCGTAAAAAGACTCAACATAACGTTAAAATAGGTAGGCCAAAGATAGTACCACTGGTTTGTATGGAAGATTAATGAATAGCATCGGTGCCAATGATTGTAATCAGTGCTTCAAATGAACCACTCTTTTTAAAAGTTATAATTAACGTTATTGTCAATACCTTTTTAAAATAGTTTTATTCAGAATGTCACAGGTTCGCAATAACTAGATTTTGGCAGGTCAATCATTGTACATTTCACGTTAATGGCCATGCCAATTATTATAGTATACCTATGCCAATAATTATACAAAGAGATCTTAAATTTCTTAATGATGCACCGAGGCCGATATTAAAGCTATACCTACTAATATTATAAAGAGGTTTGTAAGTTTGTGACTTTGTTTGTATGAAGTAATATCGGGAACTACAGAACCGATTTTTAAAATTCTTACACGAGTAGAAAGCTACATTAATTCTGAGTGACATAGGCATTATTTGATTGTGATAAATAATATTTTAAATTGTTTGACGCCCAGCGAAGTAGGCATGGGACAGCTAGTAATCTATATAAATGCAACCATGGTAGGTACTGAGGTATTTTTGCGTAATATTTTACTTCACACTATTGCTAAATGTCTTTTCGAATAGGTATTTTGTAATAATGTTGTACAAGCAACAGTGCATTTGACTTCCCCAAAATGTAAATTATTTTAGATGATTTTTCAACTCAAATCCAACGTTCAGAGTTCAATATCAATTGAGAAATCTACCTACTTACCTTAGTCAGTTTTGATAACTTGATATGCTGTTGCCTATACTATGTATGAGATAGGTACTTTTTTAACTACATAATATTTACGAAAGCTCGATAAAGCACGTCACTTACGTATAATACAATAAATTTGTATTGTGATTGGCCCTAATACGGTATAAATATTGGCAGTGACAATAAACACAAAGTATAGTGATTGACCTGCCAATCAATATACTTTTGATATGCCAATTGCTATACTCCAATGGCCAATGATTGTGTTTTAGGCATATTTTATAGATTTATTACGTTAAAGTTGAAAATGAATTGAAATATGATTTAAATTTTAATGTATTCAAATTCTTAGTTTCTTACTATTTAAAATAACAGCCCACGTGTAACGATTCTGGACCCTAATTCAATTGGAGAAATGTTCAAAGTCAATGTTCTCCTTAGATGGCCAATCATTGTACTGCTTACCCTAGTTCAGTTTTAAGTTCTGGGTCGAAAACGTTTAAGAGCGGCTTTGAAATTAAATGTTCAATGATATAGTCTCGGGCTGCGTCTTGTTCTGGGCCCCAATACCATTTTTGGTCAGTTTTGGTTAGCTTGGTAATGCAAGCGGTTCGGGATGCAAATTCCGGAATAAATTTTCGGAATTAGCTTGCTAGACCCATAAATTGACGAACCTCCCTGACATTATTCGGTATAGGTGAATTAGTAAGAGCGGATACTTTAGCATCACTAGGTCGGATCCCTTCCTTTGAGATCCGTCGACCCAAATAATCTATTGCTTCGATAAAAAAATTACATTTTTTAAAATTCACAGTAAAACCTGCCGAACTTAAAGCTTCCACTGTCTGTTCCAAATAATATATTGAACCTTCCTCTATAGTCTCAAAGGGTATAAAGTAAATCATCTATGTAAACAAGTAGGAATTTAAGATGTTGTACTGCTTTACTTATGGCGCGTTGAAAGACAGAAAGTCCGTTGCAAATACCAAACGGCATCATCAAAAATTCATAATGGCCGTTGGGCGTAACAAAGGCGGTATATTTAATGGAATCTTCAGAGATTGGTATTTGATAAAAACCGTTTTTCATATCAATGGCTATATAATATTTCGCTTTACCGAGTTTGTGTATTTGATCGTCAATTAAAGGTATGGGTATCTTTCTTTCTCAATAATCTTATTAAGTGCTCTGAAATCGATACACATTATCTCAGTCCCGTCCTTTTTTTTACCAAGAGGACTGGACTGGCAAAACAGGAATCGCTCTCCCTAATAATATTTTTTTTTACCAAATCATCTACTATTTCCTTGACCTTTTCTCTTTCAACGGCAGCTAAGCGATAAGGACGGTAATTAATAATTTCTTTCTTGCTTAGATGAAGCGTCATTACACCGGATTTGACTTTCCCTATGTTGTCGGAGGTTGGCAAAACCGAGGGATACTTATGAAAAATGTCTTTTACTTTACTTTGTAAATTTACATCTAAATGCTTTATTGACTCTATCAATTCAGCAATCAGATCATCAGATTCTAGATTTTCGGATCTAGGAGAGGGTGTACGTTCTAATTTACATCCACTTGAATCCATAACGAAAGCAATATCTGGGTGTTGAATGGCATTTCTACCAATTAAACAGTCATAATGAAAATCTTCGTCTCCGGCTACGTGAAAATCTATCTCCAAACTAACATTATCGAATCTAACAGGATAAGTCACTTTTGAGAAAACATTTATTTTTCTGTTTCCTATTCCTTCCAAAGTTATAGAACAGGTAGAGAGTTTACCCCCAAGACGTTTAGCTATAGAATCTTTAAGTACACTATAACTAGCACCCGTATCAATTAGAGCCTTTATCGCTACGTTGTTAATAGTAACATCAGTTACAAGTAAATTAGCTTTGGTAAAACAATTCACGCTATTTTTTGGATTCGAGTTACTTGTAGATGCCTTTTGCTTGAAGAAACAAACAGATTCATCGTGACCCATCTTTTTACAATAGGTACATTGAGGTATGCTTAGCATAGTTTATTAAGTCTCGTCGTGGTTTCAGAATTTTGTGGTCTATTTTTGAAACGCTGAGACTTCACATGTCCTAGTTTGTTGCAGAGAAAACATCTACTGGGCTGTGTTTGCGTATTATCAAATTTCGGGCGTTTACGAGGCACTGTATCAAAAAGACAGAAATGAAAATTTGCATCAAAAGAACGTTTCCGTGTAGGTTTAACATAAGTTGAAAACAATGAAATTAGTTCAGAGGTTGATCTAACTCTGCTATTGAAAGCGGCCATTTTAATATTTATGTCATTTATTCCCTCACAAACAAGATCGACTAGCTGTTGCTCAGTGAAAGTAATCTTAGTGCTACGTAATAATCGTAGTTTTTCTCGGGCGTATTCACAATAGGTTTTGGCTGTATCTGATGAATAGAGAACTGATTTAGATAACTTTTCGGAAAGATTCTATTTTTCTGGATAAAGATCTATAATACAAGTTTTAAAGTTTGTCTAAGACCTACCATCCTCAGGATCCCATGTTTCGAACCATAAAAGTGCGGAACCCTTCAGGGCCTTACCAGCTTTGGCTACTGTTGTGACACTGCTCCATCCACGGTCATTGGCAACGGCGTCAATGTTAATACACCAACTTTCGACACCGTTGTCGTTTTTGTCGGGATCAAACGGCGGCAGGTCCAAATCTTCGTCACGATGTTTAACGGCAACGGCATCTCGAATTGCTCTCAAAAGGCCTTCTAGGACCGTGGGGTCCATCTAAGAAAAAAAACAATAAATATTAGTATTGGAATAGGTACCTACGTAAGAATCTAAAAATCTGTAAAACTGATAAGCATAAAAAAGTCGATAATATGTACCTACAGGTCAACATATTTTCATGATAACTGTCTCTCCTGGTTGTTTTATCTCGGAGTACCCCGACCAAATACTAATCAGAAATGGAAGCTATCTCCTGCTTATTTGCCGACAATATCAGGGTGTACCCTGACCTAATGTATGGCAAATAGAAGGGAAAATAAGCAACTCAAAAGGGAAAAATAGTATTTAAGTAATATACTCGCAACAAGTTGGCACATTTCAGCGATAGCTTTCAATTCGTCGCATTATAAGGCGCGTCGCATTATATAAACCTATCATAAATTCGAAACTTTCCTGTACGAATTTCAATTGTTCGAAAACGGTATGACGAAGTTTTAAATACCAGATCGTTGCTTTTACATAATTTTGTTAATTCATAAACTTATCATACATACGTTTCATTTTCCAGAAAAACTTTTAGCCGATTATCAAAACTACTTTTTTTCTTTTGGAAGATGTTTTGTTTACAATAAATTTAATATCTAGAAGTATTAAATTCGAAGTAACTTTTCCTCTAAAATATAGTATTCTCATACCCAGTTTTTTTTTGTTTTTCATATATTCATATTATTATGTGAATAATCTAAAATATCTTAAAAAGTTAATACTTTATAATTCCGTAAGATTGTGTTTCAAAAGTCAGTGACAGAAACGAATCGCGGCAAAACCGACTCCACGTAGTCTTGTCTGCCCTACGCTAGAGTGTAATTCAAGCCCGCGTAGGCGCGGAGGGGCGAGGCGGCCCGCGAGCTGAGGAGCAGGTGGGTTTAACGCTCGCCGCCGCGGCTGAGGCTGGCCAGCGGAGCCGGCCAGCAAGCCGAAGCTGCGGTAGTGAGCATAAGCCATCTGCGACGATAAGCTCGCGTGGGACCGCCGGAGCCTCGCAGCGCCGGAGCCGTGACAGAAACCATGCCTGCTGCATGCTTGGTTGCATGCTGCATGCTTGCTGCATGCTTGGTTGCTTGCTGCTTGCTTGTTTGCATGCTGCATGCTTGCTTGCATGCTGCATGCTTGCTTGCATGCTGCATGCTTGCTTGCATGCTGCATGCTTGCATGCATGCCGCAGCTTGCTTGCAAGCTCCAAGCTTGCTTGCTTACATGCTGCATGCTTGTTTTCATGCTACATGCTTGCTTGCGTGGTGCATGCTTGCTTCCATGCTGCATGCTTGTTTGTATGCTTAAACGTTACTACGATTACAAGTTGTTCTATGATATTATGGATTTCAATTAT
Source organism: Scoparia ambigualis (assembly GCA_963921215.1). NCBI lineage: Eukaryota > Metazoa > Arthropoda > Insecta > Lepidoptera > Crambidae > Scoparia > Scoparia ambigualis. Next base: position 24,369,938 of record OY992508.1, read on the forward strand.
TTGAAATGTTGTATTTTAATAATATTGGAAACGTGTTTCTGGAAAATGAATCGTCTAGCATTAATAGCTTCGGCCAAACATTGAGTGGGATCTCAAAACATAGAGATTTTGAAAAAAATAACTATCGATAATCGGCATTTCAAAACTTTGTAAATTGTGTTTTCGGTAAAAAGAAAATTATGGAAAACAAAAAATTACAAAACGTTTTCGGCCAAATAAAATTCGTACAGGCAAATTTCGAATTTATGATAGGTAACCCATTTTATGGGAGTACCCTTACCAAATACTAAAGTTGAAAATTATCTTCAACGTTATCTGTCAGCATTATCAGGGAGTACCCTGACCGAATGCACAACAAACATCGGAGGAGATAAGTGACATTTACAAAAGAAATAATGTTGGCATCTCATATAAACATATATCCACTTTCATCATTCGTATCCCACTTCTGATATTAAGTTAATTTAATATGGGCTATTAAAAGAATAACGAAACGCTTAATATGATTATAGTATTTATTAAAATAAATAAAAAATAAGACAGGTTTATAAAGGGCCTTTAGGTAGATAGTACATGATGCATAATTTAGGCATGGGCATAGTAAGAACATAGAAAATACATTTACTATTTTAAATATGGTAGATGACAGAAAATACTTAAGTTAGAGCTCCGTTCGGTCCGACCGCCAGCAAAGAAGTAACGCTACGAGGCGGAGCGTCCGCTTTTTTAAGCGGTGACAAACAAATGACGTCACATCGAATGATTTTCTAGCAAAAAGTCGTAACATCTTTCTTTTGTACTATTTTCATTGAATTTTGTTTAGATTAAGTATAAATAGAGTTACTAGGAATAAGTAAACCTAAAAAATATGACTTTAAGCTTACAATTGTATAATAAATGAATTGAAGCAAGTGAACGAGGTTATTTAAATGACAAACAGCTTTAGACATCAGTAAAATTGATAGTGTTACCTGAATGTGCAAGGACGTTGCTTAAAGTATTTAGTAAGCTTATTTAGTTTAGTAGTTTATAAGATTCTTGTGAGATTTTGTTTTCAAAGTTAATAAATCACATAAACAATAATTGGAAGATGCTTTTCTATAAGTAAACTAGAGAATAATATGTGTAAATTAGTGAGACAAACATGCTTAATTAAATCGAATAATCTATCACGGGTGGCGCGGGTGAACGTCGTTTCTATAGACGCCGCGCGGGTGACGGGCCGCCGTACGTTGCGGGCGGCGGGTAAAAGCGTTTACTCTTTTAGTACAGGTTTACTCTTTTTGTACAGACATTTCGAGAGCGTCGATTGTGTTAGTAGCAGATCCTCGCGGTTTTGTCCGCGTGATACCCGTTCCGTTTGTACAGACGTTTTGAGAGGGTCGATTGTGTTACATAGCGGATCCTCGCGGTTTTATCCATGTGATACCCGTTCCCGTTTGTACAGACGTTTTGAGAGCGTCGATTGTGTTACTAGCGGATCCTCGCGGCTTTACCCGAGTTGTACCCGTTCCCGTTTGTACAGACGTTTTGAGAGCGTCGATTGAGTTACTACCGGATCCTCGCGGTTTTACCCGTGTCAATATAAGGATAAAATATAGCCTATGTCACTCGGGAAGATTGTAGCTTTCTGAAGATCAAAGAATTTTTTTTTATACTCATGCCGGCAAATGACCCCAACTCCACCTGATGTTAAGTGGAAGTGAAGTCCAGGCGCGAGGACAACTGGTGCAGCGAGAGACGTAGCATCAAATTTAGACTCAATAATAAGACCAACATCCAATTTATGTCAAATGTTTCATTCGCTTCTTGGACGATTGCATAAATCGCATAGGGTTATTTGGAAGAACAGCAACTGTCAGTTTTGGTAAATTTTATAGTAGAAACAAAAAACGTTTTGGGTAGAATAGCTGTATAATGAATTATGTATTGATACTTATGCGATAGGTCATGAAGCAACTAAAACTTTATGACTGAAGTAATGGAAAATATTCCTTAGAAACCCATGAAAAATACGTAAAATAACTTTAACATAGGTACTTTTTCCATAGGAAATATATTAAATATTGACCAAGGCTTTTTTTCAAATAACATAAGTAGGTATGAAAAATTAAAACACTTAATGTAGGTATGTACTTTAAAAATTTAAATAATTACGAAGAGTCTCTTAAATACCACAAGGTCAGATCTTTGGAAGTGCGTCGTGACTGCGTAGATTCTGTTTTAATTAATAAGGTCTTTCATAATATTTTAGATGCCCCATCACTTCTGCATAGTATCAATATTAGAGTGCCTCGTGGACATGAACGTCGATGCCGTAAAAAGGATTTATTTTGTATCCCCAAATGTAACACATCCTACTGTAAGAACATGTTCATAAGGCGTGCCTGCAAACTTTATAATGATAACGATAAATTATCTGATGTAGACATATTTTTCTTTACTATAAACTCAATTAAAAAAGCTTTTTGTCACTAGCTTAGCTTTTTCTCTAACGATAAGTCAATTAAGTTTATTTAACTTTATCTTTTATTTAATAAATATTTGTTATATAGCCGCATTAGTGAGTAATACTCAATCCCAAGATTATTTATATTAATTAATCGTAGGGCTAATGCGGTTGCCAGTGTATTTACTGTACCAACCTGCACTATGTTCGTTATTTCTAGTTTTATAAAATATTCATAAAAAGTCATGTCGTAGCAAACTGTTATCAGGATGTCACTACCTAATGTATCACTACCAATGTTGCATACTTAAATAATAATACATCTTAGTAAGCTACTACTATAATATAGTTAATTAAGGAAACTAGAGGTCTGTATATTGTTAACATTGTTTTCTGCATTTTTGTGTTGAATGACCGTTTGTTTTCTAAAATAAATAAATAAAAAATTTTACTCACAACCATCACTGTTATAGTCCTCATCAACTTTGTTGTCGACATCCATAACATCAATGTCACCATCAATACAAATTTGATGGTAGTTATCGCGATTTTCTGGCTTACTTAAATATTTACTGAGGTTTAGTATATTAGCTATCTTACCGGCAGTCATTTTTATAGGCTCCATATAAAGAGAGTCAAGTACCAACTTTAAAGGCAACCTTACTTTTCTGCGAATTTCACTGCAAGTAGATGGTCCTGAAAATGTTTCTTTTACCTTTATGTGCTAGTATTTTTCATTAGTTATGATAATACGTACTTGACGCAATCTGAGTGCAGGTCTTGAAACCTTAAGGAAGTAAGGAGTCAGTGCATCTTTCATATTAAAAAAGAGATCTTGAGTAGCAGAAACTACTTTGAATGGGGTTGGGTACTTTCTTGCTGCTTCAATGATTTTATCCCCATCAGCTGGTATTTCAGGAGAACATACTCCCTTTTCTTTCCAATCAAAGCGAAATCTGCATCATTTGGCAGATAAGTGTGGCCTCTCACAGGTAATATATGCTTTACAGTTTTAAACAGCTTCAAAACGTGAACTAAAAAGTATTGAAAATATACCATTATGTGGTTTTTGTTCTGACCACTGCATCCGTCACTAAGAAAGACTAGATTTTCCGATGTTATCTCATTATTATTCAAATAATGTAGTAAAAGTGAAGTAATGCCCCTTTCTCCTTGTAATTTCCGTGTAACAGTACATTGTTGCATCATTGTTTGACAAGTTGTGGACCCCGAATACGTAATACTACATCTGGCATGAGTAAAACAAATTGCTTGTTTTAATGTGTGGTAGAAGAAGATTCTGCATGTAATCAAAGGAAATTAACATGCATTCTTCTCTTTTTGCCTTCTCTTTGTAAGCATTTTACAATTCCCGGAATTTTTTTGCTTTCTGCAAATGTTATATTTTGGGTTTTGTGTTCATTTTTTCTGGAAGCATCAGTCTCACTGTACTCGCCATGGGTGTGACGTTCCTTTATAGGCGTATTAAAATACGCCTAGCGCCACCTAGCGTTGTGTCGCTAAGTTAGCGCGCGTGATGAGTATGAACGAACGACGCGCGCCCGCGCGACACTCTGTCTGCAAGCGATCGTGAGACGTACGCACGTATACGCGCCCTGGTGTCGCCTTGGACTTATTGACTGAACCTCAAAGTGAACGCCTAAATGCCTGTGGTTGAGTGAAGTGAATGTGCGTCTGGAACCGCCTGCATCGCTGCCCGCCGCCAGCTCGGCTCCAGGTTCCTGCGATTCCGGACACCTTCCCCTACCTACTTACTTCTTCATTATCCCTAACTAAACCTGTCGTTCTGGGTCCACAACCTGGATTACGCCGCTGTTACGACGAGCCAACCTTTCGTCGTAACATATCTGGTCCAATCGAGCGCGGAATACCCCTAAATTTTATGGTCTTTCGACCATAATCAGCCCCGAGTCAGCCCCTAATTTTAACCTACAGTCCGCTAAAAATAATATTTCATAATTATATCTCGTAGTTACCACGTAATTTCATTTTAATTTCTACTTTTTAAATTTCATTTCCTAACATTTATAATTTCATTACCATACAAAATCTTTTCACGGAAGTCGTTGCAAAGTCCGGGCTAGTATGGATCTACCTACACGAATAAAAATTCGTGTTTCAATTAACGTGTTTCAAGTATAGTAAACAGTATCCGATTCGTGTTAATTCTAAATTAAAGTTTAGCAAATTGTTGCTTTTGTGTTGTTAATGCATTAATACTCTGACCAATTTTGTTGAATATTGCTGCAGCCAGCTGGCGCGCTTGTTATCAGTTTCGCTATTCGCTAAGTACTTATATTTTTTTCGCTAACGCTGCAAGACAGTAGTGTTTTCAAATAAATAATATCTTGTGATCCCTAATACATTGCTTGCATGGGGCGGCTTGCTTACGTGCCCAGTTGCATACACTAAATTAATGCCACTCACCAGATAAAAATTTCGTTTAAAAGTATTCAAGCTTACCCTCGTCTGCGCAATAGCTATCGAAAGTATATTGTGACTGGTATTATAACAAGAGATGGTTCGTAAGATTGTTTTTTTTTCCCTTTGTCGTTTCGGCTGCAGTAATTCAAGTGTTTTATTTTTATTTTTTTTCTTTTCGTGTTAAATCAGCTCTGTTCTCGTGCATGCACACCACGCGTGCCAAGTAGTGTGTGCTTTAATTTTTTTTGGTCGTGTTAATTTTTATTTTCTTTTGTTTTTAATTTGTGCCTTTGCGATCGGCTCATTCTTTGTGCTTGCTCACCACATGTGCTCAGTGTTGTTTTGTTTTCAGTTCAGTTTTCAGTTTTGTTTTAACCGCTTACAATTAATTTTTTTAAGTTTCGCTTGACGGCTTTTTGCGTGCGTCGCCTTTGCTTCTATACACGTTTGCCCACCTGTGGGACATGTACGGCGTGCTTTAATTTTTTTTCTCGTGTAAATTTATATATTTTTGTTTTTAATTTTTGCCTTTGCTATCGGCTCACTCTTCGTACACACTACCAACGTTTGCCCACTTGTGGGACACAGAAACGGAGTGTCCCAATTTTTTTTATTTTATGCGACCGACTCCTTCTTCGCGCTCGTTTCCGCTACAGGTCTGCCCAACGTTCCTTTTCTTAGATTTTTTTTCCTTTCTTTTTTCCTAACGCTTTCCCGGCTGATTGGATGCGCCGCCATCGACTACGCATGCGCTTGTCCACTAGTGGGCTACGTATGACATGTTTTTTTTTGTTGTTTTTTCCTTTTGCTGTCGGCTAATCTTACGTACGCGCGTTCAATAAACACAGGCATACACATACTCAAGCGTTTGCCCACCCGTGGGCCAAATACAAGGCGTCGCAACTAAGTTTTTATTTTGTTTATTGTTGCATTATTTTTAACTCATTTGCCCTTACCTTGGTAAACAAATACGTCCAGCCCAAATGTAGAATATATACAGGGTGTATTCCTTTTTACTGCCTTTGAATTTTTATTTTTTCCCCCTTTTTTGTCTCATTTTAATCATCACGAGGCCGACCAAGTCACAAGCCGCGATATTTAGGGAGGCCGCTAAAGCTATACACACCAGCTCCTAGAGGTGGGGTCACGGATCATTGCTGGCGACACTAAACATTCCATAACGGAATTTAACGTGCGTTTCGCACAAATACAAGGCATTAAGGAGAAGCTGGATTCAATATATTACAGCATTCTTGACGAGGAGAACTTAGACGAGGGGATTGAGAGGACATACACTGACAACCACACAAAAGCCTCCGGGGAGTACCTGGGGATACTTATGGCTAGGAAGGAAATCTCACCCTCTTCCACGTCGTCCCCAAACCATAGCGCTTAGCCCAGTTTCGGCGTCAATACGCCCACAGCCGTTCTCCCCAAGATAGCGCTGCCCAGGTTCAGCTCAAAAGTGGAGGACTGTCTTTCCTTCATTGCGCTGTTTAGGAGTCTGACTGACGACATGGCGACCCTGTCAGACGCAGTCAAGCTCCACTACCTCTTCTCGAGTCTCAGCGGTAAGGCATTAAGTATGGTGTCCCACTTAAAGGTCACCAATGAGAATTTTGCCGTGGCCATGGACATCCTCACCAAGCGGTACGAGAACCGCCGGGTTCTCATCGATAGTTTCGTCGACATAATCCTGGGGCTGCCAAGCATCCACACGCGCTCTAACATCCGCACACTGTTCGTCACGCCACTCATATCAGCTCAGTGTGCCCTCAACAATTTAGATCTTAGGTGGATCTTAGATTAAATCTTTAGGAGACGACTACGTGTTTGTGTCAATAGTGGTGCGGAAGCTCAAGGGCGAGCTCTGCACGCTATTTGAACGCAGGCACGGGTTTAGTAACACCCTGCCCACGTTAAGGGACCTCATCTCCTACCTCGAGGAGCACGCGCGCTGTGTGGAGACAGAGTTCTCCAACATAGCCATGACTTAACCCATTCAGCCCCAGCCCGGCCCTTCTCGTAGCTGCGCGCCTCCTCAGTTGCCCCATCGCACTTATGCTCAGATGGCTCAGCAACAACCCGACCATTACCGTGGCCGCTCCTCAGCTCCATCGCCTCACCACGCCTATGATCAGCCCACTCACCAACCGTTCCGCCCAACGCAGCAAATGCGTCAACGCCCATCCACCTCCCAGGCTCGCAGTCAGCCCTTCCCCGTCTACTCGGCCTTCCAAGCAAGCTGCTCTTCATCATCTTCTACGTCCTCCTCCTCACGCTCGACGCCCTACTGTCCCTATTGTGCCACTAGGGGACATAAGCTCATGACGTGCAAATGGTACAATGCCCAGCCAACACAGGGCCGTTGGGACTTTGTACAGGCACGCCAACACTGCCAACGTTGCCTCGGCCCTCACTACGAGAGCGAGTGCAGGTCAAGGGGGGCATGCAAGGACTGTGGAAGCTCCAACCACCACACGTCCCTCCATCGACCAGACGATTCGGCGAACCCAGTTCATTCGTCAGCTCATATACCCCCACAGCTGAGGGCGCACTCGAGGGAGCGCCCCAGAAACAGCAGGCGGCACGAACCCGCACATGCCAAACAGGCGCAACCCAGCTCTGCTTACAGAGCCAGCCCGCCCAGGTCCGGTTCGCCAGGTAGGCCCAGCGGACGCCGCCAGCAATTATGACTCCCAACTATCACGGAGCACCCTAGCGAAGAGGTAGATTCAGCCCATGCCCATTTAGACCATGCCCATTTAGGCCATGCCCTGTCAACCTATGCTCACACAGCTGATACATACTCAGCTCATACAATCTCGGCTGCTACTCAATCATCTCACTCACCTTCTGTTCCCACTGGCACACCCATTTTATTGCCAACCGTCTCACTAAGAGTCGCGGACGTACATGGCCATCTTCATACAGCCAGAGCTTTATTGGACTGTGGCAGTATGCTGACATTAATAACGTCACGGATGGCACGACTTTTGAACCTGCCATCAAAACCCACTTCTTTAAAAATTACAGGAGTTGGGAATCAGCACAAACATGAGTCAAAAGCGGCAATAACAATAGTATGCCGACCCACTCACAATGATACTCCTACAATCACTGCCACAGCTCATATTTAAAAAAACGTCACTGGCTACCTTCCCTTAGAGAAGGTACCAAACATTTTCCACATACTAGGCCAGCCACCAGTGCCATTGGCTGATCAGCTCTACCACACACCAGCCCCGATCGACCTCTTATTGGGGTCGGACGTTCTTGGCCAGGTGTTGGACGGGACTAAGGTCTCGTTGGGCCTGGGCAAGCTCATAGCCTTCGGCACGATTTTTGACTTCGCGTTGAGAGGACCCATTGAGGACTTGTATGCGCAGCCGGCGCAGCAGGTTAACTCAGCTCACGTTGTCAGCTCACAACCAGACTAAGCTGAATCAGCCCAGGACATACGTCAGAGTCTGGAAAGGTTCTGGGAGTCTGAGGAGCCCCTGCCTCAACCTCACACTCATAATGATCCCCTGGAGGAACAATGCGAGGAAATCTTCCGCTCTACCACTACACGCGATCCCTCAGGCAGATATACGGTCACTCTGCCCTTTCTAAAGGACGCTCCTCAACTGGGTAAAACTCACCCTATCGCATTACGCAGATTCCTCAATATTGAGGAGAAGCTAATGGCGAACCCGTCTCTGCGTTCTAAATACGTCAACTTTATGGCCGAATACATCGACTTAGGGCACATGGCTCCCTGTCACCCAAATACATTCGCCCATAAACCTCACTTCTACATTTATTTATTTATTTATTTATTTATTAAAACTTTTGCAACAGTATATTACATGGCGGACTTAATGCCTAAAGGCATTCTCTACCAGTCAACCATAGGGTGGTGCAGAGATGAGAAGGTAGGCGCAATTAGCTGCGGTGCCAAAAGATGTAAAAATAAAACATTTAAAATATATTTAAGCATATTATATATATATATATATATATATATATATATATATACACATATATATATACATAGGTGTAGGCATATACATAAATACTTTTACAAACATATAAATATACTTACATACACTAAATAATATTTAAATAGGGCGTTATTGAGATGATTCTGCCATGGTTCTATCAAAAAGTAGCATGTGGACTTTCTTTCTAAAAGCGTCACGAGTTGTAGCCATTCTGACTTCTTGAGGTAGCGCGTTCCAGAGGAGTATGGACTGAATATGAAAGGAAGAATGAACAAAGCCAGAAGAGTGGCAGGGAGAGAGAAGGAGAAGATTATTTGAAGATCTAAGATTCCTGTCGTGAGAGGTGCAAAGATATTGAAAATGGGGAGTAAGATAGGAAGGAGCATTAGGAGAATTTAGGAAGGAGAAAAGTGTGGTAAGGGCGCGCCAACACCTCCGCTTGCGAATGGGCAACCATTTTAGCTCAGACCTATGCTGTGAGATGTGGTCGTACTTCTTCAGGTTGCAAATGAATCTGATACTGTTATTGAGCAATCTGTCAAGCTTATCAAGCAAGACTGAATTAAGATCGTAATAACACACGTCACCATTGTCAATCATAGGAAGAATTAAAGTCTGCGCAAGCATTACTTTTGTCTTGAACGGTAAAAAGTTCCTCAGACGATTTAAGGAACGCAGAGTCCAAGTAACTTTTTTACAGACACTAGCGACCTGAGAATGCCAACTGAGTGTATTATCGAGATGTATGCCGAGATTTTTAACGTCCATCCATCATCCATCCATCATCATTTTAACATCCCCCACCATGGCGTATTTAAGTCAGGGTCGGACAAGCTGCGCATTGTCTTTGATGGTAGCTGTAAAAGCTCTAATGGTGTCAGCATAAATGAATGCCTACACACAGGCCCCGCCCTTCAACAGGACATTGTAGACATCATCATGTCCTTCAGAACGCATCCAGTCGTTTTCAGTACTGACATCCAGAGGATGTTCAGAAATGTGCTGGTTGCCCCAGACCAGAGACGGTATCAGCTCATACTGTGGCGGTCCTCACCAGATCATCCTCTGCTCACCTACGCCCTCCTCAATACAGTCACCTACGGCTTAAGATCAAGCCCATAACATGCAATCCGCACTCTGCTTCAGCTAGCTGATGATGAGAGTCATTGCTACCCTGAAGCCGCTCAGGTTCTTCGCAAGTCTATCTTCGTTGATGACATCTTGTGTGGTCATGACACAGTTGAATGCGCCCAAGCACTCCAGGACGAGTTAATAAGTCTACTAGACCTAGGCGGCTTTCAGCTCAGTAAATGGACATCTAACTCACCTAAGCTGCTCGAGAGATTCCCCGACAACCATTGCGACATGCCCAAGGACTTTGACATGAACCCAGGCTTCACGTCCATTAAGGTCTTGGGTATACAGTGGAGCCCTCAGTCAGACGAGTTCACCTACCGCATCTCTCTGCCCCCCATCACACATGTAACAAAGCGGTCTATTTTAAGTACCGTAGCCTCATTTTATGACCCAAACGGCTGGGTTTCTCCCGTTATCTTCCGCGCAAAGCTGCTACTTCAGCAATTGTGGCTACTGAAGCTGGAATGGGATGAGCCCACTCCCTCTGAAGTACAAACGGAGTGGCACCACATCTCAGAGGATCTGCCGCTGTTGTCTAGCATTCGCTTCCCTCGGCACATTTGTGCAAACAGAGGCTCAGCTGCATACTCGCTTCACGGGTTCGCAGATGCCTCTGAAGCCGGGTTTGCCGCCGTTGTTTATGTCCATCAGCTCGATGCCTCCGGAGATACTTTAGTACACTTGATTGTCGCCAAGTCGCGAGTCGCACCAATCAAGAATCGCCTCAAAATCCCCAAGTTAGAGTTGTCGGCCGCCGCCCTACTCTCCCAGCTCATTATCCGTGTGTCAATTCAGTTATCGGCCCATATCAGTATACAACAACACATATGTTGGACAGACAGTACGATAGTCCTGGCCTGACTCAATACACCGCCTCATCGTCTTCAACCCTTTGAAGCCAACAGGGTAGTTAAAATCAGCTCAAGCTCACCCGAATGTACCTTGCGACACGTACCTTCCGAGCTCAACCCAGCAGATTGCGCAAGCAGAGGGATGTCTGCGCAATCCCTGTCAGCTCACGACCTATGGTGGTCTCCCACGTGGCTTAGACAGCCTTGTGAGTCTTGGCCTGCGATGCCCTCAGCTCTGGGCCATCACGCCCTACCAGGCCTTAAGCCCAAATACATCCCGTCACTAGTCACAGTACCCGGTCTTGACTTTGACCTGCTCACTCGGTTCAGCTCACTAGACAAGCTCGCCGGAGTGACAGCTTATCTAAAACGCTTTCTGCACAACTGCAGACACCACCCAGATTCGCAACGCTTGAGCCCCTTGTACGTCAGTGAACGAAGAGAGGCCCTACTTTACTGGGTGCGCAGTGTTCAGCACAATGAGTTTGCGGAGGACATTCACCGCCTTCAAACTGGCAAAATCTGCTCCGTCAGACTCCAGCGACTGTCACCTCTTCTTAAAGATGAGCTCCTTAGAGTTGGCGGAGACTGTCCTATGCGTCTTTCCGATATGACGCGCAGCATACGCTCATACTTCCCAGCTCTAGCCCACTTGTAGACCTCATCATTGACCACTACCACAAAAGACACTGCCACCCTGGCGCTGACACCTTACACGCAATCCTACGCCAACAATTTTGGATATTGTCCGCGCGCCGTATTATTAGACACCGAGTCTTTAAATGCATTAGATGCTTTCGATGCCGGGCCCAGCCGCAAGCGCCCTTCCTCGCCAACCTGTCAGCCGATAGAGTTACGCCTCAGCCCGTATTTAGTCAAGTCACGACTGATTTTGCCGACCCATTTCTCGTTAAATCGAGTACCCTACGTAATGTTAAACTCTTAAAGTCGTACTTTTGTATATTCGTGTGCCTCTCCACTAAGGCGGTTCATTTGTAACCTGTCTCGGACCTCAGCACGGAAGCGTTCGTCGCAGCATTACAGCGTTTTATAGCACGCCGCGGTGCTCCGGTTCTTATCCGCTCAGACTGGTACAAATTATGTAGGCGCTAGAAATCAGCTCATTGAAGTACAAAACTTTCTTGCCTTGAATAATAACACGATTGCGCACAAGCTCGCTGGTCAGCACATTACTTGGTTATTAAATGTCCCTAAGGGATGGTCCCTAAGGATGGTTCGGCGCGTTACATGAGATTAACATAAAATCAACTAAGCAACTTTTATATCGCGTAATTGACGAACAGCACCTCACATTCGAGAAATTCTCTACACTTTTAGCACGAATCGAAGCTGTCCTTAACTCTAGATCTTTCTGCCCACTTTCGTCTGATCCTTCAGAATTTGAGCCGCTTACAGCCGGACATTTCATTATAGGCCGCCCACTAGCGGCCCTACCTGAGTTATCTGTAGAAGATAGGCCGATCTCCACACGTAGGCGATTCAAAATGGTACAGGCCCTTTCTCAGCGCTTTTGGACATTGTGGACTCAATCCTACCTTCACATCCTCCAAACCCGTTCCAAATGGACAACCATTTGGACCCATCCTCCCCTCCCCGAGTTGGCGAAATCATCCTCATCAAAGAGGACAACCTGCCTGCGACGATCAATGGAGACTGGGGCGCATTACTCGCACCCTGCCTGGGAAGGATGGCGTCGTGCGGGTGGTAGACCTGGACACCGCCAATGGATACCTCCGGAGACCTGTGTTCAAGATTGCCAGGCTCCCTCTGGATGAGCCCACCCTGGGCCCCGGAGGATGTACTCGTCATGGGCGCGACGTTCCTTTATAGGCGTATTAAAATACGCCTAGAGCCACCTAGCGTTGTGTCGCTAAGTTAGCGCGCGTGATGAGTATGAACGAACGACGCGCGCCCGCGCGAAACTCTGTCTGCAAGCGATCGTGAGACGTACGCACGTATACGCGCCCTGGTGTCGCCTTGGACTTATTGACTGAACCTCAAAGTGAACGCCTAAGTGCCCGTGGTTGAGTGAAGTGAATGTGCGTCTGGAACCGCCTGCATCGCTACCCGCCGCCAGCTCGCCTCCAGGTTCCTGCGATTCCGGACTCCTTCCCGTGAGTACCTACTTCTTCATTATCCCTAACCAAACCTGTCGTTCTGGGTCCACAACCTGGATTACGCCGCTGCTACAACGAACCAACCTTTCGTCGTAACACTCACTTAATATTTTTAAATTCAGTTCATCGCATGTGCTGCAATTGTCAGATCTTGGTAGCCCAAAATTTAATTTTAAAATGTTTTGTAAATACTGAGTAATATACTATATAAGAAAGAAACACTGATTAGTACTTCACTCAAAAACAACTTATGCATTAAGCCACATTTGGGTTGTCACGCAATGAGTAGTGAGACTGTCTTCCCTTAAAACTTTTGATGTGAAGTTTTATTAACTTCAATATTGGAAGTGGTACAGCATGAGGTCTTGTGGTATGTTTACCTCTACCATCTTTGTGTAACTGACCTGAGGATACTTTAGCTTAAATTGTAGGCAGCCTTCCTCTAGTTATTCCATGCTAACTTATGAAAGCTATAACTCACACTTGAATCTCTTCATTATTTGTTCGCACTTTGTAGTAGTACGCTAAATCATTGCTAAACAAATCATCCTCTTCGTCACGGTTATGTCTAGGTCTTCTTTGTTGGACATGTTCAAATGATATTAACCCTGTGAGATGCGCGTCTTGATCATTTTTATTCTCATAATTATAGAAGATTTTTAGTATTTCTTTTCTTTGTTCAGTAGTTAGTCTTGTGAAACATTGCAACCTTTTGCATCTGGAAATGAAGCAGATTTTTAAAAAAAACATCGTAAGTAAGCGGTGAAGTCGGGAGTCGACAGTTCACAATATTTATTACAAAAGAGAAGATGATACAATGGTTTACCTGCAGTCAAATCCTGTCAAAACACCGCTTCTGAGACGTCCAACATGGTCAACGTGAGGATCTCCGCTAACCTTGCGACTTTTTATCGCTTCTCGTTTTGAAACTTTCTTCTTCCAGTATATTATTATTATCCATTTTTACTTAGTTAAAACTACTACAATCTCCAAAATACAACGCAATTATGTAGCTAACGTAACGAACCGCACACTCCAACACAGAGAAAAATATTTTTGATGGATGACAGCCTATGTTGCCATGTTTTTCGGAAAAATAACCTTTGTCAGTTGACTTTGGCATTTCTTCCAAAACCACACTAACCTTGGTTGTTTTTCCAATTATAGAACAAACTTTAACCAGTAACATCACTTGATTAAGACGCTTTTTCGAAAAACTGTGATTTACGTTTTACTGGCATCATTACAAAGAAACCGTAGACAGAAAAATCTAATTTGTTTTTTTTTTTGACATTGGTAGTTCTTCCAAATAACCCTTCAATTGCCATATTATGTCAAATGTTTCATTCGCTTCTTGGAAGATTGCATGAACCGCATAGCGCTTTGCAGTTCAACTATTATGCTGACATTACCCTCTCTATGCATTATGTTTGAAATTAATACTAATACAACCGCCGTAGCTGTCTCTGCAAAAGTTACGAACCGCATTCGCCCAAAACTTTTTCTGTAAGTGGAATTCTCATAATAAAATTGTGCCATATAAATACAGTACACCGTCATGTAAGCTAACCATACAATACCAGATATTGTATGTATCAGCCAACCGGTGGATGTAATAAACTTGTAGCGTATATTAAATTTGCGGTGAAAAACCGCATTCTGTCCTAGAAAGAGAGGTAGTTGAAAGTCTTGTAATTCTTTTTTTTTTATTTATACTAAGCCCGGCAAATGACCCCACTCCACCTGATGTTAAGTGGAAAAAAAATAAAGGCGCGAGGACAACTGGTGCAGCGTAAGAGACGTAGCATTAGTCACCCTCACTCTGCCGGCCCACAAAGTGCTTCTTCACGCCTCGATGGAAGGACCCTATGTCATAGGTAGGAGGGAATACGTATGCTGGTAGCCTATTCCATCTTTTGGAAGTGCGGCAAAGAAACGAGTCACCAAATTTCTTTGTGCGTAATGGAATATTAGAGACTGTAAATTGGTGACTCTGGAGAGCAGCACGCGTACTCCTATGGAGGAAGGGAGAAGGAGGAATGAGGTCTAAGAGTTCTTCAGAGCACTCGCCATGGTATAAACGGTAAAAGACGCTGAGTGATGCAATATCTCTACGCAATTGCAAAGGCTCAAAAGTTTTAGTGACCTCCGCATCGCCGTTAATGCGCACAGCGCGGCGCTGCAATCTGTCCAAGGCATCGAGAAGTTCTTTGCGGAGCCGTCCCAAAGGTGAGAGCAATACTCCACGCAAGACCGCACCTGTGTCTTGTATAATAGACACAACTGATCAGGCGTAAAGAATCGCCGCACCTTGTTCAGGACACCGAGTTTACGTGAGCCATTTTTAATCACGGTTTCGATGTAGTCTTTTTGGTTCAGATCACAGCGGGTATCCATATCGAGCATGTTAATGCTGCTCTGCAGGCCTAGAAATGTACCCTGAAGAGAGGGAAGGGGAAGGAATGGCGACTTTTTCGCTGTGAACGTGCACACCTGTGTTTTCTTTGCATTGAACTCCACTAGATTATCGGAGCCCCATTTAGAAATGAGGTCCAACACCCGATCGAGCTCATTGACAAGATTTGCTCGCTTCATTTCGGTGTCTACCCGCCCAGTCGTTGGGTGACCGTTATATCCCCCATGCACTGTGCTGTCATCTGCATAGCAATGAATGTTTCCCAGAGAAAGCATGTCATTGATATGCAGAAGGAACAGCGTGGGGGATAGAACGGAGCCTTGAGGAACAGCGTTCACTGACATGAACCGCAAAGCGCATCCATCCGAAAGGACACGGATTCTACGCTCATGCAGAAAGCTAGCAATCCAGGTACAGAACTGAGCGGGCAAACCGTATGCCGGGAGCTTGGAGAGAAGAGCTTTGTGCCAGACCCGATCAAAAGCCTTGGCTATGTCAAGGCTAACTGCCAGTGACTCGCCACGCTTGTCAATAGCTCCACCCCAGAGATGTGCGACGTACGCTAGAAGATCACCCGTTGACCGTTTTGGCCGAAACCCATATTGACGATCGTGAATTAGGGAGTGATCTTCTAGGTATCGAATAAGCTGTTTGTTCAATATTCGTTCTAGGATCTTGCACAACACTGATGTTACGGCTATAGGGCGGTAATTAGTCGGATCTAAACGATCTCCTTTTTTAGGGATCGGTTGCACATTAGCTTCTCTCTAAGATTCCGGCACACAACCCGAAGAGAGCGAGAGACTGAGAGTGGCTGTGCGTTACAGTCATTGCTCCAGGAGTTAGCCGCAAAGAGTTTGGCCAGGAGATCGACCTTATCCTGCGCCTTGTGAGCTAAAGTTCCGTCAGGACATCTCAGTGGTGGCAGCGAGGGTTGGCAGAAGTTGGATTGCACGGCTTTGGCCAGACGCCAGTAGCTAAGGCTGCCCGTAGGATGCGGCAGGAGTTCTTCGCCTACTCGTGCAACGCGCTGGGCATCCGCTAAAATGTAGGCCCTCTTACACGACTTGGTGGTATTATTATAGGCTGCTTTTAGCGAGCGAGTTTCGGGATCGCCATGAGCTTTACCTCTGATCCAAGCGCGGTATGCCGTCTGTTTGCTCTCAACAGCGCTGGCACACTCGCGATTGAACCAGCGGTTGCGTCTGCCTTTGCTGATGACAAAGGATTGTGGAATATAGTATCTATCTATAGTATAGTATCTATCTATAGTACAGTATCTATCTATATATAGTATCTTATCAACATAGTTATCAATAAACAACTCAGAGTGATCTATGTAATTCGCTTTTCTTGATCGATTATTGTTCAATGCAATTGATTCTGGTATGTAGAGAGGTATATTCCGATATTTGATTGAGTCATGGTTTATTACATAGCAATTATCAAGTCATTTTATACGTGCTTCTACAATTGCTGGTAAACTTTTAGTAAATGAGGTAACGAATAGAAAACGATAGATTATTATTCGGTATACCTACTTCAATTAGTTTAAAGGTGTGTTATTCTATTCCAATTCAAAGTACTGCGATAATAAATCTTTCTTGATTCATGAAATAGCGGCGATAAAGAGTTAGGCGAAGTAAAAATTTAGGAATAGTAAAATTGTGCAAAAAAATTAAGGCGTATGGTTTGTGTGCTTTCAATGGCACACAAACCATACGCCTTAATTTTTTACGTTTTACTTAATTTTTAGAAGAGGAGAACAAAAAATTCGGCTATCCAATATAGACCTGAACATGCAGACTTCGGCTTTGGGAACAAACTTGTGTTCATCAGAACATATTAATGTAGCCGGGGTAATAGAGGTAGGATGTGACGTCGGGTGAAGATATTTGCGTCTCCGTAAGAAAAAACAGGTCGGGTTGTGCCGTCTCAAGGTGGTAGTGGACGGCATCTAAGTTACAATGCAACCCTCTGACGTTGCAGAAGTCCATTTGGATTGTGGAGTGATAATCCGCTGGGTAAACGTTTTTTTTTTCTTTTTTTACGAATCATGTTGTTTTAAAGTCTTTGAAGGTGTGGAGGGGAGGGCGTTGCGCAGCACCACTGATCAGTAGAAAAAAGGCGCTAAATAGACAGAACAGACATCCCCGGTACAATCAGTTACTGACGCGGAGAACGAAAGGGCCCCCGGTTCCCCCCATGTACGACCGCCGGGTCCAACCCGGTCTGCTCCTGCGGCACGACGGCTGCACACAGGATTTTACGCTGGTTGGCGGGTCAGCTTCCGGGGCCAGAGATTACGTGATGCCCGCGTTCAGGTCCCCTACTGATCAACGGGCGGCCAGCGGACAGCTATTCACCGGGTCTCCCTGGACTCCACGTCAGCACATAACGCCCAAAGGACTATTCCTTTGGGCGTTATACTACCTATAACTATAGTACCTATGTACTATAGTCTAATAGAGCTAGTTCCACCAGTCAGTCCCTGTTTCGCAACGCCAAAGAGGGGAAATGGAAGGAGGAGGACGGGGTTACCAAGACAACAACCGAAACACAGGGTATCTAAGTGTAATTACAGTCCAATTCGATTGAAAGAGGGCGCGACGAGCACATTTTCACGCTTGGCCTCCTAAATATAGGGTATTATTATAATTAAATTAATGAAATATATTTTTAAATTGTATTATTTGTCTCTAATAATTGCTAATAAATCACTATTTCATTATTCAATTGAATATTTATTCAACTATTCAAATGTGAACCAATAGGATTTGAGCGTCATTAACGTAAAATATACATAAAAAATTACATATAATAAATTTGTGTTATGGTCGTTATGATCATATAATAGATAAAAAAGGTTTAACTTTTTGTGGTTATGATCTAATGAGATTCCTTTTAACGCAAAATAACGACAACACTTTAATCTTATTAATAAAACAACGACAAAGATTTGTTGTATCACTTTAATAATTTTGTAAACAATCAATAAATACCATAAATAATAGAGTTTCTTAAGATAAACTGGGTACTATACAATTACTGTAAAAGCTGAAACTGCAATAGTACAACCGCATAGGTGGTAACGAGACTGCCGAAACGAAGCGGCAAAGTCCCGTCCACGGAGAACAATGAAAACGGATTCACTTTGGAGAATTGGTGGCGATTCACTCGTAACACGTTCTTCAACATCTTCTTTTGCTCCTCTAAAACAAAATTCAAGAGTAGTTCTAAAAAGTTCTATGCCAGAGAGAGCTTTGGCCTCTACTCCATAAGCGTTTCTCGCTGTCATCTAGCTGAGCACATTTTTGTAGGGACTAGCTGCTCCAGTTATAATTTTACAATGGTCTTAAATAATAATTTTGACGACCTCCTTGGTCGAGTGGTTTGTACACCGGTTTTCATGGAGTTGCCATCTCTGAGGTCTCGGGTTCGATCCCCGGTCGGGTCAATTTAGAAATTATTGTTTTTCTAAATTGTCTCGGGTCTGGGTGTTTTCTATTTATAATAAGTATGTATTTAAGTATTTTAAGTATGTTTATCCGTTGTCTAGTAACCATTTAACGAGTTTCATAACGAAGCTTCTCTTGGGCTAGATAATTGGCGTAAGTGTAGGAAAGTTAATTTATTTATTTATTTATAATATTGTATGTTTTTTAAAAATAATAACAGAAAATATGTTAATAAAAACGTATGGGACATTGAATTTATATTGAGTAAAGATCTGTTTTAGGAATAATGAAACAAAACAAAAGTAATAATAAAAAAACATAACTTAATTACTTAAATAAAATTAAACTACCTAATCTTCAAAATTAATATGATAAGCAAAATTGATGATTATTTCATAAATTTTTACCTGTGCAATACTGTCCTTTGAGTGCTAGTAAGCATTCTGACCCAGCTAATGTGACCGTATCATAAAGTTTTTGACACTCTCCGCAAATCTGGCAGATAACGAACCAGTTTTTAATAACCCAAAATAGTGTAGTATATTGTGCTACATCCGCTTTATACTGAAATATAAAAATAATACCTAAGTAAGTGTTCAAGTTACTAAACTGAATTATCTAAGGTATTGAAACGTGGAAAAAAATTAATACCTCAAGTAAGAATCGAACTGTACTCGTATTTCCTAGTGTTCGTAGATCGACTTATCGATAGCTTATCGATAGGTTAAATACTCTTTAGAACAAAAATCATAGTTGCTACTGTCAGTCCTATCATCACTCGACACTAAATGAGACAATTTTAGAGCAGTGGACCGGCAATCCACAGGTCATGGGTTGGAATCCCATTCGAGCTTTCCTGAGACTGGTTTTGTTTTTTCTAGTAAACATTTTATCCTATACCTATCTATATAGCATTATGAATGCAAAAATTTCAATAATAGAGATAATTTAAGTTAAATTATTGCGCTAACCTTGTCAGTGCATGAGTCTGATGTAAAGTAAAGTAGAGCCTGTTTACTGTCACTGCAGGGTAAAGGCCTCTATCAAGGTAGTCAAGTCATTGGTAAATTGATGCGTATTGATGGCTTGAACATCACGTTTGCCAAATGTGGATTGGTGATCACAAACCCGGGATAATGCATCGAATAATCCGAAAACACACTTTGCCTGAATTGGGGATTTTCCGATATCGAGCCAAACGCTTGACCACTAGGCCTCCGAGGCATAGGCAAGGCAAGTCTGATGTATTATTATGCTATCATTTAAAACTTTACTGCGTTTTTCATATTATTATGTGTTTGGGTCACCACCTGTCACGCTGAGCACTTGTGCAGTCGCTATTTTGTGAAAAGTTGTCTATGGCAGAGGACTGCTTTTGCGGTCCTGATTGCCTAGTCTCTGACTTACACTTCGGGGATAATAGTCGTGGTAATATGTATGTATGCATTATGTGTTTAAGGATATTAACATTACAAGGATGTTCAGTGCATGTACCAGCATAAAACAAATTATATTTATTTTTTCAGAAAACACATCTAATAAGGTTCTGAGAAATGAATATGAGCGTAGCAGTTTTTAAGTTTTAATATGGTAAATGTGAAATCGATATTTCCTTGAGATTCCATGAGGAAGTCATTACCAATGATACCATCGTATGGGAATTCTAAATTGCTTACCACGTGAAACTTATGAGTAACATGGTATTTGGGATTTTTGTCGCTAAGGAATAATTGTAAATTGAAGGACCCTGAAGTGGGGATAGTGTCGCTTTGTGATATGGTAGATGTGAGACCTTTTAGATTGAGGATTTCTTTTTGAAGTGGAATATTGGGTTTGAGAACTGTGTCTTTGAGAAGACTAATAGAAGAGCCGGTGTCTATGAGAAGTGTCAGCGGAAGTTCTGTCGCTGTACTGTTAACTATTATGTACGGTAATGACTTTTCTGGGTGGAAGGAGATTTCATAAACCTCTTTGGGTTTGATAGGTTCAGCAATGAGTTGGATAGGATAAGTATTGGATTCAGAGGATCTTGTAAAAGGTTTGGTATCGGATTTAGTAGATTTAATAATGGACTTGGTAGGTTTGGTATTAGGTTCAGTGGGTTTAGTAACGGATTTGGTAGGTTTAGTATTGGGTTCAGCGGGTTTGGTAACGAATTTGGTTGGTTTAGTATTAAATTCAGTGGGTTTGGTAACGAATTTGGTAGGTTTAGTATTAAATTCAGTGGGTTTGGTAACGAATTTGGTAGGTTTAGTATTTAATTCAGTGGGTTTAGTAATCAGGTTTGTAAGTTTGGTATTGGATTCAGTGGATCTAGCAACGGATTTGGTATTGGATTCAGTGGATTTAGCAACGGATTTGGTAAAAGATTTAGTAGGTTTTTTATTAGATACAGTGGATTTGGTAAAGAATTTAGTAGATTTGGTGTCTATGTTATGGAGGCGCCTCGCGTGACACCCAAGCGAGACGGTTTCTAGTTTAAATTATTATCGTCAGGGTTAACGACGTCATAATCAGTTTCGTCAAGACCTTCCTCTTGATCCTGAGTATAAGTGACTGGCCGCAATCTGCTAGGATTGGAAGTTGACGGTTGAGGCCCGAACTGGGTCTTTAACCGGTTGTTATATTCTCTCTTACGGCACTGTTAAATACTGTGCCCTGGGAATTTGAAATATCTGCAGATTATAGGCGAGTTGGCATAACCGCGGGATACAGGAATTTGAACGTTAGGATTATTCTTTTGCGGAAACGTGTTACGATGTTGTGTAGTAGGATTAGAAGCTCTTTGATTTCTACTGAAAGATTTATTATCGATAGGAATATTTGTTTTGTACAGAGTTTTTAAAATTATTTCCTCTGAAATGGAAAAGCTAATAGCTTCGTTTAAAGTTTTCGGTGTTTTACATCTTATAATGTTTGATACGCGTGGATGGAGACCAATGAGAAAATGATGTAAAGCTAATTCTTCCATCGCGGCACAGCGACCTGGTAACTCTTTTATTTTGCTGTTGCTAAGTGAGATTTCAGTGAGCAGTTGTGACAATAATGTTTCAATTCAAAGAGCGAACTGGCTTACGTTTTCAGTCGAGAGTTGCTTGCTTTCTTGTAACTCCATTAGGAGGTGCGAGGAATGTTTGCGGTCACTGAATTGAGTTTTGAGGAACTCTTTAAGTTGTTCCCAGTTTGAGAATTCTTTAATTGAGCAAGCAACTACCGCCTTTCCTTGAAGTTGGCATAATATGTATTTAAAAAGGGTAGTCTTTTGTTGATTAGATGCTAATTCATAAGCATTATTGCAATTTATAATAAAAGAGTTAAGTGTTTCTCTACTGCCATCGTAGGGCTTAATAAATTTTAAGAGAATGTTTAGATCTAGCATATCAGTGGATTGAAGAGTGGGAGTCTTTTTCCCTTTTCCTTTCTGTTTTTCAAGAGGGCTCGTGGCCCTTTCATCATCTGTATCGAATGGCAAGTCAGTGTTTAAAGGTATTTGTAAACTTGGATTAGACATCTTAGAACTCAGAACTTAGAAATTAGAACTTAACCCTTCGTGAACCATGTAGGGTTTCACACACCCCAGACGTATATAAATCCTTATAACTTCTTAAAAACTCGCGTGGTTTTTTCGGCGCTTTAAGTAGCTGGAGTTAAGACGTTGTTAAACCCCTTGGCGACAGTGGTTTAATAGTCACGTCGCCGGCTCAGCGAACAAACGTGCGCAAAGCGCGCTCGGGTGCCACAAACCCCACGTAGTTCGGGGCGTCGTCTAAAAGGTTAGTAGATATTTTATTGTAATATAATATGAAAAAGTGTAGACTGATTAAAATTAAGTTAATATTGTTATGTTTCTGTGCCTTATAAAGTAAGTTTTAAACATAAAGCAACGTGAGAAATATTTGATTACTTTTTTATGTTGGAAGTTAAGTTAAAGTAGAATCTATGTTTACGTTCATAAAAAATTACTATGTTTTGATTTTTTGTTGTAAAAGATTAAACTTGTTGATAATTACAAATAACGTATTCCTTGCCCAGATAATTATTGGGGTTTGAGAAACCCCACATGGTTTGCCGTGTAACTTTTATGCACGTGGTGCACGGAAGGTTAAACAATTAAGCTAAAACAACATGCAATACGAAAACTAACAAACTTAATTAAGTTATTACAACAATTAGTTCGCACTCGTAGTCACAGCAGATATGGAATAAAACGACAAAGTAATAGCACAATGAAATAACAAAGGATAGTTTATAGCACGACTCACAGTACGCAGGATACGACGGCGGCTACGGCTGCGATAAGGTTCATTACGGTTGGATGTAATGATTTCTTAGTAACGCTGCAACAATGTTGCGGGCTCTCGGAGATGAATTCGGCGGACGACTGTGAAGAGTGATGATGTGAATTCTCGTGATTCAATGTTCAGCCGTATGAATTATTTCGTGGATTTCGAATGTCGATGAGACTTTTCTTCCAGAATTTTAGGATAACGACGGCTTCGACGATGTAAATGTAGACGTGGTACGGAGTATCTTGAGGGTTTTGGATGTCGATCTCTTACTTCTTCTACTTCTAGTTCTTTTTCTTCTTTTTTTCAGGTGAGGCTAAGCTCGCACTGGACACAGAGTTATGTTGACACTGGATGCAGAGGTAAGTATGTACAGGATACAGGGGTGAGTTTACACTTGACGTAGAAGAAAGTTAGCACTGGATGCAGAGGTAAGTTCACACTTTACGTAGAAGTACGATAGCACTGGATACAGAGGTAAGTTCACACTTGACATAGAAGAAAGTTAGCACTGGACACAGAGGTAAGTTCTCACTTGACGTAGAAGTACGATTGCACTAAATATAGTTATATATATATAGATATAGTAATTTCACTTTTGTAAAAAAATTTCAAAACTTTGGAACTGAGACGGACCGAGGATCCTATTTTTTGGATCCCACCGCTGCCACCAAATGTTAGAACGAGTCTCGCGATTAGGGTTTTAAAAAAAAGGAAATAGAAATAAAACTAATATTAAAATGATTTGAATGAAATCGGCAGCCGTCGCGGAGGTTGGAATAAGACTGGCGCACTCGAGAAGCGGGCGCGTCTGGCTGGATAGCAATATGCTGATGCAGCAGTAAGTTAGGGCTGTAAGCATATATACTAACATCATAGGAATGTAACAGTGCGATCATACTGGCATGCATAGCACCGCAGGTACAGGATGCTTCAATATCTACTCGCAAAATAATAACAGACTATAAAAAATTGCCTGCACTACTATAGAATATTGATTGGCAACCGGTCATTAATATGTTTTGCCCTAGAAAGATTTATCATTTTATTGATCAAAATATCAACAAATGTTATGAGCAGTTTAAATTAAAATAAAATGTAATACAAAATATAGTCGGAATAATAACAAAAAATGGATAAACATGAAAATTATTAAAATCTGTGAATACAAAGATAAGTTGTTTAACGAGTGGAAAAAGGATCCCAACAATACAATTTTAAGACTAAAATACAATCAAGTTAGAAATTATAATAGGGCTAACAGTATAATAAAAAAATCCAAAAATATGCATATTAAAAACTAAATCCATGAATGTAAAGGTGACCCAAGACGTTTGTGGCAAATTTGAAACCAAATGACTGGGAAAATTAAAACTTCAGTTGATAGTGCGATATTAAAGGCATTTGAAAGCAGTTCTATAAAGTCGAAAAAAATTGCAAACAACTTTGCAAAGTGATTTAAGAATAGTGTGAAGAACATTCTACCTAATTGTAATATAAAATTATTAGATAAGTCAACATATGAAAGCTCCAAAACTACTTCAAAGTATTTACGTAAAGCTACACCTGGTTGCGTAAAGAAGATAATTAATACATTAAATAAGTCTAAAGCAGCGGGGTTTGATGGTATACGGCCAATTGATATGAAAAAAAATTAGATTTCAGGACAGATATCAGGTCAGATTCCAAGTAGGTCAGATTCCAAGTAAGTCAGATTCCAAGTAGGTCAGGTTCCAACTAGGTCAGATTTTGAGTTGGTTATGTGTACATAATTGTGACGAGAAGTGGCAGCCTGGTGTGTCCCTTATACACGTCCCGTCTTAACCGATCCTTGCTTTCTATAGTCTGACAAGACTAACTCACTATTTAAATACATATACAATTAAACAATGAGTGACGAAAATTCACGGTATATAAAAAAGGGGTAAAAGATGAACACTGCACCATCACTCATAAATAGCGCTTTGTGCCATGTAAAATGACACGAAACACGCTTCGCAGCCTATAGGGAAAATATGGACGGTAAACCCTATAAAGTGTCTCTGCCAGCGGAGCCCTCGGCGTTACCCGTGTAGGGTCTTTGACATCAAGCCGGGCGGTTTTCTGACGGTGGAAGGCCATAGAGCTTTGCAGGAATCACACATCTATCCACACAATCCTACAAATTGCTATGGCTAGTCTATAATTCATTAAATTAACTCTATGCAATCACTCACTAGTGACTATGTGCTTTTATCTCACCATAGGATTAACAATTCATCTAGGCTTCATAGAAAAACAAAATCCATGAATGTAAAGGTGACCCAAGACGTTTTTGGCAAATTTGAAACCAAATGACTGGGAAAATTAAAATTTCAGTTGATAGTGCGATATAAAAGGCATTTGAGAGCAGTTCTATAAAGTCGAAAAAAATTGCAAACATCTTTGCAAAGTCATTTAATAATAGTGTGAAGAACATTCTACCTAATTGTAATATAAAATTATTAGATAAGTCAACATATGAAAGCTCCAAAACTACTTCAAAGTATTTACGTAAAGCTACACCTGGTTGCGTAAAGAAGATAATTAATACATTAAATAACTCTAAAGCAGCGGGGTTTGATGGTATACGGCCAATTGATATAAAAAATATCGGTGAGAAAATAGTTACGGTTATAGCTAAACTAATTAACGCATGTATCGTCTATAGCTCTTATCCAGAAAATTAAAAACTGGTATCATAAGACCGATATATAAAAAGGGTAGCCATCAAGACTTCATAGTCTTGACTTTCTTCATTATCATAGACAAATACAGGCCTTTAGCAATACTGCCAACAGTTGACAAAATTATCGTAAAATACATTGGCAGTCAAATGCATGGTTTCTTTAGTAAAAATAGTATTATCACACAAAAGCAGTATGGGTTCCAACCTGGTAAAAATACGACACAGCTCTTGGGTGATTTTACGGATTCTGTTAACAAACATCTTAATGATAAGAAGCATGTACTCGTAGTATTTATAGATTATTCTAGGGCTTTTGACACGCTTCAGCGTGACAATCTAATAAGCAGCATAGAAAAAAAACGGAATCCGCGGTCCGCGACTGGCATGGAGCAAAAGTTACCTGGAGGACAGAGCTTACTATGTCAAGGTTGATGGTGTTCTTAGTGAAAAAGTGCGGGTTGCAGAGGGTACAGCTCAGGGATCGGTGCTTGGACCTTTACATTACATTACGTATGTCAACAATCTCATTAACACCATAAAATACTGTGAAGTCTTCCAGTACGCTGATGACACTTGCTTGGTGGCGGCTGATAACGACATTAACGCTAGTCTTAAAAAATTACAAACTGACTTTACGTCTCTTGCCAAATAGTCACACGATCACGGACTAGTGTTAAATGTCAGTAAAACCAAGCTAATGTACATTAGTACTAGTCAGAATAGGAGGAATAACGATTTGCAACTTATGGCACACAGTCATATTGTCTGCACTCTAATTGCGGTAACTGTAGTTGTGATGCCATTGATGTGGTATAAAGTCAAGTGTTTCTAGGAATTGTTATAGATGATCAACTATCCTGATCTGAGCATGTCATTAGAGTCTGTGACAAACTCCGTGCTCTTCTTGCCAAATTTAATATTATAAAGTACAAAATCCCCTATCCCATCTTATCGTCACTATACAAATCACTAAGTAGCTGAATCGATTATATCATACGGACTAAGTAGCACGGACGTACAAATAAAACCAATCTTGACCTAATTTACTCACTTCAGTTGCGTATTCTTAAATGTATTGTTCCATATAGAATAAAAAAAGAATATTGTAATAACTATCACGGACTTTTTTCCTACTGTAAGGTAATACCTATTCATGAAAAAGTGAAAGTTACGTTATTAACGGAGCATTATTTCAACGAAAGTTTAAAAAATCTCAGAAATCATGGCAAAGCAACCAGAAGTGTTACTACAAAAACATTATTATTACCAGACTACAATAATATCCATGAAAAAAGAACACTTCATTACATAATTCCAAGTTTGATAAATATGTTACCTTCTGATCTGACTAACGAGCTGAACGAGAAAAACATAAAAAACGTCCTAAAAAAATATTTCATCTCAAAATTAACAGCGTAATACCGACCTATTTTTTTCTAAAATTATCTGTTCGAAAATAAAGTGAATTACATTTTTCTTTACATTGTAACATACTGTATACGCTTTTGAATGGGCGACCTAACGTACGGCTTATCTATTTATTTGTGATCGCACGACGGGCGGCTCGGTCACTGTCGGCAATGTTCGTCTAGGTGCGCGTGAGATTGCGCTTATTGTTTGCCTATTGTTTTCTGATTTTTCTGTGCTTACCGCCTTTGGTACAACCCTTTATTACCTATCAATTTATTAAGTTGTTGTTGTTGTTGGTGTCACTAATAATTGTAATATTATGCTAAGTTTTGTTTATAAAATAAATTTAAAAAAAATAGATGGAGAGTTGAACGGGAAGGAGAGCAGATGCAGACATCATACGGACAGTAAGTAAAGGTAGTATTTGTAACAATATAGTTAGGGACGTAGGACATTGAAGTAGGGTTATATAGGGCTAATACAGAGATTTTGCAATATTTTAGGAGGAAACGATCATATTTGTTTTATCGAAAGTAAGGCAATCGCAGTAAAGTGAAGTCTGAATTACATCAATTAAAATGATTATGGCGATGAAGGTCAGATTCCAAGTAGGTCAGATTCCAAGTAAGTGTAGGGTCTTTGACATCAAGCCGGGCGGTTTTCTGACGGTGGAAGGCCATAGAGCTTTGCAGGAATCACACATCTATCCACACAATCCTACAAATTGCTATGGCTAGTCTATAATTCATTAAATTAACTCTATGCAATCACTCACTAGTGACTATGCGCTCTTATCTCACCATAAGATTAACAATTTATCTAGGCTTCATAGAAGGCCAAAGACTCGCCATTAGTTAGAGCAAGCTAAGTGGAATGGAAAGATGGTTGGTCACTGTTCATACGATCTAAAGTACTGGTATAGAAATGTGTAATAGACAATTAGAAATAGTTCAATCAAGACAGTCTAGCTCTCCTATGATGTTGGATCTCTGTATTTAACAAAGTATACTAGATACTCATATAAATTATATAGGATGATCACTCCAGGCAGCAAACCACTACAGTACTCACGTTTGTATTATTGTCATGAAGTCCCGCTTTTTCAAAGTCAATAAGGATTTGCACAAGCACAATAGACATAAAAAAATTGGTGATGATGTACAGTGAAGTCTGTAAGATAATAAACGTAAGGTTATTCAGATACTCATAGAGCGATGCACCATTGCATTGCATTTTACCACATGGCACATCAAATTAAAACTGCAAATTTCACTTATCTATTTGACTTACCGATACTGAAGAAGCTTTTTTCAAAACATAAAATGATTCTATCAATTCATAATATGCCCTAAATAGTTCACTACAACGCCAGCCATTGCATGTCTTATTCACTGAAGTTTTCTTTTTCTGACATTTAAAAGACATTTTCATGGAAATAATCCATCCTCTCATTAGAATCCTTAATAATTTTATTATTCCCACAAAGTACAATTGTATAGCATCCCACATTACCAAATTGAAATGATTTAAGAACACAAACACACACCACGAGCGAAGCGCGTCTACCACAAAAGACTCAACTGCTACTATGAAAATCACAAAGGCTGCTGTGTTTACCCAATTGCAGCGCATTGACTTTTTCAAAAATTTTGTAGAAAAATTTATCGCTCTCTTAGCAATTTGTAATTTTAAAACTACTAAAACGTTTTTTTTATAATTCGTCACATTTGATATAAATAGTGTAATAGTAAGGATATATTGTGCGACCATACTAATATAAACGAAACTTCCAAACACATCATCAAATATTGTAATTTCTTTTAAAAAATCATTACTGGTTATAAAACAAGTTAAAAAGTGAGCTGTTAAACAAATTGCCATAATAACATTAGAAAACCAACTGTTTGGATTAATAAAATTGTGGCGCACATTGTATTTACGAAAGAAAACTAAATTTTGTAAAACATTTAATGGTAACAAACATTGCTGAGTGTCCAAATCAATACTGTTATTTAGCAAAAAATCTGGATGTACCACCATGTTCTTTATTATAAATGGTGAGATGAATACTACACACAGCATACACTGTTACTTTTGTACTGTGAGTCGAGTGACTATGTGTATTAAAATGACTTCTACCATTCATTTTACAATAAGTGTTACATTAATAAATTACCTTCTTAATCATTTCATCAATCATTACATAAAAAAAATATTATTAACCTAATGTAGTCGACGTCATATTGATGGATACATTCTAATTGAAGATTAAACGAGCTTACCATGAGTGAAAGTCAATCATAATTATACGTAGGCTTAGTCCGAAGAGATCACTAACAATACCTAACAAACTAATCTACTAAACTCAACATTCATTTTCAGTTGTTTAATTTTTGTGTTGTAATTTGTGTATTTAGATTTTTAAGTTATTTCTTTCTTTGTCAGTTTCACATCAAATTTACTGTTTATTTATGAATTAATTACTTCATCACATACTTATTACAAAATATAATAAAATAATAACATTAATTATCGGTACATATTAGACAGCATCAAATTGTTGGACAATTGTTTTGCGACCGCCGGCGGTCTTATGATCCTTGACCTATTACAGTTTTGACTTCATTATATCTAATTAAATAACACACATAATTAAACACATAAACTTACGACTCTATATCACCAAATGGTTAGTCAAAGACTAGGCACTGAGGACCGCCAAAGTACTCCATTTCCTCAGTCAACGTTTCATCAAATAATATGCGGTAAATTATGTTATAATAATTATTTTATGATTATAATTGGCCGCCCCCTTGTGTTTTCTAATGTTCTGTGTGTACTGCAAGCCTAAAATCGTTAGGAAAAAAGATAGATATACTCACGAAAGTTCTCTGGTGAAATGTTAAAAGCTTTCCGTGAGATGCTACTTACATTTGCACATTGAAACCTACTTGATTTCGAAAGTTATTGGTTATGAAAAGCGTTGTAAGCATTTCATACTTACATCGACGATGTAGTAAATTACCAAATTAATGAGTTATCGCTGTAAGGTTTGTAAAAATGTGCAATAACGTGACATCATCGCTCTAATGAAGCATCGATTAAATAAAACATCGTACTATTGAGTAATCGACATAACGAGTTCAATATAATAAAAATCTAAACTTTAGAACTCAACAACCCGTTTCAAAGCAATTGACTACAGTTGCACGATGTGTGCACCTTAATTGGCTGCAGAATTTGCTGCTTTTCCAAATCAAGTTAAATTCATCTTATATGGGTTAAAGGTTCAAGGATCTTTATTCTCATTAGAAACTAACAAAACTTCACATACTATGAGAAGATAAATTATAAAAAAAAAAGTAAAAACACTAGACCGCCACTTTGATCAAGTGGCTAAGCCACTGGTGTTAGACCAAGACGTCTCGGGTTCGATTCCCAGCGAGGGGTACGTCATCAATCTGGCTAGCTACCACCATCTTATCTAAAGTCTGGCACCGTTACAACAATGTAAACAGCATTGATGTGTTCCGGCTGTTAAGTGATAACATAATAGTAGTTACCCAGTACAATCGCACAGCGTCAGATTTTTGTAGTAGGTATCACACACACACACACACACACACACACATAATCACGACTATCATCCCCGAAGAGTTAGTTAGAGACTAGGCAGTGAAGACCGCAAAAGCAGTCTCCTGCCATAGTCAACTTTTCACCAAATAGCGACCGCACCTGTGCTCAGCGTGACAGATGGTGAGCCCATCGCCGCTCTAAGCTGTTGGAAGTATGTGCAGTTTTTAGTCCGTTATTTGCCTTTTGCGACACCCAAGAGAAGAGAAGGGGTGGTAGTATCCTGTCACTGCTACGCGACATAGTTACACACAATAGTTAAATATATATTTTATGTGATAAACATAGGAGTCTACAAAGAGAAACTGCGTGCCTGTAAAAACATAAAGAAGCTAAAAATGCAATAGTGCCAATATATCAGTTTAAAATATATAAAATAACTTAGCCTCTATGTAAAAAGTCTCTTTAATTCAAAATTATGTGCACATTTGTATAGATAACTCACAAAAAATAACATTCCATTGAAAATGCGAGTGTCAAAATTATTGAAGAAGCTGAAACTGCAATACAACAACAGCATAAGTTGTAGCAAGCATGCCGAAAGACAGCGGCAAAGTTCCATCCACGGAGAACAATGAAAACGGATTCACTTTGGAGAATTGGTGGGTAATGAGTTAAGTAGAGAATTAAAATCAGGCATAAATTCAGTCTATAAGTTTGCAGCAGAAGCGGGCATTTCATTTCATTCCCCCTTATTCCCCCACGTTCGGTGGGCTTTGGGAAAGCGGCGTAAAAAGTACAAAACATTACTTAAAATGCGTAATAGGAAATTCTAGTTTAACGTTCGAGGAGCTGAGTACACTTTGCACTCAAATCGAAGCTGTACTCAACTCCCCACCCCTAACTCCTTTATCCAGTAATCCCAGTGACTTTTCTCCTTTTACCCCAGGGCACTTCCTCATCGGGCGGCCGCTGACGTCACTACCAGGGCCCCTAGCTGCTAAGGAGAAAACCATCCGAAAACGATACCAGCTGATTGAAAACCTAAGAGAAGCTTTTTGGAGAAGATGGAAAAGCGAGTACCTCTTCGAGCTACAAACGAGGGCAAAATGGCAATCGCCCTATACAAACATAAAAGAAGGCGCCCTGGTGATAATCAAAGATGACCACCTCTCTCCCATGCGTTGGAAGCTAGGACGAGTCTACCGATTGTACCCAGGCAAGGACGGTGTCAACAGAGTCGCCGATTTCATAACGTCTAAGCATCGAGAGACGCGCACTAAACAAAGTGTACCCACTTTTTTATGATGAAGACCAGAGTTCTGCTTCTCCTGCCTTAGGCGCCCCAGGATGTCTACGCCAACGTAAGTATAGCCAAAATGTGGAAGACCACCTCAACAGACGGCCGCCGCCCCCGCCCGCTCCGCAGCAGCGCTACAAAAGGCTGAGCTGCTCATCGCATCGGCCACCCCGGGTCACGCCTGCAACGGGGCACGCCCGCGCCGCGACCGCCGCGTTCGCCACGCCCTCAAACACGCGTGCGCCAAACCGCGCCGCGCCCGCCGCGGCGCACGCCCGCGCCGCACCTAAGCGAGCGCCCGCCGCGTACACGCAGTCGCAGACCTCGCAGGCAATCGCTGACGCCGCGATCTTGCGATCCTGGGACAAACCGCGCACTGCGAATGTGCCCGCGCCTACAACACAGTCCGCTAAACCGTCACTCACCGCCGCGTCAGAAGCTAGAGCTCTCGCACTCGAGCCCGCTTCGAAAAAACGAGGCACAACAAGCACGGAGCCCGGCGCCGTGACAAGCGCACTTAGCTCGACCATCGCGCCCGCCGACGCCAGTGCAGAATGTAGCACTGCCACATCGACACCCGCGCGACCCCCGACTAACGCGCAACGATGAAGACAAACCGACGACTCAACAAACGCCCTCGTCACCATCAACACAGGTCCTCCCTGTCCCTTTCGCCACCATGGCAGCAAAGAGACCGGCAAATATATCACCACAGATGGGAAGGCGACGCCTACGATTAGACGACACACCATCGCCCGACCTCGCCCCCGCGCTACTGCGCCTAGACTAAACAACAACAACGTCACCAATGGACACAGCGCAAGCCTCCTCGGCCCCACCATCCCCGCCGCCGCCGCAACAACCACCCCAGACCGGCACGAGTCAAATAAAGAAACAAAGATACCTGCCATTAGTAGTGGAATCCCTACCTGATTGGGCTACCCACTTTAAGGAACCACGAAAAATCCTAAGACACCCGCTAAACGCACGCCCTTATGGTAAGGGCATAAGATTCTTGCCAAAGCACGAAGACGAATACCGCATCGTGCAAAGATACCTTACCGCACTGAGCAAAAAAACCAAAATTACGTGGTTTTGCTACTCGTTGCCTGCAGAAAAGAACCTAAAGATAGCCATAAGGGGACTACCCGAAAACACAAACCCCGAAGACATAGAAGAGGACCTCCGAGAACTAGGCTTCTCCCCTGAATATGTGCGCCCAGTCCGCGCAAGGAGCGGAAGGCCTGGCTGCCTCTACTACGCACAAATTCAAAGAACCTCAAACACAATACCGGCAATCTACGAAGTGAACGAACTTCTAGGAATGCCGAGAGTGAAAATCGAAGCCTGGACGGGCCGGTAAGGACCCGCCCAGTGTCACCGGTGTCAATCATTTAGACACTCGTCACTGAACTGCCATAGAACACAGGCGTGCGTCAGATGTGACGAGGAACATGCCGCTCGAGACTGTCCACGCCCCCTGGAAGACCCCCCCACGTGCGCAAACTGCAAGGGAGAACATACGGCAAACAATGCCAACTGTCCCATATACAGAAAAGAGGCGCGCAACAAGACGGCGGGCACGGTCGCGCAAACAAGGCCGGCCCAGGAAACTAACCCGCCAACTTTACCCTCAGCGGAAGAAAACGCGCCAGGCTCGCTAATGGCCGCATCAAACAACGGGCCCCCCAAACCGAAGAGAAGGAGAAGGAGGAAAAAGTACACATTCCCCCCCCGCCACCGTCCCCCCGGCACCGGTCGCAGCCATCCCCCCCGAGGGAACGGCTGCCAGGCCGGATGGGGTAGAGACTCAGTGAAAGGGGGAAGAAGACAAACACCTAATTAGCCAATGCATAAAACTATTGCAAGGCGTGCTAGAGGCCATCCAAAGGGGAGCCAACCCGGTCCCCTACATCCTCAGAGCGCAGCCCGTGCGAAGCTGCGCCCTCTACTAACGTCCAACTTGCCCCTAAAGGCAAAGTTAGGCATCTACAAAACCTACATAAGACCAAGAATCACCTACGCCACCCCAGCACGGTACGCACTCGTAGGAGAACGCCAGAGGAAGAAGCTGGCAAGTCAACAGGCCCAGACCTTAAGAACCATCACTAACGCCCCACGATATGTGAAAAACGAGGTCCTAGAAAAGGACCCGAAAATGGAGCCCCTCAACAACTTCATACGAGGAGTCATCGAGTCACCCACACATCAGGGACATCGCTCCGCACCACGCACGACCTACCGACAGAAAGACGATCCCAAGATACCTAATCCCCCCTGACTCGCCCCAAACAAACCGTCCCCGGCAGCTCGCAGGCCATAACCTCGCTGCCAACACCCCCCCACTCAACTATGACAACCCTCCGTTGGCTTGCAGGCGTAAGTCTAGAAGGAAGATCGGGGACATAAGAGCCCACCCAGCGCCCCAATCGTATTTGCAATTGGCGTTAGAAACTACCGAAGGGGGCCGTGTCGCCCCGAACGGTCTCCACGGCTACTTGCGGGGCCGTAAAGACAATCGTACGACCGGCATCGGCCACTTCGCCAGCATCGGCCCCGGCTAAAAAGCACGAGCGCGCGTGCGCTTCTTAGATTTAGATTTATTTAAAATTACATTATTATTTTTTCGAGACGAGTGTTCACTGTCGTGTATTGCGTGCGCTGTGCGCGCGATTTTTAAAAATGCTGCGAGTGTATTGCTTAGTATACGGCTGCTTGAACTCGACTTCTTTAAAACTGAAGCTTTCGTTTTTTAAACTTTCTGCTGATGTTGAAAGGTAACAATGATTTATTATAACTAAATAAAAAGCTTTTTCTTTTAAATAAATCGTTTGGTTGTTTAGGTGATAGTTGCCGTATTTTTTGAGCGCGCGTTATTTTAATGGTGAAAAATAATAAGAATTGATACTACGAAACTTCATCGTTAATAAACTTTGCTTTGAAAATCGATATCTGAGGATCTGTGTGGTTTCTGACAATGAATCCGTTATTAGAATGAGAAAAAGTAGCAGCCATATTGAAGTTTTTAGTTATTTAACCGATTGTTTTGAAAATCGATATCTGGGGATCTGTGTGGTTTCTGACAACGATTCCTTTATTAGTATAAGACAAAATAGCCTCCATCTTAAACTTTTTAGTTATTCGACCGATTGCTTTAAAAATCAATATCAGGGGATCAGTGTGGTTTCCGACAATGAATCCGATAATAGAATGAGGAAAGTAGCCACTATCTTTTACTTATAAGTTTTAAAAAAAATTAAAAATTAAAAGTGACAAACGTATGCTTTGCTAGTTATCTCAAAAAGCGCTAACTAGCTAAGATACAGCGCTAACAAAACAAAAACTTTTGCAATTTTACAAAAATAAGAGGACAACCCTAACGCTCAATTGGCGCGTAGGTATATAAAACAAGAAAAAGGCCGAGCTTCCGAACTGCTTTAGCTTATATTTATACTGTGGCTTTACTATGTTCCAAGGAACACAACAATATTAATAACACTGTTGTACACACGGGTGGATTTTGAATGCATTACTTGTCTCGATCAAAACTTATTCACAAAACATTTAAAACAAATAGATTGAGATCCAATTAAGAAAATTATTTGTCCCTACAGGATATATTCATTATTAGTAGATAACATACGCCAGTGCCAAGAAAAATCTAAATTCATAATAAAAAAATCAAAAAATATAAAAAGAACAAATAATAAATGGATTAATAATAGAATTAAAAAAGCTTGTGTTTATAGAGATAAATTTTTCATGGAATGGATTGCAGACCCAACTAATAAAATATTAAAACAAAAATATAATTCGTCTAGAAATTACGCTAATAAATTAATCAATAAAACTAAAAATAAAAAAATACGGGAAGATATATTGAGTAACAAACATAATCCAAGAGCGCTTTGGCAGATATTAAATGAAATAACGGGCAGAGCAAAAACTATTGCTGATACTGTTATATTAAATGCTTTCTTGAATAATAATAACACTATTACAGATATATCAAATGAGTTTGCTCATTGTTTTGAGAATAATATAAAAAACATTGTTCCAAAATGCAATGCCAAACTTATCGATAAGAATACTTATGCAACTAGTGCCAATGTGAGCTGTAGATATCAGCAGGTATCTGCTAGATCAGTCCTTAAAGAAATTAGGTTACTAAATACTAAAAAGGCACCGGGTATTGATGGAATTAGAGTACAAGACCTAAAAATAATAGGTTCCGAAATAGCAGAAGTGATAGCACAGCTTATCAATACATCTATAAAAGAAGGAAAATACCCAGCTCAACTTAAAACTGGTATAGTTAGACCGATACTTAAGAAAGGAAAGCACGATAATTACGACAATTACCGCCCTATAACTATTCTTTCTACAATAGACAAAATAGTTGAAAAAAGTATTTCTAAACAAATACATACGTTTTACAAAAATAATAACATCATTACAAATAAACAATTCGGATTTCAACGCGGTAAAAGTACGACACAGTTGCTATCTCAATTTACTGACAGCGTCAACAAGCATCTTGATAGCCAAAAACACGTGCTAGTAGTATTTATAGATTATAGCAAGGCGTTTGACACATTGAGGCATGATACACTCATAGAAAAACTTGACGACTGCGGTATAAGAGGACCATTAAATAGATGGTGTCAAGAATACCTTAAAAACAGATCGTATGTAGTCAAAGTAGCTAATGATATCAGTAGAAAGGTCATGGTTGCAGATGGCACCGCACAAGGTTCTGTGCTCGGTCCATTACATTACATTACTTATGTAAATGATGTAGTCAACGTAGTCAAGAAATGTGAGATATACCAATTTGCAGATGACACATGTCTTGTTGCCGCTAACAAGGACCTAAATGCAGCCCTGTCTCATCTGCAAACGGAATTCACACTTTTGTCAAAATGGTCGCACGACGCCGGCCTTGTACTCAATAGAGAAAAAACAAAATTAATGTACATAAGTTCCAGCCAAAACCGGCAAAAACTTGATCTGAAGCTTGTTACACACGATCACAAATGCCTCCATACTGATCGTCAAAACTGTACATGTAGTTCAATCGAACTTGTCCACAAGCAAAAATATC
Organism: Scoparia ambigualis; assembly: GCA_963921215.1. Lineage (NCBI taxonomy): Eukaryota > Metazoa > Arthropoda > Insecta > Lepidoptera > Crambidae > Scoparia > Scoparia ambigualis. The sequence continues at coordinate 24,407,198 of OY992508.1, forward strand.
TGGGATTAGTAATTGATGATCGGTTTAAGTGGACTGAACATGTTAGTCACGTGTGCGACAAACTACGAGCGATATTAGCCAAGCTCACTATAGTCAGATGCAGGATTCCTTACACGACACTTTTAAGTTTATATAAAGCCCTTGGAGAAACGACAATTCAGTACGGTCTTAGTTGCTATGGAAGAACCTGCAAAACGAATCTCGATCCAATATATAGGCTACAGGTAAGAGTTCTTAAGGCTATAGTACCAACAAAAATTAAAGATCACCACCAAGACAACTACAATGGACTTTTCTATCATTGTGGGATATTACCAATACATGATCAGGTAAAATATTTACTTTTATCAGAAAACTACTTTGATGGAAATCTTCTAAAAGTCAGACAACATAAAAAACAGACGCGAAGTGCTTCTAATATAGCATTTAACGTTCCATGGTTTAACAATCTCTACGGAAAATTTCAACTAATGTACCAAATACCTAAATTAATTAACGATCTGCCCATAATATTAAAACAACAAATAAATGAAAGTAACATTAAAAACAAGCTAAAACAGCACTTTTTGTCATTATTAATAAAAAATAAATAATAAAAAAAAAGATATACCTACATGCCCGTATTAGTATATGTGTGCGTGTGTGTGTGAGTGTGTGTGTGTGTGTGTGTGTTTGTGTGTATACGTGTGTGAGTATGTTTGTGTAACATGAGTAATGTATCTCAATATAAATAAAACAGTCCACTTTTCAGGATATAAAATCCACCCGTGAGTTTGCGCACTTACGACTACCCTACAATAAAATGTTGCAATTCAATAATAATTATGTAACTTGTACTAGAAGTTGTATTAGATGGCGAATGGCAGTGTACGGTAAAACCAAAATTGGTTTTTGTGACACTGTACATATTTAATAAAATGTATACTTTAGTAAAATTTACAAAATAAAAAAATAGGGTGACTAACTTAGCTAGCTATTAGTTAGCCCGGGAGACTTAAACACCCAAACCAACTTATTTGCAAATTAGTAGCAATGCATTGATCAACAATGTTCTGCGTGGGTTAAACTTAGTATAGCAGAATCAGAGATAATATCTCGCGAACTGTGTTCGGTATAATATGGGGTGCGGTAGTCAAATTTAAACACAAACGCAGTACTCACATTTGTATTATCGTCATGAAGTCCCACTTTTCCAAAGTTGATGAAGCTTTGTACAAACGAAACAGACATAAAGAAATTGAAGATGATATACAGTGAAATATGTAACATAACAAACAAAAATTGAATGTGACATTCAGTGATCAATGCAATGGTATACAAACATAGTATTATACAGTAGAGATAGAGAGAGAGAGAGAGAGAAACATTTATTGACAAACAGAAAAAAAATATCAATAAAATACCTTGCATACAAAAAAGACAATTTGTCAAACAGGACTTCGCCACAGTTGATGTACATGTTAATAAAACACTGCTTTTTTCTAATAACAAGTATGTTTTATGACGTTTCATCACATCAAATTAAAGCCTGTCTATTTATATTAACGTATCCATTTAAAACTTACCGATACTGAATAAGCTTTTTTCAATAAACAAAATGAATCTATCAATTCATAATATGCTTTATACAGTTTGCTCGAGCGCCAGCTATTGTATGTCTGATTTTCCAATGTTCTCTTTTTCTGATCTTTTAAAGATAATTTCATTTTAATAATCCATCCTTCCATTAGGGTCCTTAATAGTTTTATTATTCCCACAAAGTACAATTGTGCAGCATCCCACATGAATAAATTGAAATGACATACGATAGGATAAAAACACTTCGACTTAAGCATGTGTACCACAAAAGCCTCTATCGCTACTGTAGACGACGGACGGCTCCCTATAGTTAAATTCTAATGTATACCTATGTATGTATTTTCTAAATGCTATGTAATTGTAGAAACCTATATTTTGTCTATGCCTACACGTATTGTTTTTAATAAAACTTAATAGCGGCAATACGCGCCCGCGCGGCCAATTTCACTGCCCCGCGCGGAGCTACCCCTCTCACGCCCTACCACTACGCCTTTGTACGGGTAGAACATTCTGGAAGCCATCAGCGAGCCAGTTGAAAAATACACGGGGACAAAGCGCACGCGCGGTCACGGATTGCCACTAACCTTTTACCACCGAAATTGAGTTTGTTTTTCTCTCCACCAAACGAAGCCACGACCCATCAGCTACATTTTGGTCTTCGAGCCGGATCGACCGTTTGAGTGGAACCAAACCTGTTAGCCAGGGATGTCGTACACATTTCGCACGCCTTATAAAATTGAAAACATAAAAATGAACAAGCGACATCATACGACAGACAATGAAAGCAAGCCTAAGGAAGAGGTTAAAACGACCGAAGCAATTGAACCCAAATTAGAAGCTCAAAAAGCGGGTGAAACACCGGAGTCCGCTAACGCCGCGGGCGGTCAGGTGGTAAGCAGGCGCGAGTCCGCGCCTTGCTCGGCCCGCTCCACGCGGTCGTTGGCATCGCAAACGGTCCGGAAAAAACTGGAGTACCAAGCAGCTCAAGCCCAGGCTGAAATAGAGTTAAAAGCAGTGGAAGAAGCTTTCAAAGCCAACCAAGCACTGTTAGACAAGAAAGTTCAGCTGCAAAAGGAATTGGTGGCTAAGAAGCTGGAGGTAGACCTGGCGCAACTTGAAGAAGATAATAGATCAATGTGCAGTGTGAGTGCTGTTAGCGAGTGGCTGTCAAAATATGACCCTGGTAAATTTGAAAGAGGTGACAAGTCGCCACCACCACCAAAGCCGCTGCTACAGCCGCCACTACAGCCACCGCCGCCGCCGCTGCTGCCACTTGTACCGCCGCAGGCACCACGCCGCTCGCCACCGCCGATATCGCAGAGTCCACATTTGTTACCCACACCACCTGGAATACAAAATAGAGAATTACTTACGAGATTAGCAACATCAAAAGACTTACCTATGTTTTTCTGTGACCCGATGGAGTGGCTGCAATTTAAGGCAGCGTTTCACGAGTCGACCAGCTTGTGTCGGTACAGCGATACAGAGAATGTGTGGCGCCTACGAAAATGTCTCCGCGGTGAGGCTAAAGAAGCTGTTTCGTCACTGCTTATCGGTACCACCACGCCTCAGGCTATCATTGACACACTCGAACTTAGATTTGGAAGACCTGAAACAATTATAAGTAAAGTACTATTCCATCTAAGAAAGCTACAACCACTTTCACCGGCTTATCACTCTGATATAGTCGTATTCTCCATAAAGATAAAGAATCTTGTCGCCGCTATTCAAGCGATCAACCAGCCAGACTATTTAAGAAGCCCCGAGTTGGTCACAACAATAGTAAGCAAGCTTCCATCAGCTCTGATCACTAAATGGGCCGATCACGCGTTTGAGCGCCGCGACGATCACACACCTAAGCTGCAAACACTTTGTGATTTTCTGTACGCCGAAGCTATGAAGACCGCAACCTCAGGAGTCAGTTATATAAATAGTCAGTCTGAGACAAGGCGCAAAACGGAATTTAGAACACAACACAATGTCCTACTGTGCACAGAAACAAGATCTGACAGTGAAAGGTGCAAATTCTGTAGAGGTTCACCTCATTCTTTAAAAGATTGCGGAGAGTTTAAGCGAGCGTTGCGCAGAGATCGTTGGCGCTTTGTGCGTACAAATAAATTATGTTACAAATGTTTCGGAGCACGACACACTGATTCATTTACCTGCGTAGCCCCAGACTGTGAAATTGAAGGATGTGGACGTCAACACCACCGCCTACTCCACTGGAAGCCGAGCCAGCCGAGCGCGCCAGCAGACAGCGCCGAGCCCGACGACGAGCGGGACACCGCCGCCATCCGCGGGACCGAGACGGTCGCGCACGCCGCAAGTAACGATACCCTTGTGTCTAATGTTCATAGCCAAGTGTTATTAAAAGTAGTGCCGGTTACTATTCGTGGACCTAACGGTGATATACACACGCACGCGTTGTTAAATGACGGTGCCACAGTGTCGTTGATATCAGCTGATCTCGCTGATAAGGCCGGATTACAAGGTAAACGCGTTACAATGCGCGCGCGCAGCGCCTGGCACTCCGGTGAGTTAGTTTGTGAAACAGAACTATTAAACTTTACTCTTATAAATTATAATGGCAAATGTTTTACGATAAGCGCGCGGAAATTACGCGATTTAGATTTACCTGTACAGCATTTTTCTGCAAATGAAAGTGTCTACGATGAGTTAAACCTGTGTAAATGCAATGCTAAGCCAGAATTACTCATAGGACAGGATCATTGTGATTTGATTGTTCCAATAACTTGTATTAAAGGGGAGCCGTTTATTACAGAAACTAAACTAGGATGGTGTGTTCACGGCAACGTACGGAATAATTATGAGAATTGGTCAGCTGATCGTAGCCCATTCGTTGCACTGGCGGCTACAGCCGCTAATGGTACGACGACGCCGGCCCCACCCCTTCGTAGCGAGTACTGCGGGAGTGCTACGACGCCGCCTGCTCCGGTTGACTCGGTAAGTGATATACGTTTATCTTCTAATTATACATCTAGTGCCCAGTACGACGACGGCCACGTTGAAACGGAACTTCTCGAGTTAGTTAGAAAGTCCTTTGAGTTTGATTCAATCGGTATTAGTAACAAACCTCGGCAAAATCAAAACGAGTTGAGAGCAATTTCAATCTTGAACGAGTCGTCTGAGTTTGTTGATGGGCAATGGTGCGTAGGTCTTCCGTAGAAGCTAGATGTTTTTGCAATGCCTGACTCCTACCTTACCGCGTTCAACCGTTTAAAAGCTTATGCGAAAAATGACGGCAAACGCGTCATACGCGGCTCGTTATCGTGATCGTATCGAGCACTTAATAATAAATAATTATGCGAGTGAAGTAGACCCAAACGAACCTAGTCCTCATATTTGGTACTTGCCGCATTTTGGGGTCGAAAACCCGAGAAAAGAAAAGCTGCGTTTGGTATTTGACGCTGCTGCTAAAACCCAAGGCCTGACTTTAAATGATTTTTTGATTCAGGGACCTGATTTGTTACGATCATTATACGGAATCATGTTCAGATTCCGCGAACATGCGATAGGTGTGATAGGTGACATAAAGGACATGTTTTTAAGAATAAGGATTAAAGATAGCGATAAACATGCATTTAGATTTTTATGGCCTGATAAAAATAACGTTGTTAAGTGTTTTGTAATGAATTCCTTAATTTTTGGTGCAAACTGTTCACCGTTTATAGCTCAGTTCCTTAACCAAAATAAAAACGCCGCACGATTCGAAAATGTTATGCCTTCAGCTGTAAAGGCCATCCAAGAGAATCAATATATGGATGATTACATAGATAGTTTTTCTGAAAGCGATATATGTTGTAATATTATAAAAGAAATTTTATTTATTCACCAACAGGGTGGTTTTGTGATGCGAAATTGGTTGAGTAATGATCTAAATGTACTTAGCAATCTCCCAAAAGACATTCTTAATGACAAGGCAAAAAGGTTCAACATAGAAAATCAACCGGAGCGCACACTAGGTCTATTGTGGTTTCCGACTAGTGATACTTTTGGATTCGATCTCCGATTCGTACATTTTGAAAATAATTCCAATCAGCATTTTACGAAACGAGTCATGTTGCGAACTGTAATGTCAATATTTGACATTCACGGATTTCTTAACCCGTTTACAATTAGAGCAAAAATATTAATGCAAAGTACATGGAAGATTAACCTTAAATGGGATCAAGTATTACCTAATGAGTTGTTGTCTGCCTTTATCGAATGGCTATCTCAGTTACAACTGATAAGTAACATTCGTATACCGAGATGGTATTTTAAGTCAAAGCACCAAGGTTCAAATTATGTAGGTTCTTTGAATGAGCCAGCACTTGAGCTGCATGTGTTTTGCGACGCATCACCGTGTGCGTACGCCGCTGTCGCTTACTGCCGGAAAGTAACACGCGATGGCAACATTCAAGTCGCCTTCATTGCAAGCAAGTGCAAAGTGGCGCCGACGAAACCGGTGACAATCCCAAGACTCGAACTACAGGGTGCGTTGTTAGCTTGTCGCTTATCTGAAAGTATAAAAAAAGAACATCGTTTAGTACCTACGAAAACATTCTATTGGATGGACTCAACTACCGTTTTATACTGGATACGGGACGAGTGTAGAACCTCCAAGACATTTATAGCTAACCGTCTAGGTGAAATTGACAGCTTAAGTAAAATACGAGAATGGCATTTCGTACCTACCAATATGAATGTAGCAGACTTCGCCACAAAATTGAATGACTACAAACTGAATAATGATTGTGAGTGGTTTCGTGGACCCACTTTTCTTCACGATGTCCCCAGCCGCTGGCCGATGGAACCTGAAACAAAGAAAATAATTAGTAAAGAATTATTGGAGAAAATAAATACAGTATATGAAGAATAAATGCTTACCAGTACCAGATCCCACTCGATTCTCCAGCTGGTTGAGACTTCAGCGCACTACTGCAAGAGTATAATTATTTATAGAAAAATGTAAAAATAAAAAACAAAATGGGCTTACCTTGGACCTCATGAGAAAGGCTGAACTGTTGTTACTTCAACACTCTCAGATGCAGTCGTTTGAAACTGAGATATTACAACTAAAACAAAAGAAAGAAACAAGGCGCGATAGCCGACTGCGCACGCTGTCGCCGTACCTTTCTGAGGACAGATTGCTACACGTTGGAGGACGCATTAACGCGGCACGAAATGTACTACCCGAAGTAAAAGCTCCAATTATACTGGATGGTCGAAACCACACTACCAAATTGATAGTGAAAGATTACCACATCCGCGCAGCTCATGCCAATAATGAAATGGTGGTCAATGAGCTACGCCAAAAATATTGGATAGTGAATCTTCGTCCTACGGTGCGTACTATCGCCTCACAGTGCATGTTTTGCCGTATTAAAAAAGCCACACCCAATCCGCCTCGCTTAGGGGATTTGCCTACGGAAAGGCTCGCTCATCATCAAAGGCCATTTACAATGTGTGGCCTCGACCTTTTTGGCCCGATAGAGGTGACTGTTGGTAGGCAGAGACCAAAACGTTACGGCGTTCTTTTTACTTGCCTTACTGTGAGAGCCATACACATTGAAGTGGTGTCAAGTTTGACCTCAGATTCCCTTATAATGGCTTTGCGAAGAATGTCAGCTAGGCGAGGATGGCCGTATGTGCTTTATTCAGACAACGGCACGAACATGCGAGGCGCTAGTGTCGAGTTACAGAAGGCGTATAGTGAAATCGACCAAGACAAAGTTATTTCCGATGCACTAAACAAGGGCGTGTCTTGGCGTTTTATACCACCTGGAAGCCCACATATGGGAGGGGCTTGGGAAAGCCTCATAAAAAGTGTTAAGACTGCTCTTTATGTAGTCTTAAAAGAAAGAGCACCTCAAGAAGAAACATTAATTACATTGTTAAGTGAAGTAGAAAATATGGTAAATAGCCGACCGTTAACGCACGTATCTGTAGACCCCTGTAGCCAGGAAACATTAACACCCAACCATTTTTTAATAGGAACGTCTTGTAACTTACCCGTACCTGGAGAGTTTAACGACGGCGATTTATATTTGCGAAAGCAATGGCGCATTGCGCAACGTCTCGCTGATCATTTCTGGAGCCGCTGGCTTCGAGAGGTCCTGCCTACGCTAATCCCGCGCCAAAAGTGGCACAGAGAGGGAGCTCAATTAAAGGTAAGTGACTTGGTCCTCACTCCAGCTGGTCCACGCAACGCTTGGTCTAAGGGCGTTGTAACCGTAGTGTACCCTGGCGCCGATGGAAGGGTAAGAGTGGTAGAAATTCGAACTAAAGCGAGAATTTTAAGACGATCAGCTACCAAAGTTGCGCGTATAGATTGCGATCAGGAATGAGTGTTGTCAGGCAACACTGGGGGGGAGGATGTAGACGACGGACAGCTCCCTATAGTTAAATTCTAATGTAAACTTAATAGCGGCAATACGCGCCCGCGCGGCCAATTTCACTGCCCCGCGCGGAGCTACCCCTCTCACGCCCTACCACTACGCCTTTGTACGGGTAGAACGTTCTGGAAGCCATCAGCGAGCCAGTTGAAAAATACACGGGGACAAAGCGCACGCGCGGTCACGGATTGCCACTAACCTTTTACCACCGAAATTGAGTTTGTTTTTTTCTCCACCAAACGAAGTCACGACCCATCAGCTACAGCTACCATGAACATCACAAAGACAGCATTGTTTATCCAATTGCAGTATATTGACTGGTTAAACATTTTTGTTGAAGAGCTCATTATTTTTTTAGCACTTTGAAATTTTAAAATAACTTCTAAATTATTCTTATTGCTTAATGCAGTTGTAATAGAAAGTATTAAAGTTAGGGGAAAAGTAATGGCCGTACCAATATCCATGAAGTATCCAAGAACATCAGTGAAAATTTTCATTTTCCTTACAAAATCTTTATAAGTTATGTACATAACTATAAAGTTAACTACTAATCACATTGCAGTAATAATATTTGAAAACCTACTATTTGGATTCATGAAATTGTGATTGATTTTGTATTTGCGTTGGAGAAATATAAATTGTAATATATTCAATGGCAACAAACATTGCTGGATCTCCTTATCGACACTGTTATCTAGCAGTAAACCTGGAGGTACCAATACTTTCGTCATTATTATATGATTAATACTACACAGAAAATACACAGTTACCAGTTCATGTAATTTTAGTAATGTGAGTTTAGTGAGTTATGGCAATAATTGAAATTACTTTCTCCATAATTAATTCTACATCAAGATAACTTTTTATTTATGTATTACCCACTTCATTATTCATTATTAACGTCACTTATCGCTTACATTATAATGATAAATCAATATGAAGGAAAAAATTAATAAACATTTAGATAAGAATAAGAATAAGAATAAGAATAATTTATTTCTGTATAAAAACTTAGTCTAAATACATCAAAACTTATAAATATCATTCGTCCACATAATAAAAATATTGCATAACAAGAGTGCAGCTATTATTGTAAGTAATTTAAAATTAAGGTTAGTATGGCAAAATAATCGAAATGATACCTAAGATAAGTAAACTAGTTTACCTGTCTTTTAGGCATCTAATTAGTGAATGTAGGTTAGTGGTTACTTAACATTTTATTAGATAACAATAAATTATAATATCTTATTAACAATGCTATCATGCTATTAAAGTTGCAGTACGTATGTTTTGTAAACAATGATTATAATTATGCTTAGATACTACTAGAATTATATAATTGAAGAACATTTTAAGAAGGTCACTGATCACTGATATGTTCATAAGAGTAGACAATCCTTCATAGTCAATAGAGCTGTGGTACCTAATTACTGCACTTTTTCTCGCTGGGCATTGTTCGTCTCCCGTTTTGTGGTGGCTGCGCTTGCATGTAGCTAGATGGATGGATTGTCAATAAAGCTTTTATTGCTCAAAAAAAGAGGATCAGGGCAATATTTCGTACTGTACCTGATGAACCATATAGGCCTGTTTTTAAATCCATAAATGTAAGTATTACCGCTCCCTTGCCTTTACATTTTTAAAGCTGCCCAATTTGTCAAGCTAAATATGCACTTGTTCAAAGCAAGCGAAAGATAATCAGTGTAGACTGGTTTCTAATATTGTTCCTGAGAGAGCGCGTGGTATAAAAATAATTGCTATTGAATGTTTTACCAAATGTATAATAATTTACAGAAAAAGTTCAAGTCTTCCTTTTACAGATGGCTACTTGATAATATGTAGCGTTAGGAAACATGCAAGAACCAATGAACAATTGTTAATCAATGTTATTATTATTATTATTCATTCACGAAATACATTCATTCTAGCATTTCTAGTATGCGGCCGGGATTGGTTGACCAAAGAGTTACCGTAAGCCTAATTCTGCATGTAACTAAATATTCAATGATCTGCGGTGTAAAAACGAGATTAAATATTTCTTGCACTTACGTATTTTCGTTGATATTAATACGCGGACCAACTGTCGACTCATCAAAATTAAAGTTTGGTACTTATATGTGTAGTGTTCTCCCAACACTTACTTTCCGAAGCTGATGCGCTTGGTATTGGGTGCTCAGCTGTACCACGCCGATGCCTACGGCGCCGTTCTGAAGGGCAGTGTAGTGTAGATGATGAGACTCAGTATTATCACTGGATGGGCTGCGGTGTTCCTTGAAGGTCTGTCGTAAACGAGAAGACCTGGCGGCATCAGTAGGTGGGCTGTGACGCTCCCCTGAGGCATGGTGTAAACGTGAAGAGCCGGCTGCATCTGTAGGAGGGTGGCGGCGCTTTTCTGAGACGTTTCGTGAAAGTGAATACCTGGCGGCATCTTTAGGAGGGCTGCGGCGCTTCTCTGAGGTGTGGGTTGATGGCTGAATGGCCCAAACTCTTTTGATTACCTATAATAAGACCTTAAGTGTACCCTATTCAAATGCTTGGATTTTATGTGGCTGCGCACGAATTTGTGTAATAAAAGTATGCTACTTTATTCTAAAAAATCCAGAGATTCTAATGCTGATGTTTATTTTCCGCAGAAATGATTAGTTTTCAAGATATAGGTCTCTAAAGTTTTATTATTTTTCTATCGATTTTAACATAATGACGTATTGACGTTCACAAATTAATAGATGAGACAACTTTTCGTTTAAAAACTTGCCAAAAATTACAAGATATGTAGTTCACATTCACATTTTGATATTCTGTTCTATTTAACTAAAAAGTGAAATTCTTTATTCTTATTGACTAAAACGTGCTATTGTCAAAATTATAATCTGCTTAATATTATTATCTGCTTAAATATAATACGGAAATTGTTTTTTTTAGCTATAATATTTTTACGAGTTTCTGAACGTTCGCTTTGTGAGCGGTCTAATCCGCCATTTTCCTTTATTTGACATTCCGCAACCGTCCACGGTAGTTTTACTCACCCGGAAAAAATAAGTGCGAAACGTCCACGGTAGGTTTACTCACCGAGCATTTAAACCTCCAACCGTCCATGGTAACTAAACCTACCCGTTTTAACAGGTCAAAGCACGTAGTACGTGGGTCCGTGAAAAAATTTGTGGTGGTTTTGTGGTTACTAATTCATCATACAAGTAAAAGAAATCTATATATTGCCACAGAAAATTTCACAGAAAAAAATAATGAAATTGACGAAATTGACAGTTCGCCAAAACGGAATTTTGCAGCGTAAGCGTCTTTAAAAATGTCGAAATACTCTTCTACTCACCATATTTCCTAAATAAGTGCACATCAAAACAATCGCAAACTAATTATCGTTAAAGATTGGATAAGTTTGTTTACATTCGTAGACAGTGACATTGCAACTAAATTTTTTTTCTGACCAAGCGCCAGAAACACGGCAACGTTCTTTGATAAGGTTGTTGCCCACTGCACCTAGTTCGTAGTTCCGCAAGAAAATTTGAGGTGGCTGTATGGATATCAATTGATCCGTAGAGCAATTGAAACTATGGCATAGTGTACGAGAACCTTTAGTAAAAAAATGAAATTGTTGACAATTTTGACGGTTCGCCATTTTTTTTGCATAGGATTTTTTTGTTGCTAAAAATGTTGTTATTACTCTTCGTAATCATCGTTCTTCCTAATAATGTGCACATCAAAACAATCGTTATGGTTTTAGCTATCGAACATGGTATGATTCTGTATAGTTTCAAATAGTGACTTCCAAGTAATAATAATTTCTACATGTCGATATATTTTTACGTATTTTTTTTTTTGTCTTGGAATGTTTATTTTTGTAATTTTAGTAATAGATTTTCGTAATTAACTGTTAATTTATTAAAATACTGCGTTTTCTAAGCATTCCGTACGTATATAAAGTTTTGATATAGCCTGAGTAGTTGTTTAGTTCTAATTTTTTTTGTCAGCTCAGTCAGGGTTCGTATTCTTCTGTACACTCTTCTAGCAGCTCTGTAAACAGCTGGACGCTGGGCGCCATGTTGTATATAGGGGCTCGGACGCTTAAGTGGTTAGTCACGCGATACTGGTTTACGTTTTTGATATATTATTTACGACTTGGCTTTCCTCATTTACTGTTTCTGCTCAAATTACGACTTGGCTTTCCTCGTTTATTGTTTCTGTTCATAATTTTGACCTACGTGTGTTTGGACTGGACTTTGATTTGCCTATCGATTTGTATTCGTTGAACAATGGATACTAAATTTGTCACAGAATCGAATTAGTCAACCCCGACTCCACGTAGTACTAGTCTGCCCTTCCCTAGAGTGTATATAAAAAGCCGGAGGCGCGGAGGGAGGGCAGCCCCCGCCCGCTGTAACAACACATAGTGACCCGCACGAGCCGCAGCGGCTGAGGCTGGTCGCCAAGCCGAAGCTGCGTAGGCGAGCGTGGGTCACTACGTTTTGTTATGCAAGGGTGGAGGGGATGCACTTCCCGCAGCACCGGAGCTGTTACGGACCGAAATTAGGGCGATAAATTATTGATTTTAAGGTAAGGATTTACAAATTTTTAAAGATTTATATCTCTGAAACTATTTATTTCCGCAGAGTGGGAGTACTAGCAAAGGATTCCCCTTTCCTCCTTCCCCACTCCACCCTCCCCCCTTTAATTCCTGCGCAGCTATATAAAATGTTTACCCATAGGATACTTTTTATCCCGATATTCCCACGGGAACGGGAATCACGCGGGTGAAACTGCGAGCTGCCGATAGTGTCAATATGTTTTACGTAATTTTATTTTTCTCTTGGAATCTTTATTTTTGTAATTTTTGTTATAGCTTTTCGTAAAAAACCATTAATTTATTTAAAATTTTGCGTTTTTAAGCATTCCGTACTTATTTTTAATTTTTGGTGTTCAATTTAAGTAATTGTTAAGTTAAAGCTTTTTTGTCAGCTCAGTCAGGGTTGGTTATCTTCTGTATCCTCTTCGGGCAGCTTTGAAAAACAGCTGGGCGTTTGCCGCCATATTGTTTAACCATTACTGGACATTTTAGTGGAAGACGTGATTGTTTATATGTATCAGCCTATAAAGCACAGGGAGAGATTGAGTCCTCATAATCCACTGCCCCACTAGATTATTTAACACAAAAAAGGCCAACTGGAAAAAATTTAAGACCGACTTTAAATAACATTAGGAACGATAAAAATTTAAATGTAGACAGAATTATTCACTAATTCTAAGTAAAACAGTAAAATTAAAATTGAATTAGAAGTTGATGCATATAATCAAGCTGTGATACAAGCATGTAAACTCTCGATCCCTACAATAAACAAGAAAAACATACTTACCTTGCCGTGGTGGTCCAAAGAGCTGGCCGAACTGAAGAGGAGGACGACAACCAAAAAGCACCGCATCCGCTGCGCCGTACCGCGTCGAAGAGCTGCCGTAGTCGCCGACTATCTGGAACAAAAAAGAGAATATGAGACTGCCGCCGCCGCTGCTCAGACCAAGTCATGGATGACTTTTTGCAATAGGCAAGAGAGAGAATCCGTCTGGGACAGCATCTACCGAATACTCAAGCGAACAACCACCAGAGAAGAGGAACTTCCTCTAAAAAGCAATGGGATCCAATTGGACGCAGAGGGCTCCACACAACATCTCGCGGAAGTCTTTTACCCGGCGGACCTGACCACAACAGACAGCGTTTTACATACGCAGGCACGCACTAAAGCAGAGGTGGTAAATGAGGGGTCGAATAATGATGTACTCGACTTACCATTCACAGAGGCAGAATTGCACAGCGCTGTCTGTTCTTTTAATCCCAAAAAGGCTCCCGGGAAAGACGGTCTAACTGCAGATATCTGCAAAAAAGCTATAGAGGAGGACCCAGACCTGTTTTTGGGCCTGATTAATAAGTGCCTAGAGCTAGGCTCTTTTCTAAAATGTTGGAAAGAGGCCACAGTGGTGATCCTGGAAAAGCCCGGTAAGGAGGACTATACGGCCGCCAAGTCGTATAGGCCAATCGGCCTCTTACCGGTGCTTGGGAAAGTGTTCGAGAAGATGTTGGTGGGCCGGCTTAAATATTACATCCTACCTAGACTGAGCCCACACCAATATGGATTCATGCCCCAGCGTAGTACGGAGGACTCCCTCTATGTCCTTATAAATACCATTAGGGACAATCTTCAACAAAAGAAGATCATTACACTGATATCCCTGGACATAGAGGGGGCTTTTGACAACGCTTGGTGGCCGGCAATAAGGACTAGATTAGCGGAGGAGGAGTGCCCGATCAACCTTAGAAGAGTGTTTGATAGTTACATGAGCGATAGGGTGGTTAGCGTCAGATATGCCGGCAGAGAGGTCCGTAGGAACCCATCGAAGGGTTGTGTACAGGGGTCCATTGCGGGCCCCATCTTATGGAATTTACTACTCGACCCCCTCCTGCACATCTTGAAGTAACAGAGGGTTCATGTCCAGGCCTTTGCGGACGACATAGTCCTACTCTTTGTCGGCGACACAACACAAACAATACTCTTACAAGCCAACCCGGTGCTCGAACGTGTTGCGGCGTGGGGTCGTCGTAACAAGCTCAACTTCGCGGCACATAAGACCCACAGCCTAACTATAACAAGAAAGCTTAAATACGACACCCCCCGCCTCAGCATGAACGGGATACCGATTGAGGATAGAGAAGCTATCAAACTCCTGGGCTTGACAATTGACCGTAAATTGACATTTAACGCTCACATTAATAACATCTGTCGGAAAGCCGCCGCTTTCTACAAACACCTTTCGAAAGCGGCGCGCGTGAACTGGGGATTGACACCTGAGGTGTGCAAGACCATATACACCGCAGCGGTGGAACCCGTTGTGACGTATGCAGCTGGCGCGTGGGCTCCAGCAGCCGACAAGCTCATGACGCGCAAACAGCTGGATGCGTTACAACGGGGATTTGCACAGAAAATGTGCAAGGCATACAGAACAGTTTCACTCACCTCTGCCCTGGTTCTGTCCGGGACACTTCCCCTTGACCTCCGGATTAAAGAGGCCGCAGCCCTTTATGAAGTGAGGAGGGGAGGGCCCACACTCCACGCAACGCACTACACCTACCACACCCGGCTGAGTACACTAACATAGACATTACACACATCACAGATCAAACACAAATACACATGAACACGCATAACATTTAGATTTACACCGACGGCAGCAAGATAGACGGAAAGGTCGGAGCGGCACTATCTCTATGGAGAGAAGCCGCCGAGATTGGAATGTTTAAGCTTGCACTGCCGTCGTACAGTACTGTTTACCAAGCCGAACTTTTAGCACTCCACAAAGCTTCGAAAGTAGTGCTCAGTAGAAGGGAAGTTTTTTTTGGGGTTTATAGTGACTACATGGCAGCCCTGCTAGCCGTCACCGGCGGAAGTTCCCTCCACCCTCTCGCAGTAGACGTCCTTAGCAACATGAATAAAGCGTTCAGGCAAGGCAAAGTTGTTGCTTTGTTTTGGATTGAGGCACACGCGGGGTTGGAAGTGAATAAAAGGGCCGACATGCTAGCCAAGGCCATAGGCCGCTATAAAATCGAAGAGAAAGCCCGACTACGACCGGTGCCCTGTTTCGTTCGCAAAGCGTCTCATCAGGGTTGGGACGCTAGGCGAGTGGAACAAGAGGTACCGATCGGGCACTACAGCCGAAGTCACTAAACTCTTCTTTGCTGACACCACCGCTGCATACAGGATCACACGAACATACACCCACACAAAGTTCACCACACAGGTACTCACGGGTCACGGCGGGTTCTCTGCCTACTTGCATAGGTTTAAGTGCAAGGACAGCCCGTCGTGCGCCTGTGACCCTGACACCGACGAAACACTTGTACAAATCCTCTCCGAGTGCCCTATACACACTCGTGAGAGGTACAACATCGAGGCGAAGTTGGGCATTCGCATTGTCCCCAAGAACTTCGCAGAACTCCTGGCTGCGAAGGAGACTAGGGACACATTTATGTTATATTGTACAAAAATAGCAAAAATAGTTTGTAAGCGTAATAAGTAGTATAAAATAATAAATGTATTAAATAGTAGAGGGATTTATGCACATTCGTGAAGCTTGTGTATTAAATTCACTCATGCATTAAGAAAAAGTCCAATATATAAAATAATAGTATATAAGATTGCAAACTGTTAGTATAAATGTATTAGTTATTAGAAGAAACCCAAATAGCAATGTAAAAATTAAGTAATATACTAAAAATGATAAAAATAAGAAACACTCATATAAAAGTGAATAATATATAAGATTACATATATAATACATACGAATAAAGAGTACATAGCTATAAGATTAGAAATAAGAACAAAATATGTATAATAAAGCAAATCTAGTTTAAGTTTTTCATGCCATGATTTTCAGGAGTAGTCTAAATTATTGACCCCTGCTCAACTGTATTGGAGTATTTGGTTTGTTTTTTCGTAATAAAAGTTATTAGGTAAAAAAAAACTGTCAACGCCTGCTCATCCGCTAGGCGGCGACAGCTCGTCTAGCAGCAGGTGGCCGCTGGTACCCCGAAGAAACAGGTCTCGCGTCCAGGCTTTAGGGCCCAGCTCTAAATCCTGGCGGCAAGACGGGCTTCTCGAAGCACCTGGAATTATCAACACGGGGCCTCGTTACAACAATACACGCTTAGGTCAGAACTGTTACATAAATTGGGTCCCGCAGTCTGCTATCTGTAACCGGAGCTGCAACCTATCATAATCAGGGCCTCGCGGCTCAAAGGGGGTTCTCAAAAGCATCCCAGCGTTGTTGTACAACTATAAACCAACACTATATCAATACTATTTAACACCATGTTTTAATTTTAGTGTTGTTTCACATTTAACTAGGACACAAGGCACAACACGGCTACGATATTCTACCAAACAAAACTAAGCAATGCTAGACAATTGTTGGGGTGATGGACTATCCACTTTGTAATGAGGTCTGACACGTCCGCCACATGGCTAAGAGCCTTGCGTCGCCTGGCGACAAGGCATGATTCGGAGACCATGAAAAATCTAATGTCTGCATTCCTAGATGACAGTTTATTTGTAAACAGCGCTCAAGTAAAACATTTAAGAACAATGATATTGTTATACTAATGCGCTGTGATCACTTATCGTGGCACGTGGCTACTAGCGGCTTCACAAACGGTCGATTGTAGCACGGATTCCTCGGTAAAATGATTCTCCCAGCCACTCCTTGGACCACAACGACGAGAATGAATCTCGTGTTGGCGTCGTGTCTCTGCAACTTTCCAATAGCCGGAAGTCTTTTAAATCGAAGGCCAGCCTAGGATTTTTACACTAAAAGTTGGTAATAAATAACATCACAGTTCCTTGAGAATTTTTCCTTCAAACTATCAAAACGTCAAATAAGACGTCAGTCACAACTCCCCTCTGCTAACAGAATCTGTCAACAATAACAAAACAAGACGTAGAAGAAAAATTAACGTGTAGCAATGTGAAATGCGTTTTTCTTTAATTTAAATTATATTTAACTCACTAATTACCCTATCTTAATATTAGGGAGTATTAGTTTCCTCTCTGGTAACCCCTACGGGCAGAGACAATATCCTTATAAAAAATATTTACCCCATTCGAATGTTCTAGATAAAAGTCCTTATAGAAAAAATAGTTCCATTTCCGGATTTGTTTGAATTTAATTTAATTACTTAAAGTAAATATTGTACATATTAATTTATTATGTAATTTCTTATCGGAACTGTATCGGCTATTTTTTAAATTGAATTGATAGCTCCAAATCTTTTTTTAATGAGTGTAATTTCGCCCCGCCACTATTTTTCTATGGGCTGTCAGAATTGTCTTTGGCGTTATGTCAAAATCAAAACGTAAACAAATTACGTAGATCTCTTTAGATTTAAGATTAAGTCTTACTAAAACTGATTTAGAAAGGTGTATTAATGGAAAATGCAAGAAAATGTGTCTAGAACTGTATCAGCCAAGGCTCCATGTCTTTAATATAAAGAAAAATGTATTCATTTCAAACAACCTACAATGATTATACCAACAATGTCTACAGATAATTGTTGATTTTAATTACTGCAAATCTTTTTCTAAAGGTAGACAGGGACCTGAATTTACAACGTAACAGTACCTCCCCAACTACCAGAGATTTGACCGACCAGGGCAAATCTCGACGCTGGCCCTCTAACGTCACACTACACTACAAACAACCAAGCAAGCACAAACAACCAAAAGAAAACCTACCCGTGTAGCTGCACTACACAATAACTTAAAACTTTCCTGTAAATAGCTATATAATATGCTATGACAGTGAAAACAATAAAACGCAGACTTGTGTACGACAATTCTTCATATATAAGTATACTTAAACATACAAATATTCCTATACAAACTTCTATATGAATATAAACTAATATACATTTTAAATATACTAATGTCAATTATAATATACTCTTACATATATCTAAGAAATTGGTAGCTATACAGTTAACATATTATCACAGTGTCACCAACCGCACTGATGCCTCGCGTTAAGGCTTTTGGTACCAGTCACTGATCCGCTGGGGTGTATGGCTTAATTTTTAACAATACTGGTTACTGAAAAGTCACCACAATAGACTCACAAAGTGAGTCTGATCCATTAAGCAATATGGAAAAGACAAACCTTAAGGAGTTCAATATGAATATTACCAAAATACTAAATTATAAATGATTAACTACTATATATATATTAAATACACTAATTATGGTTATAATAATATTATTACATAAACATAAAAACTGGTAGCTATACAGTTAACTTATTATTACAGTGTCACCAACTGCACTGATGCCTCGCGTTAAGGCTTTTGGTACCAGTCACTGATCCGCTGGGGTGTATGGCTTAATTTTTAACAATACTGGTTACTAAAATAGACCTACAGTTATCTCACTGGGTAAGTCTGATCCATTAAGCAATATGGAAAAGACGAAGCCCAGAGAGGCACAAAATAATAAATACATACACCAAACGTCTATACAGCGTGTATCAAGCGGGGCTAGCCTTAATCCAGGGTTTCAAATTAACCCTAGTATAGACCCTTTCTTTATATACCCTAGTAAGATAAGCTAAATTTAATTTGTTTTTGCATTTACAAACAAAGTTAATCTGTCGTTAATTTAATGTCAGAACAAGCTAAAGCCATCACTAGCAGGGTCATGAACTTTGTATGATATACTGCCTACAGTGCAACTCCTGTTTATAAAACTGCGTGCCCTAGTCAGCCACGCCTCCGCCCCCTACCAGGCGCACAGTTTTACAAACAAGAGGTTTTACTGTGACGGCGGCGGGCGGCGAAAATCAAAAACCTTTGACCATGGCGGCACATTTGACACAAACAACCAGCCTGGGTTGTTTGTCGGTAGTCGCTTGGCAGTATTTTTTGTTGGATTTGTTAAACAAAGACAGATAAGTATGCAGCTATTTTACTTTCGTGATTTAATAATTTGTATTAAGTAGGTACCCTACCTACCTAAGTGATTATTATCAAAGTAATACATTTTTTTCATTTTACAGTCACATTGTTTCGACTCTAAAGTAGGTAGGTACGCTTACCTACGAGTAGGTAGGTACCTACATAGGTCTTAGATTAAAATGACTTATTTTTGAAATAACTCAATACAACTAAAGCGAAGCACTTTGAGGTGTAGTCAAAGAATAGATAATCGTACTACTCTTAAGCTGGCCACTGACGATCAGTTTTGCGCGTCAGTCCTGGCGTAAAACTGTAGCGTCACTCAAAATAGTTTTACGCCAACAAGATTTCCCCACTCACTGGCCTCACTCTGGCTCGTCAGTTCTCGACCGGCCGGTACAATCAATTTTGAACTTTATTGTTAGGTTCTAAGGATCATCATTCATTGGAGAAATTCACTCACTCACGGTTAAAAACATTAAAAATAACAAAGTTATCATGTAACAGTAAACAAAACAAATATTGTTACAATTCACTCGGAAATTGGAAACATGCTAACGGATCATCACGTATTATTTTACTCGTATTTCGATGTATTTCTTACAACTTATTACCTACTAATCATTAGTCAGAATAATAATTTTCTAATAAACAACAGTACTTACATTAGATAAATCTGATAAAAACAGCACACAAAGATTCACTTCTTGCCGCTTGGAGTTTGAGAGGTAAAGCGAAGCGCGTGTAGTCCACTGCACTTCACAATAAACAGTTTACAAAAGTGGCTCCAACACAGCAAAACACAAGCACAACACCTCAAAACCCGGGTCCCGCATATTTGGCTGGACCTACGGAATCGTCCCACGAAAGGATCTAGTCTGCTGGAGACGCAAAACCATTCGTCGAAAGCAATCCGCCGATGGCAAGCGTTGCTGCTAAGCTTCTGGTCTGCCGTCGATAAATCTCTCGCGGTACAGTTCACGAGCACCACGGAGACTGCCATTAGCTGCTCCGACACAAAGAATAATTTCGTAATACTCCTGATTACTTAAAAATGCTATATTAATTTAATAGGTAGTCGAATCGAAACCAAACAGCAAAAAAATAACTAAAAGTAAAAAAAAATAACGAAAAAATTGTAGGCAAACATGCAAACAAACCTACCGTACCGTTGGGCGTTGCTATGGTGGGGTGTGCCGCCTAATTCTGATACTTAGAATTCGGAAAATGTAGTTCGCCCGCTCCCAAAAAGTCAAGTCAACTGCGGTCTTATGCGACCGCTTGGGGTTCTAGAAGTTAATACCGCCCATAACCCTAGTAGTTTTTAGGGTTCGAAATTTAGACTACTGTTACGTTGTAAATTCAGGGCCCTGTCTGCCTTTAGTAATCTACAAAAAGGTTCGCAATAATTGAATAATACTTACCTGAAATAATTGTTTTTGAATGATAGGGTTTCCAAAAATAGTAATCATTGGGGCTTGTTAGACTATAATCCATTTTTCTTTACATTTAAGACATAGAGCCTTGGCTGACACATTACAAGACACACTTTTTCTTGCATTTTCAATTAATACACCTTTCTAAATCAGTTTTAGTAAGACTTAAACTTAAATCTAAAGAGATATACGTAATTCCGTGTTTACGCTTTGTATTTGACATAACACCATAGACAAAATGACAGCCACCGTAGCGACGCCTAGCGGTAACGGGGCGAAGTGGCTGTCAGCTTTTAGTTTCACATAAAAGATTCAATTTTAAAAATAGCCGAAACAGTTCCGATAATGAATTACATAATAAATTAATATGTATAAAATTTACTTTAAGTAATTAAATTAAATTCAAGCACATCCGGAAATAGGACTATTTTTTCTAAAAGGACTTTTATCTAGAACATTCGAATGGGAGAAATATTTTTTGTATGGATGTTGTCTCTGCCCGTAGGGGTTACCAGAGAGGAAACTAAGACTCCCTAATATTTAGACAGGGTATTAACTCGAGTAGAATTGATTTCCAAATTTAAAAAAGGACGAAATTCAGATTGCTAAACGTTAACTTGTCTCTAGTTTATGTAGTTTTATTATTAACAGATTCTTTCAGTGTCAGAACGAGAGATGAAAACGTCATATTTGACGTTTTGATAGTTTGAAGGAAAATTCTAAAAGAACTGTTTTGTTATAGATTACCCAACTTTGAGAGTAGAAATCATGAGCTGGCCTTCGATTTATAAGACTTAAAGGAAAGCTGCCGAGTTGCGACGCCGGAATGATTTCATTCTCTGGCGTGAGTGGTGTGGTGATGTGTTGAGAGTCAGTTTAAAGAGGTACGTGTTGCTTGAGAATTGAAATTAGGGAAGTAACAGGTTTGTTGTTGTGGAGCGTGTTGTAATATACCGAAATTTAATTAATTGCAGGGATCCGTGCCACAACCGACCGGTCGTGACGCCGCTGGCAGCCACGCGTAAATATAGGATATCCCAGCACGTAAGTATCACAATGTCATTGTTTCTAAATGTTTTGCTTGAGCGCTGCTAACCAATTGACTGTCCTCTAGGAATGCAGACACTAGATTTTTCATGGTATCCGAATCATGCCTTGTCGCCAGGTGACGCAGGGCTCTTAGCGATGTGGCGCACGTAACAGACCTCATTGCAAAATGGATGTTGCATCATCCAACAATGGTCTAGCATTGCTTAGTTTTGTTTAGTGGAATATCGTAGCCGTGTTGTGCCTTGTGTACTAGTTAAATGTGAAACAACACTAAAATTGAAACAAGGTGTTAAATAGTATTGATATGGTGTTTGTTTATAGTTGTACAACAGCGCTGGGAAGCTTTTGATAACCCTTTGCCGCTGCGAGTCCCTGATCATGATAGGTTGCAGCCCCAGATACACAGATAGCAGACTGCGGGACCCCAATTTATGTAACAGATCTGAACTAGGCGTGTAGTGTTATAAAGAGGCCCCGTGTTGATAATTTCAGATGCTTCGAGAGGCCCGTCTCGCCGCCAGGATTTAGAGCTGGGCCCTAAAGCCTGGACGCGAGACCTGCTTCCTCGGGGTACCAGCGGCCACCTGCTGCCAGTCGAGCTGTCGCCGCCTAGCGGATGAGCAGGCGTTGACGGTTTTTATAATCCAATACTCTGGGAAATTTGTTTTTTATTTTGTAACATTTTTTTAAATTAAGGTTTCGACACCTTAACCATTATTTTTTACATCCAACTACACCCAGCGTTGGGGAAGTTGTGAAACATTTGAGGATCTGCGAGTTCGACCTGTGTGAAGTTGTATGGTGACATCGTCTCCAGATTCGGATCGACTATACGATCCTGGCGTCCATAATTATTAATTTTATATCGGTATAACCCCACGGTTCTCTAGTGTATTGGCTTTAAACGTTTGATGGCTTTGATACGGTTAAACAGATTAAAACATTTAATTTAATGTTTTTATAGACGGAGTAATTTAATTTTAATTTCAACTTCATATTTCGAACGGTACTGGTTTTATCCCAACCCCCCACGACCATAGCTCTTACCAATGAAATATTAGCTGGCTGGTTAGGTAGTAGTAGGAACAGTATTATAAAATTTATTTGAAATTAATATTATCACCGACCAGCTTGGTCACTTTTGACTCTTAGGATTTTAGTGTGTTTTAGGGAGTGATATAGCTTTGTAATAAGATTTAGATTAATTTAAACAGTAAATTATAATTGGCAAAATTATTAGAAAGTTTGTTGGACTTTCATTTGAGATTGAACCTAGGGTCAATTTCGAATGATAGTTTTTTTGGTTATTTCGGCTTAATAAATAAAAATGAGTAACGTAAATGATTAGTACCTAACATATTATAAGGAAAAATTGTGACAAACCCCTTCTTTTAAATAATAGTAGTGGAATAAAAATTATTATTTTATTTTATTGTTCTTGAACAAAATTTTATGGTGTGTGTTCTTTTACAATATACTGCCTAGCTGTAAAACATTTTATGGTTTTATTTGATAACAACCCACTGAAGATTGCGTTTGGGATTTTCTTCCTTTTCCCCAAAAGGGACAAAATCTCAAATGTAACACTACAGTTACGAAAACTATCAATATTATTTAATTAGTTAAGTTATTCATCAATTCATCACAAAATACTACCAAAGTGTAAACTGGCTTAAGCGCTGCGTATTATTTTTAGGTTTGTTGCCATTAATTTGGTCAATTAGTGATAAAATCTTCCATCACACGTAAGTTATTATTAACATTATTGTTGTAAACAAAAACGAATGTGTTAAGTATTGAAACTTTGTGTGATACAACCTCGTTAAACTTATTTAGTTAGTAAAGTTTAACTATGTTGTATCACACTAGTTATAATTTCAGAAATGCTTACATTTATAGCGGGTCAACCAAAGCGGTTAGAAAAATAAAATGAGCTACAGAACCCATTTAGAAGAAAGACGCACGCGCACGCTTTCTTGTGACTCCGCCCATACCAGGAATGACTCCTAGTACCAATACCGCTAATAAGTTAATACCGCCCATACTTTTTAGGGCTCGTAAATTAGACTTTGAGTTACGAAAACTAGCAATATTTTTAAATTAGTTAAGTCATTTTTTATCACTGTTCAAATTATTAACATTAATATTTTCTGTTTTTTTAGAGCAGACATAAAAGTTACAATGAAAACTCACATGGTGTCAGATTTTTTTGTTTTGTTATTTTTACTGCGTGTTAACGGGTGAGTTTAGTACAGTGCTGAATGAAACCCGTATTCACAAACATTTACTTGTCTAAGCCTCAGAACAATACTGCTTTAGTTATTGTTCAGCAGTGCGATTCTCTAAGTTAAAGCCTTGGTAGTAGCGGCTGCCGCAGCGCTGAGAATTGACTCTGCCTCTTTCATATTCATAGAATCGGAAAGAGACAGCAATCACAGCGACTATGTGTCGCTTAGAAAATCGCGGTCTAAGCAAAGTAGAAATGCTATGCGAAGTAAGACATTTCTCAGTGCATTTCGTATGACCTGACCTGGTGATAGGAACACAGAATAATTGACTAAATGAACGTCTTAATTTTCTTTTCTAACTAATAAAAGTTGGTAGTCGTAACTTATGTTCTTAGTAAAAAAATCACAACACGGAACCCTTTAAACTTTATCAAAAATAAATACACACATCAAAAGTGTCTAGGGATCAACATATATTTTTGCAATAACTTTTCTCCTGATTGATATTAATTAAAATTTTCTTTAAGGATTCATCAAATAAAGTGTTTTCGTTTGTCTACAGTAACGATAAACCAAGTCACCTTTGTATTAATAAAGAAATTTGCCATTTTCCTAATAAAGGGATTTTTGACATTTGAACCACTAACATTAAAGTTCGAAAAAAAGACTGAAATAACAGTTTTCTTTAGAATTTTATTGGGTAACTTAAACAATTAATAATCCGTGTTTCTACCGCGAACACTAACAACACAAGAACATCGGTTTTACATACTCAAAATGAGTTCATCCAAATCACGCTGTGGAATGGCCGCCCATGTTCGTTGCAACAACAAAAGAAGGTCTTCTTGCGACTGAATACCCTCCATATTCGGCAGAGCTCTTCTCTGTAGCATATCCCATGCATGCTCAATCGGGTTCAAGTCTGGCGACTGAGCAGGCCAGGGCATGACATTGATGTTAGCTGCGGCGAGAGTCTGTCTTACAACTCTTGCGGTGTGCGGTCGTGCATTATCATGCATTAACTGAAATAAGGGACCGATTTGCACTTGTAGATGAACGATGACGTCTGATACAATCGTCTCAGCATAAATTTGAGCGTTGAGGTTGCCTCTGATCCAAATCAACTCAGTTCTTCCGCCGATCCAAATACCCGCCCATACCATGATGGTTCCACCACTATAAGAATGGACTTCCTGGCAGGATTTTAATCGCTGTTGGCGTCCAGGGGTTCTCCAGTGTCGTATACGTCTTGTATCCGGTCTCATACCAAAACGAGACTCATCAGAAAAGCACACGAAACGCCATTGTATTTTCTGCCCAATTTCTGTGTTCAAGAGCCCATTGATATCGAATCCTACGATTGTGCATTGCTATAGGTGGTACCCTTAGCGGTCTTCGGGAATGAAGGTTCACTTCATGCAAGCGGTTTCTGACTGTTTGGTCGCTAATTAAGTTTCCTGAAGAGTGATGAAGCCTCACGGCTAACATCATGGCGGTTATTGTTGGAGCTCTTCGAGTTGTGATTTGAATGTATCGGTCTTGTCTCCGTGTGGTGCAGCGATACCGTCCTCCATGGCGCTCAGCCACGGTACCAGTGCTTCGGTAACGTGTCCAAAGTCGACTGATAACACTCTGACTTGTATTCAGAGCTAAAGCCACAGTACGTTGCCGGGAACCAGCTTCTATCATTCCCACGGCTCTGATGGCGACGTCATTTAAGCAGGGAAGAAATGCTCAGAGCATTTCTTCCCTGCTTAAATGACGTCGCCGCTCCATAATAACGTTGGTTTTAATCAGTAGTAGGGAAACAGTAGCACTAATAATGTCTTCAATGCGTTGTATGTTTTTATAGGGAAAATATTGACAGCTGATTTTCATCTTTTACTAGAAATTGATTGAAAGTTCCTGTTTCAAATTATGAAATGCACCAAAAAGGATCCACATAAATTTATAAAATCATAAATTTATTACAAAGCTACATCTCAATCTCAAGAAATCCGCATAAAAATGCTTGATCCCTAGACACTTTTGATGTGTGTAGTTACATATCTTAAGAGGTCTTTGACCATTGAGGTGAATTCAAATGGTATTAGTAATGTATTAATATATTAGTAATATAGTAATTTTTTAATACTAGGGTCACAGCAGAGGCAAAGGAGGAAGTAACACTAGACAGAGTTCATTCCTCCAATCAGCTGATTGATAGTGTTGTCATAATGTCGATAAACTAGTATTATTTTTAAAAGTATGTACTTCCACAATGCCCGAGATATCAAGAAATGGTTTTTATGTGTACCAGCTCACTAAAAGTAAGTGATTAGGTATGTAAATTATGGCTGGCCCTGCTTGATACAAGCTGTATATGTTCCACAGGTTAAGTCTGTTCCATTTACAAACATGGAAAAGACGAAACCCAAAGAGTTATAAAATAATAAATACATGTAAGAATCGTCTACACGTCCATGTCTACCCTTCCTAACAATCGATACCTCCGCCATACATAAACATCTAAATGCTCCTACCAATAAGCAAATATTTAAAGTAATGCCCAGTATACTACTAAGACGGCTAGGCATCCGCAACCAAAAAAACCACAAACCAACCCAACAAATATCAACCACCACCTAAAAGTTTGGCTAACCGCCCCAAAAATAAATCCAACTAAAAACAACGTATTCCATCATGGCAGCCTACACGCCCGCCAATAAATGGCCACCTTCCTCAGGTTTATTATCACATTGCCTTACCAACGGTCCGGAGATCAAACCCTTCATTAAGGTATCTAACCTATAATATTAAAATAAAAAAAGGAATTAAAACACTCTAACTTAACAAAAAGAATGTCACCACGCCAAAAGTCGAAACTTTCCAATGCGCAAAAACACAACCACAAACATCAAGCTCCTCTTAAAAGAGCTTCCAGCGCCGCGGCATATACAGCCACAAACGCACAAAGTGCAGTGACTTAAAGGCATATACAGCCCTCCTTCGTCACTTTTAAACCATCTAGCAACAAACTAAACAACATAACGAATACCAGCACCGTGACATATACAGCCACCAATGCCAACAACAGCAGCGACTACAGGGCATATACAGCCCTCCTTTGACACTTTTCAACCCCTCACCACAAGCAAAACATTGTACAATGATACAATGATCTATTAAATATTAAAACTAAAACATCTCAGTCCTCCCATGAAGATTTAAAGTCCTTGATGTGCCATTCACCAAGGTTTTTACCGGAACTACAGCCTTCTAATTCATACATTAGGGTGGAAAACATTTTTCATATTTAGGAGCTAATTTGGCCATAAAAAATTTGGAGGCGTCACTCTGTGGATATATATTTTTCCACACAGTGTCACCCACCTCAAATTCTAAGGGCCTCCTCCCATTGTTAAAATGACGAGCACTACGGTCATGTGATTTAATAAGCGCGCCTTTCACTTTATTAAAAATTTCCTCTAAGACGCCTAACTGGTTCGCATATACACTGCGAGAAGCGCACGCAAGGGTGAGCGGTCCATCGGTATTATTGCCGAAAACCTCTCCGCAACTAACTGCCTCCCTACCATGTGCTAGGAAGAATGGGGTAAAACGTGTTATTCTCGAAACACGTTTTACCCCATACGCAACAGAATTTTCGAAATATTTACATCCCACGATCTATGGTCATCCTCCACAAGAATTGATACGGCGGTCATAATCGTACGGTTGTAACGTTCAACTGTGTTCACGCTGGGGCAATAGCGAGGTGTAAAGTGAACCTGAGGTACCTTGTACCTCTCCAACAAAGATTTAATTTCATTGCCCGTGAACTGCGTTCCGTTGGCCGCTATCACCGTACGGGGTATGCCGTGAACCAAGAAAACGCCATCTTCAACTTATTGTTTTAAACGGTTTAGAGCAGTCCTTCGCGCTACCTAAGAGACCAGGGGTTAGCAATTGTAAGTGTTTATATGCGGCGCACGTATCACATTTCCCCACGTAGTTAGTTACATCCTTATACATGTTAGGCCAGTAGTAACGTAGTGCAAGTCGTTTATAGGTTTTAAATACTCCAAAATGTAGAGATAATTCACCACTATGGTGATTCTTTAAAAGTTCCACACGATTTCCCTCCGGTACTACTTGTTTCCAATCATAATCACTCGCCACACCGAATTTATTTTTTGAAAAACGAAAAAGTTTATTGTCTAATAATAAAGTTAGGACACGACCTAGGACTACTAACACACTTGTCCCACAACTTTCGGAACCAAGTGTCTGCGTCAGGCACCTTTATTTCGAGCACTGGAACGGCACGCGATAGTGCATCTGGAACTACGTTGTCCTTGCCCTTGCGGTGCTCAATAAAAAAGTTATAAGGCGATAACCGACAACTCCAACGAGCTAATCGATCCGTAGGATTGGTTAAATTAAAGAACCACTTCAGACTCGAGTGGTCGGTTATCACCTTAAACGCAGGACCTCCTTCCACATAAGGACGAAAGTGTTCTACAGCGAAAACCACCGCCAGGGCCTCCCGTTCCGTCGCTGAATAATTGCGTTCCGCCGAATTCAGTGTACGACTACAATATGCTATTGGGTGCTCCTCTCCTTTTATAAACTGAGTCAGAGTGCCCGCTATCCCAAAACTGGATGCGTCACAATGATTCTCAAATGGTTGGGAAAAATCGGGACACGCCAATACTGGGGCAGAGACCAACGCTGTTTTTAAAGTAGTAAACGCGGTTTCTGCCTCAGCAGTCCACTTAAAAGGCGGGGCTTTTTTGCTAGTACTCGTAAGTGCATTTAAAAGGGCCGCTATCGAACTGAAATTTTTAATGAAACGTCTATAATACGACGCTGTTCCAAGGAACATTTTCACCTCCTTCCGGGTGGTAGGTGTGGGAAAGTTGACTATTGCCTGAACTTTCGACGGATCAGTGTGTAAACCATGTTCATCTACCCTGTAACCTAGATATTTTAACTCCCGACGAAAGAAACAGGATTTTTGTAAGTTATTCGTTAACTTAGCCTGTCGTAACTTTTCTAAAACCCGTTTAACCCCTCAGGCCCCAAGCGGTCGCATGAGACCGCACCTAAAAATCGCGCCATTCCGTCAAACCCCAAGCGGTCGCATGAGACCGCGGTCTCCACTTAACATTGTTTCGTGTTTTCACAGACTTACAGACTACTTGTGTAGAAACATGTTCGATTATTTCGGTTCTCTGGTAATTTTTACGTATCAAGATAGCAACACATCGCGTAGTCTATGCTCGATTCTGTCATTTTCGACGTTGACAGTTGCGCCAATTTCTGTGACAGAGTTAATCAGTGGCTGTGAATAAAGTGATATTTCTATTGGATTTATTGAATGTAAGTACTGTTTCTTATTAGAAAATGATTATTGAGACTATAATGATCCTATTGAGATAATAAGTTGTAAGAAATACATCGTTATAACTACTAAATAAAACACGTTGAAACCGGTGAAACCCGATAGCTTTTTTCTAATTTCCGAGTGAATTGTTACAATGTTTGTTGGCAAATACTACAAGAACATTATAAAAAGTAATTTGAAACACGTTTACACACTACATAACAACGTATTTATACAGTTTTACTACAATGAAAATTGTATACTTGACATTGTACGAATGTACGCACAATTACGTTGCATCAGCGCGAGCCATATTGGTCTTTATTTGTATGGGGCTAAGTAGATAGTTTGCCGCTAGCCGATACCGAAAACACAATTTTCTGTCGTATTGCCTAGGGAGACGCTATGATCGGTAGCGCGTCGGCAGTTTTACGATAAAATTTGTTTTTATCGATAGTGTAATGGTAAATTGTAATGATTTCATATTTACTCTTACATGATAACTTTATTATTTATAAACGGTTTTTAGCATGTTTGTTGTTGTTTTTGTTGAATGTTGTTGATGTTGGGTCAAATTGAGATCTATGACACACTCATCAAAACTGTATATTGGTCAAGCGATGCTAAACTCTTATTTTTACTGTCTACTCGTCAAGTCCTTATTTCTGCGTAATCGTCAAAACTGGATGTTGGGTTTTTTAGCATGTTTGTTGTTGTTTTTGTTGAATGTTGTTGATGTTGGGTCAAATTGAGATCTATGACATACTCATCTAAACTGTATATTGGTCAAACAATGCCAAACTCTTATTTTTACTGTCTACATGTAAAGTCCTTATTTCTGCGTACTCGTCAAAACTGGATGTTGGTCTAACTTTTAGAATAGTCGATTAGAGATGAAAATTTCAAGAAATGAAACAATAATATTAGCATAATGTGTGTATTAAAACAAAATAACACTTCTTGTCTACTCGTCAAGTTTTTATTTCTGCATACTCGCTGAAATTGCTTATTGGTCTAATTTTTGGAAAATTCGATTAGAGTTGAAATATTTCAAAAAATAAAACTATATCATTAGCTTAATTTATTCTATGTGGCCAGTTTTAAGTGAAAAACGAGGGAATTTAAAGCAAAGAGGTTTTAACTCTAATCGACGATTCCATAAGTTAGACCAATATGCAGTTTTGACGAGTACGCAGAAATAAGATTTTGACGAGTAGACAGTAAATATGAGAGTTTGGCATCGCTTGACCAATATGCAGTTTTGACGAGTGTGTCGTAGATCCAATGGATTTACTGGCTACATAGAATAAAAAAAAGATAATACTATAGTTTTATTTATTGCAAAGTGTGTTGTAGAACCAAGATTAGTACGTAAAATTTTGCCTACTGGACCTGACCTGACCGATTAATTTGAAATTTGGTACACACCTTTATTTCTGATGACAATACAATTATGTATATTCAGTATCATTGTAAATCCAAAATGGCCGCCTCCATAAAATTGTGGATTACATTTTTTTGTTTAACCACGTCAATATGGGTATCAAATGAAAGGGCTTGAATAGTATACAGTACATTATATAAAAAAAAAACTTAAAATGGCCGCCTTCACAAAATTGTAGATTATATTTTTTTTTGTTTAACCACCTCAATATGGGTACCAACTGAAAAGGCTTGACTAGTAGTATGCAGTACATTATAGAAGAAAAAAAACTTAAAATGGCCGCCTCCACAAAATTGTAGATTACATTTTTTTGTTTAACTACCTCAATATGGGTATCAAATGAAAGAGCTTGACTAGTAGTACAGTATATTATAGAAAAAAAAATATTTATAAATAAAAAGGGTATAAAATAATTAAAAATTAATTAAAAGTATAAACGATTTAAGAATTAATTTTTAATTATTTAGTAGCTTTATATGTACGATAGTTGTATCTTTTTTGTTTACAGCATGTCAAATTGGCGAGTCAATGAGGAGCCGCCTGAAGACTTCCTCCAGCTTTTATATGATGATGAGGATAGCAATGAGAGAGAGAGAGAGTGACTTCGAATCCAAAATTGAGGAGGTGGGTTTGCCTAATAATTTGTTTGCCTTGTGGTACTGGTTACTTATTTATTCTTGTTTGATATATTACCTTATTTACTACTACTTATTCTGTGGATAGTCAAGCACTTGTGTCAGAGTTTTTAATCATGGTGATGGCGGTTATTCCATTGGGGTGTTTTTTAATGTCATTTTTCATGTTTAAGGATGAAGCTAGTAATCGCGGGGTCTATCGGCGAGACTCGCCGGAACGCTGGGAGAGCCCGCCGCCATTGGTAATGCATTTATTATAATTTTCGGTGAGATGCTGTATTTATAGCTTATGGTGTGCAGTACATGTTTTTTTGTGTATTTTAGATCGGTCCCGATCGTTCACCTGTGGCTCCACGCTACTTTTTTCTCACGTCCCCAGCGCGCAGTCCCGAGTGGTTGCCGGTAATGGTAATGCATTCATTATTGTGTAATGTATACGGTATTGTTATATTGGGTTGTAAAGCCGGGTCTCCTGCGACACTGTTTTGTGTTTTCTAACACCTAACATCAAACATCTAACAAAATATGTCAAAATATGTACGTAGGCCACGCCTATATTTGTTAGATGTTTGATGTTAGGTGTTAGAAAACACAAAACAGTGTCGCAGGAGACCCGCCTTTATGATAATAATTTAATTCACATTTGTTTTGTATGTTTTAGGTATCTTTAGAAGCAGAAGAAGCGCCTCCAGACCTTGACAGGTCCCGGTCGCCTATTTATTTCAATAATTCGTCTTCGTCGGACAAGTAAGTTACATTTCTGCTGATATTCTTTACTAGCGGTCGCTCGCGGTTTCACCAGCGTGGTTCCCGTTCCCGTGGGAATATCGGAATAAAAAGTATCCTATGTGTTAATCCAGGTTATAAACAATCCGTTTGCCGAATTTTATCCAAATCCATTCAGTAGTTTTTACGTGAAAAAGTAACAAACATACACACTCTCACTCACAAACTTTCGCCTTTATAATATTAGTGTAATTTAATGTAATGTAATAGTGTAATAATAATTTCATTCACATTTGTTTTGTATGTTTTAGGTATCTTTAGAAGAAGAAGAAGCGCCTCCAGACCTCGACAGGTTCCGGTCGCCTATTTATTTCAATGATTCGTCTTCGTCGGACAAGTAAGTTAAATTTCTGCTGATATTCTTTACTAGCGGTCGCTCGCGGTTTCACCAGCGTGGTTCCCGTTCCCGTGGCAATATCGGGATAAAAGTATCCTATGTGTCAATCCAGGTTATAAACAATCCGTATGCCGAATTTTATCCAAATCCATTCAGTAGTTTTTACGTGAAAGAGTAACAAACATACACACTCACAAACTTTCGCCTTTATAATATTAGTGTAATTTAATGTAATGTAATAGTGTAATAATAATTTAATTCACATTTGTTTTGTATGTTTTAGGTATCTTTAGAAGAAGAAGAAGCGCCTCCAGGCCTAGACAGGTTCCGGTCGCCTATTTATTTCAATGATTCGTCTTCGTCGGACAAGTAAGTTAAATTTCTGCTGATATTCTTTACTAGCGGTCGCTTGCGGTGTCACCCGCGTGATTCCCGTTCCCGTGGGAATATCTGGATAAAAGTATCCTATGTGTTAATCCATGTTATAAACAATCCGTATGCCGAATTTTATCCAAATCCATTCAGTAGCTTTTACGTGAAAGAGTAACAAACATACATACTCACAAACTTTCGCCTTTATAATATTAGTGTGATGATTAGTGTGATAAATAAATAGGTATAAATATGTAATTTTTTTTTTTTATAAAAGAGGGAGGCAAACGAGCAGGCGGGTCACCTGATGGAGAGTAATCACCGCCGCCCATGGACACCCGCAAAACCAGAGGAATCGCAGACGCTTTGCCGGCCTTTAAGGGAGGAATAGGTTTAAGGAAGGAATAGGAATTGGGAGGAGGGGGGGGGGGGGGGAAGGGCCTCCGGAACCCTCACTGGTCGGACGAAACACAACAGCACCAAGTGTCATTATTTCACGCCGAATATTAGTGAGAGGGTGGTATTACGCCGGGCGAGCTCTACCACTCAGTTGGTGTCACTCATTTAGCACCACCCAGGGATCACGTGTAGGGTCTCAAGGGTAAACCTACGGACGCGAGCAACTTTGACTCCCAAAATTTTCCTTATCTTTACAATATGATCGTATATTGAATAAATGTAATCGTCGTTATTTAATGCCTAGGCACAGGCCTTACCTTAGGCGAGGATTCACGGATGACTGACTGGTCAAACAATCATATTGTTTTGTAAATGTCGTTACTTCTTTATAAAGCTGTTTAATTTTACAGGTAATACTACAAGGCGCGTATCGCAGACGCGCGAGTACCTTAGGCGAGGATTCACGGATGACTAACTGGTCAAGCAATCATATTGTTTTGTAACTGTCGTTAATTTTTTTATAAAACTGTTAATTGTATTACTTTTAAAAATAAAATTAAATATTGAATGATATTGTTTTTTTTTATTGAAAATAAAACAAAATATTGAATTATGTCGTATTTTTATTTACTCATACTAAGTAGCTTACAAAAATAACAACTTTCGATACTATCGATAAAATTACAAAAAGTAAAGGAACATCTCTAGTTGTTTTTATGTGTCGTCGCATCGAGTTTCAAGTGGTGATATTGTGTAATAACAATTAGCTCACTTGAAACTGTTTACATAATTAGATAGCAAAGGCCCCTGTTGTTTTGATATCGTTTGAGTATTCATTTATTTCTTGTTATCCAGCCCGCAACATTGTTTCCAAATTTTGAACGTGAAGTACCAATTCACTGTTTCATGATTTCTCTTTATTTTGATACCTGATGGATAGGAAATATATCAGTTAGTACATTGTAGTTTAAAGAACGACAAAATATGGTTTGATTGTGACGTCATCCGTAATTCAAAAAAATTATGGCGCACCTGCTGTCATTATTTTTGACATATAATTTCCAAGACTGAGGGGTTAAGATGCGAAATGTGTTCCTCGAATGTCGATGAGCAAATTATAATATCATCCAAGTAAACAAACACCTTATTATTAAACTCAGGACCAAACAGTATGTCCATTAACCGTTGCTGGGTGGCTGGTTGCCCCGTCAACCCAAAGCACATAACCTTAAAATGGAAAAGACCTCGTCCGGGAACCGTGAATGCGGTCTTTTCCTTAAATGAAGCGGAGTCAAGCTCAATTTGTCAAAATGCAGATTTTAAATCAATTGACGAAAGGTATCGAGCGTCACGCAACTGATCTAAGATGTGAGAGACGTAGGGAAGCGGATAAGCATCTTGTTTGCTGACTGCATTCAATTTTCGGCTGTTAAGGCAAAATCGCCATTCTCCGTTTGGTTTAGGAGCTAATAAGACTGGGTTATTCCACGCGCCATTGCTAGGCCCAACTACACCCATCTCTAACATCTCATCCAGCTGGCGGTTAAGTTCCTTAAGGCGTTCAGGTGATAGTGGAAAATAACTCTGTTTGATAGGAGAAACATCACCCGTGTCTATCTTATGACGCAACAGTTGGGTACGACCTAACCCTTTAACCTCAAAGGACACCTTCTTAAATTCATTTATTAATGACTCCGCTTTCAACCTCTGAACGGGTGTTAATTCATCAAACGGCTGCAAATGCCTAACCTCAGAGACGCAAGTACGGTGTTTAGAGTTTTGAAAATACTTAAAAGGCAATTTATTAATAATTTTAGGAGCTAAATTAAAAGCCTTCCAAAAATCAACTCCAAAAAAGAATGGTGTGGTGATATCAGGAATTATATAAAATTTAATATCTTGAGTCACTCCCATAAAGTGACTGGTAAATATAAATAACCCTTCACGGTTGCACGCGAGTAATTGGCTGTTACGATGTTGCCCAAGCACCCATCATAGTGTAAGGTAGCACCAGCTTTTATGAACTGTTGGCCAACATCGGAACCCAATACTGAAATGCATGAACCCGAGTCAAGTAAACCGTAATAATCCGCATTATATATAGAAACGGTTAAATGCGGCCGACCATCCTCCCTAGTCTTATAACGTACTGTATCTACTCTTAAAGAGTTTAAAAAAACTTGTAACCATTTTAAATAGTTGTCCCAATCGGACTTAATAAAATTATGGCTGTAGTTCCGGGAAATTAATTTTTTGAATTGCAGTTCTGACAGGATTGACCTTTAGTCCCAACTGCTCTTTTATTGCAGTTGGGGCACGAAGGTGTCCTCACACCCTTCTTACCGCAACGAAAACAAACTACTTCTGTGGATTTGCAAGTAGATAATGAGTGGCTCCTTACCCTACAACGAACACAATACATAGCAGGCTCAGCTTGCACGGCCTCTATTCTTAAAGAACCCCTCGGAGCTTGGTAAGCCAAGTCTGGTGCAACAAAAGAAGCGGTAGGTTTCGGCGGTTCACGAAACTGTGCCTTGCTAACAAAACCTATCTCGAGTTGCCTACACATCTCCTTCAATTCCTCCAGGGTATTGACCGCCAACATTGACAACGCCGTCGCGTATTCCGGCCGCATGTTGAACTTAATCCGTGCCACACGCTCTGGTTCCGCTACTCTATAAGACAGCCTGTTGAAGAGGTTCTCCATGACCGCTATGTAAATGCAGGACAATTCAGTTTGCCCCTGAGTCCTATTAGTAATCTCCGAAACGAGACGCATATCGTAGTCTGGCGGAGCAAACGCTGTGAGTAGATGCCTCTTTAGTTCCGACCAACTACCAACCGACGCTTTTATACCACGGTACTATAACAAAGCACCATCCGAAAAGAAGTCCAGAGCCGATTTATGTAAGGAAGCTTCGCTTATAGCCCTAGCTTCCCAAAGTTCTTCGAGACGCTCTATGAAAGCTTTCACGCAACCGGTACCATTAAATTTACAGTCGAGAGATCTGACTGTTGCATCCTTCTTACTATAATACACGACTTCTAGAGTAGGTTCAACTTCAAGCACGTTCGGTGTCTCTGGTGCCGATGTAAACGACGCATGAAAACTCGCGTTAATATAATCAACTTTTGACAAATAACCGTTAAGCTCTTTGTCAATAGTCTGATATATTGAATCAAGTTCAGGTGGGGGAGTTACCCTGCCCAAGCGATGAAAAAAGTGGGAACTTAAAGCCTTTATACGGTTAAATTTTTTAAAATTTGAAGGATCTTTACCTATAACTTCGGCGATCTCTGCCAATTTGGCTTTAATAATTTGTAATTCTACTTTGGGATCCTGAGTAGTCTCCACGATATCGACTGAGCAAACTAGTTTACTAAGTTCCCTAATCTGAACTACCAGTAGGAGCGACCACTCGGCTACTGGCAACCCTATCTGTCGCAACGCGTTACACGCAACTGTGACTGGCGTCAACAGCTGCGTCGTTAAGTCCGCCCGATTAGCTACCGTAGGTAGCGACAACAATTGGCGCGCATGTGCGTCTACATACGACCCCTCTTCCACAGCGCCACCTAAGTTACTAAACTGTAAGGTAGGCAGCCTACCAGTTATCGCGGGTCCTGCTGGTGGTGTGGGCGTGGAAGGTACAACTACCCCCAATCGTCGCCTCTTGATGTCGCAGGCCGCCTGTACGACATCGTCATTTATTTCCATTATTTGTGCAAAATTGTCCTCGTATGCCGACTATACCTCTTTGTTGGATGTTGGAGCAGTCTCCGACAAAACCACCATGGCGGTCTCAACCGAAGACACCCGCTGCTTTAACTGCCCGGCTCGCTCGAAAATGACATCGTCGCAGCCCCTCCGAGACAGCAGACCCTGCGTGTTCACGAACCAGCGCAGCTGCGTCGCCAAGACTGCCTCCGCCATCGCGTTGTCAACAAAAACAAATAAAAGAGGGATGAGATTCTATGTCCAATAATAGCACAAAGGCAGGGCAATGTTCCCTACATTACATACCCTTTTAATTACAATAAGTACAAAAAAACTTATACGGGTTTGCAACGAGAAGCGCACTAACAAATAGGATGTGCAATTATTCTTACATAAGCCGTTATGCAAAACCAACCAAATTTCAAACAAGGTAGGTGACACCTAAAGTGCAAATATTGTAAGTAACAAGAAAAATTAAATAAAAACTCTGGTTGTTTCCAAAAGGCACACAATACAAATAAAAAGGTGTTCAACCGATATTACATATGCCGCGATGTAAAACAAAACAAATCTAATCGGTTCCAAATAACCAGAGTAAAAAAAATGAATATTCAACTAACATTACCCAATGATGCACCAGTAAATCAAACTTGAATTGATTTCCAAAGAAAAAATAAAAATAAAAATAAAAATGTTCCTTAATATTACATACGCCACTATGTAACCAAATCATTTACCAAACAAATGTTACAAATGAATAGAACCCAAATTAATAAATCTAAATTATTTTCAAAGAAAGAAACAACATAAGGAACAAAATAAATGTTACATAGCCGCCATGTAAACAAAACAAGCAATAAATCAACCCTAGTTAATTCTAAAGCAGCCACAATAAACATTGACTGTTCAATTAATGATAGATAGGCCAAATTTACTATGTAAACAAACAATTTATAATGTAACGTAACTGCAATATCAATATATGTCTACAACCTTGCAATCGCTATGCATACAGATAGTGCAATCACTACCTACCATATTTAAATATGTTTTCAAAATGAAAACAACAAACCAAATCAAAGGTACCACAATTTCCAATGCTTTAACTTTAAATTCTAAATTAGGTTTTCAAGACCCCTAGAATCAAATAAAATGTTTAATTATTTGCAAACCGCTAGAATCTTAAAGTTCAGTTTGCACAACAAATACAACTACCAAAATCAAAACATTTATTTGTTGTCCCAAATCCACGCTACCCCAGCGAGACTAATTTTAAATTACAATTATAATTAAACAACAAAGCAACAATGTAAGTACTGCAGCAAACAGTTTTAATCAGTACAACTTTCTTTACAACAAGTACATTAAAGCAAGTACCTACATTGAAGTTGTCTGACAATTATTGGACAATTATTAACTCACCGCTGCGGTGAGTCAATTTTACTCAACTAAATTCAAACCCAGTACTGTACTGTACTGTGATATGATTTTAATACAACCAACAGCTAACCACAGTTAACCACATTCTAAATGTATACCAAACCAAGAAACATATGCCTAACTTATAACTAGTCGAGGTCCGGGATAAAACCACGCTCTGCTACCAAAAAATGTATGATTTAGAGAGGTCAATCAGTGCTCTGGGTACCTAAATGTGTGGTCCAGAGAGGTCATCGACTGACCTCCCTAATAGCGACTCTGTTACCAAGGAATCCACTTGATTCCTACTTAATTATTATATTATTACTACTTACATACTAGTGGAGACGGTGACTGCGCGTCCTTAACGCTGCTTCGCCTCAGCTCGGTGCAGTCCGCCGCGCTGGCTGTCATCGGCACGCTGCTGTGGTAGTGGTAGACCGCATTCTGGCGCGTCTTCGGGTGGCTGATGGCCCTAGCTGTCCCTAAACTTCCCTTTGACTACCCCCAGAGCTCTTAACCCAAGACAAATACGTACCGATTTGCACCGTTCACGCCACGACACGCGTACGTGTCAACAAAACAAATCACTGATTTTAACTATCCCGCCCTGGCACTAATTTATTAACACTGTTTATTAAGTATTACGGACCCCCGAATCAAACAAAATGTGCCCTACACATCAAAATTACAACAAAGTACCATACTTTTTACACGACCTAGCGATGTCTATTCTTTCTAACCATGAGAACCCCAAGTCTGAACGTCACACTGACAGCCGTCTGTCCAATATTTTTAAAACTACAGTGGGGGCGTACAAAATGGCCGTTTTGTTCCATACAATACAGATCTAACTTATTTAAGCATTCAGTTTACAAGCCACAATATTGTACAACGACGTATATCTTCGTACTGTCTATGTATGCAGCGTAATAAGTTATCATGCGATTCATCTGGTCACCCAGTCCAAAAACTTACCATTAAGAAGATTGCTTATAGCTTTTATGATCGATACTAAGACACTTCAACCATAACGTTTCCGAGCTATGAATAGCTTCATAACCTTAAAATGGTAATAAATTGCGTGTTTCCTACGTTGCGAAAATTATCTTGCCGCAACCTTGCAGCCCTGGTTAATCGTCGACCGTAAAGCTGCTAGCTATCTCATAAAATTGTTATGTCCCGTTTTAGAAGATTTCAATTTTCTTACCGTCACGTCACAATCTGACGAAAGTTAGTAGTTACTGCATAGAAGTAACACATTATACTTTACATAAACATTGTAATAATGCAAGTATGTAAAATAAAATAAAACAGCTATACGAAACTCGAATTCATGTAAGTAGTGCATACTTTTAAAAGTTCACACAACACCTTCTCAACCATGTCAACAGATGGCACCACAAACGTATACCAACGACGTCTCCATACTATGACGGTAAATATGGGAAGCCTGCATCGCGGTAGCAAAGAATTCACCATCTCCTTCGCTCCTCCAAATAACATCCGTTGGACTTCGGTCCCCGAGCTATACCACCCAGCTCGGAGGAAGATTTTCCTTTTGGCATTCTACCATAGCCGTATGGCATCTCCCTTCTAATACCCACATCTCTATATACATTTAGTATTGTACGGTAGATTTAATTAAAATGGAGTCTCACAACACGTGTTGTAGCTAAAAGAACACGGGAGAAACTGCAACTAAATCGTAGCGGGATAGTGGTAGCTTTGCCACATACATTTAACCTAGGTACCTGTGTTTTATGCAGAATAGCAAAAGGAGCACTTCGTCATGTTGACAGTTAGCTCGTACATTACTAAACGAAATGAACATAGGTACCTAAACATTCGCTTTCATCCGCCGCCGGCGGCCTGTCACCCGCGGCGTCTCTAAGCTCTGTATGAGAATGTTCGTGAACGTCGTCCGCCGCGTCGCGGGCGGCGCGGGTGAACGTCGTTTCTGTAGACGCTGCGCGGGTGACGGCCCGCCGTACGTCGCAGGCGGCGGTTAAAGCGTTTACTCTTTTTGTACAGGTTTACTTTTTTGTACTTACAGACATTTCGAGAGCGTCGATTATGTTACTAGCGGATCGTCGTGGTTTTACCCGCGTGATACCCGTTCCCGTTTGTACAGACG
This sequence comes from Scoparia ambigualis, assembly GCA_963921215.1. NCBI lineage: Eukaryota > Metazoa > Arthropoda > Insecta > Lepidoptera > Crambidae > Scoparia > Scoparia ambigualis. Next base: position 24,447,997 of record OY992508.1, read on the forward strand.
TTTTGAGAGCGTCGATTGTGTTACTAGCGGATCCTCGCAGTTTTATCCGCGTGATACCCGTTCCCGTTTGTACAGACGTTTTGAGAGCGTCGATTGTGTTACTAGCGGATCCTCGCGGATTTACCAGAGTTCTACCCGTTCCCGTTTGTACAGACGTTTTGAGAGCGTCGATTGAGTTACTAGCGGATCCTCGCGGTGTTACCCGCGTGATACCCGTTCCAGTGGAAATATAGAAATAAAATATAGCCTATGTCACTTAGGAAAAATGTAGCTTACTGAAGTTTAAAGATTTTTTTTTATACTCAGCCCGGCAAATGACCCCAATTCCACCTGATGTTAAGTGGAAGTAAAGTCCAGGCGCGAGGACAACTAGTGCAGCAAGAGTAGCATCTTAGACTCAATAATAAGACCAACATCCAATTTATGTCAAATGTTTCATTCGCTTCTTGGACGATTGAATGAATCGCATAGGGTTATTTGAAAAACAGCAACTGTCAGTTTTGTTAAATTTTATAGTAGAAACAATAAACGTTTTTGGGTAGAAAAGCTGTATAATGAATTATGTATTAATACTTATGCGATATATCATGAAGCAACATAAACTTTATAACTGAAGTAATGGAAATTAAGCCTTAGAAACATATGAAAAATACGTAAAATAACTTTGACATAGGTACTTTTTTTAAAGAAATGATATAAAATATTGACTAAGGCTTTTTTTTAAATATGATAAGTAGGTATGAAAAAATAAAACACTTAATGTAGGTATGTACTTTACAAATTTAATTATTTTTACTCACAACCATCACTGGGTTGAATTACTCGCGTCCGTAGGTTTACCCTTGAGACCCTACACGTGACCCCTGGGTGGTGCTAAATGAGTGACACTAACCGAGTGGTAGAACCACGCTGCGTTGCAGCACGCATTGGGTCGGCTCGCCCGGCGTAATACCACCCCCTCACGAATATTCGGCGTGAAACAATGGCACTCTGTGCTGTTGTGTTTCGTCCGGCGAGTGAGGGTTCTAGAGACACCTTCCCCCCCCCCCTCACAATTGGTATGGCAGCGAACTTTAATCTAGATTTAACCCAGGGGGTACCGACACATCCAGTGTCGGAGAATCCCCCCCTGAGCGTTCTCGCTCAGGCTGCCCTACGTATTCTGGGGAGGGCAAAAGTTCGCTCGTGTCAAGGCATGCTGCAGGCAGAAGAAAGGCGAGACAATTGAGACTTCTGCAACATCAGGGGAATCCACTCTAATTTGAGCGCCGTCCATTACCACCTCGAGACGAAGAAACCGGCCTTGCTCTTCCTCACCGAGACGCAGATATCTCCCCCTCCTGACATCTCTTACTTGCGCTACCCGGGATACAACCTGGAACATTCATTTGTACCACGAGCCGGTGTTTGTGCCTATGTCAGGGAGGATATGTGCGTCCGTCGCCTTGGCAATCTTGAAGATAGGGACCTCTCCATCTTGTGGCTACACGTCGACTGCGGTCGTCATCTTCGCGTCTACGCGTGCCTGTATAGGTCCCACAGCGGTAACAACGGAACTGACCAACTTATCGAGACCGTCCAAACAGCGACAAGTCTGTCGCCGTCTGTTCCGTTGGAGAAGGGAGTCCCCTTCTCCAACGGAACCCCGCGGCCGAGATTGTGGTATTGGGAGACTTTAATGCCCACCACGTCGAATGGCTTGGTTCACGCACAACTGACCACGCGGGTAGAGCTGTTCATGACTTCGCTTTGGCCTACAGTCTGTCCCAATTGGTAACCGAGCCAACACGGGTTCCAGATGTGGAGGGCCATGCACCTTCTTTATTAGACCTTCTGCTGACCTCGCACCCAGACAGCTATCAAGTTTCTGTTGATGCACCACTAGGCTCATCAGACCACTGTCTGATTCGCAGCACTGTGCCTCTCACAGAAACTTCAAAACCGCAACCAGCGGCTAGCCGTCGAGTCTGGCATCTGTCTGTCAGCGGACTGGGATGGGATGCGAAGTTTCTTTGCGTCCTACCCGTGGTGGCGAGTTTGCTTCTCGCTGGATGATCCTGATGTCACCGCTGACTTTGTCGTTGATGTGATACTGCAGGGAATGGAACTTTTCATTCCAAACTCTGTGGTTCCCATTGGCGGCAAGTCCCAACCATGGTTTGGTCGTTGCTGCAAAATGGCGTCTCGCCAAAAGCGTCAATATTACCAAGCCTGGGCTAATGCGGTGTCATCAAAGGATCCAAACACCAGTGCGCTCAAAAAGAAGTACAACTTTGCCACCAGGTCTTTTAAGAAGGACATTGCCAAGGCGAAGTCATCATTCATAGGTAGAATCGGCGAGAGGCTAGTGCGTCTTCCTTCGGGGACGCGTGCGTTCTGGTCTCTCGCCAAAGCTATCTTAGGGAATTTTTATAAGCCGTCCCTACCACCAATGCACAAGACAGATGACTGCCTGGCCTACACTGCAAAGGAGAAAGCCGATCTCTTGGGCTCTCTTTTCGCATCAAACTCGACCTTGGACGACGGGGAAAACTCTCCACCAACTATACCGCATTGCGCTTGTACAATGCCAAACGTTCAGTTCCTGCAAAGGTCAGTTCGTAAAGCTCTTTTTTCCCTTGATATCCATAAGTCGAGTGGGCCTGATGCAGTTCCACCCATTGTGTTTCGGACGTGTGCTCCTGAATTTGCACCAGTTCTAACGCGCCTTTTCCGGCTCTCTTACACTACTGGCGTCGTCCCGAGCTCTTGGAAGACAGCCCTTCTCCACCCGATACCAAAAAAAGGCGATCGCTCAGATCCGTCCAACTACAGGCCAATAGCTATTACCTCGTTACTCTCTAAAGTAATGGAGTCCATTATAAACCGCCAGCTCTTGGGGTACCTAGAAGAGAACCAGCTACTAAGTGATCACCAGTATGGTTTTCGTCGCGGTCGTTCGGGTGGTGATCTTTTAGTGTACCTTACTCACTGATGGGCGGAGGCAGTCGAGAGTAAAGGGGAGGCACTAGCAGTTAGCTTGGACGTAGCGAAAGCCTTTGACAAGGTATGGCACAGGGCTCTTCTTTCTAAACTTCCATCATACGGGCTTCCTGAGAAATTGTGTTCATGGGTTGCCAGCTTCCTTACTGGGCGAAGTATCAGAGTCGCAGTCGACGGTTTGTGCTCCGACATGAAGCCCGTGAATGCTGGAGTCCCGCATTGGTGTGTGTTGTCCCATACTCTGTTTCTTCTGCATATCAATGACATGTTGCATAACAACAGCAATCATTGCTATGCAGACGATAGTACTGTGGATACGCTCTACACCGGCTAATATTTCTCTGGAAAGCGTCATCGAGAGCCGGAATAAACTTGTGACTGACACCGAGAACATGTTAAGTCATGTCTCGAATTGGGGCCGACATAACCTAGTCCACTTAAACCCCTCAAAAACACAAGTTAGCGCATTTACCGCAAAAAAACATCCCTTCGGCGTACCTCTAAACTTTGAGGGAGCTCCCCTTGATACTAATCCGACTATTGGAATCTTTGGCGTCGATATTTCGAGTGACGTTCAGTTTCGTGGTCATTTGGAAGGTAAAGCTAAATTAGCTTCGAAAAAACTGGGTGTGCTTAATAGAGCGGGTCAGTATTTCACGCCGGCCCACCGCTTACAACTGTATAAAGCACAGGTCAGGCCGCATATGGAATACTGCTCCCATCTTTGGGCTGGAGCACCCCAATACCAACTCCTTCCATTTGACCGCATCCAACGCAGAGCTGCTCGAATTATCGACGACGTGGATATTTCAGGTTGGCTCGATCAACTGGCTCTTTGGAGAGACGTTGCGTCTCTTTGTATATTGTACCGTATATATCATGGGGAGTGATCTGAGGAATTGTTTGGCTTGATCCCTTCCGCTGATTTCCTTTACCACACTACACGCAATCGACTGTCATTCCATCCACATCACCTTGATGGATGGCGGTCTACTACTGTGCGTTTTTCAAGAAATTTGTTGCCTCGATCTACAGTGTTGTGGAACCAGCTCTCGGCGGCGGTATTCCCGGACCGTTACGACTTAGTGATCTTCAAGAAACGAGCCTATTCCTTCCTTAAAGGCCGGCAACGCGTCTGCGTATCCTCTGGTTTTGCGGGTGTCCATGGGCGGCGGTGATTACTTTCCATCAGGTGTCCCGCTTGCTCGTTTGCCTCCTTCTGCTATAAAAAAAAAAATCTGTTATAGTCCTCATCAACTTCGTTGTCGACATCCATAATACCAATGTCACCATCAATACAAATTTGATGATAGTAATCGCGCTTTTCTGGCTTACTTAAATATTTACTGAGGTTTAGTATATTAGCTTCTTATCTTATCTCACCGGCAGTCATTTTTATAGGCTCCATATAAAGAGGGTCAAGTACCAACTCTGAAGGCAACCTTACTTTTCTGCGAATTTCACTGCAAGTAGATGGTCCTGAAAATGTTTCTTTTACTTTTATGTGCTGGTATTTTTCATTAGTTATGAAAATACGTACTTGACGCAATCTGAGTGCATGTCTTGGAACCTTAAGGAGTCAGTGCATCTTTCATATTAAAAAAGAGATCTTGAGTAGCAGAAACCACTTTGAATGGGGTTGGGTACTTTCTTGCTGCTTCAATGATTTTATCCCAATCAGCTGGTATTTCAGGAGAACAGACTCCCTTTTCTTTCCAATCAAAGCGAAATCTGCATCATTTGGCAGATAAGTGTGGCCTCTCACAGGTAATATATGCCTTACAGTTTTATACGGCTTCAGAACGTGAACTAAAAAGTATTGAAAATATACTATTATGTGGTTTTTGTTCTGACCACTGCATCCGTCACTAAGAAAGACTAGAATTTCCGGTGTTATCTCATTATTATTCAAATAATGTAGTAAAAGGGAAGTAATGTCCCCTTTTCCCCTGTAATTTCCGTGTAACAGTACATTGTTGCATCATTGTTTGACAAGTTGTGGACCCCGAATACGTAATACCACATCTGGCGTGAGTAAAATACATTGCTTGTTTTAATGTGTGGTAAAGAAGATTCTGCATGTAATCAAAGGAAATTAACATGCATTCTCCTCTTTTTGCCTTCCCTTTGTAAGCATTTTTAATTTAAGACTTTAAACTATCGCGTTGCATTGCTTTAAAACTGTTTTAACGGGACTAAACACGATTAATTTTGTAAGTAAGTTTTTTTTTTTTTTTTTTTTTTTAATTTATTATCAAAGAAGTAAATACAGGTAAATATTCATTTTGTATCACAAAAACCTTGACAGTTTGTCCGGATACAAATCACACTTGAGTGTCGCATAACAACACTAACAAAGAAAAGTTGTATAAAATAGTATATAAATAAAGACAAAGAAGACAAATTTTGCAACTTAGCCTAAATATAATTATTGTAAATAAACATAATGTTAAGTACGCGCGGGTAGTGAGCATGTTCAAATGGAGTCGGCCACGAAACGGCTACATTCTCCGCGGCTAGCTACCTTCACATTGGTATTTGGAGATATTTTTTTTCCATAGTTGATGCGTAGTGCACTCGTAAACAACTACAACATACAGGATGATGCGTGATGCTGACATTTATTTGTAATAAGTTATTTTTCCTTTATTTATAACTTTTGCAGCATAGTTTTAAAGTAGATTTTAAGTTTATTTTTATATTTTCCATCTGTCATTTCTGTCAGTATTTTTGGTGGTATTTCATTTAAGAGTGTTGGTACTAAATATTTATATGAGCGTTTGCCGTAGTAATTTTTTATTTGTGGTATCTTAAGCTTAGATTGTGTGACTTTTCTGGTTGTAGTTTTATGGCTCACATTTACTTGTAAGTATTTATTTAGGTATTGTTCGATTAATATTTGCATTTTAAATCTAATTTTTACTGGCAGTATTTCACAAAATTTAAATACTTCTATATTATTGTCACTGTTGCATAGCTTTTGTTTGATTTTATTCGGTACTATAATTTTTAGGATTCTTAATTGTAAGAAATATATTTTGTCTAGGTAAGTTTTAAACGTTGTTCCATAACTGGTAATACCATAGGATATTATAGACTCAACCAGCGTCTTATACAAATTTAACAGTACCGGGAAAGGCATTTTGTATTTTATTATTGCGAATTTGGCCAACGTGGCCCTTAACTTTCCGCAAATACTGTCTATATGATGGCTCCAGTTGAATCTATTGTCAATGGTTAGACCGAGGTATTTGAAATGAGTAACTTGCTCCAGCATATTACAGTCACATTTACTCATTGTTTGATTGGTTCTATGTAGACATTCATGAGTATGAGCTACTACGCGCAGAGGCATGTCAACATTAAGCAAATGGTTTGATCGAACGTGCATGATTTTGGTTTTTGTGAAATTTATTACAAGTCCGACATCATGTGACCATTTGCACAAGTTTGTGAAATCTTTTTGAAAGCACAATTCAGCCTTCGAAATATCTTTATTAGCAGCGATAATACAAGTGTCATCTGCATATTGATAAACAGAGCAGTTTTTAATTACGTTCTCCATGTCATTAACGTAAGCTAGATAATGCAAGGGCCCTAAGACAGAGCCTTGTGCCGTGCCGGTACTCACTGTAATTTCGTCATTAAATTCATTTTCATTTTTAACGTGGTATTTTCTATTTTTTAAATAATCTACGCACCATTCGAGCAAAGGACCGCGGACCCCCGTATCATTCAGTTTTTTAATAAGTATGTCGTGACGGAGCGTATCGAATGCTTTGCTGAAATCTATAAACAAAAGAATAACATGGTTTTTACGATCAAGGTATGTATTTATTTCATCGGTAAATTTGGAGAGTAGGAGAGAGGTTGATTTTTTAGGTTGAAAGCCAAACTGAGTATTTGATATGATATCATGTTCATTGTAAAAGTTATGAATTTGCTTACATATATATTTTTCGACGACTTTGTCGATTACTGGGAGTATAGTGATTGGTCTACTAGTATATTTGTCATATTCACTGTGAGATCCGTTTTTGTAAATTGGCCTGACAATTCCAGTTTTTAGCTCTTGGGGATATTTGCTATTTTTTATACTTGAGTTAATAAGTTTTGCTATTACGTAGGCTAGGTTATTACTGAGCGATATTACATCTATGCATATAATCCCATCAATGCCAGGGGCTTTGTTTACATTTAAGCTTCTAATAATGTTTAACACCTGTCTAGACGTAGCTGGTCTGAAAAGCATTGATTTATTTGCCGGAAATTCATAGTCAGACTCAGCAATGAGGTGTTCGCTACATTTTGGTAGAATTTTTCTTACATTCTTGTCGAATTCTTTCCCGAAAACATTAGCCAGTTCTTTTACTGTATGGTTATTTTTTTTAAATGCTTTCAAAATAGCACTGTCTACAGATTTCGACACGCGACCGGATAAGGAATTTAATACACCCCAAAGTTTTCTTAGGTCGTTTTTATATTTATTTATTTCATTATTATAATAGTTATTTCTTGCTTTTTCTATAGCTTTGCGAGTTTTATTTCTACATTTGTTAAATTCTAGCCTAATGATTTTATTGTTAATATCTTTTTTCCACTGCCAATATAGTATATCTCTTTTTTTACACATATTGTTTATTTTGTTATCTATCCACGGCTGTTTATTTCTCTTGCTCGTCGTACATATTTTTTTTGTGTATTTAGACTGTTCATAGCAATCACTAAAGTTGTTTTTAATAAAATTATAAATGTCAATTGGACATTGCATGTTTTTAACCGTATTCCATTCTATTTTATTTAATAAATTTAATAGTTTATCATTGTCGTATAATATTTTACACCGATAATCATCCTGTATGCAGCCGCTTGCCTCGATCCCTGCGCACGAAAGTACAATCATGCGGTGGTCTGCTAATACAGTGCCGAGCGCGGCCGAGTAAAGGTCTAATGAGCGCGATCTCACAAAAATGTGATCTATGCAACTGCGAGTAACAACTTCGTTTCGCATTTCTATTCTTGTGTAATCTGATATCGCGCTCATTAGGCCACACTCGGCCATGCAGCTTAAATAGTATTCGCGTATGTTATCATGGCATTTTAGGTCGATATTTATGTCGCCTAGTAAGTACATATCAATGTTTTTGAAACTATCTTTACGAAGTAACTGTTTCAGCTCCGTGATAAACAAGCGTTTACTACCGTTAGGCGGTCTATATAATGCGCAGATGTGTGACGTGTAGTGATATGAGGTTTTTAGAACTCCAATTATTGATTCACAGTGTTTTAAAGACGTGTTCGTTACCGTTTGAAAGTCGTGTGTGTTTTTAATATACATTATAACTCCTCCTCTTCGCTGCTCACGTAGCACATTGCACATTTCGTAGCCGCTCAGGCAAAACATCTGTATTAACCCACTCGATGCTGAAATACCCACTTCTGTTAGGATAACTATATCAATATCAATAGGTGATGAATTTATTAATTGAATGACTAGGCTAAAGTTCTTTACAATCGATCTTATATTTATGTGTACAATATTTAGTTTATACTTTTCGTTATTGGGAAGGTAATTACTAAAATCATTTAAGTTTGGGGAGTCAATTATTTCTAGCACATCCGTAGACGTAACCGTGGTGGGGACTAAGATAAAAGCACACTATTACCGCTTATCACTATTACTCGTAGCGATCAGCCTGTCTATGTCTGCGATGTTTCTAATAATCCTCGGTTTGTCGTTATCATTCTTGCGGGCTAGAATATTACCTTCTTGGAACCATATGTACTTATAAGATTCCTTAAGCTTTTGTCTTGCTTGCCATAATAGGGACCTGTTTGCATTAGTTAGGGCACGACGGAGCATCACCTTCGACTTTGTCATATCGGAGTCGACGTTGGCGTCAGGTAGTACATCCTCGACATAGGCAACCTGCTTTCGTGCAGCACGTATCCACCGGTCAACCTGCTCATCCTGCTTCATAATAATTTGTATGGTACCCTCCTTCCCGTTTCGCCCTTTTAGTCTTTTTACAGTATCAATTTCTTTGTGGCATGTATTTATCTTATTCGATATCTTGATTAGCATACTTTCTAAGTTTTCATTGTTTGTTTCTGGAATTCCGGTTATCTCTAGTACGTTACTTAGTAATTTTTGATCAATGTTTCTAATGTGTTGCTCCATTGCATCTACTTTTAGTTCCAAGTGAGTGTTTTGATTCAGCAAATTAATGTTTTTCTTTTCTAGTTCTTTTATTTTAGCACTAAACGTATCCATTGTACACATTATTTCATCCATCTTCTTACAACAAGTGTTTATTGATTCGTTCACGAGAACTAATTCTTTCTTCACCGCCTTTTTTACTTCTTTAGAAATATCACTCAGCAATTTCTTCACATCGGGAGAGGTAATCATAGTATTTATATCGGTATCATCTTGTTCATCATCATCATCCTCGGTAATTATGAGCGACTTGCGTCTTGCAGAATCCTTGTAGCATTCCTCGCAAGTCCATTCTAAATTCTCAGCATTGCGTAGCGCCGACAGTTGTTTAGACGACAGCCCTGTGCATGCTTGGTTGGCATGAACTATCTTTGCACATTTATTACATTCTAGTGCTGGTGACTTCTTGGTGATGGTCTTGTCGCAATTATCACATTTCGCCATTGTTGCGGGTAGAATTTGTAGCGTACCGATAGTGTCACGTCAATGATAGTTCGACCATGTTATGCTAGTACATATCTACGTTCACTTAAATTGTCACAGTGCAATGAATCTTCAGTAACACGACTCCGGCACACTACACTAACAGTATCGGAGTTTCTTGTTATAGACTGACGTTGCGGTTTGCATTTGCCAATCACTGGATTCCATGCTAATGATAATTTAAGCCCGTCCTCCCGATTGAATTTTTTATACTTCTTGATCTCAATCGCTTCAAGTACTATCCTGCTATGATAATAACGATCGGTGGAGAGGATTTTAGGATCATGTAACTCCATCCAGTGATTAACTCCAGCTTCCAGCAGGTGTTCAGCTACCGCCGATTTGTCTATTTGTCGATTTTTGATAGCTGCGATGTGTTCCGTTCTGCGATAGTCCGCTTAGTCTGTCCAATATATGAACTACCACAGCTACAGTCGAGTTTATAAACTCCCGGTGTTTGGAAAGGTATGACGTCTTTAGGTGACCGCAATTTGTTAGATATTTGGCATAACGGAGTATATACAGTTTTAATGGAGAAGTTTCTTAGTACTATTCCAATTTTGTCCGTTACGCCTTTTATGTAAGGTAAAAACGCTGCCTGGAGAAGTGAGCTTCTAGACGATTTTTCTTTCCATTCTGCTTTTTCCTCTTCTGTGACACCTTGTATCCGTTGCGTTTCAGTACCTCCTGAACGTAAGCGAGCTCAGCCTGAAGATGTTCAGGGTCACACAGGTTCTGAGCTCTGTTGGTCAGTGTGGTCATGACAGACTGAAAATGCCGAGGGTGAGGGTGATGATGAGAAGAGGCGTGTAGGTACCTGTCCGTGTGAGTAGGTTTGCGGTACACAGAGTGTGATAAAGTACCATCATCTCTTACCTTTATCTGCACGTCAAGGAAAGCCAAAGATCTGTCCCTCTCTGTTTCATAGGTAAACTTTACCTTTGGGTGGATTGAATTCAGGTGTACTATATATTGTTCAACTTCTTGCTGGCCTCCGCTGATAATGCAAAAAACATCATCTACGTACCTCCTCTACAGTTTCACAATTTGGGGTCCAGTTGCTAATGCTGTGTCTTCAACGTGCTCCATCCACAGATTTGCAAAAACCGAGGCGAGTGGGCTACCCATTGCAACACCTTCGATCTGTAGATAGAACTGGTCTCTGAAGAGGAGGTAATTCCCATCAAAGCAATTTTCAATTAGAACAATATATTCCATCGGCAGCTCTTTATCGTAAAGTTTACCCTTTATTATCTCCAGGCAATCCTTCAAAGGGACATTTGTAAAAAGCGACTCCACGTCGAAACTCACCATAATGTCGCCTGGTTCCAACCTTATGCCCTTTACAATGTCCCTGAAGTGGTAAGAGTCTTTCACGAATGACGTTGTGTTCCCAACTAATGGCTGCAATACTCCAGCAACATGTTTCGCCAAGTAGTAAGTCGGTGAGTCAATTTGACTCACGATAGGCCGCAGTGGTATGTTGCTTTTGTGTATCTTTGGCAGTCCATAAATTTTGGGAGGCTGTACAATCCTAGGTTTGTACAGAAAACTTCAAAACACCACTACTGGGACGTCCAACGTGATCAACGTGAGATTATCCGCTAACCTTGCGTCTTTTTATCGCTTCTCGTTTTGAAACTTTTTTCTTCCTTTTAGTCATCCATTATACACTGCCTGAATTATTTCTTAGTATATTATTATTATTATCCATTTTTACTTAGGTAACCACTACAACCTCCAAAATACAACGCAATTATGTAGCTAACGTAATGAACCGCACACTCGAACACAGAGAAAAATATTTTTGATGGATGACAGCCGGTGTTGCCATATTTTTCGGAAAAATAACCTTTGTCAGTTGACTTTGGCATTTCTTCCAAAACCACACTGACCTTGGTTGTTTTTCCAATTATAGAACAAACTTTTACCAGTAATATCACTTGACTAAGACGTTTTTTCGAAAAACTGTGATTTACGTTTTACAGGCATCATTACAAAGAAACCATAGACAGAAAAATCTAATTTGATTTTTTTTTGACATTGGTAGTTTTTCCAAATAACCCTTCAATTGTCTTATTATGTCAAATGTTTCATTCGCTTCTTGGACGATTGCATGAATCGCATAGCGCTTTGTAGTTCAACTATTATGCTGACATTACCCTCTCTATTCTTATTTTTGAAATTAATTTTAATACAACCGCCGAAGCTGTCTCTGCAAAAGTTACGAACCTGATCCGCTCAAAACTGTTTCTGTAAGTGGAATTTTTGTAATAAAATTGTGCCATATAAATATAGTACGCCGTAATGTAAGCTAACCATACAATACCAGATATTGTATGTATCAGCCAACCGGTGGATGTAATAAACTTGTAGCGTATATTAAATTTGCGGTGAAAAACCGCGTTCTATCCTAGAAAGAGAGGTAGTAGAAAGTCTTGTGAATTTTTATCAACATAGTTATCAATAAACAACTCAGAGTAATCTATGTAATTCATTTTTCTTGATCGATGATTGTTCAATGCAATTTCTTCCGGTATATAGAGAGGGTGTGCTGTGTGTAATAAACCATGACTCAATCAAATTGAGTCATGGTTTATTACACACAGCAATTATCAAGTCCTTTTATACGTGCTTCTACAATTGCTGGTAAACTTGGCCGCCCATTGTACGACTTCTTTTAAATTGTAATATTTTATATTTTTTGTGTTTTTTGTTGTGTTTTTAGTGTACAATAAAGAATATTCTATCTATCTACCTATCTATCTATGTATCTTACCATTCAAAATGGTGAGCATTAAAATCGCCAAGGATAGAGTGACTTCTGCTGAGTGATACTGTCCGAGCACATGATCGGTAGTCTTTTGAATGCTCTCTAAAATAGGCGAGCCGACTCCAGTTCACCAACTGTGAGACCTATAGAGACACGCGTAGATTCAAGACATACCTCCATATTCCACGCGCTTTCACAGGATCGATAGGTCTCGACATTTCAGGCTCTGTAGACGGTAGCAACGAATATCCTTCCGGACGTAGGTACAACAGACTTCGGCTTCGGCGGCAAACTTGTGTTTTAATATGTAGCCGGGGTAATGGAGGTAGTATATGACGTCGGGTGAAGATATTTGCGTCTCCGTGAGAAAAACAGGTCGGGTTGTGCCGTCTCAAGGTGGTAGTGGACGGCATCTAAGTTACTATGCAGCCCCCTGACGTTGCAGAAGTCTATTTGGATTGTGGAGTGATGATCCGCTGGGTAAACGTTTTTCCTTTTTTACGAGCCATGTTGTTTTAAAGTCATGATCAGTAGAAAAAAGGCACTAAATAGACAGAACTGACATCCCCAGTAGTATGAGTTGCTGACGCGGAGGATAGAAGGGCCCCCGGTCCCCCTCATGTACGGTCGCCGGGTTCACCCCAGTCTCCTTCTCAGGCACGACGGCTGCACACAGGATTTTTCGCTGATTGGCGGGACAGCTTCCCGGGCCGGAGATTACGTGAAGCCCAGGTTCAGGTTACCTCGCACTGATTAACGGGCGGCCAGCGGAAGGCCGTTCACCAGGCTCCCTGGAAATGTGCTGACGTGAAGTCCACTCCACGTCAGCACATCACGCCAAAATGTGTAGGTTCTGTCGTCTAATAAAGCTGATTCCACCATTCAGTCCCTGCTTCGCAACGCCAAAGAGGGGAAGTGGAAAAAGGAGGACTGGCTCACTGGGACAACAACCGAAACACAGGGTATCTAAGTAAAATTGCAGTCCAATTCGACTGACAGATGCCGCGACGAGCACGCTTCCACGCTGTAACTTCTCCGCCCACCTAAACCTAATGCCTAGTCTACCTTATAATACATACACACATCATCGCCGCTTTTACCTTAACTTAACTTATTATCTAATTCTTAAAACTATTTAACCTAATTTATCTACGATCTAATGGTTGTGTTTGGAGTTTTTGTGTAGTGCGTATTGTTTGTATGATGATGAAACCTTAGCATAGCTTAATTCTATTTGCAGTGAATTTCAGTCAAGCAATGTAATATTATGATAACTACTATTTTGGCCAGATCGTCTAGTGAACCCTCCGTTGTTAACCGCATTTAAGTAACTCAAGTTCTTTCGTGAAAGTTTAGTAATTGGCTTATCCCTGTGTTAAATTATTTTCTCCTGACCTAATTACCTACCAGTCTATAGATCATAACATAGATATGTGTAGCCTAGCAATGACTCCGTCTGAACTGTGACCTAAATCCTTCACTGTAGCTGCGGGGAAGATTTGTAACCACTCAAAGATAATCAGATGATAGCTTAGCTTGCAGATATTATTATTTATTAAAAGTAGCATGATACATAAGAAGTCTTGTGCAATTTACATGACATATTAGAGGATTCTGGTAATTTAATAGCCCCTCCCCGCTATTAGCATGCCGACCAGCTCATTGTTTTATATCAGCTCTGACCAGATTGAATTTAACACTAATTAGCCTGTGGCTTTAATTCTTTAATAAATCAATAGAGTTTATCTCAAGGCTTGCTATCATCCAAATATCCTTTTCACATTAAGAACTTAATTATTCAATGCAATAACTTATGTCTTATGATTTCACTTATTGAACAGAGGTGGAAGGCCAGCATTCTACCGGACACACTTATTTCTCTGATTATTGTGTCCGTTATAAATAGATCACAATGTAACAGTATTAACTAACTGTCCCTTTTGTCTTATTAGAAAATTAATATTCAGTTCTATAAAGGGTGGATAATTTATTCAAACGCCACTTCAGGCGGTGGCTAAAATAGAATGCTATTAATACAGGTAAAATTACTTTTATTTACTCTTAGTATTTATTATACAGGTCCTATAAAGTTCCAATATAACTACATTGGATTGGCTGCATTGGCAGATTATCACATCTTAAGTTTATTAAAGGATGTTTGATTCATTCAATATCCTTGACTTTTAGGAAGTGAACTTAAATAGAATACTATCATTTGAAATAAATTACTTTGGGTTATTCTTAGTGTTCATTATACAGATCTTATAAAGTATAAGTACATCTCAAGTTTATTGAAAGATGTTTAATTCATTCAATATCCTTGACTTTTAGGAAGTGAACTTAAATAGAATACTATCATTTGAAGTAAATTACTTTGGTTTACTCTTAGTGTTCATTATACAGATCTTATAAAGTATAAGTACATCTCAAGTTTATTGAAGGATGTTTATTTTATTCAATATCCTTGACTTTTAGGAAGTGAACTTAAATAGAATACTATCATTTGAAGTAAATTACTTTGGTTTACTCTTAGTGTTCATTATACAGATCTTATAAAGTATAAGTACATCTCAAGTTTATTGAAAGATGTTTAATTTATTCAATATCCTTGACTTTTAGGAAGTGAACTTAAGTTAATTATTTTTCCATTAACTTCCACCCCTGTCTCTCAGACTGAGTGGTTAATTTGATAGCCTACTAAATCATAGTTAGTATGTTTTTAGTAGGTAGTAAATTAGGTAGTTAATTATCCCTGTTAATCATTGAATCAATTACATTTACAATTATTTATCTTTTACTCACTTTAATAAGTATAAAGCTGACTGTACTAGATGTTAGTCTGATTGATTTAGATTGTTCCCATCAAATATTTCAATGTTCCATATTATTAGGAGCAAGTACACACATCAAAAGTGTCTAGGGATCAACATATATTTTTGCAATAACTTTTCTCCTGATTGATATTAATTAAAATTTTGTTTAAGGATTCATCAAATAAAGTGTTTTCGTTTGTCTACAGTAACGATAAACCAAGTCACCTTTGCATTAATAAAGAAATTTGCCATTTTCCTAATAAAGGGATTTTTGACATTTGAACCACTAACATTAAAGTTCGAAAAAAAGACTGAAATAACAGTTTTCTTTAAATTTTTATTGGGTAACTTAAACAATTAATAATCCGTGTTTCTACCGCGAACACTAACAACACAAGAACATCGGTTTGGCATACTCAAAATGAGTTCATCCAAATCACGCTGTGGAATGGCCGCCCATGTTCCTTGCAACAACAAAAAAAGGTCTTCTTGCGACTGGATACCCTCCATATTCGGCAGAGCTCTTCTCTGTAGCATATCCCATGCATGCTCAATCAGGTTCAAGTCTGGCGACTGAGCAGGCCAGGGCATGACATTGATGTTAGCTGCGGCGAGAGTCTGTCTTACAACTCTTGCGGTGTGCGGTCGTGCATTATCATGCATTAACTGAAATAAGGGACCGATTTGCACTTGTAGAGGAACGATGACGTCTGATACAATCGTCTCAGCATAAATTTGAGCGTTGAGGTTGCCTCTGATCCAAATCAACTCAGTTCTTCCGCCGATCCAAATACCCGCCCATACCATGATGGTTCCACCACTATAAGGATGGACTTCCTGGCAGGATTTTAATCGCTGTTGGCGTCCAGGGGTTCTCCAGTGTCGTATACGTCTTGTATCCGGTCTCATACCAAAACGAGACTCATCAGAAAAGCACACGAAACGCCATTGTTCTTCTGCCCAATTTCTGTGTTCAAGAGCCCATTGATATCGAATCCTACGATTGTGCATTGCTATAGGTGGTACCCTTAGCGGTCTTCGGGAATGAAGGTTCACTTCATGCAAGCGGTTTCTGACTGTTTGGTCGCTAATTAAGTTCCCTGAAGAGTGATGAAGCCTCACGGCTAACATCATGGCGGTTATTGTTGGAGCTCTTCGAGTTGTGATTTGAATGTATCGGTCTTGTCTCCGTGTGGTGCAGCGATACCGTCCTCCATGGCGCTCAGCCACGGTACCAGTGCTTCGGTAACGTGTCCAAAGTCGACTGATAACACTCTGACTTGTATTCAGAGCTAAAGCCACAGTACGTTGCCGGGAACCAGCTTCTATCATTCCCACGGCTCTGAGCATTTCTTCCCTGCTTAAATGACGTCGCCGCTCCATAATAACGTTGGTTTTAATCAGTAGTAGGGAAACAGTAGCACTAATAATGTCTTCAATGCGTTGTATGTTTTTATAGGGAAAATATTGACAGCTGATTTTCATCTTTTACTAGAAATTGATTGAAAGTTCCTGTTTCAAATTATGAAATGCACCAAAAAGGATCCATATAAATTTATAAAATCATAAATTTATTACAAAGCCACATCTCAATCTCAAGAAATCCGCATAAAAATGCTTGATCCCTAGACACTTTTGATGTGTGTACTTACATATCTTAAGAGGTCTTTGACCATTGAGGTGAATTCAAATGGTATTAGTAGACTATTATCAGGCTAATTAGCAGGTTGTTATCAATCAATTATTTCTATGTCTCAGATTATTAGAAGCTCATAGCTTGTAATATTTCTAACCTAGGTTCTAAACTGGTTTTAGTTGTTCAGTTTGTAACAGCTTATATTTTACTAATAGGTATCGGATGTATACTTTTAATACCTTGAAGAGTGTAGCAATATAAGATCGTATCGCATCCCAGGGAAAGCTAAAAATGCCTGTTTGGTCATTTCAGTATTAGAAATCAAACATCGCAGTACAGCTATGCTTATTTGCTATAACTTTTAGTATTTTTCTTGTAATAGGAAACCAGTCTAGACCTTCTAGGTATTCCACAGTAATGATGGTACGATATTATCATACTTCTGTTAATTATTTAAAATGAATAATTAATTGGTAACAACTTTAGGAAAACAATTAGAATTTTATCGGCCTGCGGTAACAGATTACTTGCCTAGATAGGACCCACATCACATCATCATAATTTTATTTAGCACCGTAACTTAATTACCCCTACCTTATTAGTCTGAATTAATCCAGCCTGGCCTCGCGGCTCAAGCACCCAACCTATGTACGCACAGCGTGCAAACACCTTGCCCTCCCTTAACTAACAATATATAAATCCGCCTACCTATAGATTCCTACAGCTTTCCTCACTTGAAAATGCCTATATTTTGTCGAACTAACAGTCCCTACTTGTGTACTTTGCAATCTAGGCCCAAGCCACATTTAACTTAACTTCGTGGTGAGTTGTGAGAGTCGCATTGCCCCTGAAAGCAACTAACTCCTAAATGTTCTATCAGTCGAGCCAGTATACTCAGTGTGTTATTTTCCTATCACTACACTGTGTGTACGGAGGTAGACTCGAAATTGGACTGGGTCATACGGGTCTACCTCCAGCTAAATGGTGTTTGACCTATCTTCAACTTTCACTAGGGAGACAACTGTCTCTCCCCCATTACTCCGTCGAAGATAGTGTATTGTTTAGCGTAATGATATAAAACGCCGACCTTATTAAATACAATCAAAGGTCATCCAGACCGAAGTCTGTTGAAAGGTATATAGGTTTTTGTTGCCACCGTTATGCGTTTCCGCCGATATACCCCGAAATACTTCATTTCGTTAACGGATTCGAGTTGCGATCGCAATAGTTTTACTTTATTAATCACTTTCAATTTCACAAATCTTAATTAATATCGCAGCTCGAATATCACTTAGCGCACTATCAAAGCTCGGACACTATTTTTCCCGTATGAGTAGTTACCGCACTCTTAAATTGGACCGCGCCTCCGACGTCCCAAAATTGAATGCCTGCTAATTTTCCGCCCTTTTCCCAAGCATCTTAACTTTTGCGCCATCCGCCCCCAACATTTGCCCGCGCGAGTCCGCTTTTCCTCCCTTCAACCAATCCCTAGCTGTTTTTCTATGCGCCTCGCCTTCGCGTCGCTTAATATTTGTTATACGCGAACTTCGCGTTGCGCCACGTGGAGATATCATCCGACCTCTCTTTCTATCTTTTTCTCAACCTCTCGCTCGCTCATTGCCGCCTTCGCCGCGCAATTCTAAAATTTTTCCATAATCTAACCAAATCTCGTCCGACAGCCAATATTACATCTTTGAATATCTAAATGTAGCCTTCTATTAACAATTCCCTCTCAATAATCCTCCACTTAAGCCAATAATCCTATATTTTGGGAAATTATAAAAAAGTTCCGTATTCCGACCATAGATGGCGTCCGCCCGTAGGTGAACCACTTTGCCGACTCGCAAAGCCCCGCGAAATTCAAAATAAAAATAAAGTCCTAGTCAACCTAGCAACCTTACGCGAAGCCCAAGTAAATGACTTCCGCTAGACGGCGCCTATGTCGCAAGGGACGCGCAGAGCAGTCCCCGCGAAATTCAAAATAAAGAAGTCAAACTAGCAACCTTATGCGAAGCTCAAGTAAATAACTCACACTAGACGGCGCCTATGTCGCAAGGAGCACACAGAGCAGTCCCCGCGAAGTTCAAACTAAAGATAAAGCGCTAGACCACTGACCATTATTCTGAACTAGTTTATTATTCCCTTTTTCATGCTTATTATATTAATGGTGCTACGCATTAATATTTATTTTAGTGCTACTCCCACACATTCCTTACTAACGGACGGATACCATTCATTCTGTACCGTTACAGCCGCCCCCGATAGAATTTAAGCAGATAAAGTACCACTCTTTTCTGCGGCGAATTATATCTTAACCCTGTACTTAATTAAGTACAAAACAGCACGGCCTTCCTTGACAACCTCATTGTCATCCTAGCCCTCTTCCTCAAAGATATTCCTACTATTTATAGTTCCTTCCTAATCCCTAATGACTCCTTCCTCAATAAGCATTCTCATTGCAAAAAAGCCCACACCCCTCATTCTATTCAACTGACATAAAAACATAATTGCATACCCAGTTCTCGTGTTCGAAACGAAATCCTAGTAAACTTAGTTTCGGCAAATATTTCCCAATAACTTAGACATCTACCATTTCTTTAATCATACACAACCTCCGAATAATGATTTGCCTTTTGTTTACCATCATAACAACAAATCATAATATAATATAAATCAATATAACAGTCTCTTGCGCTGTCTAGTAACGCCCCCTAGCGAAAACTCTTCAACTCTATGACGATTCCGACGTAAAGTTTATAACATCTTCCGAACCATTCAATTATTCTATTCTTTAAATTATTTTCCTAGAATAATTTCAAGTACATCTGTCATCATGGCCTTCTTTTAACTTACGTCTTTTCTTACAACTTGTTTCGCATCTAAATGTTGCAACCTAGGGATTGAACCTGGGATCTTTCGTGGGTGAAGCATCAACCACTTCGCCGTCATGGTTTTAGTTCCAACTAGGCTAATGAATAATAATTAATAATTTGAATTAAAACTTTCCTTCATACTTCAACGCTACCAATCTCATCTTAACTTATATAATTACCTAAGATAACGAAACGTCGGAACAATTGTCTACCTCAGGCAGGAATCGAACCCGCGTCCTCCACAATCCCTAATTAGCTACTTCTTTAAACCGAAACCTATTTTCCTCTCCACGGATAAGAAATCTTAACCAAACCCCCCATAACAACCAAAACCAGTAGGCATACCATCATCGCCCAAGAGTTATAACTTTATTTTAGATGAGATAAATTTAATGTCTAATCCTGCAAATAACCGAGATAGAATACTAGACTCGCTTCCGTCCGGTACGCAGTGATACCGTGCATACAAATAAAGGTCTTAACGCCTTACAATAAGGTTGTCGATCGTAAATACTTATGGATAAACTCCCTCACTCTAAGGTGGTACGTATCTCGAAACACGTCCTTGAGTTTTGAACTAGATACCCCGTAGTTCAGATCTATTAGAAGTTTGTGTGCTATGTATATCTGTCTAACTGTCAATGTATACGTCATCGATAAGTACTTGTAAATACCCCGGTACGCGCTGGACATTGTGTACCAATTGACAAGTACTGAGCTTATGTGTATAAGCAAATATTTATCCCAAAACCTATCTAATAACTATTTCTCACCCCTAGTTATTACTATGTATGAAAGACACCACTTAGTCTCATTTGCTAAAATATAATACGTCAATATCCCCTTACTTTCCTATACCTTTGAAAAATATCATTTTCTTATTAAATTAAACATACCGGTAACTATCTTATCCGCCCCCACAACTCTACTTAACTTCCTACCTTTTATATTACTAATAACGGTCAAATCGGTAAATAATAAGTCATTAAAGGTGACACTACGTCTTAGTATTCATGGTAATTTATATCGTGAGTTCCTTCTCGTATTTACTGAATTCCAAACTGCGTGATTCAATAGTGCTAGTTTCCCCCTTTTTTTTTTTCATTACATGATTTTATTTTTACACTCGCACAAGACACATTATTAAGATGGTAATCTCCTGAATGTTTGTAACTCTAATTGGTTACTCCTTAATTACTCTACTCTACTTTCAGCCTTCCGTCCAGATTTTAAAATTCCCCAGTAGCGCGAGTTCCACTGATAACGCTAAAATGAAATGCTATCAATAACCTCATTTCCGCAGCTAACGGTAATATCTCTCTGTGGGTCAGTCAAGCATATTTACCCTGGTCCACACTCCATAAGGCGTCCTCGAATGGAATTACCCTACAGCAGAATTCTCACAACTTTTAGAAAGGCTAGTTTCGGCGGTGAAGCTTAAGTGGAAACTACTTAATTTTATTGTGTGCTGAGTAGCTCCCAATTCTACAGCACACTTCCGAAACTTCGATTCAATTAGTTCACCAGGTAAATCAATAAACCCTACCCGCTTAACTAAGTTCTATTTGTGTCCAGTGCGACTAAACAATGTTCGAACACCCTAAACAAGCTACTTTTACTAATTTAACAGTGCCAATTAAGAACGCTCCTTGTGTCATCTATAAATTTTATTCAATTTTTTTTTTATAGTTTTATTGTGTGCATAGACGACCAAAGACCTCGCTTTCAGCATGCCTTCTTCGTTGGACCCGCTTGGTTAAATACACTATTCAAAATTCTAAAGTTACAAATGAAAATGTCAAAAGTTCGAACATTATGCAATAGAGAATTCCTCTAACATAGTCCACCAACCTCTTCGCACTATTTAGTCAGGCATATTGCAATTCAAGTATTTATTTTAATTTATAATGACCAATCTTCTCCACCCCTGTTCACATATTTTTAGCCATTTCTATCCACAACTGCGGGAAAGATAATTAGTTAATGAACAAAACATCCTATAAACATTCTATGTTACTATCGCAATCACAAGAAATATTTACTAGGAGGATTATCTATCATACAGCTGACTATAACAAAATGAGTCCCCCTTATCTTTCTCCGTTCCTTCTCTAACGTAGAAGACAGCAACAGACAATTAATATTTAATTACTTATAATTTAGAACAACCCTAGGTAAAATGCTACCACAAAACTAGAATAGAACAGGATAGAACTAACCGAACTAAACTTTTGTATTCACACTTGCAAATAAAATATCTTTATCTTTCCGTGATGAATGATTTTGATAACACTATTTCATCAACTCAATGTCCCGGCCTACATGCCTATGTGAAAACTGCCAATTAATTAGTTTGTTTATAACAATCTAGATGCAACATGTAGTTTACATTAAAACTAACAATTTTAAGGTTGTGTCATAACTTCGACAATAACCTACCTTAGCACTAATTTTAATCATCTACAATTACATCACGTACATATTAGATGCCAATAATCTAGATTATTTAAGAATTCTAGCAATTCATATTAATAAATAACCAACAAGATCATCCCGCTGTGACAGTCTGCGCTGACCTTGCCACAAGTCAAAAACGCGTTTCGTTCGTCCTATCATTCCTAACTTGTAACCAAATCATTGAGTTATTATTTATTTATTAATTGATAGGCAACCCTATTAAATTTCGTAATAACAATTTTAATATAGCAGTATTAGAATATTATTATAAGTTCCGAACATCTTTATTTATTATAATCTACATTACCGGTTAAAGTATTCGAATGGCCTAGTGCGAACTAGGTTTCAGGTCTCACCTCGGGAAAATAAATTTACTATTGACTCTAAAATCTACCACTAATAAATTTATTATTTTCTTCTGACATATAAAGATAGGCTATGACTCTAGGTCGGGTTTAGTAAACTTTGAACTATGGCTACCTCCACGATAACCTCGGTTAAATATATTTATCCGCAAAACGAAATATGTCCAATACAGCCGATTTTACTAAATTTAAATTATGCTACTAAACAGTACGTGTCCCAAGAACGTCACACATCCGAAACCCATTTCAGTTCTAATGTCTTTACCCATCTACATTAAAATTTGTACCTGTCGACGCGAGATAACATCTAAATAATTACTTTGTATGATTCGAATTGTGATAGTCGATTTCATATTGTAATCTCGATAACGCAATACCAGGGATTTACTTGTTAATAAATTTTACACTAAGAGATTTATTCTCAGCTCGCAATATCAGTCGCTTTATTTCCGGCTTGAATGTTTCTGCGGACTATGAGTTTAAAATTATCCTACAACTTAAAATTGTGGTATATAAAATCGATCACTGTTTTATAAGTAGCTTGTGTTAACTTTTAAAATAATAAAACGAGTTAACTATTGATTATGACGTGACATCCGCCCGCAACTCGCCTTTATAATTGATGTGATAACATACGCTATTGTTATCCCTATAGCATAACAGTGCTATAACTCGTTAATTTTGCAGTTAAATTTCGACTTCAAGCCAATCAACTATTTCTTTTTCTACTATTATTTTTTTCTTTCGTTTTATTATTCTTTCTTTGCTATTATATTTTTCTTTCGACCCCTATTTTGCTCCGAAGCTCAATTAATATCCACCTTCCACAATTATCCATCATCCGTCAATCTTAGGTATCCTCGAGAAGCATTTTTTTTTTTGTTTCTACTAATTCGCCTATCGTATTCCTACTAACATCTCTTTAGCATATATAATTTCTACCGTTCCTCAATTAAATATAATTAAAGCCGGCTCTAAGATAATTATAAATATAATATTTTAGTGTTGTGTGTGTATAGAATCAAACTTCGACTAGTCAATGATCCCTAGTAAGTCGGCATGGTTGCCCTAGAAGAACCACTAACTAATCAAAGCTAGCGTCTGGGATACACGTCAAGATATTCTCCGTCGGCACTACCCGATTTAGTCAATACCAGCCTCTTGTACAAGTGCCTCTTCCGAGTTACCCACAAGCAAAGCTACTGGCTTATGTAGACGCGGTCAAGCATCTGATTCAATGTTTTTGTCTGTAAAATGGGTGATTATGTTTTGCTTTGAGTACTGCAATTGAGTATTGTAATAAGTACTGATTGGATATGATTTATAAAATATATATAATATTTTGTCGTTGAATATATTCACTACACCCTATCCTGTGCAATGCTACCACTAGTATACTTCCTACACTTCCTCGCGCCACAGGAGTATCTCCGCCCAAATATACTTATGTAAAACCAATAATTAAATATAACCAAGTGCGGGTTCTAACGTACTTATAAATATAATAGATTAGTGTCATGTATGTATAGAATCAAACTTCGACTAGTCAATGATCCCTAGTAAGTCGGCATGGTTGCCCTAGAAGAATCACTAACTAATCAAAGCTAGCGTCTGGGATACACGTCAAGATATTCTCCGTCGGCACTACCCGATTTAGTCAATACCAGCCTCTTGTACAAGTGCCTCTTCCGAGTTACCCACAAGCAAAGCTACTGGCTTATGTAGACGCGGTCAAGCATCTGATTCAATGTTTTTGTCTGTAAAATGGGTGATTATGTTTTGCTTTGAGTACTGTAATTGAGTATTGTAACAAGTACTGATTGGATATGATTTATAAAATATATATAATATTTTGTCGTTGAATATATTCACTACACCCTATCCTGTGCAATGCTACCACTAGTATACTTCCTACACTTCCTCGCACAACACTTAACTAGTAATATCATTTTTTTTTTCAACATCTTAATCGTTCAACGGAGATAGACAATTGTGCAAGGTACCCTTCTTAATAGGCTAATCCAACCCAGTGAATTTAATGATTTATCTATCTCTACCTATCCTAACTAATTAGTCATGTAGTAAGGTCTTTTCTTTTCACCGCTCTCCCGACTTAGATATCTCTAGGTAACTCACAACTGATAATATTAGGTAAGTAGGTATAGTAAGCTGTGCCCAGCGAGCTTTACCTCTGCGTACGTTAACCTCATCTTAAGCTAATAATAATCCTTTATAAATCTTCATAATTAACTATTTATCACGATTTCAACTATACGGTAAGAAGCAATGATTACCGGTAACGACTACTTACAACGCTGCAAGAGTATTACAATTATACATATTATTACTAGACAGCACCCTTTTACCATCATCCAAAATAAAACTTTTATTGGTAACCGCCATCTAGCCTCGCTAATAGGTAAGCTCCCCACAATAGAGTAGATATTAGATAGTTGTTTCCAGACGGTAACGACTTTTATCGCCTACTAGACGTATTTATCCGTTTACATTATGCATCCCAAACTACGTTGCTTTTAAACCAAAATTCCTACTAGCAATGAATAGTCATATGATTCTATCCCCTACATGACATCCCTGCTACTTGTTATTACTTATAATCGCGATTTCTCATCAACGCGTGTATTTTGAACCGTAATACTATTTTATGTTACTTTTCCTAGGATTTTAGCGAACTAACAAAATGAAGCGGCATTTCCCTTGTGCAGAGCAATTGTCCCCATCTACATGTCACATAATAATAAATCCACCACCATGTCATTGCATCCTAATCTACTACATAAAAATCGCAGGTATTAAAAATAACAGGTATGGAAAATAACAGGTGATTCCGCTTGCTATAACAAAATCATATGATTACGCGATAAGAAAGTTTCCTCTCCGATTGGTTTTATAACTTCATGTTTTATAATCATTCCTAATTCTAGATTGTTTATGGTCTAGCTAAATCATATGTCTATGGTCCAACCATGGACAAATGATTTAATAGTCCCTGACTAGCCTAAAACTACTCTATGGATTTCAGACGTGAGACCCAAGGCCAATAATATTCAGTTCATTATTATATTTTTTTTTCTAACATCACCAACAAAATAAATTATAATACGTGCAATAGCACATCAACTAAAAACCGCAATCGCTCAACGATTATTAGTCAAAATATAATTATTATTAGTTTTATATTATGCTGTTAGCGTCATAACTTTATAATATTGTACAGCATATCGCCGTCCTATAATATAAATTGAATCCAGCAATAATTAAGTTGGTTAATTCTGTCCAATCTCGCCCCCTTGCCTTCCCATCCGACAGCAATAATAATAAACCGCCCCCTATTCTACAAATCTTTCTAAATCAATAAATGTTGAACTATGTCACCCTATCGACCTTTTACGATCCTAAAAATAACTCAACACAAGGCTGTATGAACCAGTTGCCTATGCCTATATGAAATCTATCACCAGGAATAGAAACAAAACTACAGTTACCATAGCTCCTAACGTCAACAATTATCTTAGCGTCCTATCAAAATCGAATACAAAGTTTTAGTACTACAATCTTCAATCACCATACATTCAACCGTAGTATTTTTCTTGTAACAATCTCAACCAAAATAAAAATTACACCCGAATCAATTTCATTGTCCCCTAAAATCGAGTGCCAAATCGACAGATATGTCATTATCTTACATTGCCTCTCGCAACAACGGACATCCCTGAAAGGTATTATATTTCAAATAATACTCATTACGCTATTGTTTTGTAGCTTTATCTCCTCCTTTGACCTTTAACCTAACCCGAAAATATATTTGTTACAGATTTCGTACAACAAAATTTAGCTCCAGCTCTCATTGCGACTGTCTACAATATTGGTCTTAATCTATTGTCAAGAACCCGTAATACAAAGTGTATGAATCAACTTTAGAAGATAACAACGTTTATTGTGAAAAGTGTCAAATTATAATTCTTCAATATCTTTGAATTAATTAATCTTCTTTGAATTATTCCCTACTAAGCCAATTCTAAACTCACGCATCACTACACGACAACAATTTGTGGGAAAAAATCCCACATCTAAATTAAAGTATTACCGCTTGACTGAAATCCAATACAACTATATTAATGATAAATTATAACCCAACTTTCTGATCCTGGTAACGGCTTACCAAATTGTAACTTCTCCGCCCAACCTTAAACCTTCTGCCTAGTCTACCTTATAATACATACACACATTCTCGCCGCTTTTACCTTAACTTAACTTATTATCTAATTCTTAAAACTATTTAACCTAATTTATCTACAATCTAATGGTTGTGTTTGGAGTTTTTGTGTAGTGCGTATTGTTTGTATGATGATGAAACCTTAGCATAGCTTAATTCTATTTGCAGTGAATTTCAGTCAAGCAATGTAATATTATGATAACTACTATTTTGGCCAGATCGTCTAGTGAACCCTCCGTTGTTAACCGCATTTAAGTAACTCAAGTTCTTTCGTGAAAGTTTAGTAATTGGCTTATCCCTGTGTTAAATTATTTTCTCCTGACCTAATTACCTACCAGTCTATAGATCATAACATAGATATGTGTAGCCTAGCAATGACTCCGTCTGAACTGTGACCTAAATCCTTCACTGTAGCTGCGGGGAAGATTTGTAACCACTCAAAGATAATCAGATGATAGCTTAGCTTGCAGGTATTATTA
Source organism: Scoparia ambigualis (assembly GCA_963921215.1). Classification (NCBI taxonomy): domain Eukaryota; kingdom Metazoa; phylum Arthropoda; class Insecta; order Lepidoptera; family Crambidae; genus Scoparia; species Scoparia ambigualis. Next base: position 24,475,315 of record OY992508.1, read on the forward strand.
TTTATTAAAAGTAGCATGATACATAAGAAGTCTTGTGCAATTTACATGACATATTAGAGGATTCTGGTAATTTAATAGCCCCTCCCCGCTATTAGCATGCCGACCAGCTCATTGTTTTATATCAGCTCTGACCAGATTGAATTTAACACTAATTAGCCTGTGGCTTTAATTCTTTAATCTGAGAATTTACATCTCTCCTCAGAATTTAATTTCATCTTACATTATGAACTATGTGTTAGCAATTTAAATTCTTATTATTCCACATAAATCAATAGAGTTTATCTCAAGGCTTGCTATCATCCAAATATCCTTTTCACATTAAGAACTTAATTATTCAATGCAATAACTTATGTCTTATGATTTCACTTATTGAACAGAGGTGGAAGGCCAGCATTCTACCGGACACACTTATTTCTCTGATTATTGTGTCCGTTATAAATAGATCACAATGTAACAGTATTAACTAACTGTCCCTTTTGTCTTATTAGAAAATTAATATTCAGTTCTATAAAGGGTGGATAATTTATTCAAACGCCACTTCAGGCGGTGGCTAAAATAGAATGCTATTAATACAGGTAAAATTACTTTTATTTACTCTTAGTATTTATTATACAGGTCCTATAAAGTTCCAATATAACTACATTGGATTGGCTGCATTGGCAGATTATCACATCTTAAGTTTATTAAAGGATGTTTGATTCATTCAATATCCTACTCATTTCGGAAGTGAACTTAAATAGAATACTATCATTTGAAGTAAATTACTTTGGGTTATTCTTAGTGTTCATTATACAGATCTTATAAAGTATAAGTACATCTCAAGTTTATTGAAAGATGTTTAATTCATTCAATATCCTTGACTTTTAGGAAGTGAACTTAAATAGAATACTATCATTTGAAGTAAATTACTTTGGTTTACTCTTAGTGTTCATTATACAGATCTTATAAAGTATAAGTACATCTCAAGTTTATTGAAGGATGTTTATTTTATTCAATATCCTTGACTTTTAGGAAGTGAACTTAAATAGAATACTATCATTTGAAGTAAATTACTTTGGTTTACTCTTAGTGTTCATTATACAGATCTTATAAAGTATAAGTAAATCTCAAGTTTATTGAAAGATGTTTAATTTATTCAATATCCTTGACTTTTAGGAAGTGAACTTAAGTTAATTATTTTTCCATTAACTTCCACCAATGTCTCTCAGACTGAGTGGTTAATTTGATAGCCTACTAAATCATAGTTAGTATGTTTTTAGTAGGTAGTAAATTAGGTAGTTAATTATCCCTGTTAATCATTGAATCAATTACATTTAGAAGTTATCTTTTACTCACTTTAATAAGTATAAAGCTGACTGTACTAGATATTAGTCTGATTGATTTAGATTGTTCCCATCAAATATTTCAATGTTCCATATTATTAGGAGCAAGTACTTACATATCTTAAGAGGTCTTTGACCATTGAGGTGAATTCAAATGGTATTAGTAGACTATTATCAGGCTAATTAGCAGGTTGTTATCAATCAATTATTTCTATGTCTCAGATTATTAGAAGCTCATAGCTTGTAATATTTCTAACCTAGGTTCTAAACTGGTTTTAGTTGTTCAGTTTGTAACAGCTTATATTTTACTAATAGGTATCGGATGTATACTTTTAATACCTTGAAGAGTGTAGCAATATAAGATCGTATCGCATCCCAGGGAAAGCTAAAAATGCCTGTTTGGTCATTTCAGTATTAGAAATCAAACATCGCAGTACAGCTATGCTTATTTGCTATAACTTTTAGTATTTTTCTTGTAATAGGAAACCAGTCTAGACCTTCTAGGTATTCCACAGTAATGATGGTACGATATTATCATACTTCTGTTAATTATTTAAAATGAATAATTAATTGGTAACAACTTTAGGAAAACAATTAGAATTTTATCGGCCTGCGGTAACAAATTACTTGCCTAGATAGGACCCACATCACATCATCATAATTTTATTTAGCACCGTAACTTAATTACCCCTACCTTATTAGTCTGAATTAATCCAGCCTGGCCTCGCGGCTCAAGCACCCAACCTATGTACGCACAGCGTGCAAACACCTTGCCCTCCCTTAACTAACAATATATAAATCCGCCTACCTATAGATTCCTACAGCTTTCCTCACTTGAAAATGCCTATATTTTGTCGAACTAACAGTCCCTACTTGTGTACTTTGCAATCTAGGCCCAAGCCACATTTAACTTAACTTCGTGGTGAGTTGTGAGAGTCGCATTGCCCCTGAAAGCAACTAACTCCTAAATGTTCTATCAGTCGAGCCAGTATACTCAGTGTGTTATTTTCCTATCACTACACTGTGTGTACGGAGGTAGACTCGAAATTGGACTGGGTCATACGGGTCTACCTCCAGCTAAATGGTGTCTGACCTATCTTCAACTTTCACTAGGGAGACAACTGTCTCTCCCCCATTACTCCGTCGAAGATAGTGTATTGTTTAGCGTAATGATATAAAACGCCGACCTTATTAAATACAATCAAAGGTCATCCAGACAGAAGTCTGTTGAAAGGTATATAGGTTTTTGTTGCCACCGTTATGCGTTTCCGCCGATATACCCCGAAATACTTCATTTCGTTAACGGATTCGAGTTGCGATCGCAATAGTTTTACTTTATTAATCACTTTCAATTTCACAAATCTTAATTAATATCGCAGCTCGAATATCACTTAGCGCACTATCAAAGCTCGGACACTATTTTTCCCGTATGAGTAGTTACCGCACTCTTAAATTGGACCGCGCCTCCGACGTCCCAAAATTGAATGCCCGCTAATTTTCCGCCCTTTTCCCAAGCATCTTAACTTTCGCGCCATCCGCCCCCAACATTTGCCCGCGCGAGTCCGCTTTTCCTCCCTTCAACCAATCCCTAGCTGTTTTTCGATGCGCCTCGCCTTCGCGTCGCTTAATATTTGTTATACGCGAACTTCGCGTTGCGCCACGTGGAGATATCATCCGACCTCTCTTTCTATCTTTTTCTCAACCTCTCGCTCGCTCATTGCCGCCTTCGCCGCGCAATTCTAAAATTTTTCCATAATCTAACCAAATCTCGTCCGACAGCCAATATTACATCTTTGAATATCTAAATGTAGCCTTCTATTAACAATTCCCTCTCAATAATCCTCCACTTAAGCCAATAATCCTATATTTTGGGAAATTATAAAAAAGTTCCGTATTCCGACCATAGATGGCGTCCGCCCGTAGGTGAACCACTTTGCCGACTCGCAAAGCCCCGCGAAATTCAAAATAAAAATAAAGTCCTAGTCAACCTAGCAACCTTACGCGAAGCCCAAGTAAATGACTTCCGCTAGACGGCGCCTATGTCGCAAGGGACGCGCAGAGCAGTCCCCGCGAAATTCAAAATAAAGAAGTCAAACTAGCAACCTTATGCGAAGCTCAAGTAAATAACTCACACTAGACGGCGCCTATGTCGCAAGGAGCACACAGAGCAGTCCCCGCGAAGTTCAAACTAAAGATAAAGCGCTAGACCACTGACCATTATTCTGAACTAGTTTATTATTCCCTTTTTCATGCTTATTATATTAATGGTGCTACGCATTAATATTTATTTTAGTGCTACTCCCACACATTCCTTACTAACGGACGGATACCATTCATTCTATACCGTTACAACGCTTAGCCTTCAAAATATAGCGAATTGTTAATGTTATAGATTTTTAAATTTTATTAAGTATTTGTCTCTAATAATTGCTTATAAATAACTATTTCATTATTCAATTGATTATTTATTTAACTATTCAAATGTGAACCAAAAATATTTGAGCGTCATTAACGTAAAAAAAAACATAAAACATTAAAATAATAGAATAGATAAAGAAGATTTAACTGTTCTGTGGTTATGATCTAATGAGATTCCTTATAACGCAAAATAACGACAACACTTTAAGCTTATTATTAAAACAACGACAAAGATTTGTTGTATAACTTTAATAATTTTGTAAACCATCAATAAATACCATAAATAATAGAGTTTCTAAAGATAAACTGGGTACTATACAATTACTGTAAAAGCTGAAACTGCAATAGTACAACTGCATAGGTGGTAACGAGACTGCCGAAACGTAGCGGCAAAGTCCCGTCCACGGAGAACAATGAAAACGGATTCACTTTGGAGAATTGGTGGCGATTCACTCGTAACACATTCTTTAACATCTTCTTTTGCTCCTCTAAAACAAAATTCAAGACTAGTTATAAAAATTTATATGCCAGAGAGAGCTTTGGCCCCTACTCCCCAAGCGTTTCCCGCTGTCGTCTAGCTCAGCACATTTTTTGTAGGGACTAGCTGCTTCAGTTATAATTCTACAATGGTCTTAAATAATAATATTATATGTTTTTTTAAATAATTACAGAAAAAATGTTAATAAAAACGTATGGAACTTTCAATTTATATTGAGTAAAGATCTGTGTTTTAGGGCTGTATATTATATACCTTTATGAATAATAATTATATTTATAATGAAACAAAACAAAAGTAATAATAAAAAAACGTAACTTAATTACTAAAATTAAATTAAACTACCTAATCTTAAAAATTATTATGATAAGCAAACTTGAGGATTTTTTCATAAATTTTTACCTGTGCAATACTGTCCTTTGAGTGCCAGTAAGCATTCTGACCCAGCTAATGTGACCGTATCATAAAGTTTTTGACACTCTCCGCAAATCTGGCAGATAAGGAACCAGTTTTTGATAACCCAAAATAGTGTAGTATATTGTGCTACATCCGCTTTATACTGAAATATAAAAATAATACCTAAGTAAGTGTTCAAGTTACTAAACTGAATTATCTAAGGTATTGAAACGTGGAAAAAAAATAATACCTCAAGTAAGAATCGAACTGTACTCGTATTTCCTAGTGTTTGTAGATCGACTTATCGATAGCTTAAATACTCTTTAGATTAGAACAAAAATCTTAGTTACTACTGTCAGTCCTAGGTATCATTACTCGACACTAAATGAGACAATTTTAGAGCAGTGGACCGGCAATCCAGAGGTCATGGGTTGGAATCCCATTCGAGCTTTCCTGAGACTGGTTTTGTTTTTTTCTAGTAAACATTTTATCCTATACCTATCTATATAGCATTGTGAATGCAAAAATTTCAATAATATAGATAATTTAAGTTAAATTATTGCGTCTACCTTGTCAATGCATGAGTCTGATGTAAAGTAAAGTAGAGCCTGTTTACTGTCACTGCAGGGTAAAGGCCTCTATCAAGGAAGTCAAGTCATTGGTACAATTGATGCGTATTGATGGCTTAAACATCACGCTTGTCAAATATGGATTGGTGATCACAAACCCGAGATAATGCATCGAATAATCCAAAAACACACTTTGCCTGATTTGGGGATTTTCCGATATCGAGCCGAGCGCTTGAAATATGGATTGGTGATCACAAACCCGAGATAACGCATCGAATAATCCAAAAACACACTTTGCCTGATTTGGGGATTTTCCGATATCGAGCCGAGCGCTTGACCACTAGGCCTCCGAGGCATAGGCGAGGCAAGTCTGATGTATTATTATAATATTATTTAAAACTTTACTGCATTTTTCACATTATTATGTGTTTGGGTCACCACCTGCCACGCTGAGCACTTTTGCAGTCGCTATTTTGTGAAAAGTTGACTATGGCAGAGGACTGCTTTTGCGGTCCTCATTGCCTAGTCTCTGACTTACAATTCGGGGATAATAGCCGTGGTAATATGTATGTATGCATTATGTGTTTAGGAACATTAACATTACAAGGATGGTCAGTGCATGTACCAGCATAAAACAAATTATATTTAATTTTTGAGAAAACAATTCTAACAACGAATCTAGCTATTCAACTTTGGGAATAAAATTTTGAAAGACAAAGAGCAAGCCTTGCAGTATTACATTTAAAATCCTGACTTATGGTAGCCATTAGACGCGAAAATAGTTAGAAGGAAAACAAAGAAATAGCAGATATTCTAAAGATTCTTTGATACACAAAAGTGAAGTATAAAAAATACTTTTAAGCGTCACGTCATACCGTAGGACCAAAAAAAAAACACCACACGTGCATTCAAGAGATGATTTTGACCCTGATCTTCATGACCTCCTCTGCCTAAATATGCCCGGGATGTCAAACCACCAGCAAGGACTTAGGGGCCTGTACGAGAACAGCCACAGGCTTACGGAAGTACCTCTATCCCCACCTACCTAGATCCCCACCGGGGGTGGGGGGGGGGGGGTCGGGGGGGGTCTTCGTTGCGCGCGCCTTCAGATGTGCGCAGGGGTCAGAGACTCATGCTTCGCAGCCTATAGGGTTAATATGGACGGTAACCCCTATAACGTGTCTTGGTCACTGTTCATACGACCACCATTCCACTTGGCGCAACTGTCAACGTCAAATTTGACAAAATCGAGCATAGACTATGCGATATTTTGCGATAACAATGCATAAGATGTACCACAGAACCGAAATAACCAAACTTGTTCATACTAAAGTAGTCTGTAAGTCTATGAACACACGGTACAAAGTCAAGTGTGTTTTTGTAGGTGCGGTCTCATGCGACCGCTTGGGGCCTGAGGGGATAGACAATTGGAAATATTTCAATCAAGACAGTCTAGCTCTTCTATGATGTTGGATCTCTGCATTTGCCAAAGTATACTAGATACTCATATAAATTATATTAGACGATCACTACAGGCAGCAAACCACTACATTACTCACGTTTGTATTATTGTCATGAAGTCCTGCTTTTTCAAAGTCAATAAGCATTTGCACAAGCATAATGGACATAAAGAAATTGTTGATGATGTACAGTGAAGTCTATAAGATAATAAACATAAGGTTATTCAGATACTCATAGAGTGATGCACCATTGCATTGCATAATACCACATATCACATCGAATTAAAACTGCAAATTTCACTTATCTATTTGCTTACCGATACTGAAGAAGCTTTTTTCAAAACATAAAATGACCCTATTAATTCATAATATGCCTTAAATAATTCACTACAACGCCAGACATTGCATGTCTTATTTACTGAAATATTCTTTTTCTGATATTTCAAAGATATTTTCATGGAAATAATCCATCCTCTCATTAGAATCCTTAATAATTTTATTATTCCCACAAAGTACAATTGTATGGCATCCCACATTACCAAATTTAAATGATTTAAGAACACAAACACACACCACGAGCGAAGCGCGTTTACCACAAAAGACTCAACTGCTACTATGAAAATCACAAAGGCTGCAGTGTTTATCCAATTGCAGCGCATTGACTTTTTCAAAAGTTTTGTTGAAAAATTTATTGCTCTTTTAGCACTTTGTAATTTTAAAATAACTAACACGTTTTTCTTATAATTCGTCGCATTTGAAATTAATAGTGTAATAGTAAGGATATATTGTGCGACCATACTAATATGAACGAAACTTCCAAACACTTCATCATATATTTTAATTGCCCTTAAAAAATAATTACTGATTATAAAACAAGCTAAAAAGTGAGCTGTTAAACAAATTGCCATAATAACATTAGACAACCAACTGTTTGGATTAATGAAATTGTGGCGCACATTGTATTTACGAAAAAAAACTAAATTTTGTAAAACATTTAATGGTAACAAACATTGCTGAGTGTCCAAATCAATACTGTTATCTAACAAAAAATCAGGATGTACTACCACGTTCTTCATTACAAATGGTGAGATGAATATTATACTACACACAGCATACACTGTTACTTTTGTACTGTGAGTCGAGTGACTATATGTATTGAAATGACTTCTACCATTCATTTTTACAATTAGTGTTACATTAATAAAATACCTTCTTGATCATTTCATCAATCATTACACAAATGAAAAAATATTAATAACCTAATCTAGTCCACGTCATATTGATGGATACACTCTAATTGATGATTTAACGAGCTTACCATAAGTGAAGGTCAATCAAAATAAAATTATTATACGTAGGCTTAGTACGAAGAGATCACTCATAATACTTAACAAACTGATCAATACTATACTCAACATTTACTTTCAGTTGTTTTAATTTTTGTGTTGTGGGTTGTCCCTTAGGGTGCAAGGAACTCGCCACGGTTTTAAATTGTGGGTTACGATTGCCATGAACCCGTGGCGGGCACACGCAATTTTGGGTTCGGTTTTTATAATTTAATAGCGGCCCGCCCGCTTTCGTCCACGCTAACTTAGAATGACCGTCATAGTTCAGCCATTTAAAAAAAAGTGTCTACAAAAAACAAATAAAAGTCACCCTCAGTTAACGCTCTATCTTTAAGTGAAAACCGCATAAAAATCCATTGCGTGGTTTAGAATAATAATGTGGTGCCACAGACAGGAAAACGGCGACTTTACTATATAATAATATGTAATGATTAAATGTAATACAATATAGCATATTTTACCGTGTTACCTGCACTAATGTCAGATAAAGAAATAAGCCAGCGATATAAATGATATATTTTTTTATATGATATATTTCACTCTAGTACGCGTCCACTGAACTGCAGAAAAAGAAATTCAAAATCAGTGTTTTTTTTTCACGTGATATCTTACGTCATGTTGACTTTTTAAGATAAATATTATAGTCTTTTTACAAAAATTAAACTATCTTATTTTTATTGTTTTCTGTAAATACTTGTATAGTTGATGCACTATCGAATGATAGTAAAATACTTTGTTCAAAATGTATAATTATTTTTTTTACAAGCTTTTATTTAGCTTGCACTGTTTGTATGTAAGTTGTCCGCCAAATTTGCAAACCATTTTTCGACCATTTCTTGGTTGATCCGATTAAAGGTGAATTTTTGCATACACCTTTAGTTTTGGTTACAATATAATGTGAAATACTGAGGATTGTAATAATTTCAATATGGCCGCCGCTCTAAGATGGCAGATTGCAATTTTTTTAATATGGTTATTTAATGAAAGAACTTAAAGAGTAGAAAAAGATACAGGTAGTAACATTACACTAAATTCAATATGGTTGCCGCTCCAAGACGACAGATTAATAATTTTTTTCATTCCCGTATTATATAGATATCATATGAAAGGGCTTCAAGAGTAAAAACAGTATAGTTAATTAACATTATTGTTTTCTACTCTTCAAGCCCTTTCATTTGATACCTATATATTCAATATAAATATAATAGGGTAATAACTTTATTCTAAAGTAAATAAAGTCAATAGTGTAAATAAATAAAATAATAAAAAAAATGGTTAAGAGAGAGATGTTATTAGTAAATCTTTAAGACTAAAAAGCAAAAAATCAAATTTAAATAAAGAAACATTTTTAAAAACAAGCTTTTATTTATATAAAAATAAATCATGAAAAAGAAGAAATAACGCGAACTAAAAAGACAAAAATAAATTTTAATGACATTTTTCATATAACGTTGAACGTTTAAATCCCTATACTTATATACATTTTAAAAGCTTGAGGCACTGATGTACACTATCCGTTTAACACTCACACTACACATACAAATCACATATCAGTGCCTGGAGGCACTGAACGCTGAATTTTAAACACTGGAGCTTTTAAAATTTTAATAAGTTGTTACATTTGAGATTTTGTCCCTCTTGGGGAAAAGGAAGAAAATCCCAAACGCAAGCTTCAGTACGTTTGTTGTAAAATAAAATAATATTTTTCATTTATTAAAACATTTAAAGTTTTACTTTAAATGTTTTACTGCTGGGTAGTATATTGTACAAGAACTAATCCTAAAACACCCTAAATTTAGTTTAATAAATTAAAAATATAACTTTTAATTTACTACCACTAATTAGTTAGGGTGTTAGTAATAATTTTTCTTAAAAAATAAGTTATGTGGTTAACATTGACATTTCTTATTAAAATAAAGAATGTCAATGTTAACCACATAACATAATATTTATTGGCCGAAAATACAAAAAAAAACTATCGGTTAAAAATGCCCCGACAGGTCAATTTTAAATTTAATTTTAAATAAATTTTAGAATAATTTGGTCACTTTTAATTTTTCGTCTAAATCAATCTAAACCTTATTACGAAGCTATTACACAGATTAAAACACAAGAAAATCCTATGGGTCGAAAGTGACCCAGCGGGTCTATGACAATTTTAATTTTAAATAAATTTGATTATAGTGTTCCTTCTACTACCTAACCAGCCAGCTAATACTTCAGCGGTAAGAGCTACGGTCGTGGGTGGTTGGGATAAAGCCGGTACCATCCGGAGTATTATGTTGAAAAGAAAATTAAAATACCCGGTCTATATATAAAATAAAAGTAAGCGTTTAAGAGGGTTTACGCATTTCAGTTTCCCATACAAACTTCCAAGTCGAAATTTTTAAAAACCAATAAGCCAATTTTAATGAAACTTTGTATGCTAATGTAAAATACAGGGATCTAAATAGTTTGTTGAAAACATTTTTAAAAAACGTTTATTTAGCATAGTTATTGTGATTTAAAGTCCACTATAGAAAGTTTAAAATCGCAATAACTCAATTAATAATTTTTTTTTGAAAATGTTTTCAACAAACTATTTAGATCCCTGTATTTTACTTTAGCATGCCAAGTTTCAATAAAATTGGTTCAACGGTTATAAAAAATTTCAACTTGGAAGTTTGTATGGGAAACCGAAATGCGTAAACCCTCTTAACCGGTTTAACCGTATAAAAAAACCAAACCGTGGGGTTACACCGAAATATAATTAATAATAATGGGCGCCAAGACCGTAGATTCGATCCGGACCTTAAGACGACGTTAATTTCACTCCAATAGTCGAACTCGAAGATCCTCAATGTTTTATAAGTTTACCAACGCTTGGTGTAGTTGGATTGTAAAAAAAGTAAAGGTAATTGTTAAGGTATAACAACCCTAATTAATATAAAAAACGTTTAAAGAGTTTTGGAGGTTAAAGTTACTCGCGTCCGTAGGTTTACCCTTGAGACCCTACACGTGACCCCTGGGTGGTGCTAAATGAGTAACACTGAGTGGTAGAACCACGCTGCGTTGCATCACGCATTGGGCCGCCTCGCCCCAGGTAATACCACCCTCTCACTAATATCCGCCGTGAAATTATGGTACTTAGTACTGTTGTTTCGTCTGGCCAGTGAGAGTTCCGGAGGCACCTTCCCCCTCCCCCTCACAATTCCTATTCCTTCCTTAACCCTATTCCTTTTTTAAAGGTCGGCAACGCATCTGCGACTCCTCTGGTTTTGCGAGTGTCCATGGGCGGTGGTGATTGCTCTCCATCAGGTAACACGCCTGCTCGTTTGCCTCCTTTTTATATATATATAAAAAATAAGGTGTACAGGAATAAAAAAAAGTACAAGTAAAAAAACCGTCTACGCCTGCTTGTCTGCTAGGCGGTGTCAGCTCGCCTTACAGCCGGCGCAGGAGGTTGCGGCTGGAACTCACGAGGAAACGGGCCTCGCGTCCCGTCCAGGTTTTAGGCACGTGCTCTAAATCCTGGCGACGAGGCGGGCTTCTCGAAGAACCTGGAATTGACAATATGGATCCTTATTACTACATACCCCACACTTAGGTCACTTAGGACACTATTTAATTTTATTATGTTCCAAAGCGAGTTATTGGCAGATGTACGAAACTGGCACGTCTTTATCAATGGCATATAGAATCATTGTGCGATAGGATGTCTAATGTTGGTGGCTTGTAGGGTTCGTTTTTTCATACAAATCGCCTGAAGCATTTCATGTCACGATGATGTGTGTTTGTAGACATTGTTGTGTATGTATGTTTGTAAAATATAATAAGTTTGTGTATAGAGGGAAGGCTTTAGTAGGTTAATTTTAAGTTATATGTTGTCATTATTATTTGCTAATATGTGTCTTAATGTTTTCATATGTACGAGGGAAATAATAATAAGGTATTTTAGGTAACCTAATGATGGCAGGGAGCAATTGATGTTTGAAAAAGAGGCCCAAATACAAATAATACATAGTAGTTTGATATGTTAAGGAAAATATTGTTAAAAAGCGTGAGATAGGTTTGTTAACGTATTTGTAACGTTGAATGATCTGATTAAGTAATGATTTGAGAAAGGTAAGGAGTTGTAAGGGTTAAGTAGAATTAGATTGGTATAGATCTAGTCGACTAATTTATTATTTGGTGTAACATGATTAGGCAATAAGCTATTTGTCATGGATTCCTGATTTGGGTTTCACACACATAAATGATGGGATATAGGGTTAGTATCTGGTTTGTAAATGGTTTGTTATTATTGAGGGTTAAAGATTGAGTATTTATAGCATAGTTGGTGAAGGTTTAGGAGTTAGCAGTATGTAGTATGCAGATAAAGGGTTGAGTATTTATAGCATTAGTGTTCGCGCCACAGCGCGACGGATAACCGTCTCTGCGCCGGTCAATTAAGATGCATATTGGTGCAACGACTGGACAACGAATGATCGGCCAATCACCGCGAGTCGACAATTATACTAGACGAACCTCCTAGACCGCGGGATGACGCGGTCGCCCACGCAGTGTGCTTCGAGCATTCCGTGTGAATCCACGCGCGCCCGCGCAAGAATTCAGCCCGCGAACAACCACGACTACAGTGTTTGTGAATTAAGAGCGCTTGGTACCAGCTCAACTATTCCTTAAAACGCCTCCGATCAGTGCCTAGTGGAGTGACTTGTGTTGTGTGTTGCTGCCTTCAAGCCCGCGCCCCCTGCGCCCCCGCGCCTGCCTTCAGCTCCAGCCAGCTCCAGCCCGAACCAGGTAAGCCCCAGACATTCCCTTATCTCCTGCCTAACCCTTATTTCGCCGCTGTTACGGCGAACCGCCTTTCGCCGTAACATTTTGATCCTACGAGCCGGATACATACAGTTCACTAGTTTTTAAACCCTACCGTACACATTTTACTTTTTGCCTCGACTCGTGCCGCCACCCATACACGTCTACACAACTGCACACAACACCCACACAATGCACGCCAGCCCAAACACCGCTTACTGCCCTTACTGTAGGACTAGGGGGCATAGATTAGTAGCGTGCGCTGCCTACAATGCCCAGCCGACGCAGGGCCGGTGGGACTTTGTGGTGTCGCGCGAGCGCTGTCCCCGCTGCCTCGGACCGCATTACCCGGACGAATGCAAGTCGGTGAAGGCATGCCGAGTGTGTGGCATCGCAGATCACCACACATCCCTTCACCGACCGGACGATGCCACACAGCATTACCAGCCGGAATCGGCGGCGCGGTGGCTTCCGCCCCAACTGCGGGATACTCCGGCAAAGCGACCCACCGACAGAACGCTGCATGCGTCCTCGCATGCACAGCGGTCGCATGAGGGGTCGCAGGAGTAGGTACAAGTTACCGTAGACATTCAGCCCCACATTATTAATACAGTCCACTATTATATATATATAGGATAACTATTTCAGCCCATTAACTATTTCATTACATGTTGGTCATTCGACCCGTTAAAATAATATTTACTCATATTTCGTAGTTGTCACGTAACTCAATTTTAATTTCTGATTTTTAAATTTTATCGCGTAACATTCCTAATTTCATTACCTTACATGACCCTTTCTGCACGATAGACGTTGCAAAGTGCATTGCGAAATATTATTAACCTACCCACAAAAATAAATTAAGAACGTGTTCCAAGAACAGTGTTCGATTCGTGTTATATTTTTACTTACTAATTGGGTTGCACATATAACTTTAGGTACGTATAATACACCCGCGTCTAGACGACGATATTGTTGCTTTTCCCGTTTTATTTTGTAATGAAATTTTTATGGTCGTGTCGTGTTAAATCGGCTCAGATCTCGTGCATGCTCACCACGCGTGCCAAATAGCGTGCTTTATTTTTTCGCTCGTGTTAATTTTATATATTTTCTGCTTTTAATTCTTGCCTTGGCAATCGACTCAATCTCGTGAGTGCTCACCACAAGAGCATAGTACTTCTACACACGTGCACCCACACATCAGCCTGCAGCACACAAACACATGTAGTCAGCCCGCACCTATACGGTGCATGACATCAGACGCGCTTTTGCGCCCCCGCGCCGCCTGCGCTTCTGCGCCCCCGCGCCCTCTGCGCCCCCGCGCCTCCACGCCTTTGCGTTGACTGCGGCCCCCCCGCGCCCCCACGCCTTTGCGTTGACTGCGGCCCCCGCGCCCCCACGCCTTTGCGTTGACTGCGGCCCCCGCGCCCACACGCCTTTGCGTTGACTGCGGCCCCAGCGCTTCTGCGCCCCCGCGCCCCCACGCCTTTGCGTTGACTGCGGCCCCCGCGCCCCCACGCCTTTGCGTTGACTGCGGCCCCCGCGCTTCTGCGCCCCCGCGCCCCCACGCCTTTGCGTTGACGCGGCCCTGTGCGCCTATGCGCCTTCGGCGCTTCGCGCCCCCGCCCCCCCACGCCTCTGCGCTTACGCGCCCCGTGCGCCTATGCGCCTTCGGCGCTTCGCGCCCCTGCGCCCCCTGTGCTTCGTGACACAGGCTTTCAGCCCTCATACAATTGTACTCATACAGTCACACACGTGCATTCCTCCCAGCTCATCATATACACACCCACTCGACATTAACTCAACACAGCACGAATCAGGGCTGTAGTTCCCCTTTAATTTCCATTCCTTCCCCCCCCCTCCTACCCTCTGGGGCCCGGGAAGATGTTCGCGCCACAGCGCGACGGATAACCGTCTCTGCGCCGGTCAATTAAGATGCATATTGGTGCAACGACTGGACAACGAATGATCGGCCAATCACCGCGAGTCGACAATTATACTAGACGAACCTCCTAGACCGCGGGATGACGCGGTCGCCCACGCAGTGTGCTTCGAGCATTCCGTGTGAATCCACGCGCGCCCGCGCAAGAATTCAGCCCGCGAACAACCACGACTACAGTGTTTGTGAATTAAGAGCGCTTGGTACCAGCTCAACTATTCCTTAAAACGCCTCCGATCAGTGCCTAGTGGAGTGACTTGTGTTGTGTGTTGCTGCCTTCAAGCCCGCGCCCCCTGCGCCCCCGCGCCTGCCTTCAGCTCCAGCCAGCTCCAGCCCGAACCAGGTAAGCCCCAGACATTCCCTTATCTCCTGCCTAACCCTTATTTCGCCGCTGTTACGGCGAACCGCCTTTCGCCGTAACAATTAGTTTATGAAGGGTTAAGGAGTTAATAGTATGAAGGAGTATGATGTTGTAGGTTATTTGATTTATAGGAGTAGTGTAATAGTAGTATAGGGTTATTTAAGAGTTTATTATTTTAGTAGTTTGTAGTGACTTAATAAATTTCTCTCACGATAAGCAATTTCTGGTGTAGAATAGAGTGACTATTCTCATAAGCATTCGGAATTACTTAGTAGAAATTCTACCTAAGTAATGGATTGGAAATAGAGGGATTATCTTTTGCCTTAAAGTTTAATAAATAATTCCCTAATTCTTTAGATTATGAGGGAATGTTGTATTGTTGAGTATCAAGTCATAACGTGGGATAGTTGACATGTTATTTTGTTTCTTACGTTGTAATTGAGCCTCTTGATTTCTTGAGAGTTTTAAAGATAATGGTGTAGAATATTTTTTCCTATTGATAAGTTGATAGTATCTGCTTTGAGTCTTGTTATAAAGCCTAAGTATAAGAACGACTATCACACCCTTAGAGCGTTTGAATTTTTCTCTGCATTAACATGAAATATTTTAACATGCAGACTGATAAAGTTAGTTATGTAATTTTTATAAGGGTGATGTTTATGAGTCGTGTTAGTTAGTAATTTGGAGGATGATTCGAAATAGGTATATAGTTTTGACGGGTTTATATGTGCCAAGTTCTTCGAAGTTTAATTCTTCGAATAGCTAAATCCAAGACGGGTTTAGGTTGAATCATTCTTGTATGTATTATTTTTCCCGTTTCCGCTAGGATGTGTAGTGATGTATAGGAATGGGTAGAAATGTAAAAAAAAAGAGTTGGAAAAAAAATTTTTTGGTTAAAAATTTTTTTTTCCCAGGTCGGGAGGAATGTAGAGTTTATACCATGTTAGGGCGCTGGCTGGTTTTACTTTATAGTAATTTATAATAAAACGTAATTTGAAATGACAAGATGTCAAGCCGGGATTAGAAGAGAACGATCTGAAGTGCCAACATGGGTAGACTTGACCATGCTATTTTTATATTGTAAATATGTAATTGTAAATGTATATAAAAGTATACAATAAATGAAGTCGTATACTAATTATTTAGTAACCTTTATAGGTTGTTGTTATTCAATAACAAACGTCCCCCAACCTTTACGAGTTTTACAGTATCAATAAATCAGCTTGTTCC
Source organism: Scoparia ambigualis (assembly GCA_963921215.1). Taxonomy (NCBI): domain Eukaryota; kingdom Metazoa; phylum Arthropoda; class Insecta; order Lepidoptera; family Crambidae; genus Scoparia; species Scoparia ambigualis. Next base: position 24,491,646 of record OY992508.1, read on the forward strand.
CGCAGCCTAAACCTGGGCTGCAATCTATCAGAATCATGAGCTCGCTGCTCACCGGGGGTTTCAAAAGCATCCCGGCGTTGTGGCACACCTATAAACTAACACTAGACCAATAATATGAACTACCATTGTTTAATTTATTGTTTTCTACATTTAACAACATATAACACAATGCTCAACAATGATATTAGATCCGACTAAACAGTGAGTTTGGTGACAGTGGTGGTGAGGTGACACGCATGCCACATTGCTTACCTTGACTAAGAGCTTTGCGTTGCCTGGCGACAAAATTTGCCAAGGAGTGATTATAAAACCTACAGAATCGAATGTCTGGATTCCCAGTAAAAGATGACAGTCTACTAGTTAACAGGGAAACATTTGTGAACAATGATGCAGTAATACTCACGCGCTGGGGTAAGGTTATGCTGCGCGCGGGTCGCTTCAGGCGGCGTCAGGACCTGGTAATATCAGTACGGAATCCTGTAATTAAACCACACACTATTTACAATCTGGTCAATCACCCATCTGAAGAACCGCTCTAAATCCTCTTACACTTATTAACAACTAATTCCTACCTCCGTAAAATGACTCTCTCCGCGTCAACAATCTCCAGAGAATGAATTCATTTCAATCAACCGGATGCCTTAAAAAATGGATGGCTAGGCTAGAAATTTTACCCCATGATATGGTAATTAACGCCATTCTGTTCCGTGACATTTCCCTTCCAATCTACTAAAACGTGAAATATGTCGTTTTCACAACTCGTTCTGAAACTGAAAGAATCTGTCACTACTCAAACTACAAGAACTCGAAAAAATTTCAACGTTTTTCAATTTGAAATCCTTTTTTTATTATGTTCGACTAAATTTTTTAAATAATTACCCTGTTTTGATTTAGGAAAGTTCTCACTTTAATCTCTGGCAACCCCAGCCGAGACAATATAGATATAATCTACATTCCATTTTACGCAAGCCTCTCGTAAGTTCTAGATTAGAGTCCTTACAGAAAAAAAATTAGTTCCAATTCCGGATTTGTCTGAATTTAATTTAATTACCGAAAGCAAAATATTATAAATATTAATTTATTATGTAGTTTATAATTCGAACTGTTCCGGCGACTGTTAAAATTGAAGTGATAACATTAAATCTTTTTTTTATAGCAATTTTGCCACTCCTCAATGTGGGGTGCGCATTTTTTCACATAACTTTTTAAGTCCTATTATCGGAGATCCGAAAATATTTCTTTACATCATAATGATCATTCTTCATAAAAATATTTAATACTAACGATCGAAACCAATAATCATCAGAATTCATAATATCTCTAATCATACACCTTGTTTTTACATTTTTTTTTAAAATATATTTTCTTATACTAACCATCGAAACTCCTAATCATTCTAATACATAACGCCAATATTCATAAATTAGTTTCGTACTAATATTTGTTTTCATAAATTTCTTGGTCATAAAATGTTTTTATGAGCCACCCGCTATAAAGAAAATGTTAAGTATGCAAAACTATAGTTCCGTTGGTTTGGTTACACTTGTAATTTTAATAAATGTTGTGTGCATGGATGCATGTTAAATGCATGTTGCATGTTTTTTTTTAATACTGTATGCTTGTATGTATGCCTGCTTGCATGCTGCATGCTTGCTTGCATTCTACATGCCTGCATGCATGCTGCATGTTTGCTTGCATGCTTCAACCTCCAAGCTTACTTGCATGCCGGGGGATGCAGGGGAACTGGCCCCCCTGCTCGGGGGTGTTGGGAGCCTGAGGCCCCCCGCTATAAAGAAAAAGTTAAGTATGCAAAAGCATAGTTCTGTCAACTGACAGAACCTAACCTGACCTAACTAGGTTAGGTTAGACTTTTGACAATTAACGGAGGGGGGCTGCAGGCCCTGCGACCCACCCTATTTCTTAATCATAAGTGTGTGTATTAAAAACAATATTATGAGTTAAAATATTAATGACATTATTAAAAAGAAAATTATGATAATTGTCTGTTATGAATGAAACGAGCTTGGGAACAGTATTTTTATTTATTTATTTTTGAAATATTTACATTTTAACATAAAATATGACATTAATTTTTTTTCTGTAGCCCTTCAAAATACTCCACAATAATTTTTTAAAGATTCATAAACATGACCACGCACTATTGTTTTTGTGACAATCAACTACGCGCGAAACCCGCGGCGTGACGTCATCGGATACGTAATCGGACGCCCGCCAGGTGCGGGCGGCGAGAGCGGTGGCGGGGACTATCGGATAAGATGACGTCACGTCACGTCAGTCGAGTGCTAGCGAACTAAGCGAGGTAGTAGTGTTTTAACAAATTATTTATGTACAATAACTTTGTAAATACTTCTCGTATCAAAGTGAAATAAAAACTATTGGTTTTAGAATAACAACTTCTATAATGGTATAAAGTAAAAATGAACTTTTTTTTCATTTTTCCTAAGTCCATTATGAAAAAAAGACTGAAGTTTAAACTTATTCTTAGTAATGACAATATTAATAAAAAAATATGATAAATGAATGTTATGAGCTCCGATAGTAGTAATAAAATTTTATGAACAAAAAATATAATAATTAGGAAAAGTGATTATTATGAACACAAATAGGCAGTAAAACAAAAAATAGTAATAATAGTTTTATATGAGCCAATATGGACGCCCCAATGTGTCTATGGGCTGTCAGAAATTGTCTCCGGCAAATGTCAAAATTACGTTTGTAAACAAAATACAGAAATTATCTTATTTTTTTTTACTAATGGACAGTCTTGCCAAAACTTATTTGCAAAAACGCAAAAAAAAAGGTGTCTAGTAATGCATCAGCCAAAGCTTCATGTCATATTATGAAGAAATAATGGATTAAATTCAAACAAACTACAATATTTATTCACTAACAATGTCTACAGGTAATTGTTATTTTTAATTACTGCGAATCTATTTGTCGATTAGCCAAGGCAGACAGGGAGCAAATCTACAACGTAACAAAGTATAGGGATTTTAAACGTTCAACGATAATTATACCCTGTGTTTGAAAAACTTCATTAAAATTTATTTTTTTCTTCTTAGGTCGCTTAATTTTTTTTCACGTTTTATTTTTATTTAAATAAAAGCTTGTTTTTAAAAATGTCTTTTTATTTAATTTTTTTACATTTTGTGGCAAAAATTTTTTTAATAGATTTTGTGATATCGCTCTTTAGTATTCATAGGCATATGGTTTATATACACCGTAAATTAGATCTTTTGATAGATTCTTTCATTAAAATACCAAAAATATTAAGTTTTGTATATGTTTTCAAACAAGAAATAGCTCAAATGTTTGTTAGAAGATCCGAGTGCAAAACGCATCGCCATTTTTAATGGCTGGCAATAAACGGCATCCCGAAAAAAAAAAGTCTGGCAGCAGAAGAGGTTTAGATACTCAGAACAATAACTATTATTGTTCTGAGTTTAGATACATATGTTATTCCTTCCTTTGTCAGTTTCACATCAAGTTTAATTTATATTTATGAATTTCACTTTTTTTTAAATTTATTTATTTTAGATAAACTTAAAATATAACATTAAAAGTCTGCCAAACGGCGCATGCAGTTTATCGGCAGCAGTTCTCGTTAGATTACAAAATCAATTTTACATGCGTACGGTTTACAGCTCATCAGCACACCACTACACCACTATTCAGCATTTTCTTTATTTAAACATAAAGGGGACTAATTACTTGAACATAATATTGAAAATGTAGTAGGTAGGTAGCAGCTCCATGCACTGGCGACCGCACATTAAACTTAACCTTTTGTCACACATCATCATCACCATAAAACGACTATATGTTAATTTAAAATGTAAATATGAACACACCATGTAATGCAAGTGTCTTAGTCTACAATATCTTATAATTAGAAAGTACTAATTTAAACATTTATGTAAGATATTATTTTCTTACTTAATTTATATTATATGTAGCACCTAGGATACAAATTTAGATATAGTATTTTATTTAGATATACGTAATAAAATATTAAATTACTTTCTTACGTAATTTTTATAAATATTACCTAGAAGTCGATAGCCATGCCACACCATTAAAATTTATTATTATATTTAGTTATTTAATAATTAAATATACTCATGCAGACATATATTTTAATTTCAACTTCCAGACAAAACCGATAGGGTAATAAACATCATGGACAAAGGGAGAGGTAATGTTTTTTAAGTCTTATTTTTAGACTGTTTCTGGAGGTAGAATTCGTAATTAAATTCTCTGGCAATCCATTTATAAGTGTAGGTACAAGCCAGCTCCTCTCAGGTTTACCAAAATATTTTTTTATTTTAGGTATGACTAATTTATTTTTCTTAGACAAGCGGGTTGGATACGTGTGGACTCTCGTCTTTTTAAAATCGTCCTCGTCAAATCGTTCAACTAAAATTATTATATTAACCTTTTTTTCAATTGGCAATATTTTAGTTAACTTAAATAACTTTTCATAATTATTTTGTGTTGATTTTTTGGTGACTGTATCTACTAGGATTTTTAACATTCTTATTTGCAATTGCTTAATTTTATTAAGATGTGTAGTAAATGTGAGTCCATACGCACCCAATGCGTATGCTATCACAGCCTCAGCAAGTGCGAAATATAACATAAACATGATTTTTCTACTGACTACAGACTTTAGATTGTTCAATTTACATAATATCGATCTCAACTTCGTACATACTTTACCAATGTGTATGTTCCAAGTAAAATGGCTATCAATTGTTAAGACTAAGTATCTGTACGATGCGACCTGATCAATACTTTTGCATTTACAGTTCCGGGCATTATTATGTAGACATTCATACGTATGTCCTATTATAGATATATAAATTTCTTTATGGGGACTGTATGGTGAATAAATCGGCATGCATTTAGTTTTATCGATATTAATTATAATGCCATTATCGTGCGCCCAGCAAATTATATTATTAAAATCGCTTTGTATTTTATTCTGTATGTCCTTCTGGTGCGTGCCGCTGTACATAATGCACGTATCATCTGCGTACATGTAAGATTTACAGTTTTTTATTACATTTGTCAAGCTGTTTACGTGCATTATGTACCCGACCGGGCCGTAGACAGAGCCAGTTGGGACTCCATACTTAATGATACCTTTTTCACTTTGAGCTCCACATACCGAAACCTTAAGTGATCTATTTTTCAAATAACTACTGAACCAAGTCTTTATGGGACCTCTGATCCCGCATTCCTCCATTGCTCTTAGAAGGCCTACATGATCTAATGTGTCAAAAGCCTTTTTGAAATCGATATAAATAGTCATAACTATATCAATTATATCATAACTATAGATATATGAGAGATATATGTGGCTGTACTTCTGCCATGCCGAAATCCGTGCTGAACGTCAGATATTATTTGATGTTGCGAAATTCCGTAATTTGATTAACTAGTACTTTTTCAACAATTTTGTTTAAGACGTTCAGTATGGCAATCGGCCTATAATTAGTATACTCCTTGTGTGAGCCCTGCTTGGATATTGGTCGTATAATAGCCACCTTTAGTTCCTCGGGATACAAACCCTTTTTAAAACACATATTCACAAAATGCGCCAAAACAGGACTTATTTTATCTGTAATAAATTTCAAATCTGCAACCCATATACCATCAGAGCCTGGGGCTTTATCAATATTAACCCTTAACCGGAATCGCTATTTTGATCAACGTAACTGGAATTGTGGGTCAATTTGGACCCAGAAATCAAAACCTATATATTTCTTAGATTACTTCAGATTACAACCTAAACGGGGCAGTTTAGTAATAAAACAGGGTTTTTAAAGAATCTAAATCAACATTTATTAATAAAAATATTAATATAAACAAGTATTTCAAAATAAACACTTAAGCCCTATATAATATTTGGCAAGAATTTTTGAGTATCTCACTTTGACATGATATATAAATATATAAAAAAACACAATTATTTTACTGGGTTTTACGTATCTTCCCCTTAGCAAAAAAAATATTTTGAGAAATTACTGTAATACATAAAAAATGACATCTTATATAATAACAACAAAATTTCGTCTATCAGTCTTTGAAATCTAAGTATGGCACTTGATGCATAACATTTTATTTTATGCATAATGTTTTCAGATGTATTTAGAACATCTGTCATACTTTTGCTATTGTTTATTTAACTTTTTTGGCCCACATAAATAGCATCTTCCCCTTTTTCGTGGTCCAGTTTCAGATAAAGATGCATTTTCTTGTAGCAAGTTTTGTGGCTCTTCAATTACTGGCGCTAAAAAATTGTCAATCCTAATCTTCAAATCCGTTGAAAACGATCGATACTCCGTCTTTCTCTCAACCATAAATCGCTTGATCAATTCCAGCCGTATTTTTTTATGTACTGATTACGTTTTATTCGTTTTCCACGATTTGTAGCTTTCCACAAAACAAATCCGTTCGAAATTGCAATATCCAGTATGGCTGAAAGTATTACATGCATTGGCGCATTTTTGGTCTAAAGCATCATCACCTCCTTTTGTGCTTTATAAAATTCAATGATTACTGGTTTTCCACTTTCTTCATTGATCGATTTGTCATGATGCATCGATGAGATAATTATTGAAAATCGCTCAAACATTCTGATACGGCATCAATTTCTTTTAATAATAATTCGCTGATATCATTTTCATTTAAATATCTCGTCTTATTCTAAGAAAATGTCTAAAACAGAGTAAAAGTTACGTAACAGAAATCGTGGGTCCAATTGGACCCAGCGAAAGCACATACCACCTCTTCCAGTAAACTTCAAGCGCCAAACGTCCAGCCCCCGCCGCACCTTGCGACGTAATGAGAATACGTAGAAGCGCAAGCGTCTGTATGCCTGCGTTTAAAAATTAATCAGATTCTTTATGGTCGCTGGGTCCAAATGGACCCACGATTCCGGTTAAGGGTTAAAATTATTAATGATCTTAGCGATCCGATCTGCTGTTACTGGCATATACCTAAAATTTACTTGACTTTCCTCAACATGGACCTTCTATCCAAAAAAATGGTGTTGCATTTATGTGTTTAATGTTAATTTCTTCTGTGAATGTATGGCAAAAAATATTACATATTGTTTCTTTCGAATGCTTGCAAAGCATGTATTTATCTATTAAACTATCTACAGATGTTCTATTTCTACCTAGCCAATTGTTTATATTGCTCCAAAATTTTCTCATATCCCCGTTGAATTTTATAATACTGTCCTTTCTGTGTTTATTTTTAGCTTAATTTATTAGTTTATTGGTAAGATTCCTTAATTTAGTGAATTCTAGCCTACGATTATTGTTATTTGGTTGCGATTTCCATAACCTAAGGAGATTGTTACTTTTATCAATCATTAATTGCAGTTGTTTACTTACCCAAGCTTGATTACAGCGTTTACTTAATACTTTTTTTTTCACAAAAACTATCTTTATAAATACTTTTAATTATGTGTACTAGTTTTTCATACAAGTTAATTGAATTATCTATACAAATCAATTCAGACCATTTAATCAACTGCAACCTCTCACGAACAGAGCTATTGATAATACATAATTTATTGCTAGTTATTGATATGTTGCTACACAAATAAGCTGACAAACCTAGTAATGATCGGCTATCTTCGTTCTAACGGTATAAGCGCACAGTGGGGCACCAATTGTTGCATTTCGCACGAAAACGTGGTCGATGCAGGACACAGTCACGCGCTCCGCCGCCGCTGTTATACTCGTACACTCCCACGTTACGTCTTGTATAGCACACTGCATTCCAAACTCATACATCTTATTGAGATATCTTGTCGCAATGGTATCCTGCTGTTGTTCTAAAATTTTAATATTTACGTCACCCAATAACAGTATGTCGTTGGATATATTAGTTAGAAATCCATTCATTTCATGTAAAAAACAAGTTTTGTTTGTATTTGGTGGCATCTATATATGACTACGATCGTGGTTTTATAATTATGAGTAGACAGCGCTCCAGTTAACATTTCACAGCTCTTCATTTGCATTTGCTGTTGTGTAAACGTAACAGTATTTTTTGCGTTTTCTGAGAGAAGATATATTTACGTGGATAATGTTTAATGACGCATTTTTCTGGTTTACGTAATGACAACATGTTGGTGTTTCAATAAATCGAGCGTATTCTATATCATTTAGTTGTAAACTATATTGATCTTCATCAGACGACATTTTTCTTGTTAATATTTAATAAAGAGGTGAACTTATTTTCGTTTTTATGACTACTCTTTCTTTTGTTCTTTTTCTTTCTGTAAAAAAATATTCGATATCACTATTTTATTTTCATATTCGTTCCTTTTAATAAGTACTTTTGAGTACCCAGATAAACTTGTATGTATCCTTAAGCTTCATCTTCGTGGTCCAAAAAAGTTATCGCAAATGACGCGTTAAGTTTTCATTTATTTATATACGCGTTTTATTCTCGTTTCTGAATATCGAGTCATTGGTAATGTTATTTTTTTTACATTTGAGCCAGTTCAGGCGAGTTTTACTTGAGCGAAGGGTAACTATTATAGGCCGTGGTGCTCTGCTGCTACCTCCTGGAATTCGATGAGCTTTTTCTACTTTTTCTATTTTTAAGTTTAACTCCCCTAAAAATTTCCCCTAAAAGTTTAAAATTTCCCCACAACCTCTATCACATTTTCTTTCTCAAATGTTTGCACGTTCACTAGTTCAATATTCATTTCAAGTTCCTTCTGTTCCATTTTCATCACTCGCTTTTCCAGAGCTTTATTAAATTTTTCCAGGTGGGCACTTCTTTGCAACAGGTCTTTAATCTGGTTTTGTTCTTTTTCGTTTCCTCCATGCATGTCTGCCTAGAATTTTCCAAATCTTCATACTTAGTGCTTAAAAGTTCAACCGATTTTTCAATCTCCATATTAGTTCTCTTCACCTCTGTAATCTGGTTTTTTATCTTAAGCATATTTGATTGCATGCACTTGTAGCGAGTTTCTTGTTCTTCTATCATGGTAGTTAGTAAGTTAGTCAATGTGATCATCAGTTCTTGCAATGCCAGTAGATTGTTATTTACTGTATGGCGGCCTGATGTCTCCTGGGTACGTGAGGAGTCGCTATCTGTATCTTCTTCGAGCCGCTTCTTACGTGACTGAACCCACTTATCAATAGTGTCCTATTTATCCTTCAATTGATGTAAGCTTGTGTCTGAGCCGTACATTTTTGTAGTAGTATGTTTCGTCGGCGTTCGTTGGGTGTTCATAATTTTTCCGTTGTAGGCCTGTTTATTGAGCGCAAGTGATAATGCCGGTGGGTGAAGCACACGTATAAAAAAGTTATGGGCGGTTCCAGGATAGTTGTCGGGGCGGGGCCGCGTGCGCGTACGTCACCGCGGTACCTGTCGACACTACACTGCTCCTCTTTTGTTGTAAAGCGTTGTCCTTGTCACTTTTGTAATTAGCTTGACAAGCGTTCGTCTCTTACCAGATCCGCGGAGAACTTGATCACATACTTGTTACAAAATATATAAAAAATAATAAACTCACTTACTAAATGAAAAAACTTTTTTTGCACGATTGACTTAAAATTTCGTTTATGGATTACATTGATGACAAATTAATAATCTATTGAAAATATAAAAAATATATTGCATTTGTTGCAAAGCCAGAAAATGCCGTGTCATAAACGACACAGTAAGAGAATGTACTACTTACTAAGTAATTTCATATTTTGATTTAAGTCGGCTTTGTAATAAATACAAAGACATAAACAAATTTCAATATTTAAATCAATAAAAAGTATTGATGATGATGATGATACATAAGTATTTCTTTTTAGATTTAAGATATGCTTAGAAACGTGTATAAGGATGCAATTTTACATTACATACATGCAAAAAATACTACTTTTATGACAGATACCACAACGCAGTTACTAAATGATCATTATGAGTATACTGCAATTTTCTTCTTCTTCAACTTATCATCGGCCACTATTAGACCTACGCTTCTTCGGTCTTGATGTCATCGGAACAACGAGCAGAAAGATGTCCCACATTCCCGTTCTTGGTCTCAACTCCGTAATAAAGTGCAGTAGTTCTATCTTTCATCACCACGATGACAGATGTGGCCAGCCTACAGTCACTTCATCCATGCTACACGATTCCCGATATCGGTCACATTTGGCGTTGTCTGATGATTTCGTTTGTCAATCAATCACCTATGGTTATTCCCAGCATACTGCGTTCCATCTTTCTTTTAGCGACTTTGACGTTGGCGTACGAACTTGGGTGGCCAGAGCACATGTTATTGAAGTTCATTTTTCAAGTTTTATTTTTCAAACTATTTTATACTAATTGGTAAAACTATTCTTGAATTAGATGCTATTGGTTCTGTAGCTTGTATTAGAATGGGATATTCCTGGGATTACGATCATTTACAGAAATCATTTACAGAATCGATACTATTAGAAAGTTGTGCTAGAGATGAAAAGTCACCTGTTCTATTATCAGAAGAATTTCAGCAGGTGCTCTGCGCTGGGATTCAGGGAGATTTTGAATTAGCGTAGTCGTTATCTGCAATTTCCGCGTCACAAATTTCTGGTCGCACGATAATTATAGAACCTGTACAATTAAACTTATTAAACTTTCCTACACCTACACCAATTATCTAGCCCAAGAGAAGCTTTGCTATGAAACTCGTTAAATGGTTACTAGACAACGGATAAACATACCTAAAATACATAAATACGTACTTATTATACATAGAAAACACCCAAACCCGAGACAATTTAGAAAAACAATAATTTCTAAATTTATTGAATGAAATGTTATAAAATCACTTATCTTTTTATATTTACGAGCAATATAGGAATGATATTTTAGTAATCACGTCATAAATAAACAAAAAACGCGATAAAACAGTATATTAACTAACCTTGAATTACCCATTGAAATTATCATAAAATTAAACCTTATTTCACACAAGTATATTAATTGCAACATGCAGTAACAACTTCACATTAAGCAGTTTACGGCCCGAACAGTAAAATGCGACACAAGAGAAAAAAACAAACAACCCTCATGAAGTTCTAAATACATATTTTTTTAAAGTTGGTGTGTCGTTAAAGTCACGGTAGAAGCAAGTGGGTTAATAATATCGGTACATATTAGACAGCATCAACTTGTTGGACATAATAAAGTTTCGATTTCTTTATACCTAAGTAAATAACACACATAATTAAATACATAAACCTTACTTACGACTCTTTATCACCAAATGGTTAGTCAAAGACTTGGCACTAAGGACCGCCAAAGCAGTCCACTTACTCAGTACACGTTTCATCAAATAATATTAGGTATATTATGTTATAACAATTATTTTATGATTATAATTGACCGCACCCTTGTGTCTTCTAACGTCCTGCGTGTGTACTGGTAGCCTAAAATCTACAGAAAAACATATTGATGGGCTCACGAAAGTTCTCCGTGAAATGCTCAGTGCTTTCTGTAAGATGCCTACTTACATCTGCACTTTGAAACCTACTTAAGTTCAAAAGTTATTGGTTTATGAAAAGCGTTGTAAGCATTTCATACTAACATCGACGAAATAGTAAATTATCGAATTAATGAGTTACCGGCTGTAAGGTTTGTCAAAATGTGCAATAACGTTGACATCGCTCTAATGAAGAAACATCGTACTATGGAGTTATCGACATAACGAGTTCAATATAATAAAAATCTAAACTTTTAAACTCAACAAAACGTTTCGAAGCGTTTGACACAGTTGCACGAGGTGTGCACCTCAAATGGCTACAGAATTTGCTGCTATTCCAAATCAAGTTAAATTCATCTTATTTAGATTTAAGGTTCAAGAATCTTTATTCTTATTAGGAACTAACAAAAATTCACTTACTATAAGAAGATAAAATTTATACTAATATTATAAAGCTGAAGAGTTTGTTTGCTTGAACGCGCTAATCTCAGGAACTACTGGTCCGATTTGAAGATTTTTTTCAGTATTAGATAGCCCATTTATCTAGGAAGGCTATAGGCTATAATTTGTTTAGGTACAGGTACGGATTGTAACCCGTGCGAAGCCGGGCGGGTCGCTAGTAATAAATAAAATAAGAACACTAGACCGCCTCTTTGGTCTAGTTGCTAAGCCACCGGTATTAGACCAAGACGTCTTGGGTTTCATTCCCGGCGGGGAAAATCATCCACCTGGCTAGCTACCACCATATTATCTAAAGTCTGGCACCGTTACAACAATGTTAGTAGCATTGTTGTGTTCCGGCTGTTGAGAGATAACTTAAGAGGGTTTACGCATTTCGGTTTGTATGGGAAACCGAAATGTGTAAACTCTCATAATAATTACCCAGTTGGTAAGGATTCCGGGTGAAGCGCGCCACTTTCGCCCTTATTGTCACTTACCCTTAGAATAATAACATATAGAAGGTAAGTCCGCGCGCCCATTTTGAGTACTTTTTTTGGAGCCTGATATGGCTCCAAACGCCGAGTTTTCAATGTACACTACGGAGTTACAAGGGTACGTGTGCGTGTCGCCGAGCGCAAGCAAGTAATCGTCACGAAAGTGTGAATCGGTTTAGTGCTTCACTTTTGACAGAGCGCTTGTATGAAGACTATCTTTCTATACGTTATTATTCTAAGCACTTACCATTAGGAGAGATGAAAGCCAAGCTCTTACACGTAGTAGATAAAAAAAAGCTCTTAAACGTAGCGGATAAAAAAAAGCAAAAGACGGATGCAAAAATATGAAGTACGCGCACAATCGCACAGCGTCAGATTTTTGTTGTATCACACACATATAATCTCGACTAGTATCCCCGATGAGTTAGTCAGAGACTAGTCAATGAAGACCGCAAAAGCAGTCTCCTGCCATAGTCTACTTTTCACCAAATAGCGTCCGCACCATGTGCTCAGCGTGACAAGTGGTGAGCCCATCGCCGCTCTAAGCTATTGGATGTATGTGCAGTCTTTTGTCCATTAGTCGCCTTTTACGACACCCAAGGGAAGAGAGGGGGTGGTAGTATTCTTTCGGCTCTACGCGACACGGTTATACGCAATAGTTAAATATTATTTTATACAATAAACAGAGGAGTCTCTAAAGAGAAACTGCGTGCCTGTACAAACATTAAAGAAGCTGAAAATGCAAAAGTACCAATGTATCAGTTTAGAATCTATAAAATAACTCAGCCACTATATAAAAAGTCTCTTTAATTAAAAAATAATGTGCACATTTGTATAGATAACTCACAAGAAAAAAAACATTCTATTGCAAATCCGTGCGACAGATTACGGTGTCAAAATTATTGAAGAAACTGAAACTGCAATACTACAACAGCATAAGTTGTAGCAAGCATGCCGAAAGACAGCGGCAAAGTCCCGTCCACGGAGAACAATGAAAACGGATTCATTTTGGAGAATTGGTGGCGATTCACTCGTAACACATTCTTCAACATCTTTTTTGACTCCTCTGAAACAAATGTCAGGACAATTATCTATAATACTTCATTGCTTCGTTCTCGATATTAGTTATAGATAACTTGTAGTAGCGCGTACTAGCTCGCGATTCATCCACTATTGTATAAAAAAAATACCTATAGGTATTATATCTAAAATTATATAAAACGATTTTTTAATTTAATTCTAAAAAATTAAAAAATAAAAAGTTATTTTTAGTTTTGGCGACACGTCAATCGCTACAAGGCAATGCTTGTCATTCGCGATTCAGTGCCGCGCCGTTCACCACGTTTTCCCGTTCTTTTTTTTCCTATTTCAGAATAGTTGCTTAATAATTGTTGTAATTACTTCCTATATGCCTAAACGAAAACATTTAAAGAACGAAGACGGTGATAAATTGTGGAAAAAGTTGAAACGTATGGAAAAAATATTTAAAAAACGTAAGATTCGTCTGCGTCGTAGAAATTCAAGTTCGTGATTTAACTACACCGAGTACCAAAACTATTCCGTCAATAAATGAAGGTTAGTTATGTAGCTAATTTCATTTTGTTTTTAACTATGTTATAACTTTTGCAATGTGCATCGCTCGTGACGTACTGACGTTAGGTGCTTTTGCCTTGTATACCTACATACTTAGATGAATGATTGGTCTCGCTGCGCAGCGCAGCGAGACCATTGGTAAACTGGTAAATAATAAACTGAAATCATTAAATAAATTCATAAATAACCAACATTTTAAATTGGAAGATCTGAGAACCACCATAAAATTATTTTCTAGAGACTGCTACATGATATCTATAGACTTGAAAGATGCATACTTTTTAGTGAGAATTTGTAAAGATTAAAAAAAAAATTGCACTTTGAATTTGTGTTTAAAACATACGAAATTAATGTTTTACCTTTTGGTTTAAATACCGCACCATTTGTATTCACGAAACTAATGAAACCGGTCATGTCACATCTCAGATCATTAGATTTACAATCTACCATATATTTAGACGATGTGTGCTTAATAGGGGACTCCTAATAGTGAGTGCTTAAATAATACTCTCCACCCAAGATGTGTCTTAGAATCCCTAGGTTTTGTAATAAATGAGGAATAGAGTTCTCTTATTCCGAGTCGTACTTGCCGTTACCTTGGTTTTATGGGTAATACACAGTAAAAACTTCCATGTGCGTCTTCCAGAAGAAAAAAGACTGGCAATTAAAAAATAAATACTTTTAAGGTAACAAAACCAACGACTATTCGCAACTTTGCTCGCCTTATTCTTCTTACAACTGCATGTCCTGCGGTTCAGTAATAGGTGAACTTACACCAAAAATTTGGAAAGGCATAAATACTTAACATTATTGAAAAATGACGACTATGATAGTTACTTTAACGTACCATCACAAGAAATCCATAGTGACCTAGTGTGCTGGTTAGAAACTTGTTCTTCTAATTCTGTCAATCCGATAAGAACAGATGATTTTGCCATGGATATTTTTACTGATGCAAGTAAAACCGGGTGGGGGGGGGGGGGGCATATGGCGAGTATGCCGCCAGTGACCTTTGGAGTGATATTGAGTGGCGTTCCTTTAACGATTATAATAGTTTATGGTTTATGGACGGCATGGCATTAATTAATGCCATATGTACATAAAAAAAATAAAAAATTGGTTGCCTGTAAAGTCGGTATACGGGCGAAAGTTTTACGTGACAACGACTTTGAGTGGTAAAATAATTTTAATGTGAATATTCATTCGTATAGTAGGAAGAAGGATGAAATAATAGTAACAATTTAAAACATTTATTTAAACAAAGAATTATATTTAAAACATAGTTGAGTGGGAGAGAGACGCAAGGCATTCGGCGGGCCTCTCTCTCGTTCGGTGACTCATCGTAACGTTACCGAGCGTTACACTTTTTCATAAGTGACTCCCAGCCGCAACCTAATTTAAGACGTTGTCACGTCAAAATATCTACCCGTCGTACGGGGGTTAAATTGTAGTATTTTGTCATTGGTTTAGATTTTTATTTTTCATACAAAATAATTTAATATTCAATGGGCAAAAACTGTATCACACTGTAGATGCCTCGATTAAATAACTCACACAAGCGACTGCATTGTGGATGTCCTCGCACTCACGCTCACGCAGAGAAACACACACAGCTACACATGCAGTGCAGCCTGTAGGCTTACTCTTGAAACAGAATTGCATTAGTCAATTTCCAATCACAAATCTAAAAAATGTCAAATGGCACTTTTATAAGCGACAATAGCGCCACATTGGAATTAAATTGCGTGGAAATTGATTGAACTAATTATTATCGAGATAGCGTTCCGGAATTATCTTTACTTATCCCAATATCGATACATATTAATCGCATTGGAATTGTATTAAGATTGAGTTTGCGTTCTAGAGTAACCCCCCTGAGCCAATCACAAGCTTGCGCGCGATGGCGTGCGTAAATGAGCATTCGTTCTCGCTCGCTCACTGACATTTAGTAGTACGTACGGTACCTAACTAGTATCTCGTTTTTTTTCTGATAACCTACTAGGCATCATAATCAGCCTATAACCGTCACACTGCTGGGCACAGGCCTTTCCACATGGATGATATCAAATGGGGACATTGGGCCATAACTTACCATGCTGACCCAATGCGGGGTTGGTGGGTTCAAAATCAAAATATACCACTTGTGCTTAGTCTTCATCAAATTTGTTGGTAAATGACGACAAAACCATTTACCTGGAATGAGAGAGTTGCAGAACAGCTTATCGCTTCGGTTTTATATTATCATACTGGGCAAGTTAAAATAAGAAATACAGTTTATTGTAGTTGGTATTTTTTATTGAAAAACCATTAAAACACAAATTGTGATTTTTTATAGTTATAAGTTGTTAAATTACGTAATGACCAATAAAAATAAACCCTTTAATATTGTTTCCTAAAGTTTACGCGAACAGTACACTTTTAATTACACTTTGCAATACCTATGTAAAAGTAAAATTAGACGCAAGTAATATTCGTTTAAAACTATTTTTTTAAACCCTTATTAATGTTGCAATAATCAACTTACAATATACCCAACAAAATAGTTGTAACATGAAACACATTTTATGAAATCAGTACATTTGTTAATTTTCATAGGTTTACCTATCTTAGTAAGTTGGAAGTACCGATTTATAATAATTTCTAATCACAACATGACAATATAAATAATTGTTTTTTTTAAGACTAAGAAAGCAGTGCTTAGGTTAATTATGTAGGTAAGTATTAAAGTTACCGTAATAAGTTTCTTCGTACTCTGGGCTTTGGTAAAACGCCAACTAACCATACTTCATCTTATTCACTTAATGACCTCAACTAACACTTTAGGTCAACTACCTCCCTATCTGACTCCGTATCTCTCTACTATTTGGTCTATTACTTCCACGGCTCTTCCTACCAGTGATTTTTTTTCCGGCCGTTATTTGAAGAAGATGTTTGAAAAATTGTCTCTCCATTAAATCCAGGGCGGTGGGATGTGATGAAGTGGGTTTTTCATATTCCATACTTTATGTTTTCACGTTCATTCTTAATTATTCTCTCTCCTCTTGTACGTTGCCCTCTGCTTGGCATAAAGCTATTGCAATCCCCCTACTTTAAATCCCAAATCCCACTTGTTTAAACCACTTTCGACCTATTTCCATATTACCTTTTATTTCTAAGACCCTTGAAGCTGCTGTCCACAGCCAACTCTCTTCTTTTATTTTCCAACATAATCTTTTAAGTCCTTTCCAGTGTGGGTTTTGACCTGGACATAGCACCACCACTGCTCTGGTTAATGTTTTGGAAGACGTTCGCAACGGCGTGGAGAATTGTTTGTTGACTGTGATGGTTCTAATAGATTTCTCCAACGCTTTTAACACTGTCAACCATGACATTATCTTAGCTATCCTCTCCCATATTGGACTATCATCTTCAACTAGGATTTGGTTCTCCTCATATCTTCGTGGTCGTCAGCAAGCCGTTCGGGTCGATCAGTCTTATTCTGACTGGTGCGAGCTGACTGCTGGTGTCCCACCGAGCGGTATACTCTCTCCCCTTCTTTTTTCACTTTTCATTGACTCTCTCACTGCTCGACTTCATTCCTCTTACCATCTGTATGCTGACGATCTCCAATTATACATTCAGGTCGATAGAAGTAATTTAAATCGGGCCGTCGTCGCTGGCCTCAACGAAGATCTTGTTGTTATTGGCAACTGGTCCAATTGTTATGGCATTTCCGTCAATGCCGCTAGTGTCACGCAATTTTCATTGGTAGTTCCCGGCAGCTGTCCTTTATTGATTTAAGCTCTGTGTCTGGTTTAGTGTTCAATGGGGATTGCATATATTGCGTATCAGACCCGAGTCAAGAACCTTGGCCTCCTTATTGACTGCTCTTTCACTTGGGAAGATCATGTTAACGAGATTTCTCGCAAAGTGGTCAATTCGTTACGGTCTTTGTACAGGTTGATTTTTTCCCCATCCAGCACCAAAATCGCCCTGGTACAGGCTCCTGTCCTCCCTATCCTTGACTACGCTGACGTCTGTTTTTCTGACACTAATCAAAATCTTCTCAATAAGTTGGATCGCTTGCTAAACAGCTGTATCCGATTTGTCTTCGGTTTACGTAAGTTTGACCATATTTCTCACTACCGAAGTCAACTTAAATGGTTGCCTATCCGTGAGCGCAGGAACCTTTATAGTTGTCTGTTTGCTATTTAATATTTTAAATGATCTACGTAACCCCGGTTACCTGAAATCTAGGTTTCAGTTTCTGGGAGCCTCTCATCAGCGCGACCTTCGCTCCAGTAGCAACCTTACTCTCCAAACTCCCGCTCATCGTACTGGCTTCGTCTCTAGCTCTTTCACTCTTTCCGCTATTCGTCTCTGGAATGCTCTGCCAATGCATAATCCGTCTGTAGTGTTTAAAAGACTGGTGCGGGAGCACTACTTAAACCCCGTTTAGAAGTCACACTATCTGATTTTTATTTTTCTTTGTTATGTATGTATTTATTAATGTATGTGTTTATGTATGTATTGTATGTTTATTAGTATTTTACAGTAGGTATTTATGTAAGTATTTTAATTAGTATTTATGTAAGCCCATCCTTTTGGTTTACTGTTTGTAATTGTTGTTATTAATCTAACTGTATTTAATATCGCCCAACTTCAAGTCTCCCACATCCTTTCCGGTAGACTGGTAGAGAATGCCTTGTGGCGTTAAGTTCACCTTTTGCTGTTTAATTAGTAAAGAAGAATAAATAAATAAATAAGATAACTGATGTTAAAATTACCTACAGCTGCTAGGTTTCCTTAGTCCACCGCGCTAGCTACTTTCCTATTACCCTTTTATGTAAGCCTCAGAGTAACAATCTTTGTTATTTTAATGTAAAATAAATATATTTTTAATCATTTAAAACGAACCATCGTAACTACGAGAGCAATAATACACATTGCAACATTTCGCCCGTCCCTAGTTACACGTGTCGGCTTAAGTGAAAGCGATGGAGCGAGCGCGTGTTGTTCCGTTCGTGCATGCATCTTGGCTATGGCCAGTCTGATAAGAACTTCTGTGCGTGAATGAATATTGCAAAAATGCCGTACCGATATTCTAATGTAGATTATTTTAACATGGTCACGTCATGTTATCGTGAAGCGAACCCTCGCTGAAGCGGTAAGGCTTTACCAGAGTGTACGGTGTGCCCGAACTATCTTGGGAGATGAGTGAGCAGCGATTCAGTGAATTTTATGACTCGTGGTGATGCTGGAAGACCTCGCTATTTGCTACAGCTAAAAGAAAGCATATTGGATTTCTTCGCGCGCCATCCAACCGACAGTACACGCGATGCAGCGGCTGTCTTTGAAATCAGTGACTTTTATACGTGGAAGGTGCTGAAACGGGAAGGGCTGCATCCGTTCCACTTCGCGCGAGTCCAGGAGCTCATGCCACAAGACTTTGCACCACGAATGGCACTTTGTCAATGGCTCCGGCGAAATAGGCGGTGCAAAATTTTGTGGACTGATGAAAGCACATTCACAAGAGCGAGCATGTTCAACATCCACAATGCCCACCACTGGACTGAGAAAAACCCAATATTGGCGCGCCCAGACCATTTTCAACATAGGTTCAGTCATAGAATAGGTACTTACATAATAATACAAGTGTTCAGTGTTAATGTGTGGGCGGGAATCAGGGAACCAACTTCTCGATCCAGTTTTTCTAGACCGGCTCAACGGGCAAGCGGCTACATACTTAAGCTTTTTACGAGTGAACCTGGTGGAGATGCTCGCCGACGTGCCTATCGGACTGCGTCGGAGGCTGCATTACCAGCTTGATGGAGCGCCGGCGCACTACGACCGCAACGTCCGCGCGCATCTCACAGGTATCTATGAAGATCGTTGGATTATTGCTCGCAGTGCGGTGGACCGATCGTATGGCTAGCATGCTCACCGGACTTGACGCCGCCGCTGGACTTTTACGTGTGGAGTCGTGCGAATTACTTGTGTATGGTCACGATATGGCCGTACCAGTGCCGAGCAGTTACGTTTTTTTATTTGATTTGTAAATAATAACTTTGTAAATAATTTTATTTTGTACAGTCAGCACATGATCATCCTATACAAAACTGTCAAACTTCTTCAAACGATTTTAAACTTTACCTTCAACACGTCAGTTTGTCATTGTGATAAAAATGTGTCTGTCATTGTACTTTTGATAAACTATTTTAAATAAAATGAATTTTATAATCCTACTACGCAATCCTTCTACTAACCCGCATTAGGCCAGCGTGGCAGGTCACATGCATGGCCCAGTCTCCTCATGTGATGTGGTCTGTGTGGGAAGGCCCGTGCTCACCAGTGGGACTTTCATACTGCTGATGATGAATACCATTTCATGCTGATGATGAATACCATTATTTTATTACTAATAGTTCTGATCCGCCTGGTGGGTAAACTTCAAGTAATTGATTGTTTTTTATGATATTAAAAAATTCACATTTTAACATTTATTTAATATCATTCTCTGTAAAAGAAATTCATAAAAAATAACTCTTAACTACCTACTGTCTATCACGAGCACCGAGTTTTTTAGAGCGCGGCATACGCATAACCTATGTACTCGTAAAAAGAAATTGGGAGACCTCCCGCCCGTCCCGTGCGTGCGTAGAGACCGACGACGCTTTAAAAGTGAGCACACATATTCACTTTCATCAATGTATGAGTGAGTGTGCAATGGCACCTCGTGACGTAGGCGGTTAGGGGCATGTCATGTGTAAACAGAGTTCATTTACCGAACGCGTGCGCATGTAGTAGTGATCAGCTGAGTACAGTATGAAGTTTTACGTATTTCTGTTTATAACTATTAATCATCAATTACTCTAAAACTAGTGTATTAATTCTAATGTTTTTTGGGCAAAATATTTTGCCCAAAAAACCTGTACTTTAAAAACCGCCACTGATTTATTAGAATATAGAAAAAAACTAAGTTTTTAGAGGTACAGACGATAAACTAAAAAAACCTATAAGAGAGTTTCAAGCCAAACGTTAAGCCGATGGATCAAGGATACGCTGTTCAAAAGCAGTATTGATACCTCAGTCTTTTCTGCTCATTCGACGAGACACGCGTCCACCTCAAACGCTCGACAATTAGGTGTTAAGGCGAGTCCTTTCGAGCGCTTCTCTCTCGCTCTCTCGACGGTACGGGACAGGTATAACAGCGAAATGGCGCAAAAAGGCGTCTTTTTTAAAGAAATAATTTTTTCGTTTCGACTTTTAATTGGTCTGTTTTCTTGATGTTTTATAATGAAGTACATCTAATCGCGTAACAAATTAGCACATTCTTAAGGCTTCTTAATATCCTTCAGTGTATCATATATTTTTTTATAAGAGCGTAATTTCTATTAAATTACACACATTAACCATTTGATTTAGCAAAACAGTTTTGCCCGCATTTACCGATGACTCGCCTTAATATAGATTTAATTAAGAACACTGCTGGTTGGAGTGGAAATTTTAATGCTGTCGCTGAATTCCATAGAAATATCATAAATCATAATGATCCTCGAGAGTTCGCTGTCTCGATTCTAAATAACAATAATTTACTCTAATGTACGAACTGAAACTAATTGAGCATTTGGTGGAAGAGCCCAGCTCGCCTGGTTATTGACCACCGTGCGGCAGTATACGCTCGCCAAGGGATCTGTGCTCGTCGCAGGTTGCGTTCCGGGAACAGCGCCGCACTACCCGAGCCAGAGAAGCGGCTATTGTTGCAAACAGCGGACCAGAGAGTTCTGCCGTGGAAGCATTGACCGGGAGGGAGACGAGACTCGACACGCCGGACAGGGAGACCCGTAGAACCGATTGTGCCGCTGACCGCCCGTGGCATATTACAGGGGCCCTACCGGGGCTAACCACCTCAGGAGACTGCTTCACCAGGTCGCGCATCATTTCGGAGTGGATCGTCGTGCCGGTTGGTGACCGGAAATGGTGGAACCCGGCGACCACTTCCGGGAGGGTATAGGGGCCCTTCCCTCCGGCGTGTCGGCTGTGGTTGCAACGATCTTCCAATTGTGAAGCGGAAGACTCTCGCTTTGTTCATTTCTTTGCGGTAGTAGTGGCTAATTGTTCACGTCCCTTTCTTCCCCTTTTCCAATGACAGTGCATAAAAAGAATGCAGGTAATACAGCGGCTTCCTCCTCTCCCACCACTAATTCGCTGTTTGAGGTGGAGTTCACTAACATCCGTGGGCGGTATTCTGCCGTTTCGCAAAACACTTTTCGTCAAATTTCACTTCCCTAAAACTAATAGCAAAGTTTTATTTCCCAAATGAATCTTTAGTAAATTTTCGTTTCGTATTTAATGTACTTGGTCAAACAATCATTTCGCTTCATTTTACTTGGGCACGTTTAGCAAACGTTTTATTTTGTCAAATAAATTCAAAAAGTATGTTTGTTCAAATTGTTACATCACACACTCAACCTAAAACGTAAGTTTGACATGTGGTAATTTATTTTTAACTAAGGAATACAGGAGTAGGTGGGTATTTTATTTATTATCATAAATAAAAGAACAGTTTGTACAACGTAGGTACAACAGAAATACTAGCTGCAGGTCACGTGATAGGTTAGAAATTTAAGATAATCGCGAAGCGCAGCGTAGCGATTGTTTGCTGCAGCTTACAACAAGACCTCTAAGGCTAATAAGAGGGTTCTCGCAGTAGCGGATGCACAAAGAATAGCGAGGGTATTGCAGGAGTTGATCTCACACGCTAAGGGTAGCCGTAGCTATTGGCGGCTCGCTAAAGCCGTGCAGGCCAACTTCTGCCCTCTCTCGCTGCTTCCGTTGAAACATCCAGATGGCTCGCAAGCTTACCAGCCGCTTGAGAAGGTGAACTTGTTGGCTGAACTTTTCGCGGCTACTTCGCGCGTCGACGATTGTAGCGCCGCTCCACCTATTATAGCACATTGTGGGACCATTATGACTGATATTCGTATAAGGCAGTGTGATGTACGTGCCGTGCTGCGGTCGCTCGACGTGCGGAAGGCTAGCAGGCCGGATGGTGTTCCGGCGATTGTGCTGCTCAGATGCGCAGCTGAGTTGTCTCCTGTATTAACATGATTTTTGGGAAGTCTTACGATACCGGTATTGTACCTGTGTCTTGGAAGGAGGCGAACGTATAACCCGTCCCCTAAAAAAGTGGATCGCTCGAATCCAGCCAACTATCGACCCATCGCTGTAACTTTTATGCTGTGCAAGTTGTTTGAGCGGATAATTAATTTACAGCTCATTCACTATCTAGAGGATCACTAGTTGCACCATGATCGCCAGTATGGGTCCAGAGCCAAGCGATCAACGGGTGATATTCTAGCGTACGTTACTCACGCGTGAAGTGAAGCGATGAACAGGCACGGCTAAACCCTGGCAGTTAGCATTGATATCGCCAAAGCTTTGGATAAAGTGTGGCGTCGTTCCTTTCTTTCCAAGTTTCCGGCCTTCCCCGGCCTTCCGGCCCCCCGTTTGTGCGCCTGGGTAGCAGACTTTCTAGTGGAGCGGAGGATTCGTGTCCTTTGTAAGGGTAGTTCCTCCACGTTCTACAAGGTCAATGCCGGAGTGCCGCAGGGTTCTGTGTTCTCACCTACTCTATTTCTTCTGCATATTAATGACATGTTGTCCTTGGGCAATTTTCATTATGCGGATGACATTACGGTGCATGAGCGGTACTTGGGACATTCTGCGGCAAAGCAAGCCGAAATCGTGGTGAAAAGGCAAGAACTGGTTGCCAAACTGACCCTGGCTCTTGATCGTGTCTCTAAGTGGGGATCTGAAAATCTGGTAAAGTTTAATGCCAGCAAAACCCAGGTTTGTGCATTCTCGTCTAAGGTAACTCCCTTCCTTACTCCTCCCTATCTTCAGAACTCTCCGTTACCCATTTCGGTGAACCTCAGCATTCTTGGCATGGACATCGGTCAGGAACTAAATCCAAAATGCTACATCGAGAGTGTTATTTTAACAGCCTCCCGTAAGTTGGTATTCTCAATAAGGTTGCTGTACAAGACTCAGGTGCGATTGAGTATGGAGTATTCCTATCTATGGAGCGGCTCTGCTAAATACCACCTCGATGCATTTGATAGACTGCAAAAGCAAGCATTATTGGAGATGCTGAGGTTACAGCCTCTCTTGAACTTTTTGAACTAATCCCGCCCACTCCCGGACTACACGTGCAGGTCTTAGGAACCACCATCACACCGTACAGACTATCAGTAGTCGTACCAAAAAAATTGACAAGTCGTTCCTTTGTAAGAATTTGGAATTCTTTGCCGGCGCATGTGTTTCCCAGCTCCTATAGTCCCAGGTTTTTTAAGCGGGGCGTAAAACGGCATTTAGGCCTTCATGAATTTGACGGTGGGGAGCGCTCTCATTATTTTGGACTTGCATCGGCTGCTTACTATCAGGCACTATGACGAGTCAATATAATATTCTTACTGAAAAAATATTTTTTTTTATATAAAAAAGTATAAAAAATTACCTGTGCAAGACTGCGTTTTGAGTGCCAGCAAACATTCTGCCCCAACTAATGTGACCATATCATACAATTTCTGGCACTCTGCGCTTGTCTGGCAAATGAGTATCCAGTTTTTGACTTCCCAAAATAGTAAAATAAATTGTCCTACACGTGCTATATTCTGAAACATAAATTATTGTGTAATTTAAATATCTATGTTTTTCTTTTATGGCGGGGTAGATCTTCGTCGTCATTCCATCTGATGATAAGTCTCAAAAAGGTCAAAGGTGAAAGCGAATTCATCAAAATGCTCACAACTGTAAATTTAATCACTTCCCTTACCTTTACTGTGTTCTGACGAATACAACAATGTTACTAACACTGTTATTATGGCTACTGACTAAGCTAATCTAGTAGTAGTTAGCCAAGTAGACTTATACACCTAAACCAACTTATTTGCAAATTAGTAGCAATTCATTGATCAACAATGTTCTGCATGGGTTAGACTTGGTACGGTTGAATCAGTAATAAAATCTCGCGAACTGCGTTCGGGATAATAAAGGGTGCATTAGTCAAATTTAAACATCAACGCAGTACTTACATTTGTATTATCGTCATGAAGGCCCACTTTTCCAAAGTCAATAATGTTTTGTACAACCGAAAGGGACATAAAGAAATTGAGGATGATATACAGTGAAATCTGTAACATAACAAATAAAAATTTAATGAGACATTCAGTGATCAATGCAATGGTATACTAAAATAATATTATATATACATGTTTAAAAAACACTGTTTTTATTTAACATTTTATAAATAACGGCCCAACTAACATTAAGGCGCTAAAATAAGAGTTTTAAGAGATCTATAAAGTCATTGACTATCACTTAAAGGCATAGTGTTAAGAGCTACAAGGGAGTTATAACATACTCTAACTTTCCTGTCCCCCCGTATTGGGCAGAACTTTTATTGTATAGCACTCTTTAACACCTATACAAAAGAGGTAAGAACAAGATTGGGCGTTAATGAAGGAGCTATCTAAGGGCTACAAAGGCGACAACTAACTTGAATAGAGGTAGTAGAGTGGCATATGAGCGTAAATTAGCCCTTTAATCGGTAGTAGGAGTTCTATGTCACTGTTATGACAGAAAACACTACTGATTTTAATTTTTTTTTAATGAACTCTGAACTTTTTTAGAATACAATTACTTTTATGTTGATTCGACAATTAAAAGCTCCGAACTTCGTTGTTGTAATAGTTATTGCGAAGCTAAGTTTAGTATGAGTATACATGTACAAAAACCGCGAGTAAGCTTTTGTCAATAGCTCTATTGGTGATTTATGAGGGATATTTATCGTCGTTTTAAGACTTTAGCAGTTAATAATATCCAGTTATAACACAGAAATAGATGGTATAGATGGAAGGTAAAATTTAGATTTTACCATGCCTTTGACACGCAAAGTGAGACGCAAACATGAACAGCTAAATGAGACGCGGTCGAAAAGTGAGTCTTTCGACCGCATCTCATTTAGCTGTTATCAGCACCGGACATAAGTGAAATAAAAAAAATACTACAGGCGTTGTATTGAACCGTTAACCGAGATACGAGTAATTATTAAGTTTCCTTTTGAAAATTAATATTGTTTTTAAATTGACACAGAAAAAAGTGACACGCTTGGTTTTCATACAATAGAGTTAACATGCAGCTTCTTTTTAACTTTTAACATTGAAAATGTTTTTTCGATCGCTCCGGTAGGGCCCCGTTTTCGCTGAAAGTGTGTTGCCCTGTAGTATATAGTGGTTTAGAGCCATGAAGACGTATGAGGGCTCAAGAAACGCAGATTTTGAATGGCTTTCAGACGACAGAGTTTTTTGTAAAAGTCTAAAACTTTTTTCGAAAATTAAAAAAAAACAAAAAAAATCCTTGATTTTTTAACACCTTCCCTCGGAATATCTCTCGTGAACAAGGTCGAAAATCAAAAAACTGAAAAAGTCGCCTAGAGATATTAAGACGGGAAACATTTTATGTTTTATATATTTTTTGTGGAGTGATAGAAGAGGGGGCGGTATGCCTCACCCTTAGCGGCGCGTGGAGCGTCGCCGTGCGGTATTACTCGGGCGTCATAGCCCTGTGGAACTTCGCAGCTTTGAGATACGAAAATCTATAAGAACTTAGTAGACGCGGAAAATTAAGGGCTTTAGGATAGTATAAACAAATTTTGGAAAAGTCGATTATTTCTTTTAAAAATAAAAAAAATAAAAAAAATCAATGTTTTATACGAAGTCCTATTAAGACTTAATAGACGCGGAAAATTAAGGGCTTTAGGATAGTATAAACAAATTTTGGAAAAGTTGATAATTAAAAAAAGTATATATTTTTTTTCATTAATAATCTATAATAGCTAGGTTCATTTTCAATGCCCTTTCTAGTCGTGTAGAGCACGAAATCTGTGATTTTTTTATAGGTCATATGTTATGTAGCTGTTAAAGCTATAAGATTCGCTTCAATTTCTAAGAATGGAGCCTTCGCCTATCTAATAAGAGATAATAATGACTACACCACTCCTTAAAGATTTAGAATTTTTTATACATAGCCCGGCAAATGACCCCACTCCACCTGATGTTAAGTGGAAATGAAGTTCAGGCGCGAGGACAACTGGTGCAGCGTAAGAGACGTAGCATTAGTCACCCTCACTCTGCCGGCCCACAAAGTGCCTCTTCACGCCTCTATTGAAGGACCCTATGTCATAGGTAGGAGGGAATACGTGTGCTGGTAGACTATTCCATCTTTTGGAAGTGCGACAAGGAAACGTGTTGTAGCCTACTTTGGGTATAAACACACAAATCGCACACACACATATTTACACTAAATATTTAGTAAAACCTAAATAAGAATATAAACATCAATAATAACGTAATTCTAACTTTTATCTAAAACACAGTTAATTTACTATATTAATATTTACACCTGTATATGTACAATTATATCTATAATTAATTACGATTTTAGCTATTTATGTTTACAATAATATTCACACCATAATATCGAGTGTGTACTAGTTAGTCGATATCGATAAACACCTATCGATACGCATGACCATTGGCACTAGCCGTTACTTACGTTCTATTGTTCATGCGACCTGCGCGCGGGCAGCCGTCGGTCGTGGACACATTCAGTCGAGACCTATGTACGACGCGGAGCGCACGTTGCTTTGTCTCCCGCCTTATAATTATCGATTGCGTAGTACGCTTATTTCTTACCGCTCTGTGCTTAAATCTATTCTGTGAACTATCCTACTTCTTTTTCATGCTTACGCTTACGCTTATATTTATTGTGCTGTGTTTTTTACGTGCTAAAACTGTTCCTTCTGTGCCTTCTGTTTGTTATAAATGTGTATTGGTATTTGGACTACACAAACCACTTAAACTGCAAGTTGGACTATTTATTTTTACCACCACCAATACTACAGTGGTGACCCCTTATTTGGACATGGAAACAGAATTTCGAGATTCACATGAAACAGCCATACTGTCAGTCGATAGTGATGGGAACGACGATTCGACAAAAAGTATCGGTGTTTTCAAAGTTGGTACTCGACTGCCGCCGTTCTGGCCGGAGGAGCCAGAGATCTGGTTCGCGCAAGACTGCACCTGTGTCTTGTATAATAGACACAACTGATCAGGCGTAAAGAATCGCCGCACCTTGTTCAGGACACCGAGTTTACGTGAGGCATTTTTAATCACGGTTGCGATGTAGTCCTTTTGGTTCAGATCGCAGCGGATATCCATACCGAGTATGTTAATACTGCTCTGCAGACCTAGAAATGTACCCTGAAGAGAGGAAAGGGGAAGGAATGGCGACATTTTTGCTGTGAACGCGTACACCTGTGTTTTCTTGGCATTGAACTCCACCAGATTATCGGAGCCCCATTTAGAAATGAGGTCCAACACCCGATCGAGCTCAATGACAAGATTAGCTCGCTTCATTTCGGTGTCTACCCGCCCAGCCGTTGGGTGACCGTTATATCCCCCATGCACTGTGCTACCATCTGCAAAGCAACGAATTCCAAGAGGAAGCATGTCATTGATATGCAGAAGGAACAGCGTGGGGGATAGAACGGAGCCTTGAGGAACACCAGCGTTCACTGACATGAACCGCAAAGCGCATCCATCCGAAAGGACACGGATTCTACGCTCATGCAGGAAGCTAGCAATCCAGGTACAGAACTGAGCGGGAAAACCATATGCCGGGAGCTTGGAGAAAAGAGCTTTGTGCCAGACACGATCAAAAGCCTTGGCTATGTCAAGGCTAACTGCCAGTGACTCGCCACGCTTGTCAATAACCTCACCCCAGAGATGTGTAACGTACGCTAGAAGATCACCCGTTGACCGTTTTAACCGAAACCCATTTCGACGATCGTGAATTAGGGAGTGATCTTCTAGGTATCGAATAAGCTGTTTGTTCAATATTCGTTATAGGATCTTGCACAACATTGAAGTTACGGCTATAGGGCGGTAATTAGTCGGATCTGTCCGATTTCCTTTTTTTGGGATCGGTTGCACATTAGCTTCTCTCCAAGATTCCGGCACACAACCCGAAGATAGCGAGAGACGGTACATACGCGTTAACACAGGGGACAACTCCGCTGCACATATTTTCAGGACTATTGCTGGGATGCTATCAGGACCGATAATTTTTCTGACATTGATTGACTGCAGCTCCGCACGGATATCACACTGCCTGATTTTAATATCAGACATTGTGAAACCACAGTGAGGAATTGAGGGTGGCTGTGCATTACAGTCATCGATCTGGGAGTCAGCCGCAAAGAGTTTGGCCATGAGATCGACCTTTTTCTGCGGCTTGTGAGCTAAAGTTCCGTCAGGACATCTCAGTGGTGGCAGCGAGGGTTGGCAGAAGTTGGATTGCACGGCTTTGGCCAGACGACAGTAGCTACGGCTGCCCGTAGGATGTCAGGAGTTCTTGGCCTACTCGTGCAACGCGCTGGGCATCCTCTCTAATGTAGGTCCTCTTACACGACTTGGTGGCATTATTATAAGCTGCTTTCCTAACCTCTGATCCAAGCGCGGTATGCCGTCTGTTTGCTCTCAACAGCGCTGGCACACTCGCGATTGATCCAGCGGTTGCGTCTGCCTTTGCTGATGACATAGGAGTGTGGAATATAGTATTCCATTCTTAATACGTTGTTTGCTATGCTATGTTTGTTTGGAGCTACTTTCTGTTACACTAAACGAAAGCCTGCTTATTGTGTTAACTTATCCATTTTACTTACCGTTCCTGAAAACACTTTTTTCAATAAAGAAAATGACTCTATCAATTCGTGATAGGCTCTGTAGAGTTTGCTCCAATGCCAGCTATTGTATTTCTTATTATTATCCAATGTTTTCTTTTTCTGGTCTTTTAAAGACATTTTCATGGATATAATCCATCCTTCCATTAGGATCCTCAATAATTTTATTATCCCCATAAAGTAAAATTGTGCAGCATCCCACATAACAAAATTGAAATGAATTACGATAACAAAAAAACAATTCGATTTAAGCGCGTGTACTACAAAAACCTCACACGCAAGTATGAACATCACAAAGACGGTATTGTTTATCCAAGTGCAGTACATTGATTGTTTAAACATTTTTTTTGAATGGCATATTGTTCTTTTAGCACTTTGTAACTTTAAAATCACTATTACATTATTCTTATTGCTTAAAGTATTTGTAATGGACAGTGTTAAAGTAAGGAGAAAAGTTATGGCCGTACAAATATTGACGAAATTTCCAAAAACACCAATGAAAATATTCATTTGCCTTATGAAATCTTTATAGGTTAAATACATAACTAAAAAGTTGACTACTAAACACATTGCCGTTACAATATTTGAAAGCCTACTGTTTGGATTAATGAAATTGTGATGGACTTTGTATTTGCGTTGGAGAAAAATTAATTGTAATATATTCAATGGCAACAAAAATTGCTGGATTTCCCAATCGACACTGTTATCTAGCAAAAAACCTGGTGGGACCAATACTTTCTTCATTATTATGTGATACTACACAGAAAATACACTGTTACCAGATCCTGTAATTTTATTATTGTGAGTTTAGTGAGTATCTATGGCAATAATTGAAATTACTTCCTCTATAATTAATTCTCATCAAATGAAGTTTTTATTTATGTATTACCCACTTCATTACTTATTGTTGACGTCACCTTATCGCTCATATTATAATAATAAATGAAGAAAAAAAGTACTATAGTAAACATGAAATTGATGGATTGTCAATAAAGCATTAAATAAAGCTCAAAATAGAGTATCAGG
Source organism: Scoparia ambigualis (assembly GCA_963921215.1). NCBI lineage: Eukaryota > Metazoa > Arthropoda > Insecta > Lepidoptera > Crambidae > Scoparia > Scoparia ambigualis. The sequence goes on from OY992508.1 coordinate 24,522,505, forward strand.
GCAATATATGGTACTGTATCTGATAAACAGTGATCGGATAATCGAATGCATATTTAAGGTTAGGTGTTAGTGAAAAAAGAACATAACACGTTCCTAGAAATAATTTTTGAAGTAGTAAACAGTAAAATTAAACTCTGTGAAAATTATAAAATATTGTTGAGGCTTTATTCTGTAGAATATACCTACCCGATGGAAACACAATTTGATAAACTTAGCTTGATAGAACAAATTCACAAATTTACGTATTTTTGTGTCATTTTATCTTCTTTTCTAGGTTTTATTCTTAAAATAAGTGATTTGATATTATGAGTTATTTACCAAAGTAAAGTTCATAGATAACTTGAGGTATTATAACCGATCGTTTTTTTTATTACATTTATATTTTTTTTTAAATATAAAACGCGATTATTCGTGCCGCTTCCCTGTTATACCCGTCCCTTACCATCGTACCGTCGAGAGAGCGAGAGAGGAGCGCTCGAAATACCTCCCCCTAAATTTAATTTTTGGCTAGGAAATTATGGCAGCGGCTTATTAAATTATGTTTTTTTTTATATAAATCCCGGGATTCCAGATAATTCTGGAATGCAAAACTTTTCTGTAACATGGTGTGGAACGTCTCGATAAGTAAGTAACCCACGTAAGTTGTTGTATCTGGTAAACTGCAACTTTACAGTAGAGCGTTTTAAAGATATAAATTGGAATAACAATTGCACCTGATATCATATTTTTGTGAAACTTGGTTTAAAAATATAATTAACATTACTTTCAACTCTAGTAATAGAATCATTTTGATAATATGTGTAATTTCTGAGATTTTGTTGTTACAATATTTTACGTGGGTTATATGTATTAAAATTTGTTATGATACTTACAACAAATTACACTGGAAAATAAGATTTATATTTCAATGTATGTACTACTTACAACCGTTTACGTCGATTATGATCAAAAAATAAAGTGGTATGTATGGCGTGGTTGAGTCTAAAAAATAAAAATAGCGCTGTACAGGACAAATTACTTTTATTTCTCTTACGAACAAAATGTGCCAATAGTTTGGTGACATGATTCTTACAATTTTTGTACGTTTTTCTATGGAAATTAAAATAAAAGTGAGATTAAACGTAATGTAGATCTTATAAAACATAACAATTATAAAAAGACTAACAATATCTTTCATTACAAAAATAATCTAAGAAAAAAATAAAAATAGTAAATTCAAAATTCTTAATTATTTTAAAGTAAAAATGTTGTAATCATTATTACTTACTACTAATAAAAAGAAAATATTGCTCTTACTGTATTGTAATTAACTGCAGTACTCATAGATGTCAATTAAGTTTTAATGACAGTCATTTGCTGTCACTTTCTTTTGTATAGTGCTATAGAGAGAGTAAAGACTGAATTATCATTAAAAACTTAATTGACGTCTCGAAGTATGGCAGTAAGTATCTTTAAACGAAAACACCGAAATTTATTAATAATTAAACTCTGTAACAAACCAACATAATAATTAAGTCAGTACCTAAGTAATATAAAACACAATTACACAACCTACGAAGAGCGGCGGCGAGGTTTTTTTCTAGTAAACATTTTATCCTATACCATTTCAAACATAAACGAATAATATCATGGGTTTTACTCATCAATTTGAATTAGCATTCAATGGTCAATCTCCAAAGGAGATTGACCATTGAAGTATGGACTTTGGTTTCACATTGTACGATTTTTGTGCCCTATACCAAATTAATATAGAAAATTGGTATATTTTTTTCGTAAGGTCAATGTGGGGAAGTCCGTCTAGGAGGTAAGCCCGTCTAGCGGCAATAACTTGCATATTTGAACGGCTAGGTTCTTATGCCTCGGTCGGTAAATCAGTATTACGGAGCTAGTTCGAACTGAGAATCATAGATGTCGCTAACATCATTAGGTCGAAAGAAATCGGTAGACCATTTTTTTTCGCGTTGTGTACTTGAAGTTGGAGTGTAACGTCTCTTCAAAAAACTAAAAAAAAAATAGAAAATCAAAGGAGTTTTTGGAGTTTCCTTGATTACGTAAGTCATTTAGAGATCCACATACTTATTTCTGGTGATGAATTCATTAATATCCCTTGAGTTTCGTAATTATTACCTGCAACAAATGTCTAAACTCAAAATGTAATAGTTGGGAAGTCCGTCTACATGCATAAGGAAAGTCCGTCATATGCCGGTCTTGCCTCGATTGCAGATATTGTCAACCTTTTCAGCTGCACGTATTTTATGTTACTATACGATTCTTTGTATTTGCTAGCTACTACTTAAAAGTAGTCGCCCAATGAAAACTATCATTAGGTACCTATTTATATTCAAGCTGTATTGTCTGTCTGGCTACAAGACAATTAGCAGGTGAGGAATGCTCAGTGGCGGGACTATCATTACTGTTATAGACTAGGATAGAAAATTTTGATTGTCTTAAGCAGATCTTGATACGAGTTGCTAAGAAAGCTTTTCTCAGGTTTTACACATTTCTGAATTTTGTCATTTATTATGTTTCCTTATTAATAAATATATTATGTACCTACCTAAGTATTTACCTAATCTATTTATCTATCCAAGGTATCTCTATATCTCTTTAAAACAGGCAATTTTAGACAATTCGGTCCGGGTGTCGCAAAGGGGGTGCATAAAAATACTCTAATTTTTTTTTACAATCTGACGAGAGATATTGCTTTAGGAAAGAGATGGAAACATTAAAAAAAAAAGTTTTTATATTATCCTGGCGTTTCGAACCCTTTACAGGGTCCGTGGTCACAGGGAGACAGGTGGACACAGCGAGTTAATCCGTAAAAAAGTGTTTTATTTCAATGTATAGTGCTCGCTTAAACCTCAGAAAACAATATAAAAAAAAGTATTTTTTTTAGGAAAAAAAAATTTCAAAAAATCATTATATATTTTGTATTTCTGTTGTCTAATGCGGTAATTTAAAACAATCGCTACGCTGCGCTTCGCGATTGTCTTAAATTACCTGCATGAGTAGGGCAGTCATACATAAATGTTTCTAAATCATACAAATTTTTTAAAGTGTCGGCTACATATAAACTCAACAAAAAAAAATTTAAGAGATTTTTTTTACAATTTTTTAAAACTTTTTCTATCTCTTTTTGATGGCAGTGTTTTTCGGCGGTTTGTGAAAAAAAAAGTAAATTTTTGCTCGAAAATTTTCTAAGTCCTGCAACCTGTTAATGTCTAATACGGGTTGGAATCTTTTGGTATACCTGTCAAATTTCTTTGTTTTTTACCTCAAAACGGCGGCGTACAAGGGACAAATACTTAAACAAAGAAAATACAAATGTTGATTTTTATTAAAAAAACCAAAGAAAGTTGACAGGTGTGCAAAAAATATAGTTAAAAAAATTCTGACCCCTTAAATGATAATGAGGGAAGGTATTTGTTCATTTTGTAGCACTACTTATAATGTTTAATAAGAAATAATGATTTATGTTTTTACTTAGAATTTTTTTTACAAAAAAGGAAATTCGTTGCTATTTTATTAAAAATGTTTGCAACCACTGTCCCCAAATTTTCACTTGCCTTAAAATGAAATAAAGTAAATTATCATTGAAATTTAAACCTTGTGGACGAATTCATAAAACACACATTTCAACGCCAGTTGTACATCACTGCTACAAACTGTTTTCAAACATATTGCGTCACAAGTTTTGGTTATATTGCTACTAGACGGACTTACCTTAAACTGCACGGGAAGTCCGTCTACACGCCGAGTTTTAAAAAATATCATATAAATCTAAAGATTATTGCAATTCATGTGATTTTTAGACCAATATAAGTAAATAAATATATTACCTATAATTTCCGACGACACAAGTTACTTTATATAGCGTATCTCGATTCAATAAATTCTGTTAAACTTAAATTTTAGAAAAGTATGCCGGTCTTCCCCACATTGACCTTATTTGATCCTTTTTAGAATTAAGCCTTAACTTCGCCGGAGAAAAATATTAATAATAATAGTATTTATTTTAACTTTCTATTCTTCTTTTTATAGAAAAAGAAGAAGAGAATATTTTCAACTTCTCTTTTACACCGCTTTAGTAAGCTAAAGCGGTGTAAAACAGAGGATAAAGCGAATATGAGGTCATTCGCTTTTTCTCTGTATTCTTATAGCGATGTAAAAGAGATGAAGCGAATTCGTGCTTATTTGGTGCAATGCTTCAGAAATTAGTTTTAGTACCTAGAGCTACAGTTATGATTGGTTTGTAAGAGTTTTGTGGTAATAGTTTTGATGCGCCCTTGACCTTGGTGACACGTGCCGTGAAATTGAGAAAGTAAACATTGCGTTTATTATGTTATACTCAAGTATTGCACTTTTAAAAATACAAAGCTTTACTATTAGTCCTAAGCCTAGTAAAGAATGAAGGCTAATCGCCATAACTAACTGAGCGAGCGCAATCTGTATAACATATCCATTTAAATAACTCGATAAATGTACGCGTTAATGTTTGTTGTTCGTTTGCCGTAGCTAATAACAAGACTTAACGCATTTAAGTTAGTAAACTGTACCTACTGATATCGATATCTAAAAACGGTTATCCGTATCGATATGAAAACTCCATAATATCGGTTACATATCGGTTTTGGTGAAAAAACAAAAACGCCCATTTGTCTAATATTGATTGATAATCTACTAATCAATAAATGAATTGACGAAGCCATGATGTGAAACGTGTAGTTTGTGTTATTATTATTATATTGTTTTACATTTAATAAATGTTTTTTATTTTTAATTTACCTTCAGGTATCTTGTCTGCGGCGGTACTAGATAATAGAAATTCAATTGTTTTGTCTCGACTGCGGTAGTCACAAATCATAATGATTCAAGTAAAAATAAAGAAAACAGAATCCGCACGACGAAAGCGATGCGACGACGCCGTAAACCGGCAAAATACCAAAATAATACAACAAAACATCAATCAAATGAAATTCTAAAAACTAAATGGTGAAAAATATAAATATTATAAATAATCAATTATTATAAATCCATAAATCATTCGATTTTCTTGATTGTTATACATAGTGATCGATATTATATTAGTTAATTTTTATATTTTTATCGAGTACTTTTATCTAATCGATCGACACACATTCGATTCACGTCATTACCGAAATGGCAATAATGGCACGCCAAAAAAAAAAAGCATGATGATTTGATGACAGCCAAAGGCAACAACATTACACAATAATAAAATTAGTTTCGTTTCGTAGAAAATAGTGAAAACCAAGTTAAAATAAACTAGTTAAACGAGGCAACGTCATACGAAGTTATGGCTATGGACACAAAAATGCGGTCTTGCTTGATAAAGGTATATCTATTCTATGCAATTGTAGTTAATTACTTATTCCCTATTATTTTTTAATTGTAAAGGAGCTCGATGGCGCAGTGGGCTAGTACGTCACAGGTTGGGTGTCCAGAAATGTCGGCCGGCTGCATTTGCGGTCCTACCCTTAAATACTCCTTGCGCAATACGCAAAGCACCGCACACCTCTGGGATATGTTGCGCGCTATCCTCAGGCGCCACGCACTCGTGGCAGGATGATAATGATGATGATCTCCCTACCCATCTGATGCACATGCTTACTGATGTAGCCTTGCCCAATAAGTACATGCGGACCAATCCTTTCATAACCATCCATAAATAAAGCCTTTGCAGCGGGGAAATTAAATTTTCTGATAATAATGATTCTAGTACTAGGTACTTACTTACCTTACTAAAAAACAATGATTTTACAAAACCAACAAATAGGTATTTATTTAACCGAATTTAGAATTTCATTTGATTGATGTATTGTTGTATTATTTTGGTATTTTGCCGGTTTACGGCGTCGTCGCATCGCTTTCGTCATGCGGATTCTGTTTTCTTTATTTTTACTTGAATCATTATGATTTGTGACTACCGCAGTCGAGACAAAACAATTGAATTTCTATTATCTAGTACCGCCGCAGACAAGATACCTGAAGGTAAATTAAAAATAAAAAACTTTTATTAAATGTAAAACAATATAATAATAATAACACAAACTACACCTTTCACATCATGGCTTCGTCAATTCATTTATTGATTAGTAGATTATCAATCAATATTAGACAAATGGGCGTTTTTGTTTTTTCACCAAAACCGATAAGTAACCGATATTATGGAGTTTTCATATCGATACGGATAACCGTTTTTAGATATCGATATCAGTAGGTACAGTTTACTAACTTACTCGTAAATGCGTTAAGTCTTGTTATTAGCTACGGCAAACGAGCAACAAACGTTAACGCGTACATTTATCGAGTTATTTAAATGGATATGTTATACAGATTGCGCTCGCTCAGTTAGTTATGGCGATTAGCCTTCATTCTTTACTAGGCTTAGGACTAATAGTAAAGCTTTGTATTTTTAAAAGTGCAATACTTGAGTATAACATAATAAACGCAATGTTTACTTTCTCAATTTCACGGCACGTGTCACCAAGGTCAAGGGCGCATCAAAACTATTACCACAAAACTCTTACAAACCAATCATAACTGTAGCTCTAGGTACTAAAACTAATTTCTGAAGCATTGCACCAAATAAGCACGAATTCGCTTCATCTCTTTTACATCGCTATAAGAATACAGAGAAAAAGCGAATGACCTCATATTCGCTTTATCCTCTGTTTTACACCGCTTTAGCTTACTAAAGCGGTGTAAAAGAGAAGTTGAAAATATTCTCTTCTTCTTTTTCTATAAAAAGAAGAATAGAAAGTTAGAATAAATACTATTATTATTATTAATATTTTTCTCCGGCGAAGTTAAGGCTTAATTCTAAAAAGGATCAAATACGAAAAAAATATACCAATTTTCTATATTAATTTGGTATAGGGCACAAAAATCGTACAATGTGAAACCAAAGTCCATACTTCAATGGTCAATCTCCTTTGGAGATTGACCATTGAATGCTAATTCAAATTGATGAGTAAAACCCATGATATTATTCGTTTATGTTTGAAATGGTATAGGATAAAATGTTTACTAGAAAAAAACCTCGCCGCCGCTCTTCGTAGGTTGTGTAATTGTATTTTATATTACTTAGGTACTGACTTAATTATTATGTTGGTTTGTTACAGAGTTTAATTATTAATAAATTTCAGTGTTTTCGTTTAAAGATACTTACTGCCATACTTCGAGACGTCAATTAAGTTTTAATGATAATTCAGTCTTTACTCTCTCTATAGCACTATACAAAAGAAAGTGACAGCAAATGACTGTCATTAAAACTTAATTGACATCTATGAGTACTGCAGTTAATTACAATACAGTAAGAGCAATATTTTCTTTTTATTAGTAGTAAGTAATAATGATTACAACATTTTTACTTTAAAATAATTAAGAATTTTGAATTTACTATTTTTATTTTTTTCTTAGATTATTTTTGTAATGAAAGATATTGTTAGTCTTTTTATAATTGTTATGTTTTATAAGATCTACATTACGTTTAATCTCACTTTTATTTTAATTTCCATAGAAAAACGTACAAAAATTGTAAGAATCATGTCACCAAACTATTGGCACATTTTGTTCGTAAGAGAAATAAAAGTAATTTGTCCTGTACAGCGCTATTTTTATTTTTTAGACTCAACCACGCCATACATTCCACTTTATTTTTTGATCATAATCGACGTAAACGGTTGTAAGTAGTACATACATTGAAATATAAATCTTATTTTCCAGTGTAATTTGTTGTAAGTATCATAACAAATTTTAATACATATAACCCACGTAAAATATTGTAACAACAAAATCTCAGAAATTACACATATTATCATGCTGCATGTGCTCCATCAAGTTGAAACCAAGTTAGGCATTGAACATTTTCTGCCAAATTATTGTAATAATCTGCCACTGTGTCATCAATTAATTGCATAAAGCGTGTGGTATTTGAATTACCATTTATAAAAATTGAACCAATTACAGTGCTTCCATGAATGGCTGCCCATACATTTAGTGAAAATCGATACTGATGGGTCGTTTGTTTTATTACATGAGGGTTACTTCTACTCCAATAATGCGTATTTTTTCGGTTCCATTGGCCATTGTTGGTAAAAGTTGCTTCATCAGTCCATATCACATTACGCACAAAGTTTACGTCTTCACGACACTGTGCCAAAAACCAGTTACAATAGTGTAATATCATTAGGTAGTCATGTGCCAGTATAGCTTGCACTTTAAGAAATTTGTAATCTTGCTGCTTCGCCCGGTTCAGGACCTTATTCACGGTACGACGGTTAATATGAAATACACGACCTGCTTTTCTAGTACTCGTCGTAGGACGTTGACGAAAATGACGAAGGATTCTTCGTTTTAACGCCGATCTAAGCTAAGCGTCCACAGGTCGGTATTGTAAGCATCGGACGTATCGCATCAAACGGATTGTAGTTTTCTTTGTATAGAGAGTCATACAATTGCGTCCACTGATCCGCATAGTACGGATCGCACATCGGCAATGCCGACACCGATGCTCCGAGAGGCAACTTTTGCGTTTCGTACCGATGACGTCATACGGAATGCTGATTAGTGGACGCGCCCCGCGCGCTCGTTCCGCATCGTCCGTCATTTACATTTGCCGATCGTACTGCTATGCAATTTTCTGAGTGACACATAGACGCTGCGCGCATGGCTGTGATCTGCTGTCTCTTTCCAATTCTATGAACATGAAAGAGACAGAGTACATTCTCAGTGCTACGGCAGCCGCTGCTATCGAGGCTTTAACTTAGAGAATCGCACTGGACACGCGTTGTTTAGCAGCATGGACTTGGCACGACTAATTGCAATTGTGCAAGAATATGAAGTGTTAAATAACTTAAAACACACTTATTATTTTAACCAACAAATAAGGGATAACATCTGGGAGGAAATTGTAAACAGATTCATTCAAAATGGCTGTTCCCGCCAAAGCCGGGACGGCCTTTCAAACCGTACCGCCATCGGTATGGCGGTTGACTCAGCGGTTGTTGACGACCGCGTCCGCCTGTCTGCCGCGGCGCCACCGCTGCGCGACCCCGCCGCCGCTAGCTTGGTGAGCCGAGCGCGCGACGAGTCTGTCTGCTAGCTAACGCGAGACGCCCACAAAATACGCGCGCTGCTATCTGCCTTATTATAGTGACTCCTGAACCTAATGTGAAGAGAACGCCTGAGTGCCTGTGATAACGTAAAGTGACTTTGTGCTGTGCCGTGACAAATCGCCTCCATCGCCGCCCGCCAGCTCGCTGCCCCGTCTCCTACAGTTGCCCGATCACCCATCATCATCCCAGGTAAGCCTTCCTACCTACCTACCTACCAGTTCCCTACGTCGCGTAATCGCCACTCAGACGTGGCGACTACATTTGGTCATCTTCGAACCGGTAATATTAGATACCGGCGACCTTCCCGTGACCAGTACCTAACTTTCTTTTAATTTTCAATTTTAATACAGTCCGCTAAAGATAATTATTTCCGCCCATATTCTTATACTATTTCTAAATCTTATATCTAATTCGTGCCATCATTTCTACATTCATTTGTTCACATAACGTTACCCTGTCCCAATAAAAATCTCGTCAGGTAGTTATGAATCGATTGTGTTAGGATCGCGACCACACAACATCCGAATTATTTTAACGCAATTATTTCTGCATGTTGCTTTGATATTGATCTCGTGTATGCATCCGTTGAAAGTGTGATGCAATGTTGTAATGTTGTTGCAATCTGAGCGGGCTTGTGTGTGTACCCAAACGATTTTTGCCTAACGATACGTTGTTCATACTCCTAACGGTGACTTAATTAGTAGTTAAACGATTGCGTTGCGTGTGGTATTATGACGAGAGATTTATTTTCCCGTTATTTTGTAATGAAATTTTTATATTCGTGTCGTGTAAAATGGGCTCAGATCTCGTGCATGCTCACCACGCGTGCCAAATAGCGTGCTTTATTTTTTCGCTCGTGTTAATTTTATATCTATTTTTTTATTTTTAATTTTTGCCTTTGCGATCGGCTCATTCTTTGTGCGTGCTCACCGCATGGGCTTAGTGTGTTTCATTTAGTTTCATCAGTTTTTTTTTATATCGCTTACGGCTATTTGCGTGCGTCGCCTTCGCTTCTACACACGTTAAGTTTAATTAAGTTTTTATTATTTGTTTATTTGTTTATTTTGTTTACTTATTTTTTCTGCGACCGACTCATTCTTCGCGCTAGTGTCGGCAACAGGTCTGCCCGACTGTGAGCGCCTTGCCCAACAGTGGGCTACGGATAAAGTGATTTTTTTTGTTCTTGTTGTTTTGTTTGCCTTTTGTTTTGCGGTCGGCTAATGTTACGTACGCGCGTTCAATAAGCATACATACACAGACATACACATACACACGCGTTTGCACCACCCGTGGGCCATATACAAGGCGCCCCAACTTAGTTTTGCCTTCTTTATTGTTGCGTTAATTTTAGCCCATTTGCCCTTACCTTAGTAAACAAATACCTCCAGCCCAACTATAGAATATATACAGGGTGTTGTTCTTTTTACTGCCTTTAAATTTGTTTAATTTTTAATTTTTTATTATTTTTTTTGTCTCCTTTTATTCATCGCGATGCCGGCCAAATCACAAGCCGCGATATGTAGGGAGGCCGCCAAAGATTTACATCAGCTCCTAGAGATGGGATCACTGATCATTGCTGGCGACACCAAACATTCCATAACGGAATTTAACGTGCGTTTCGCACAGATACAGGGCATAAAGGAGAAGCTGGACTCAGTGTACTACAACATTCTCGACGAAGAGAACTTAGACGAGGGGGTTGAGAGGACATACACTGAGAACCACACAAAAGCCTCCGGAGCATACCTGGGGATACTTGTGGCGAGGGAGGAAATCTCACCCTCTTTCACGTCGTCCCCAACCCATAGTGCTCAGCCCAGTTTCGGCGTCAATACGCCCACAGCCGTCCTCCCCAAGATAGCGCTGCCCAGGTTCAGCTCAAAAGTGGAGGACTGGCCTTCCTTCATTGCGCTGTTTAGGAGTTTGACTGACGACATGGCGACCCTGTCGGACGCAGTCAAGCTCCACTACCTGTTCTCAAGTCTCAGCGGTGAGGCATTAAGTATGGTGTCCCACTTAAAGGTCACCAATGAAAATTTTGCCGTGGCCATGGACATCCTCACCAAGCGGTACGAGAACCGCCGGGTTCTCATCGATAGTTTCGTCGACATAATCCTGGGGCTGCCGAGCATCCACACGCGCTCAAACATACGCACGCTTTTCCTCACTCCGCTGGTGTCCGCCCAGTGTGCCCTTAGTAATTTGGATCTGCCCATAGGAGACGACTACGTGTTTGTGTCGATAGTGGTGCGAAAGCTTAAGGGTGAGCTCCGCACGTTATTTGAACGCAGACACGGGTCTAGCAGCTCCCTGCCCACGTTGAGTGACCTCATCTCCTACCTCGAGGAGCACGCGCGCTGTGTGGAGACAGAGTTCTCCAACATAGCCCAGCCGCAGCCCATTCACGCCCTGCCCGGCCCTTCTCGTAGCCGCGCGCCTCCACAGTCGCCCCATCGCACTTATGCTCAGATGGCTCAGCAACAACCCGACCATTACCGTGGCCGCTCCTCAGCTCCATTGCCTCACCGCGCCTATGATCAGCCTACTCACCAACCGCTCCACCCAGCTCAGCAAATGCGTCAGCGCCCATCCACCTCCCCGGCTCGCAGTCAGCCCTTCCCCGTCTACTCGGCCTACCAGCAAAGCTGCTCCTCATCATCGTCCTCGTCCTCTTCCTCACGCTCGACGTCCTACTGCCCCTATTGTGCCACTAGGGGACATACGCTCATGACGTGCAGATGGTACAATGCCCAGCCCACACAGGGCCGTTGGGACTTTGTACAGGCACGCGAGCGCTGCCAGCGTTGTCTCGGCCGTCACTACGAGAGCGAGTGCAGGTCAAGGGGGGCATGCAAGAACTGTGGGAGCACGAACCACCACACGTCCCTCCATCGACCAGACGGCCCAACGCACTCAGCTCATTCGTTGTCTGTACATGTGCCCCCACCACAGCTGACAGAGCACTCGAGGGAGCGTCCCAGAAACAGCAGGCGGCACGAACCCGCACATCCCAAACAGGCGCAACCCAGCTCTGCTCACAGAGCCAGCCCGCCCAGGTCCGGTTCGCCAGGTAGGCCCCGCGAACGCCGCCAGCAATTATGACTCCCTACTATCACAGAGCACCCTAGCGAAGAGGTAGATTTAGCCCATGCCCAGTCAACCCATGCCCACACAGCTGATACATACTCAGCTCATACAATTTCAGCTGATACTTAATCAGCTCACTCACCTTCTGTGCCCACTGGCACACCCATTTTGTTGCCAACCGTCTCACTAAGAGTCGCGGACGTGCATGGCCATCTTCACACAGCCAGGGCTTTATTGGACTGTGGCAGTATGCTGACGTTAATAACGTCACGCATGGCACGACTTTTGAACCTGCCATTAAAACCCACTTCTTTAAAAATTACAGGAGTTGGGAATCAGCACAAACATGAGTCAAAGGCGGCAATAACAATAGTATGCCGACCCACTCACAATGATACTCCTACAATCACTGACACAGCTCACATTTTGAAAAACGTCACTGGCTACCTTTCCTTGGAGAAGGTACCAAACATTTCCCACGTACTAGGCCAGCCACCCGTGCCATTGGCTGACCAGCTTTACCACACACCAGCCCCGATCGACCTCTTATTGAGGTCGGACGTTCTTGGCCAGGTGTTGGACGGGACTAAGGTCTCGTTGGGCCCGGGCAAGCCCATGGCCTTCGGCACGATTTTCGATTTCGCGTTGATAGGACCCATTGAGGACTTGTATGCGCAGCCGGCGCAGCAGGTTAACTCAGCTCACGTCGTCAGCTCACAACCAGACTCAGCTGAATCAGTCCAGGACATACGTCAGAGTCTGGAAAGGTTCTGGGAGTCTGAGGAGCCCCTCCCTCAATCTCACACTCACAATGATCCCCTGGAGGAACAATGCGAGGAAATCTTCCGCTCTACCACTACACGCGATCCCTCAGGTAGATATACAGTCGCTCTGCCCTTTCTAAAGGACGCCCCTCAACTAGGTAAAACTCACCCTATCGCATTACGCAGATTCCTCAATATTGAGAAGAAGCTAATGGCGAACCCGTCCCTGCGTTCAAAATACGTCGACTTTATGGCCGAATACATCGACTTAGGGCACATGGCTCCCTGTCACCCAAATACATTCGCCCATAAACCTCACTTCTACATCCCTCACCATGGCGTATTTAAGTCAGGGTCGGACAAGCTGCGCATTGTTTTTGATGGTAGCTGCAAAAGCTCCAATGGTGTCAGCATAAATGAATGCCTACACACAGGCCCCGCCCTTCAACAGGACATTGTGGACATCATCATGTCTTTCAGAACGCATCCAGTCGTTTTCAGCACTGACATCCAGAGGATGTTCAGAAATGTGCTGGTTGCCCCAGACCAGAGACGGTATCAGCTGATACTATGGCGGTCCTCACCAGATCACCCTCTGCTCACCTACGCCCTCAATACAGTCACGTACGGCTTAAGATCAAGCCCATATCATGCAATCCGCACCCTGCTCCAGCTGGCTGATGATGAAGGCCATCGCTACCCTGGAGCCGCTCAGGTTCTTCGCAAGTCTATCTTCGTTGATGACATCTTGTGTGGCCATGACACGGTTGAATCCGCCCAAGCACTTCAGGACGAGTTGATAAGTCTGCTAGACCTAGGCGGCTTTCGGCTCAGTAAGTGGACATCTAACTCGCCTAAGCTGCTCGAGAGATTTCCCGACAACCAATGCGACATGCCCAAGGACTTCGACATGAACCCAGAGTCCACGTCCATTAAGGTCTTGGGTATACAGTGGAGCCCTCAGTCAGACGAGTTCACCTACCGCATCTCTCTGCCCCCCATCACACATGTCACAAAGCGGTCTATTTTAAGCACCGTAGCCTCACTTTATGACCCAAACGGCTGGGTTTCGCCCGTTATCTTCCGCGCAAAGCTGCTGCTTCAGCAATTGTGGCTACTGAAGCTGGAATGGGATGAGCCCACTCCCTCTGAAGTACAAACGGAGTGGCACCACATCTCAGAGGATCTGCCGCTGTTGGCTAGCATTCGTTTCCCTCGGCACATTTGTGCAAACAAAGGCTCAGCTACATACTCGCTTCACGGGTTTGCAGATGCCTCTGAAGCCGGGTTTGCCGCCGTTGTTTACCTCCATGAGCTCGATGCCTCCGGAGATACTTTGGTACACTTGATTGTCGCCAAGTCGCGAGTCGCACCAATCAAGAACCGCCTCACAATCCCCAAGTTAGAGTTTTCGGCCGCCACTCTACTCTCCCAGCTCATGATCCGTGTGTCGGTTCAGTTATCGGCCCATATCAGTATACAACAACACATATGTTGGTCAGACAGTACGATAGTCCTGGCCTGGCTCAATACGCCGCCTCACCGTCTTCAACCCTTTGAAGCCAACAGGGTAGTCAAAATCAGCTCAGGCTCACCAGAATGTACCTGGCGACACGTACCTTCTGAGCTCAACCCGGCAGATTGCGCAAGCAGAGGAATGTCTGCGCAATCCCTGTCAGCCCACGACCTATGGTGGTCTCCCACGTGGCTTGGACAGCCTTGTGAGTTTTGGCCTGCGATGCCCTTAGCTCTGGGCCATCACGCCCTGCCCGGCCTTAAGCCCAAACACGTCCCGTCACTGGTCACAGTGCCCGGTCTTGACTTTGACCTGCTCACTCGGTTCAGTTCACTAGACAAGCTCGTCGGAGTGACAGCTTGTCTAAAACGCTTTCTGCACAACTGCAGACACCACCCAGATTCGCGACGCTCAGGCCCCTTGTACGTCAGTGAACGAAGAGAGGCCCTACTTTACTGGGTGCGCAGTGTCCAGCACAATGAGTTTGCGGAGGACATCCACCGCCTTCAAACTGGCAAAATCTGCTCCGTCAGACTCCAGCGGCTGTCACCTCTCATTAAAGATGAGCTCCTTAGAGTTGGTGGACGACTGTCCCATGCGTCTATCCGATATGATGCGCAGCACCCGCTCATACTTCCCAGCTCTAGCCCACTTGTAGACCTTATCATTGACTACTACCACAAAATACACTGCCATCCTGGCGCTGACACTTTACACGCTATCCTACGCCAACAATTTTGGATATTGTCCGCGCGCCGTATTATTAGACACCGAGTTTTTAAATGCATTAGATGCTTTCGACCGCCGGGCCCAGCCGCAAGCGCCCTTCATGGCCGACCTGCCAGCCGATAGAGTTACGCCTCAGCCAGTATTTAGTCAAGTCACGACCGATTTTGCCGGACCATTCCTCGTTAAATCTAGTACCCTACGTAATGTTAAACTCTTAAAAGCGTACTTTTGTATATTCGTGTGCCTCTCGACTAAGGCGGTTCATTTAGAACCGGTCTCGGACCTCAGCACGGAAGCGTTCCTCGCGGCATTACAGCGTTTTATAGCACGCCGCGGTGCCCCGGTTCTCATCCGCTCGGACTGCGGTACAAATTATGTAGGCGCTAGAAATCAGCTCATCGAAGTACAAAACTTTCTTGCCTTGAACAATGATACGATTGCGCACAAGCTCGCTGGTCAGCACATTACTTGGTTGTTAAACGTCCCTAAGGGACCATGGTTCGGTGCGTTACATGAGATCAACGTAAAATCAACAAAGCAACTTTTATATCGCGTAATTGGCGAACAGCACCTCACATTCGAGGAATTCTCTACACTTTTGGCACGAATCGAAGCTGTCCTTAACTCTAGACCTCTCTGCCCACTTTCGTCTGATCCATCAGACTTTGAGCCGCTTACAGCCGGACATTTCCTCATAGGCCGCCCACTAACGGCCCTTCCCGAACTATCCGTGGAAGATAGGCCGATCTCCACACGTAGGCGATTCCAAATGGTACAGGCTCTTTCCCAGCGCTTCTGGACGCTGTGGACCCAGTCCTACCTTCATACCCTCCAAACCCGCTCCAAATGGTTGTCCCCATCCTCCCCTCCCCGAGTTGGCTAGCTCGTCCTCATCAAGGAGGACAACCTGCCTGCCCTCCAATGGAGACTGGGGCGCATTGCTCGCACCCTGCCTGGGAAGGATGGCGTCGTGCGGGTGGTAGACCTGGACACCGCGAATGGACATCTTCGGAGGCCTGTATTCCGGATCGCCAGGCTCCCAGTGGATGAGCCCCCCCTGGCCCCCGGAGGATGTTCCCGCCAAAGCCGGGACGGCCTTTCAAACCGTACCGCCATCGGTATGGCGGTTGACTCAGCGGTTGTTGACGACCGCGTCCGCCTGTCTGCCGCGGCGCCACCGCTGCGCGACCCCGCCGCCGCTAGCTTGGTGAGCCGAGCGCGCGACGAGTCTGTCTGCTAGCTAACGCGAGACGCCCACAAAATACGCGCGCTGCTATCTGCCTTATTATAGTGACTCCTGAACCTAATGTGAAGAGAACGCCTGAGTGCCTGTGATAACGTAAAGTGACTTTGTGCTGTGCCGTGACAAATCGCCTCCATCGCCGCCCGCCAGCTCGCTGCCCCGTCTCCTACAGTTGCCCGATCACCCATCATCATCCCAGGTAAGCCTTCCTACCTACCTACCTACCAGTTCCCTACGTCGCGTAATCGCCACTCAGACGTGGCGACTACAATGGCTAAGATAAAAAAAAAATTCTTCTTCGCTTTTCTCTATTCTCACAAACACTATCCGCACGTACGATCTCTACGAAAATCCAAATAAAGTGGCATCGGCAATCCGATTGCTGGTACTTGCGTAGGCAAATCCGATCGCTGCCGATACAGTGGACGCACTGTGAAAAATTAAACACTTTGCTGCGATACGTCCGATGCTTACGATACCGACTTGACTTGACTTGACTGACGCTTAGCTATAACAACTACACCCGGAACTCCGGCTGGTTGCGCCGCTTGTGTCACAGTCTGATTGTCTCGCAGGCTGATTGTCTCGCACGCGTTGAACTGCATTGGTGATTACACGACCATTCCTTGGGTCATTCCTATTCGCGTAGCGTTCGCGATACAAATCTAGCGCTAAATTAGCATTACCCCCTGCTTCACCATAAATTAATAGCATGTCACATAATTCACGAGCGTCGTTCTTGGCATTTTCAATATTTTTATTTATTTAAATTACCGACTTGACATTGTCAATAAAACGTTTGAAGAATGTATCGAATAATCTGATTGTCGCTTGAAAAGAGTTTCAACTGTGATTAAATAAAGAGGTTTGATATTAATTTACATTACCTATTTCATTCATAACGTAATTACAATAAGGATTGTTTGTAAGTAGTACTTTCTGGCCGCGCCCGGTACCACGTTACTTTACGACCGGTAAACGATAGTATCGCAATAGAAGTTACATCGATTATGGGTATTAACTTTAACTTAAATTTATTCCTAAACGACCTACTTTGAACTATTTGGACCACATTAGAGTAACTTTAAGTGCTCGAAATAATCTGCACAAGAAGTTTTTGCTCTTGTTACAGGCTCCCACCCTGTATATTATATAAATTGTTATTTTGTATAGTAATTATGTACCATTTCCATCCTCATCCTTCACCTTCTTATTTCTTACACATCAAAACTCATTACTGTATATTCATACTCCTTGCACGTCACCCATCATCTTAACATTTATTTTTATAATTATGAATATATTAATAGGTAACGACAAGAGGATAAATGACATAGTAAATCTTTTTAAATGTGCTGAAATAGCCGTAGAACTTTGCCTGGATAATTAAGCCCATAAATACAGGGTTAATTTTGGACCCCCCGCCAAAAGTAACAAAAAAGTAATAAGAAAATATTTGACGTAAAAATGATGAATGTTTTCTTTTTAAAATAAGTACAATTTCTTGCCTGCTTTTTTATCCTTTAGTTCTATCTAGGTGCGTGCGCTCACGCTCGCGGTCAAAGGGACGGCGCGCTGTCATTGGTGCATGGGAAGAATAATAGCGGTCACGCGCATGCGCTTCGATAACCGTGATAGGCCACGCGCTAGGTGACAATAATTTTAATTTTTAGGAAAATGTTTTGACAAAAACGTAAAAAATAATGTTTTTTTATTTCATTATTTGGTTGTACTTCTGCTATGGCACCACGTAAAATTTGGGGGGGGGGGGGATCCAAAATTAACTAATTTAATATACATTAAACTGTCCTCCGTTACTGTCATTAATAAAACGCGTTTACGAATAATGTCAATAGTGTTAATAAAATAAAATAATAATAATACAAGTCCCTAGTACTGAAGTCCAGATTCAACCCTTAAGGGTTGAATTTGGACAACATTTAAGGGTTGAATACGGACTTATGAGTAGGTATTTTTATTCAGGGGTAAAAACTTGGTTGAATGTGGAATAATTGCATTCAGTCATCAACAATAGCATGCAAAACTTAGCATAACATTGCAGCTAAATTTCATTTACGTTTCAGACACACTTATTATATTATTAATCACAATTTATTGTCAATATTATTTTATAAGTTACAAATCACAAGTCAAAGTATTGTCAAATTACTTAATATTGATCACAAGACGAATTAATGTTAAATTACTCAATATTGAGTAATTTGACTTGTGATTTGTAACTTATAAATAATATTGACAAAAAATGTGATTGATAATATAATTAGTTTTATTCCATTCAATTAAATTGCCTCTATCAGATCGATTATGCAACTTAAGTCATACTCTCGTGATTATAATTCTGCATTTGCCCTTAGCTAAATGTTGTCAGTGTTTATCATACACATACTCGTACTACATTACAAGTAAAATTTATTGAATTGTATGACGGTAAGTTGTATTTTGTTGATGATACCGTTGCTCCGTTATCTTGTGTTGGAAAGGCAATTTATCAATTTTATTTGTTTGTTTATACACCCTTTTTTCCATTTATACACACATACAATATACAATTACGATTACTCTAATGTGTATTTACATTGATTATTTTTTAGCAATTACTTTATAATTGCCTCGTTGGTCGAGTGGTCAACCGCTCGGCTCGATATCTGGAGGTCCGAGTTCAATTCCCAGGACGAGCAATATTGTGTGTTTCGGATTTTTCGATGCATATCCCGCGATTATGATCACCAACCCGCATTTAGCAAGCCTGGTGATTAAGCCAATACTTGATTTAAATTATGGAAGCCTTTGCCCAGTAGTGTGGGACAATAATATACAATATACTCGTAGGATAAAATGTTTACTAGAAAAAAAATCAACCAGCCTCAGGAAGCTTGAGTGGGATTCGAACCCACGACCTTTGGATTGCTGCTCCACTGCTCTGAGCAGTGGACCGGCAATCCAAAGACATTGACTGAGGAGTTTTTTTCTAGAAAACATTTTATCCTATATCTATAAAGCAATGCAAAATTTCAACAATAAAAATAAACAATATGTAAAGTACAGCCTGTATACTGTCCCACTGTAAGGCAAAGGCTCCACCATTTAAATTAATTCATCCCTACAATTGATGGGTATTGGTTTAATCACCACGCTTGCCTAATGCGGGTTGGTGATCACAAACCCGGGCTACGTATCGGAAAAATCCGAAAACACACTTTGCCCGACCCGGGAATTGAACCTGGGACCTCCGGATATCGAGTCGAGCGCTTGACCACTCAGCCACCGAGGCGTTTACAAGACAAGTACAAGATGTAGGTACTTGCTTTAAAATTAGTATTAATATATAATAATATTGACAGATCATCACTACCTTTACACAGTTTGTATCGATATTTTTATGTTTAAAGCTTGACTTAAATATTTAATTTCTCCATAAATACAACACATAAAAAACATATTATTATTATATAGCGACCTCCAGGAGGTCGCTCGATAGACAAGGATATAATAAAAATTATTAAAAATACAGTAAAGAGTTGTTTGTTTTGTGTTTGTTGTGTTATTTAGTTACTAGTGTTTCTCGTGAACGTTTTAACACACAACTTAGGGAGGTAAGTTAAATTATTAAGTAATTTATTTCCTAATTTAAAAAAAATGGTATAACAATACTTTATTTCAACGAATTTAGTCAATGTTTAATTATTTAAGCTGTTATTCAAAGTACTATCAATGTTTTATAAATATATTAAAGTATTAAAATATTAAATACCCTTTTAGTAAATAGTAATACATGTTTTTTATGTGTTGTATTTATGGAGAAATTTAATATTTAAGTCAAGCTTTAAACATAAAAATACCGAGACGAACTGTGTAAATTTATATTTACAATATATATAATCACTTACAGTGTAAGAGCCCTTTTCTAAAAGTCTGTCCCTAACCGTTAATTTGGCAAGACATACTTTTCTTATTTTTTAAAGGAATTTAAATATTACTTTTTACTTATTTATTTATTTATTCTTCTTTGCAAAACAAAAACTGCAAACGGCGGACTTAACGCCACATATCATTCTCTACCAGTCAACCGGTAAGGATGTGGGAGACTAGAAGTAAGGCGATGGAACAAAATATTTAAAGTAATAATATCGAATAAGTAATTACTTAACACAAAACATAAATACAACATATTATAAACTACTTATATAAATATGATACATACATATTAAGCATAAATAAATACATATTTATACATATATAAATACAACAAATCAGATACTTAGTGTGACAATTTAAATCGCGTTAAAATAATGCTCACGCACTAGTCTTTTGAACTCCATTTTACTCTTGGCACGACGAATGTGCAATGGCAGAGCGTTCCAGAGACGGATCCGTTGTTAACAGGATTTAGAAGCCAAATCACTGATATTACGCACACTACTGTGGAAAAATAATTAAAATTAAATAATGATGTAATATCATTTTTTTTTAAATAAATTTTAATGATTTAATTTAATATATCTGCTACAACCTTCTTGAAGAAAGTTGTTTAGTATCTTAAGAGTAATAATACAAATACGAATTACATAATTTCTTTGTAAACAACTGTTCAACTTAAAAGAAATACTAATGAATTTAAAAACAACACGCTTTGGACTTAAAAAAATAACAACTTCAAACTATTAATAAAAAATATCCAAATTAAAACTAAAAACTATAATTTAATTTAATGTTATTATTTTTTGTTATTAATTTATTTGATTTTATTTTACTGTTTGTGATTGTTTTTGTTATTGTTATTTAATTTTTACTTATCTCACTGATTGCTGTTGCCTAGTGTCCTGTGTTAGCAGTTTAGCACAGCACACTTTTGACCGCGATACAGACGGAATGGAATCAGGAGATCTGTGATTGTGGCAAAACATTATTGTTAGTGTTGAATTATTATTTTTCAATTGAAACAATTTTTTTTAAAAGACACAAAGAAGCATGCCATCCATGTTTCCGGCTGCCTCGACCGTGTGGTTTCTGTTTTTTTGATGTCGATATCGACTGCTTGCTTGGATTTGGTGAGTTGAGTAAACTTGTCGTCTGTAATAAAATTTGTGTTACAGTCTTTAAAATGTATACTGTTTACTTCATTTAATCGCTCTAAATACCAATTCTAATACGTTTGTGAATTTAATTCATGTATAGAATGCTTGTCTTAACTTTTGATGGCACAATGTGAATCTCCGAAGTTCTTGTAACCGGATACTTTTTTTTTGTTATAAACATCATATAATTGCCACACATGTTCGTAACTCAGGGTTGAAATGCTGTAGGTACTTTAGTTAAGAGATACACTGCACTATTTATTATAGTTTTTTTTTGCTGAGTCGCGTGAGCGCGTCTGTTCCCGGCCGCAACGCTTGGCCTTTGATCTGAACTCTGTAAGGGCTTGGTGTTGTGGCTTGGGCGGATTGGTGTGCATGTGTGTGCTTGTTGTATTGATGCTTGTTTTTTTTCTATTTTTCTGTTTAATTAGATTTGGTTTTAATGTTGATTATGTTATTTTCGGTTTATTATTTTGTTTGATACTGTTGAATGTTATTTTAGGGAACTGTAGGTTTATTTTAATATTAATTTAAGCATTCAATTATGAATTGTAAGTAACTGTTTGTTCCTGAATAAATAAACAAAAATTGTCTAGCCTAACAGTTGTTTTCGCACAATTTTGGTTTTGCCAAGAAATTTGAAACCCTAATTTTAGAATCCCTAATATTAAATGCACTAAAATGTATCGGCATAACTTTCTTTCGGCATTACAAAGATTACGCTGTAGTGGTGAAAGCCCTAATTTTTTTTTATAATTAAGTAAGTCCAATCTTTATTATAAATTTTTTTAGTTATAGACAACAGAAATACTAGTAGCCCTACTCCTGTAGGTCACGTGATAGGTTAGAAATTTAAGACAATCGCGAAGCGTAGCGTAGCGATTGTCTTAAATTTCGGAAAAATAAAATTGTATTAAAAAAAATAGGGCTATAAGGTTTGTTTGCCATTAACAATCAGGAGTACAAAAAATTCGTTGATCCAATATAGACCCGATTGTATAGTACCCAGTTTATCTTTAGTAACTCTATTATAAATAATAGATAATGATGGTAAGATAGATGAAATTTGTTGATTGTTGACAAAATTATTAAAGTGATACAACAAATCTTTGTCGTTGTTTTTAATGTTAAGCTTAATGTATTGTCGTTATTTTACGTTAAAAATAATTTCATTACATCATAACCAGAGAACAGTTAAATCTTCTTGATCTATTCTATAATCATAACCATCTTATTTTTTTAGGATTATTGCCTCGAATTTTTTCACCATAAAACCAAAATATAATTATTTGTTTTGAAACGATATAACTACACTGTTATTACAGTATTGTATGATAGTTATACTAAACATAAGTGCAATAAATAAATAAAAATGTTTATTGTTTTAACCATTTAATTATTATTCCATTACACTTTCATACTGTCTTGTGTGATATTTTTTTATACGAGGACTTTGTTAAATAACATTACAAATAAGAAAAAAGTATAAGTACTCTTCTTAAAAAATATGAGTCTTATTGTTTTGTAACTTAGTAATAATAGTAATTATCAAGATAAAATCAATCTTAGATTTTTTGCTAATGTCATGATTTTGGTGTGGTTTTGGTAATTATAATAAGGTTATGTATTGTATTGTATTTTATGAATCAATACTAGTTTATATAAAACAAGTAATAAAAACATGTAAAATAATGCTTATCTATCTTTATTTCGGTCAAGTCATCACATATGCTGCTCAGATGCGCGGCTGAGTTGTCTCCTGTATTGACACGATTGTTTAGAGAGTCTTACGATACTGGTATTGTGCCGGTGTCTTGGAAGGAGGCAAACATACAACCCATCCCCAAAAAAAGGGGATCGCTCGGATCCGCCCAACTATCGACCCATCGCTGTAACTTCTGTGCTGTGCAAGGTGTTCGAGCGGATAAATAATTCCCAGCTCATTCACTACCTAGAAGATCACTCGCTGTTCCATGATCGCCAGTATGGGTTCAGACCAAAGCGATCAACGGGTGATCTTCTAGCGTACGTTTCTCACGCGTGGGGTGAAGCGATGGACAAGCATGGCGAATCCCTGGCAGTTAGCCTTGATATCGCCAAAGTTTTCCATAGAGTGTGGCATCGTTCCCTTCTTTCCAAGTAGCCGGCCTTCGGTGTGCCACCCCGTTTGTGCGCCTGGGTTGCAGACTTTCTAGAAGGGCGGAGGAATTGGTGTCCATTGTGAGGGTAGTTCCTCCGCGTTCTACAAAGTCAATGCCGGAGTGCCGCAGGGTTCTGTGCTCTCACCTACTCTATTTCTTCTGCATATTAATGACATGTTGTCCTTGGGCAATATTCATTGTCATGCGTGTATTGAATAAACCGGCCACTTACGGCTGGCAACCTTTTTGTAGTTTTTAATTTGTATTTGACAGACGGCTGTCAGAGTCAGAGTGACACACTCACGTTGGAACAAAAATGGTTAGGTTATCTTAAGATACCGCGCGGTCGTGTAAAAGTAATTTAGTTGTAATTTGATATGTAGGCCACATAAGCAGTAAATTCGGCGGACCCTAGTCCGTAATAAAACCAAACTAGTTAGGTAGTTGATTGGAGTTTCGACGGCGGTCGTCAAACACGAGGCATTTGGCCTCTTTGGTTATGAGACGCATGCGGCGTATCTCGCGTTGAAGTGCGAACCTTTAATAAGTCTTGGACTAAGTGTTATTGTGCATCGGTGGTGTGTATTTCTCTTGGGTTTGTCAGCGCTGACGGGGTAGCCGACGGGTTATTAGGGCCTTCCACCCACCACAGCAGCAGCCAGAAGCCGCGCAGGAGCGCGGTCTACCACCACCACAGCAGCCAGAGACAGCAGCCAGGGGCGCAGTCTAACACAGCAGCAGGGCGCGGTGAGTCACCATATCACCTGGAAGTGGTATCGGCGTGTCTCTAAGGAACTAGTATGTAAGTTACTTTAGATATTATAATTTAGTAATAGTATAGCATTAAGTCGAGAGGGTGCGGTCTACAGGTTCCCCGGAACAGGACCTCTGAACCAGGCCTTCTCTGGTAGCAGAGACTCACTTTAGGGAGGTTAGTCGAGTGAGCCCTCTGGACCACACAATTAGGTACCCAGAACACTGATTGACCTCTCTAAATCAAACATTTTTTGATAAACAGAGCGTAGGTTTATCTACGGACCTGAATTAATTAGGAATTAGTTTTAGTGTTAAGATATTAAATTGCATTCAGAATGCAATGTTAATAGGTAGGTTTTGTTGTATGGTTCATGGTGATCATAGCAAGTTTATAGTTAATTTGGTTTTGTCTCGCATTTAGAATGCTTTGAGTATGTAGGAAGTACACTGCGGAAAGTGCAATTGTCAAACCTAACTTGCTGTAATTGCAATAGAATGGTCATATAAATATCAATAGTGCAATGTGAACATTTGTTTTTTGATTACACATTTAGAATGTATTTACTTGCTTTGAATTTGTTTGAGTACCATCTACTCACTGGGGCGCTGTAATTGTCAGACAACTTGATGTAAAGAAGGTTGTACTGATTAAAACTGTTTGCGGCAGTTTATTGTTGCTTTGTTGTCTAATTTTAACTTAATTTAGAATTAGTCTCGCTAGGGTAGTGTTGATTTGTGACAACAAATAAATGTTTTGATTTTGGTTGTTGAATTTGTTGAGCAAACTGAATTTTAAGATTCTAGCGGTTTGCAACTAATTAAACATTCTATTTGATTCTTGGGGTTTTGAAACCTAATTTCAACTTAGTCAAGCTGCGGCAGCGTTAACATTCTGATTTTGTAAGGATTCGTTTGAAAACTTAATTTAGAATTTAAAGTTAAAACATTGGAAATTGTGGTACTTTGATTTGGTTTGTTGTTTCATTTTGAAAACATATTTAAATATTGTAGGCATTTGATTCACAATATTTGTAGTTTAGTTGTCTAGCGATTGCAAAGCTGTAGACACGTATATTAATATCGCAGTTATGTTACCATATAAATTGTTTGTTTACATAGCAAATTTTAATTGAACATTCAATGTTTATTGTGGTTGCTTTAAAATTAACTAGGGTTGATTTATTGCTTTGTTTTGCTTACGGCTTTGTAACATTTATTTTTATTTTTTGTTTCATTCTTTGAAAATAATTTTAGTTTCATTAATTTGAGTTCCATTCATTTGTAACATTTGTTTGGGTAATGATTTGTTTTCATAGCGGCATATGTGAAATCGGTTGAACACCTTTTATTTTGTTAGTACCTTCATTTTGAAAACCAATTTTAAATTTAATTTGATTATTACATTGGTTTAAATTGGTTGATTTATGCATAACGGTTTATGTAAGAATAATACTTGTACATTCTATTTGTTAGTGCGATTCTCGTTGCAAACCCATATAAGTTTTTTTGTACTTATTAATTTTGGTTGTTGCTACATTGTAATTAAAAGGGTATGTGTGTAGGGAACATTGTC
Organism: Scoparia ambigualis; assembly: GCA_963921215.1. NCBI lineage: Eukaryota > Metazoa > Arthropoda > Insecta > Lepidoptera > Crambidae > Scoparia > Scoparia ambigualis. Next base: position 24,548,550 of record OY992508.1, read on the forward strand.
CTGCCCTTTGTGCTATTGTTGGACATAAATCTCATCCCTCTTTTATTTGTTTTTTGTTGACAACGCGATGGCGGAGGCAGTCCTGGCCAAGGAGCTGCTACGGTTCGTGTCCGTGCAGGAACTGCTGTCCTGGAGTGACCGAGACGACGCCATCCTCGAGCGGGCGGAGCAACTGAAGCAGGGGGTACCTTTGGTTGAGACCGCCATGGTGGTTTTGTCGGAGGCTACTCCACCGTCCAACAAAGAGGTATGGTCGGCATATGAAAATGATTTTGCCCAAATAATGGAAATTAATGAAAATGTCGTTCAGGCGGCCTGCGACATTAAAAGGCGACGGATAGTGGATGTCCAACCATCCACACCGCCACTAACGGAAAGGCCCAGGATACCAGATAGGCTTCCTACACATCAGTTAGGAAGTTTGGGTGGCGAAGTGGAAGAAGGGTCATTGGTAGACGCACACGCGCTTCAATTGTTGTCGCTACCTAAGGTAGCTAATCGGGCGGACTTAACGACGCAGCTGTTGTCGCCAGTCACAGTTGCGGTTACCGCGTTGCGAAAATTAGGATTGCCAGTAGCCGAGTGTTCGCTGTTACTGGTACACATTGTGTTGGACAATTGACTGTTGACTATTGACTATTGACTATTGACTATTGACCTGCCGCCATCAGAGGCGCAGGTTTCAACGGGACGCCAGGCGAATCCCACGGTACAGCCGCAGCCAGGACACACTACAGCGCGGCTGGCGGCGCTGACTGCAGCAGCCGGCATGGACCCGGCTTCTACACAGTGCGGCCAAACGGGTCATGCTACGACGCGGTGCCAGGACCGACAAGGGCTGCCTGAAATTACGAGGCGGCGTATGGCAAGGCGCAGCGGCCTTTGCTTTGGCTATAGGCCTGACAACGCCGCATTGCATTTGGTGGACCACACCATTTATTATTGTTGTGTGTCAACAGGTCGGGAGCGGCTTCACCGACCACAAAACAGCGGTGGCAGCGTTACACGGGCAGGGGTGCTCCAGGGCGGAGCACACATCTAGCAGCGGACTGGAGGCCCAGTCATGCGCGAGGCGCACCCCCACACCGGAAAGTGAACCATGCACAGGCGCGCAAACCCGCACCTGCAGGTTACCATGCCGCCGGCCCGTGGGCGATTTGGGTATCACACGGGCGTGGGCCCCTCTTTGCACCGCGCTCTGTGCGCGCTTGCGAGAAGCAGCGCGATCGAGCAGCCACAGCGGTTCTCGCCGCCACATCGGTTCTCGTCGCCGCTCTACGAGCACCCGCGGTTGTAGTGCCACCCGCGGTATTACACGGGCGGGGGCCTTCTTTGGAGATGAGGGACCCGGGCAGGCCATAGCTAGCCTGCCCCTTTGCGAGAGCAGAACCACTGACGGTTTTGCTTTCTACTACGGCGGCCGCGGTTGGTAGATTTTAAAGAAATCTTAAATTTGAAATTTGTTGGTAGATTTTAAAGAAATCCTAAATTTGAAACTTTAATTTTGGGCGACATTGTTTGGTGGCATGCTTACTGGGAGTTTGACGGGGCTAACACAAGTAACCCTCTCCTCGGTACATGCATCTATGTGAGAATGTCAATTTCGGTAACTGTAATGAATTTACCATTGTAGGTTAACAGCCTTTTACCGATTCGCCCGCAGGGATAACGGCACATACATTGGTCTAGATCGGGCAGACCCACACTTTGTCACCTGGCCCAATTGACCTACTCTTGGGCTCGGGTGTACTAGGACGGATCTGACTAGGCACCCAGACAGCTCTAGGTCGCTCTACACTGCTGGCAGTGCCAACTATTTTGTTTTTTGTTTCTATTTTGTACACAGTTTGAGGTCTCGACTCCGCATAGTCAAGAGTCATTGTGTTTGTGTCTCTTTTCATAACTATGCACAAGTTTGGGATATTGAGAAATCTCCCATGGTCTACATGGTGACCCGTGCCCATGAGAAGTGGGAAGCCTTTCAATAGGCCAGTACGTCACGGTTGACGTCTGTTGGATGTGTTACTAGGTAACCTAATTTGTAATTTTGAATATTGTTTGTTCGAAGAGAATATTTGTGTAGTGCTCTTCCGGTGTTTATTTTGTCACAGTGGACGTCTTCACCCGTGCAGCCGCAGACGGGGGTCTGCCTTCGGACCGAGTCACTCAGTCTCGTCCGTTCTTAGGGGTCGCACGCAACGGGTTTTGCTGGACCTCTCTCGGTAAAACCGACCAACCTTCGCAACGCCTGGTGTAATGGTAGTAACCACACACTAATAAGGCTAAGGGATGCTGAAGGGTGGTGACTCCGAAGAGAGCTAAAACAACCAAACCCGACGAGTGACGAATATACACTGAATTTATTGCTTCCACCAAATTGCACAATTAAAAGGTTATTAGCGAAGTAATGCTTAGACTAGCTTATTAAATCTAGGTCAATATAAATATGTGCGGCTAGCCCGTACATCTTGCCAACCAGAGAAGAACATACAGTAATTAAAGTAAAGTTAAGTAAGTAAATAGCAATAATACAAGTAAGCTACTATTAAAAGCTACGCTAGGTGAAAACAATAACTGTAAAAGCTTACGAATTGATTTTTTTTAATAATAAAAGTAAATAAATTATTGCTAAAAATAATAATAAGTAACAAGTAGAGTTCACTTAAAAATTAATAAGTACAAAAATAATTATTCTTAACGTAACGTAAAGTAATAAGAAAAGTTCAAAGTCAGTTTCACATAATATTATTATGATTTGCGGTCGGTGTGACTACTTCACCAAGAGATTTACACGGAATGGAAATCGACACTGATCGCGGGGGCTTAGGAGGCGCCGTGCCTCTGTTTATACTTCGAACGCCCATGCTCACAGATTTACGCAATTCACTACACTCGGGTTGCACTTGATGCTCACTAGGCACACACGGTAGACCGACGTTCACCGGGGTCTCCCCCCCGGGAGCTGCTGCTGCTCGGTATCTCGAAATCCTTGCTTGCCGACACCGTTTCCTTCTTACTCGAAGAACTACTGATACAATTACGATTAATAGTAGAATCGCAACTATGAGGTAACTGATTGAGTACTGATGGATGTCGTGAATGCTGAGATCTGATGTTGATTCTCGCTTTAGGGTGTTTATCTCATCCATTATCTGATGGTAATCTTGCTTGTGGTTCTCTGTAGTAAAATCGTAAGCTGCCGCAGAAGTGTTGATGAGGGTATTTAAGATGGATATCTTTGAGGCTTCAATATCTGGTTGCATGTTTACTCTTTTCACAAAGTCGTTGTGAGCGTAAATCGTAAATGAATCTGCCTTAAGAGTGCAACCTTGGCCTATATCCAGTAGGCCATTGTCCTTTAGAGTACTGACTGACATACCGCTAGGACAGAAAGTGCGAACGCTGCATTCATTGCAACACGAATACATCCAGACATTCTGTCTGTGTAACTTGATCCACCTATTGTTACAAGGCGTTTGCTCGTAAGTGCAGGGCGATGTTTTCGTTCCCGCATTTATTAAATTTATATCGCATATGTTTTGTTTAAGATTAAGGTCGTAGGTAGGTTTATAAGATATTTTCTTCAGATGCATGAAGACAAGCTTGTAGGTCGTGGTCAGTTAAAAATATAACTGCGTCCCTTTTCAAATTAAAGGCTATTTCTGCTTTATTACGTGGAATGGTAATAATTTGATCGAGCTCGTATATGTCGTTGTTGACGAGTGGGACCTTTATTTCTATGATGAGGTAATTCTTGTATACTTTTGCGAACACCTTAAGTAGCTTGTATAGGTCTCGAATATTTTCGGTCTGTACGGGCACCTTTAAATCATCATGTAGCTGACCTGATATAAAATTAATTTGTTGCTGTAATTGCTCGCTTGAAAACAGGTGCGTATCGATGCGGCCATGAGTGATGTCTGTGACCGTATCTATAAGAGACGACTGCATGCATTTCAAATCTTCAAGTATAATACTCGCCGTTAAAGCTGATGACGTAATGTAGAGACCGTTGTCGACGTCATTACGTAATTGATTTAAATCTGTAGATATTTCTTTAAACTGGCTATAAATTAGTGAAAACTGTTTGTTCATTATCTGTTCGTTGCGCTGTATTATGTTGTATTCTGCTTCGATTATTACTGTCTGATTTTTAATTAGTTGTTTAAGATGGTTTTCGTTGTAGCTAATCTTTTCAATATCTTTGGCGTATTGCAGAGCGAAGTTGTCATCTAAGACACCGAATAAGTAGTTAGCCACGGACCCAACACCATTTATTAATCCTCTTTTTTGGCGGTTGCGAGTAGGACCTTGTAGTAACCGATTATTATGTTCTATCTCAGTTAATTCGTGTGATAGTTGATTTGTAATGCTCATATATTGTGAATTCGATTTTACAGCCATGCCTTTTAAATATCTTACGTAAGTCTCTATGTCTATAGTTGCCAGTAGCCTGAAAGGTTGTAGTAAACTACCAGCCTCCACTCATCTCGAATATTTATTTTATTTATTTATTTATTTTAGGATAGCTAACAGCTTACAATGCAAAAGATAACTACAAAAATAATAACACTAAGCTATTAACAAGCTACCACATTTAAAATTCTTACTAAACTTATCATAATACTCAACATTTAATCTTAAATAGTAATTTCGGCGGTAAGCGCCTTTTTTATGCAATTGATACTACCACAAAATATGTCTATATCAGCATTAGAATTATTTATGTACATACAAGCTCTTACGAGAAAACTGCTCTGTCTATAGTTGGTGTGAGTGGAGGGGATGCTAAATGGCTTAAATGAATTGTTACGGGGTGCTCGCGTAGGTATTTTAAAAGCGATTTTGCTCAGCAGATCAGGACAATCTAGTGTACTTCTGATTATCTTAACTAAAAGTACAATGTCTGCAATGTTTCGTCTTAGACAAAGTGGCAAAAGATGAAATATACTGCATATTAGAAATCGTATCAAAGTAAAGCGCTCTATTGTCGTTAAAATTTAATGCTGTCGTATTGACGTTAATATTATTTTGTAAGGATGGAGATACCAGCATTGTAAATAGAAGAATTGCTAGCGAAATGCAGTTTGTGAACGTGTATTTTTTCCTTCTACTTGCTTTTCTCTCTGTGCCTACATCCATCTGAGGTCGTTGCTCGTATAGTTTCGCTGTATTGTCCTTAGCTGTATCAATAGGGATAGGAAGTAGTATAAGCTTAGTTATAGGACGCTTTAAAACGTTGCTTTCAGTTTTGACGGACACGACTCTGACATATCCATCTTTTCCAAGGTGTAACTCTTGAACTCTTCCAAGCGCCCACTAACCTGGAGGTAAGTTTTCTTCCTTTATTAGGACAATTTCATTAACTTCCAGGTTTTTTGTTAGTTTTGTCCATTTAGACCGTACCTGAAGCTGCTGAAGATAGTCGGATGACCAAAGCTTCCATAACTGTTTATTCATGAGCTGTAGTAGTTGCCAACGTGCAGGTAAGCTAACATTGTCAGGGTCAGCCTGAGGTCTTGACATTAAAGAGTCGCCGATTAAGAAGTGGCCTGGAGTTAGGTACGCATCCTCTGGATTTTCTGTCAATGGGAATAGAGGCCGAGAGTTGAGACAAGCCTCAATCTGCTGGATTAAGGTCGATAACTCCTCATAAGTGAGTTTCTGCTCACCTAGGACTCGTTTGAAAAGACGCTTAAAGCTTTTTACAGCGGCTTCCCACAAACCGCCTGCGCTCGGCCAAGCTGGGGCATTAAACGACCATTCGATATTCATGTCATTGATGTTGTTAAAAAAATCTGTATTTAACGTTCGTACAATTTCTTTGTATTCCTTATCTAACGCTCGCTTTGCTCCAACAAAGTTTGTCCCATTGTCACTATACATATGACGGGGAGTTCCTCGCCAGGCACAGAAACGGCGGAACGCTGCTAAAAACGCTGGAGTTGATAGGTCTGACACCAATTCTAGGTGAACAGCCGTCGTCGCAAGGCAGACGAACACAGCCACATAACCCTTATAGGTCTTTACTTCCCTACCCCTGCTCAGTTTTAGATCCAAGTATCCGCTGAAATCGACCCCAGTTGCTGTGAAGGGGCGGGAGGGGGTAACCCTAGCTCTGGGAAGATCAGCCATTATTTGATGATGTTTTTCAGAGCTGTAGCGTCGGCATTTGACGCATAGCCTAAGCTGGCGCTTAACGGATCGCATACCGCTTACAATCCAATACTTCTCTCTGATGTATGACAAGGTCAAGCGTGGTCCACCATGCAGTGTGGTTATTTGCGCTTGATTGATAATTAAGTCAGTAAGACGGCCGTGATTAGATAGTATTATAGGGTGTTTAGCTGTGCTACTTAGGATCGAATGTGTAAGGCGCCCTCCAACTCTCAAAATTCCGTTATCATCTAAATACGGATTTAAGCTCGCTATTTTGCTGTTTGACTGTACATGACCTTTGTTTTTAATATTTTCTAAATAGCATTTAAAATCATTTGCTTGAATGTACTTTATGATTAATTGATACGATTTGTTTATTTCGTCAGCTGATAAGAATGTCTCATATTCAACAGGTCGGTGTCGTAGCGCGGCGGTGAAACGTGATACCCATGCCACTATCTTTACGGCACGAGTGATGGAGCTATTGTTTATTAATATTTCAATTATGAATGACGAACTTGATTCTTGTAAGGCTACGTTTACATTGACCCGTTTTGCTTCTAAGTTCGGCGCTTCGTAAATGCTGTTTTCAATTTTGTTAGGATTGAAGTAAGGTAACCATTCCGGCCCGCTCCACCACAAAGAGTTACTTCGTAGCTTAGTCCCAGTTAGTCCACGGGTGGCACAGTCAGCTGCGTTTTCTTCAGACCGGACATGGTTCCAATTTAAAGCTGGTATTACTTCAGTGATCTGCTGAACTCGATTTGCAACAAATTGCTTCCATCGAGCTACATCACCATGTAGCCATCCCAGTACGACCATGGAATCTGTCCAGGCATAAACTTGGAGTTCTGGCTTTCCTAAAGATGTTTTAATAAGCTTCGTTAGTTGAGCTAAAAGTAGAGCTCCACTGAGCTCTAATCGTGGAAGTGAGACTTTCTTATTTATTGGAGCTAATTTAGTTTTTACTGCAACAAGTCGTGATGTGCACTTGCCTTTATTGTCGCTTGCTACTAGATAGATTACGCAGGCGTATGCCTTTTCCGATGCATCGCAGTAGCCGTGTAGTTGGAATTCACGCTGTGTATTACCTAAGTGTCTAGGTATATTGAATTGACTTACATTTTGTAGGTCAAGCTGAAGCTCAGTCCATTCATTTTTTATTTTTTCTGGAATCTCGTCATCCCAGCCTAATCCTGAGGACCATGTTTTTTGAAAAAGGATCTTAGCTCGGACTGTTAGTGGCGAGAGCCAGCCTAACGGGTCGAATATTTTTGATATTAAAGATAGTAGCTGTTGTTTCGTATTACAGTGGCTACACAGGTCTGTTTTGTTTGTAAATACAAATGAATCGGACGATGGTACCCATCGGAGTCCCAAGGTTTTACGGGACTCTGAGCATTTAAAGTCAAACGGTTTGTCAAGTTGTTCGGAAGACAAGTCTTTTAGAAGCTCAGGGTCATTAGCCGACCATTTCCGTAAATTCATTCCTGCGCCTTTTAAAATTTCGATTAGCTGGATCTGTAATTCCTTTGTAGCTTCTAATGTGTTGTGCCCGCTAAGTACGTCATCCGTATAAAAGCTTTTTTCTAAAGCTGCAGCTGCAAGAGGGTATTTGGCGGCATCATCTTTCGCTAGCTGTCTTAGAGTACGTATGGCTAGGTATGGAGCTGCTTTGGTTCCGTAGGTAACCGTAGTGAGAACAAATTCTTGCAGCGGTTCATACGCGCTGTTTCTGCAGATGATTGACTGAAGGTGCTGATGGTCTTCTGTGACCTGGATCTGACGGAACATTTTCTCTATGTCCGCAGTAATGACGTATTTGTATTGCCTCCAAGTTAATAATAACGTTTGCAGGTCATGTTGTAAGTTTGGACCACACTCCATTACGTCATTGAGGCTGAGTCCAGAGCTGGTTTTTGACGAGGCATTAAAAACTACTCTAAGCTTGGTCGTAGTAGAGTCGTGCTTTATGACACCGTGATGTGGTAAAAAACATTGAATACTATGACTTTCGCTGCTTGCCCTCATGTGACCAAACCGCTGATATTCCGTTATAAATTGCTTATAACTTTCTGAATATGTTTTATTTTTAGTCATTTTGTTTTCCAGCTGCTTAAATTGTGATGTCGCCTTTGCTTTAGAAGTTCCCAGTTTTTCTAAGTAGTTTTCTTTCAAAGGTAGTGAAACTTCGTATCTACCATCAGCAAGCCGCTTTGTGGTAGCAACATAGATCTCTTCGCAATATTGTTCTTCTTTTGTGAGCTCGGATGCTGTGTTAGGAATCTCTTCCATTTTCCAATATTTCGCTATGTCATCCAGATTATTAATGACGACGCTGCAGTTAAAGGTTTTCACGTTGCCCGATAAGATTCAGCCTAATTTGGTTTGCTGAGCTATCGGTGCGCTGTGCTCACTCTTTACTAGTCCGCTCATGATAACATCGGAGTAAACACATGCATCTAATAATATGTCGATAGGCTTCGAAACATTGTATTCGGGATCTGCTAACTTCATATGCTGGAGGTGAGGCCAAGATCGCTTAGAAAACGAGATGTTCGATAAATCACTTATAACTCGAGGAATAACAGAAGCTTCGGTATTAAAATTATAGTCGTCATAAATAGATTTGCACTCGAGAGTGATAAGGCTTTTGCTTTGCTTAGGGCTGATACCTACACCAGATACAGATGCGCTAAATTTGCGGAGAGGCAACCCTAAGAGCTGAGCGGCGTTTTCTGAGATTAAGGTAATCTGAGAACCTTGGTCGAGTAACGCTCGTAACGTGATGTAATTCCCGTCAATAGCTTTTATCTTTAATAAGACAGTGGCCAATAAAACCTCTTCGTCATTAGCACTAACGTGGTTGGCAACATAAGGTTTGTTGCTCAACGATTTAGATATCGGTAGCATGGATTTCGGCTTTGACTCGTCAACATACACCGCTGATGTCGAGTGCGATGACCCGACACATGCGTCATGTAGCTTCGTATGATGCTCGTTATTGCACTCTTTGCATCTTTTATTCGAAATGCATTTATCGCTAGAATGTTTGAATAAACAGTTTTGACAAAGTTTCAATTTCGCAACTGTCCTTAATTTCGCATCCGCTGTCATATTGCTAAATTTGTGGCATCTATAGAGCTCGTGATCAAAGTTACATAAAGGACATTTTAATGTAGAAGTAATCGCTGCTTGGTATCCTTTATAAGGCAACCTATTGTAGGATTGTCTATATGTAGGTTGGTTTCTAGGCTGATAGTACGCTGGAGCTGGCTTGGATGAAGTTGGATGATCTCTTTCTCGCTTATGCATGGGTTCGAGAGCAATGAACTTACTCTCGAGAAAAGTCATAAATTCTTCCAATGAGGCTAAATCTCTTGGAGACTTACGTGCTTCTTTATATGCGCCGTACGTGTCGCTGTCTAACTTTTTTGTTAAAAGATGCACCAGTATGGGATCCCACGTATTGGTGTCCACGCCAAGGTTATGAATAGCATGGATACACTCTGTTGTGGTATCATAGAGTCGTTTGATTTCGAATGACGTCTGCTTACTAATGCTAGGCTGATTTAAAAGTGTTTCTATTTGCGTAGTGAATAGAACTTGTGGTTTATTATAACGATGGGTTAAGATGTCCTATGCAACGTCATAATTGTCGGCTGAGATATGTAAATGCTGAATTAAGCGCTCTGCTTCGCCCTTTACTCTACCCTTAAGGTGCTGCATTTTTTGAGCTTTTGATAAAAATGTATTGTTATGTATAGACTCGGTGAACAAATCAAAAAAGGTAGGCCAATGAGTATATTTACCAGTGAAGGTTGGTATTTCTAAGATTGGAGTAGATTGCTGAATATGTGCGGTAGCGCAAAGCTTTTGATACAGTGCCTTCTTTGTTTGTTAAAACATCGATTCGTATTCTAGAAAATCATTTTGGTAAATTTCATCTTCTCCTTCTAAAATGTTATCTATTTCTAGGTGTTGCTTGTCGATGCTCTGCCATCTCGATTGGATGTTGCGCAATTCATCTTAAAGTTCCCACTTATCAGTAATTTCACTCACCTTGATGCTCTCTATCAGTCGGCCAAACGCTCGGAAATTCGCCCTTTGGAAGGACAAAAGGTCGTCAATATTGGACGACAAGTCTGTCTCTGTCATTTTCATTTTACCTTTACTTGAACCTGACCCTGACCCTACCGGCTCTATAGCTATAAGTTGCTGTCTTAATTCGTTATAATAATTTTTCGTTCTCTCATAAACTGACTCTAAAAAGTACCTTTGTTCTTTATTCTCTATGGTTTCTAGTTGCTCGTTGTTACTAACGAACTCTTCCCATAAGTTGTTTAAAGAGGTTAATCGTAAATTTAAATACGCAGCAGTTTTACGATATGCTGGATCCGTTTTGAAGTTGGATCCAATGCGCTGGAGCTCAGTGACAAGTTCGCCTTGACGGGTGAATAATACTTCGTAGTTCGACATAATCGCTGGATAAGCAAGTAAAATATGAACGATCTTACTTGAATGTTACTGCACGGCGAGTCTCCTGACTCACACAAAGAAGTTGGGTGTCGCTGTCGCTATTGAGTTTACCAACCCACAGGAACGCTGCAGTGCTGCTTATAGTCTCTTAAGTTTGGGTTGATACAGACACGTGGAAGTGCTTGGATATAGACACGTGTATAAAAAAGTCAAAGTTTTTACGCTAGTTCACGGAACACAAGACACTCGCGTGAGCGGTCCCGCTTGTCCGAAAGCTCGAAGGACCAAAAAATAATGTAATGGTAGTAACCACACACTAATAAGGCTAACGGATGATGAAGGGTGGTGACTCCGAAGAGAGCTAAAACAACCAAACCCGACGAGTGACGAATATACACTGAATTTATTGCTTCCACCAATTTGCACAATTAAAAGGTAATTAGCGAAGTAATGCTTAGACTAGCTTATTAAATCTAGGTCAATATAAATATGTGCGGCTAGCCCGTACACCTGGGTTGTAGGTAAATATTTTGTGTTTTTTTTGTGCCTGGCTACTAAGGCCGTCCTCTTGGGAGTTTCTTCGTTGTCCACGGAGGCCTTCGTCGTCGCGTTGGATCGTTTCGTGTCGCGACAATGGCACAAAATGGCAAGGGCATGGGTGTATCTAAATGATGTTTGTAAATTTTAAAAAAATAAGCTTTAGTGAATAAGATAATTTAGCATTATTTTAATTTGGCTAATTAGATTTAGTATGTTGTTGAAGGAGAATAACTTGCCTTCCTGCTTGTAGCTAGGGCAGCATTGTAAAGTTGTTAGTTGGCGAGTATGGGACTGCGGTTCGATTCCGCGATGAGCCACAGCAACTGTCTCTCCTTGTCCGATTGATTGAGCAAACGATCGGAGCCTTCCGACCGGGGCAGGGGTGTGTATTGAATAAACCGGCCACTTACGGCTGGCAACCTTTTTGTAGTTTTTAATTTGTATTTGACAGACGGCTGTCAGAGTCAGAGTGACACACTCACGTTGGAACAAAAATGGTTAGGTTATCTTAAGATACCGCGCGGTCGTGTAAAAGTAATTTAGTTGTAATTTGATATGTAGGCCACATAAGCAGTAAATTCGGCGGACCCTAGTCCGTAATAAAACCAAACTAGTTAGGTAGTTGATTGGAGTTTCAACGGCGGTCGTCAAACACGAGGCATTTGGCCTCTTTGGTTATGAGATGCATGCGGCGTATCTCGCGTTGAAGTGCGAACCTTTAATAAGTCTTGGACTAAGTGTTATTGTGCATCGGTGGTGTGTATTTCTCTTGGGTTTGTCAGCGCTGACGGGGTAGCCGACGGGTTATTAGGGCCTTCCACCCACCACAGCAGCAGCCAGAAGCCGCGCAGGAGCGCGGTCTACCACCACCACAGCAGCCAGAGACAGCAGCCAGGGGCGCAGTCTAACACAGCAGCAGGGCGCGGTGAGTCACCATATCACCTGGAAGTGGTATCGGCGTGTCTCTAAGGAACTAGTATGTAAGTTACTTTAGATATTATAATTTAGTAATAGTATAGCATTAAGTCGAGAGGGTGCGGTCTACAGGTTCCCCGGAACAGGAACTCTGAACCAGGCCTTCGCTGGTAGCAGAGACTCACTTTAGGGAGGTTAGTCGAGTGAGCCCTCTGGACAACACAATTAGGTACCCAGAACACTGATTGACCTCTCTAAATCAAGCAATGCGCATGACAGTACGGTGCATGAGCGGTACTTGGGACATCCTGCGGCAACGCAAGCCGATATCATGGTGAAAAGGCAATAACTGGTTTTTTCTTTTTTTTTATGCTTGCAGCTCCTACATGATAAGAGCATATTTTTTACTTATTTTATTTTTTTGTTTACTAATAAGACTGTTTGATTTAGAGAGGTCAATCAATGTCCCTGCGCTCTGCTAACCTCAAACTGTGTGGTCCAGAGAGGTCATTGACCGACCTCCCTAAATAGCTTCTCTGCTACCAGGCTATTTCTAGCCAACAATGTATGGTCCAGATGGCTCATTCGAAGAACCTCTAAACCCTACAGCCTATGCTAACTTAATACTAAAGTAATCTTAAACGACTTACATACTAGTCTTCCCTTGAGACGCGCCGCTCAGCCCGGTGCAGTCCGCCGCGCCTAGGCCGCTGCTGGCTGCGGTGGTGATGGTAGCTCGCCTCCCCGGCGACTGCTGTGGTGGGTGGAAAGGCCCAAGGTCTCCCTAAAAATCCCGTTGTCTACAACCAGAGCTCTGTACCCCAGAAAAATACGTACCACTGCACAATACCACTTAGCACGCCACGTGTCCGTGTCAACCAAACCAATAACTGATTTTAACCAGCCCGCCCTGGTACTCATTTATGAACACTGTTTCATAATTCCTACGGGCCCCCCCGAATCAAAACAATGTGCCCCACATACCAAATTACACCAAAAAGTCAATATTCTCCACGCGACCCCGCGGTCAAGTTAACCTCACCAATAATCCAACGTGAGTGTGTCACTTTGACATTGACAGCCGTCTGTCACTATATTGTTAAAACCACAGCGGGGGCGCACTAATTGGCCGTTTTGTTCGATACACACCCCTGCTCCGATCGGGAGGCTCCGATCGTTAGCTCAATCAATCAGACAAGAAGAGACAGTTGTTTCGGCTCATCGCGGAATCGAACCACAGTCCCATACTCGCCAACAAACAACTTTACAATGCTGCCCTAGCTACAAGCAAGGAGAGCAAGTCATTCTCCTTCAACAACATACTAAATCTAATTAGCCAAATTAAAATAATGCTAAATTGTCTTATTCACCAAAGTTTATTTTCTAAAAATAGACAAACATCATTTAGATACACCCGTGCCCTTGCCATTTTGTGCCATTGTCGGAGCGAATAAGTGAAGGTAAACCCTTACGCAACACGGAACGATCCAACGCGACGACGAAGGCCTCCGTGGACAACGAAGAAACTCCCAAGAGGACGGCCTTAGTAGCCAGGCACAAAAAAAAACACAAAATATTTACCTACAACTCGGGCGTTGCGAAGGTTGGTCGGTTTTACCGAGAAAACCGGTTGCGTGCGATTCCCAAGAACGGACGAGACTGAGTGACTCGGTCCGAAGGCAGACCCCCCGTCTGCGGCTGCACGGGTGAAGACGTCCACTGTGACAAAATAAACACCGAAAGAGCACTACACAAATAAAGCTCTTTCGACATACAATATTCAAAATTACAAATTACGTTACCTAGTAACACATCCAACAGACGTCAACCGTGACGTACTGGCCTAATGAAAGGCTCATGGGAAGTTTCTCAATTTCCCAAACTTGTGCATAGTTATGGAAATGGTACACAAACACAATGACTCTAGACTATGCAGAGTCGAGTCGTCAAACTGTGTACATAATAGAAACAAGACCAAAATAGTTGGCACTGCCAGCAGTGTAGAGCGACCAAGAGCTATCTGGGTGCCTAGTAGGACCCGTCCTAGTACACCCGAGCCCAAGAGTAGGTCAATTGGGCCAGGTGACAAAGTGTGGGTCTGCCCGATCTAGACCAATGTCTGTGCCGTTATCCCTGCGGGCGAATTTCATTACCGTTACCGAAAGTGACATTCTCACACAGATGCATGTACCGAGGAGAGGGTGACTTGTATTAGCCTTGTCAAACTCCCGGTAAACATGCCACCAAACAATGTCGCACAAAATTAAAATTTCAAATCTAAGATATCTTTAAAATCTTTCAAACGCGGCCGCCGTAGTAGAAAGCAAAACCGTCCGTGGTTTTGCTCTCGCAAAGGGGCAGGCTAGCTATGGCCTGCTCGGGTCCCCCATCTCCAAAGAAGGCCCCCGCCCGTGTGATACCGCGGGTGGTACTAAAACCGCTGCGGCATAGCTCGATCGCGGCTGCACGCTGGCGCACACCGAGCTAGTTGCAGGGAGGGGTCCCTCCTTCGTGACACCGTCGCGGCCCCCGCCCGTGTGATACCCAAATCGCCCACGGGCCGGCGGCATGGTAACCTGCAGGCGCGGGTTTGCGCGCCTGCGCATGGTTCACCTTCCGGTGTGGGGGCGCGTCTCGCGCATGACTGGGCCTCCAGTCCGCTGGTAGGTGTGTGCTCCGCGCTGGAGCACCCCTGCCCGTGTAACGCTGCCACCGCTGTTGTGTGGTCGGTGAAGCCGCTCCCGACCTGTGAACACCCAACAATAATGAATGCTGTGGTCCACCAAATGCACTGCGACGTTGAGGCCTATAGCCAAAGCAAAGGCCGCTGCGCCTTGCTATGCACCGCCTCGTCATTACACGCAGCCCTCGTCGGTCCTGGCACCGTGTCGTAGTATGTCCCGGCTGCGGCTGTGCCGTGGGATTCGCCTGGCGTTCCATTGAAACCTGCGCCTCTGATGGCGGCAGGTCAGGCTGGGAGGTCGCTACGACCCCCGTCTCATCGCCGAGGAACCTTAAAAGTTCCTCCAATCCTCCATCCATTCTCTGCCGTTTCCCGCTCAAACCGGAAACGAACGTCCGTTGGCAGCTTGTCCAACACAATGTGTACCAGTAACAGCGAACACTCGGCTACTGGCCACCCTAATTTTCGTAACGCGGTACACGCAACTGTGACTGGCGTCACCAGCTGCGTCTTTAAGTCCGCCCGATTGGCTACCTTAGGTAGCGACAACAATTGGCGCGCGTGTGCGTCTACCAATGACCCTTCTTCCACTTCGCCACCCAAACTTCCTAACTGATGTGTAGGAAGCCTATCAGGTATCCTGGGCCCTCCCATTGGTGGCGGTGGGGATGGCTGGACATCCCCTATCCGTCGCCTTTCAATGTCGCAGGCCGCCTGGACGACATTATCATTGATTTCCATTATTTGGTCAAAATCATTTTCGTATGCCGACCATACCTCTTTGTGGGATGTTGGAGCAGTCTCCGACAAAACCACCATGGCGGTCTCAACCGAAGACACCCGCTGCCTTAACTGCCTGGCTCGCTCAAGGATGTCATCATCGCAGCCCCTCCGAGACAGCAGATCCTGCGTATGCACGAACCTGCGCAGCTGCGTTGCAAAGACTGCCTCCGCCATCGCGTTGTCAACAAAAAACAAATAACGAGGAATTAGATTCTATGTCCAACAATAGCACAAAGACAGGGCAATGTTCCCTACTAATGTAGCCTTTTAATTACAATGTAGCCACAACCAAAATTAATAAGTACATAAAAAAACTTAAGCGGGTTTGCAACAAGAAGCGCACTAACAAATAATGTGCAATTATTATTATTACATAGTCCCTATGCATAAATCAACCAATTTAAACCAATGTAATAATCAAATTAAATTTTAAAATTGGTTTTCTAAAATGAAAGCACAAACAAAACAAAATGTGCTATTATTATTGTATTAACCGTTTTATAATAATCCAACCAAATTTCACATATGCCGCTGTGTAGAACAAAACAAATCTAATCGGTTCCAAAGAATTTCCAAAGAAAAATAAAAATTCAAATAAAGATGTTCCTTAAAATCATATGTGACTACAATATGATTATAACAAATGAAATGCAATAACAAGCATTGCACAGACCGCCATGCAATCAAAACAAAGCAATAAATCAACCCTAATTGATTATGAAGCAGCCACAATAAACATTGATGTTCATTAAAAATTAACTATGTAAACAAATCATTTACCAAACAAATGTTACAAATGAATGGAACTCAAATTAGTTTCCCAAAGAAAACTACAATAAACAAATGGTAATCAATCATACATAGGCCAAACTCACTATGTAAACAAACAATTTATGATGTAACATAACTGCAATATTGTGAATCAAATGCCTACAATATTTTAATATGTTTTCAAAATGAAACAACAAACAAAATCAAAATTCCACAATTTTCAATGCCTTAAATTCGAAATTAAGTTTTTAAGCAATCAAGGAACAAACAAATGTTTAATTATTTGCAAACCGCTAGAATCTTAAAATTCAGTTTGCACAACAAATACAACAACCAAAATCAAAACATTTATTTGTTGTCACAAATTTACACTACCCTAGCGAGATTAATAATCTAAATTAAAGTTAGACAACAAAGCAACAATAAACTGCCACAATCTTCTAATCAGTAAGTACAACTTTCTTGTCTGACAATTACAGGACAAATATTAACTCACCGCACTAAGGCAAGTAATTATAGCAAGTTAGGTATCAGTTGCACTTTCCGCAGTGAACTAATCTTACATACTCAACGCATTCTAAATGCGAGACAACCAAACCAAGTTAATTATGATAACATTGACCGCAGTGAGACAATCTTACGCTACCTACTTGCTACAATCAACACAACAAAACCTACATATTACAACATTGCATTCTGAATACAATTTAATATGCGGTTGCAAACAATCTTAACACTAAACTAATACTAATTACTTGAGGTCCGCAGACAAAACCACGCTTCTGGTTACCAAAATTGTTTGAATTAGAGAGGTCAATCAATGTCCCTGCGTTCTGCTAACCTCAAACTGTGTGGTCCAGAGAGGTCATTGACCGACCTCCCTAAATAGCTTCTCTGCTACCAGGCTATTTTTAGCCAACAATGTATGGTCCAGATGGCTCACTCGAGGAACCTCTAAACCCTACAGCCTATGCTAACTTAATACTAAAGTAATCTTAAACGACTTACAAACTAGTCTTCCCTTGAGACGCGCCGCTCAGCCCGGTGCAGTCCGCCGCGCCCAGGCCGCTGCTGGCTGCGGTAGTGATGGTAGCTCACCTCCCCCGGCGACTGCTGTGGTGGGTGGAAAGGACCTAGGTGTCCCTAAAAATCGCGTTGTCTACACCCAGAGCTCTGTACCCCAGAAAAATACGTATCACTGCACAATACCACTTAGCACGCCACGTGTCCGTGTCAACCAAACCAATAACTGATTTTAACCAGCCCGCCCTGGTACTTATTTATGAACACTGTTTCATAATTCCTACGGCCCCCCCCCCCGAATCAAAACAATGTGCCCCACATACTAAATTACACCAAAAAAGTCAATATTCTCCACGCGACCCCGACGTCAAGTTAACCTCACCAAAAATCCAACGTGAGTGTGTCACTTTGACATTGACAGCCGTCTGTCACTATATTTTTAAAACCACAGCGGGGGCGCACGAATTGGCCGTTTTGTTCGATACAAGGACATTGTCCTTTTTATTGAGTTGGACTTAAGGTCCACGTCCAACGAATTGCGGGGCGCTTCGGGGTGGAAAATGAAGAGGAAAAAAAAGGAAATAGGGGGGGGGGGGGGGGGGGCAGAAAGGAATTTAAGGTACTGTATATATATTTTAGGATTTTAGGGTTTTGGGAGTGTAAATTTTTCTTTTATTTGGTTTATTTGTGTATTTAGAATTTTGATTTTTTCATTTTATTTAGGTTATTTATTTTTGTTTATTTATCTGTTTGGTATTTCGGTGTTTTATTAATTTTTATTTTTAATTTAGTAATGTAGTTTAGTTTGTAGGCTTTTTAGGTTTATTTATTTTAAATAATGTTTAGTCTTTTGTTTTATTTAGGTTATTAGGTTACATTTATTGTTGTTTAGACTTATCTATTTTGTATTTTATATTTTGTTTATTTTATTTGATTTGGTTGAATTTATGATAGTTAGTTTATGTTGTTTTATTTTGTGGTTTAATTTAGTTAGGTTAGGTTTAAGTTTTATTTTTCTAGTTATAAGTTTAGTATTTAGGTTGATTTTAATTATTTATTTTATTAATTGGTGATTTTACTTATTTTAACTGTTCTATTTTATTAATTTGTAATTAATATTAGTTTATGTTGTTTTATTTAAAGTTTGATTTATTTAGGTTAGGTTTAAGGTGCGCCATAATTTTTTTGAATTACGGATGACGTCACAAATGCCCCCTTTTACAAAAAAAACATATTACTCTACAATCAAACCATATTTTGTCGTTCTGTAAACGACAATGTACTAACTGATATATTTCCTATCCATCAGGTATCAAAATAAAGTGAAATCATGCAACAGTTAATTGGTACATCACGTTCAATATTTGGAAACAATGTTGCGGGCTGGATAACAAGAAATAAATGAATACTCAAACGATATCAAAACAACAGGGGCCTTTGCTATCTAATTATGTAAACAGTTTCAAGAGGACTACTTGTTTTTTTATAATAACATCAATAGAAAGTCGACGCGACGAAACATAAAAACAGCTAGTGATGTTCCTTCAACTTTTGTAATTTTATCGATAGTATCTATAGTTCTTATTTTTGTAAGCTGTTTAGTATGAGTAAATTAAAATACGACATAATTCAATATTTTGTTTTATTTTCAATAAAAAAAATATCATTCAATATTTTGTTTTATTTTCAATAAAAAGTAATCAAATTAACAGTTTTATAAAGAAGTTAACGACATTTACAAAACAATATGATTGCTTGACCAGTTAGTCATCCGTCAATCCTCGTCTAAGGTACTCGCGCGTCTGCGATACGCGCCTTGTAGTATTACCTGTAAAATTAAACAGCTTTATAAAGAAGCAACGACATTTACAAAACAATATGATTGTTTGACAAGTCAGTCATCCGTGAATCCTCGCCTAAGGTAAGGCCTGTGCCTGGGCATTAAAAAACGACGATTACAATTATTCAATATACGATCATATCGTAAAGATAAGGAAAATTACATATTTATACCTATTTATTCATCACACTATCACATCACACTAATATTATAAAGGCGAAAGTTTGTGAGTGTGCATGTTTGTTACTCTTTCACGTAAAAACTACTAAATGGATTTGGATAAAATTCGGCATACGGATTGTTTATAACCTGGATTAACAAATAGGATACTTTTATTCCGATATTCCCACGGAAACGGGAACCACGCGGGTGAAACCGCGAGCGACCGCTAGTAAAGAATATCAGCAGAAATGTAACTTACTTGTCCGACGAAGACAAATCATTAAAATAAATAGGCGACCGGGACCTGTCGAGGTCTGGAGGCGCTTCTTCTTCTTCTAAAGATACCTAAAACATACAAAACAAATGTGAATTAAATTATTATCATTACAACCCAATATAACAATACCGTATACTTTACACAATAATGAATGCATTACCATTACCGGCAACCACTCGGGACTGCGCGCTGGGGACGTGAGAGAAAAGTAGCGTGGAGCCACAGGTAAACGATCGGGACCGATCTAAAACACACAAAAAAAACATGTACTGCACACCATAAGCTATAAATACAGCATCTCACCGAGAATTATAATAAACGCATTACCAATAGCGGCGGGCTCTCCCAGCGTTCCGGCGAGTCTGGCCGATAGACCTCGCGATTACTCGCTTCATCCTTAAACATGAAAAAATACATTAAAAAACACCCCCAGCGGAATAACCGCCATCACCATGATTAGAAACTCTGACATAAGTGCTTGACTATCCACACAATAAGTAGTAGTAAATGAAGTAATATATCATACAAGAATAAATTAGTAACCAGTACCACAAGGCAAACAAATTATTAGGCAAACCCACCTCCTCAATTTCGATTTCGAAGTCACTCTCTCTCTCTCATTGCTATCCTCATCATCATATAAAAGCTGGAGGAAGTCTTCAGGCGGCTCCTCATTGACTCGCCAATTTGACATGCTATAAACAAAAAAGATACAACTATCGTTATAGTTCATATAAAACTACTAAATAATTAAAAATTAATTGTAAAATCGTTAATGTTTTAATTAATTTTTAAATATTTTATACCCTTTTTATTTATAAATATTTTTTTCTTTAATATGCTGTACTACTAGTTAAGCTCTTTCATTTGATACCCATATTGAGGTAGTTAAACAAAAAAATGTAATCTACAATTTTGTGGAAGCGGCCATTTTATGTTTTTTTCTTCTATAATGTACTGTATACTACTAGTCAAGCCTTTTCAGTTGGTACCCATATTGAGGTGGTTAAACAAAAAAAAATATAATCCACAATTTTGTGAAGGCGGCCATTTTAAGTTTTTTTTTATATAATGTACTGTATATACTACTAGTCAAGCCCTTTTAATTGATACCCATATTGACGTGGTTAAACAAAAAAATGTAATCCACAATTTTGTGGAGGCGGCCATTTTGGATTTACAATGATACTGAATATACATAATTGTATTGTCATCAGAACTAAAGGTGTGTACCAAATTTCAAATCAATCGGTCAGGTCAGGTCCAGGAGGCAAAATTTTAAGTACTAAACATGGTTCTACGACACACTTTGCAATAAATAAAACTATAGAATTATCTTCTTTTTATTCTATGTGGCCAGTATATCCATTGGATCTACGACACACTCGTCAAAACTGTATATTGGTCAAGCGATGCCAAACTCTCATTTTTACTGTCTAGGTACTCGTCAAAATCTTATTTGTGCGTACTCGTCAAAACTGCATATTGGTGGTCTAACTTATAGAATCGTCGATTAGAGTTAAAACCTCTTTGCTTTAAATTCCCTCGTTTTTTACTTAAAACTGGCCACATAGAATAAATTAAGCTAATGCTATAGTTTTATTTATTGAAATATTTCAACTCTAATCGACTATTCTAAAAATTAGACCAATAAGCAATTTCAGCGAGTATGCAGAAATAAAAACTTGACGAGTAGACAAGAAGTGTTATTTTGTTTTAATACACACATTATGCTAATATTATTATTATTAATAATAATAATAAATCTTTATTTGCATAAAACATGGTATTAAAAGATGTTACAAAATTGAATGTGCATAGACATGAATTGCGAATTAATATTGCATGCAAATTTTTAAACATTTATGTAAAAACTAATTAATTAAATAAAATCATTGTAACGATCACAATCCGTTATTTGTTATTGCTATCAAAACAGAAAAAATCCTTTAGATCATATAAATTATTCTCATGTAACCAACTATAAAGATTCTTTTTGAACAAGTATGTGTAATATTTTATATAAATTGTTTTATTTCTTGAAATATTTCATCTCTAATCGACTATTCTAAAAGTTAGACCAACATCCAGTTTTGACGAGTACGCAGAAATAAGGACTTGACGTGTAGACAGTAAAAATAAGAGTTTAGCATCGCTTGACCAATATACAGTTTTGATGAGTGTGTCATAGATCTCAATTTGACCCAACATCAACAATATTCAACAAAAACAACAACAAACATGCTAAAAACCCAACATCCAGTTTAGACGAGTACACAGAAATAAGGACTTGACGAGTAGACAGTAAAAATAAGAGTTTAGCATCGCTTGACCAATATACAGTTTTTATGAGTGTGTCATAGATCTCAATTTGACCCAACATCAACAACATTCAACAACAAACATGCTAAAAACCGTTTATAAATAATAAAGTTATCATGTAAGAGTAAATATGAAATCATTACAATTTACCATTACACTATCGATAAAAACAAATTTTATCGTAAAACTGCCGACGCGCTACCGATCATAGCGTCTCCCTAGGCAATACGACAGACAATCGTGTTTTCGGTATCGGCTAGCGGCAAACTATCTACTTAGCCCCATACAAATAAAGACCAATATGGCTTGCGCTGATGGAACGTAATTGTGCGTACACTCCTACAATGTCAAGTACTCCAATTTTCATTGTAGTAAAACTGTATAAATACGTTGTTATTTATTGTGTAAACGTGTTTCAAATTACTTTTTATAATGTTCTTGTAGTATTTGCCAACAAACATTGTAACAATTCACTCGGAAATTAGAAAAAAGCTAACGGGTTTCACCGGTTTCAACGTGTTTTATTTAGTAGTTATAACGATGTATTTCTTACAACTTATTATCTCAATAGGATCATTATAGTCTCAATAATCATTTTCTAATAAGAAACAGTACTTACATTCAATAAATCCAATAGAAATATCACTTTAATCACAGCGACTGATTAACTCTGTCACAGAAATTGGCGCAACTGTCAACGTCGAAAATGACAGAATCGAGCATAGACTACGCAATGTGTTGCTATCTCGATACGTAAAATTTACCAGAGAAACGAAATAATCGAACTTGTTCATACACAAGTAGTCTGTAAGTCTGTGAAAATACGAAACAATGTTAAGAATGGCGCAATTTTTAGGTGTGGTCTCATGCGACCGCTTGGGGCCTGAGGGGTTAAGTTTTATTTTTATAGTTATAAGTAAAGTATTTATGTTAGTTTTAATTATTTATATGATTGTTTGGTAATTTTGTTTAGTATTTGTTTGTTATTTTGTTAAAATTAGTATTAATTTAGGTTTAGCTATATTTGTAAAAAAATAATTTAATTTGTTATGTAAATGGTCTAATTACCATAGTCGGTCTGGCAAGAACTGGTTGCCAAACTGAACCTGACTTTCGATCATGACTCTAAGTGGGGATCTAAAATCTGGTCGAGTTTAATGCTAGCAAAACCCAGGTTTGTGCATTCTCGTCCAAGGTAACTCCCCTCCTTACTCCTTCCTCTCTTCAGAAGTCTCCGTTACCCATTTCGGTGAACCTCAGCATTCTTGGCATAGACATCGGCCAGGAACTGAATCCAAAATGCTACATCAAGAGTGCTATTTTAACTGCCTCCCGGAAGTTGGGTATTCTCAATCTCAATGGTAAGGTGAGGCGGTTTTTCACTTCCGAGCAGCGCTGTTTGCTGTACCAAACTCAGGTGCGATCGAGTATGGAGTATTGTTCCCATCTATGGGACGGCTCCGCTAAATACCTCCTCGATGCACTTGATAGACTGCAAAGGCAAGCGGTACGCATTATTGGAGATGCTGAGGTTACAGCCTCCCTTAAGGACCTCCAGCTGCGTAGAGACATTGCTTCACTCAGTGTCTTCTACCGGAACTACAAGGGAGAGTGTTCTGAAGAACTTTTTGATCTTATCCCGCCCTCTTCTTTTCTCTCCTGGACTACACGTGCTGGTCTTAGGAACCACCATCATACTGTACAGACTATCAGTACTCGTACCAATAAATTTGGCAAGTCGTTCCTCTGTAAGACCATTCGGCTTTGGAATTCTTTGCCGGCGCATGTGTTTCCCAGCTCCTACAGTCCCGGGTCTTTTAAGCGGGGCGTGAAACGGCATTTATGCAGGCCGTCATGAATGGTTGCGCTCGTTATCGTGCTTATTCCACGGTGGGGAGCGCTCTCATTATTTTGGACTGCATCGGCTGCTTGCCATCAGGCAGGATACAGTCACTATGACGAGTCGTTATAAAAAAAAAATATAAATATATATGTTATATTGCATTATCAAATTGAAAGATTTGATATCGCAGTACTTTGAGTAGGAATAGAATAACATTCCTTTATACTAATTGAAGTTTACCGAATAATAATGTATAGGTGCTACAAATTGGAAAAGGCTTTTAAAATAATGATCAAGTTTTGAATTCGTTACCTCATTTTACTAAAAGTTTACCAGCACGTATAAAAGCACTTGATAATAATTATTGTTGTGTATTGACTCAATCAAATATCCCTCTCTATATATCAGAAGAAATTGCATTGAACATTCATCGATCAAGAAAAACGAATTACATCGATCACATTGAGTGGTTTTTAGATATGTTGATAAGAATTTACAAGATTTTCTACTAGGTACCTCTCTATCTAGGACAGAACGCGGTTTTTCACCGCAATTTCAGTGCGGGGCAGTGGTCTAACTGCTCTGTCCTACTAGTTGGACCATTAATATACGGTACAATTTTATTACATCCACCGGTTGGCTGATAAATACAATATCTGTATGGTTAGCTTACATTACGGCGTACCATATTTACATGACACAATTTTATTACGAGAATTCCACTTACAGAAACAGTTTTGGGCGAATGTGGTTCGTAAATTTTGCAGGGACAGCTACGACGGACGGGTCTATTAGTATTTATTTCAAAAAATCAAAATCAAAATTTATTTTTTCAGTAAGCTTAAAATAAGCATTTTGAATCGTCAAAAATTTAAGTTTAAATTTATTTCTCTATATGGATGGATAGGCACCCATATTTTCAGGACCTCTCTTTTAGCTGTAGAGAAGAACGGGCGTAAGAAACTCCACAGATTTTTAATAATATAGAAGCAACGACATTTACAAAAAAATATGTCGTTACCAAATCGGTACCAATCAATAATCATAAAACAATTATATAATAATAGAAAAGGTAAAAACAAAAGTGAATCTTAAAGTTTAACTTATGCACTATGAACGCATGTACAATATTGTGTGCGAACATTAGAGGAATGTTAATTCCATGCCTTTTTGCTACTCTCACTATGCATTATGTTGATTTAACAGTTTTCTTAGGTATTTTAGGGGTTAAAGTTACTCGCGACCGTAGTTTTACCCTTGAGACGCTACACGTGACTCCTGGGTGGTGATAAATGAGTAACACTGATTGAGTGGTAGAGCCACGCTGCGTTGCAGCACGCATTGGGCCGGCTCGCCCGGCGTAATACCACCCTCTCACGAATATTCGGAGTAAAATAATGGCACTTGGTGTTGTTGAGTTTCATCCGACCAGTGAGGGTTCCGGAGGCCCCTCACCAATGATGTTTGTTACTCTTTCACGTAAAAACTACAAAATGGATTTGGATGAAATTCGGTGCACAGATAGTTTATAACCTGGATTAACACATATGATACTTTTTATCCTGATACTCCCACGGGAACGGAAACCACACGGGTGAAACCGCGAGCGACCGCTTGTATAACAATAAAATTCCGTATGATGTATATGAATTTTGCACTTTGACAAAATTAAGACACATGTTTAGGACCCCTTAATTTGGTGGCGTGCACTGTAAGATAATATGTATTAGTTATTTCCTTTGAAATTAGTTCATTTGTCATTATATAAAATGATACGCAACCGCCAAAGAGGTTCGTCCGGTATATTGGTGGCAGTCACCGTGTGCGAAACCCCATTAACGCAAGTGCAACTGTGCGGCTATTAGTCCGTGTTTGTGGCGGGATCGTTTGAAGAGGCTTCCCGGCCTTGGCGGGAACATCCTCCGGGGCCCAGGGTGGGCTCATCCTCAGGGAGCCTGGCGATCTTGAACACATTCCTCCTGAGGTGTCCATTGGTGGTGTCTACTTCCACCACCCGGACGATATTTCCCAGGTACGTTGCGGTTGATGCGCCCCAACCTCCATTGGAGGGCAAGAAGGTTGTCCTCCTTGATGAGGACGAGCTCGCCAACTCGGGAAGGGAAGGATAGGGACAACCATTTAAAGCGGGTTTGGAGTGTGTAGAGGTAGGACTGAGTCCACAACGTCCAAAAGCGCTGGGAAAGGGCCTGTACCATTTGGAAACGTCTACGGGCAGATACATGTCGATCTTCCAATGATAGTTCAGGTAGGGCCGTGAGTGGGTGGCCTATAATGAAATGTCCGGCTGAGAGCGGCTCGAAATCTGAAGGGTCAAATAAAAGTGGGCAGAGAGGTCTTAAGTTAAGAACAGCCTCGATTCGTGTTAAATGTGTAGAGAGTTCCTCGAATAAGAGGGGCTGTTCGCCAATTACGCGATATAACAGTTGCTTAGTTGATTTTACGTTAATTTCATGTAATGCACCGAACCATGGCCCCTTAGGGACGTTTAATAACCAAGTAATGTGGTGACCAGCGAGCTTGTGCGCAATCGTGTCATTATTCGAGGCAAGAAAGTTTTGTACTACAATGAGCTGATTTCTAGCGCCTACATAATTTGTACCGCAGTCTGAGCGGATGGGGACCGGGGCACCACGGCGAGCGATAAAACGTTGTAACGCCGCGAGGAACACTTCTGTGCTGAGGTCCGAGACTGGTTCCAAATGAACCGCCTTAGTTGAGAGGCAAACGGATATACAAAAGTACGCCTTTAAGAGTTTATCGTTACGTAGGGTACTAGATTTAACGAGAAATGGGCCTGCAAAATCGGTTGTGACTTGACTAAATACGGGCTAAGGCGTAACTATATCAGCTGGCAAGTCGGCCATGAGAGTAGCTTGCGGCTGGGCCCGGCATCGGAAACATTCTAATGCATTTAAAAACACGGTGTCTAATAATACGGCGCGCAGACAATATCCAAAATAGTTGGCGTAGGATAGCGTGTGGTCAATGATGAGTTCTACAAATGGGCTAGAGCTGGGAAGTATGAGCGGATGCTGCGCGTCATATCGGATAGACGCATGGGACAGTCGTCCACCAACTTTAAGGAGCTCATCTTTTATGAGAGGTGACAGCCGGTGGAGTCTGACGGAGCAGATTTTGCCAGTTTGAAGGCGGTGAATGTCCTCTGCAAACTCATTGTACTGAACACTGCCCAGTAAAGTAGCGTCTCCTTTCGTTTACTGACGGACAAGGGCCCTGAGCTGATAAAGTTCTTTATTAGAATAAAAACACAAATACAAAAAAGTGTGCACGATAAAGCCTGCATAAGTTTGACTGTGTTGCAGACTCTAGCGCCCACCTCCGAAAAAAAATACAACTTATAAAGAAATTTAGTAATAAAAACTTAATCTTAACAATAATTAACCCCTCAGGCCCCAAGCGGTCGCATGAGACCGCACCTAAAAATCGCGCCATTCCGTCAAACCCCAAGCGGTCGCATGAGACCGCGGTCTCCACTTAACATTGTTTCGTGTTTTCACAGACTTACAGACTACTTGTGTATGAACATGTTCGATTATTTCGGTTCTCTGGTAAATTTTACGTATCGAGATAGCAACACATCGCGTAGTCTATGCTCGATTCTGTCATTTTCGACGTTGACAGTTGCGCCAATTTCTGTGACAGAGTTAATCAGTGGCTGTGAATAAAGTGATATTTCTATTGGATTTATTGAATGTAAGTACTGTTTCTTATTAGAAAATGATTATTGAGACTATAATGATCCTATTGAGATAATAAGTTGTAAGAAATACATCGTTATAACTACTAAATAAAACACGTTGAAACCGGTGAAACCCGATAGCTTTTTTCTAATTTCCGAGTGAATTGTTACAATGTTTGTTGGCAAATACTACAAGAACATTATAAAAAGTAATTTGAAACACGTTTACACAATAAATAACAACGTATTTATACAGTTTTACTACAATGAAAATTGTATACTTGACATTGTACGAATGTACGCACAATTACGTTGCATCAGCGCGAGCCATATTGGTCTTTATTTGTATGGGGCTAAGTAGATAGTTTGCCGCTAGCCGATACCGAAAACACAATTGTCTGTCGTATTGCCTAGGGAGACGCTATGATCGGTAGCGCGTCGGCAGTTTTACGATAAAATTTGTTTTTATCGATAGTGTAATGGTAAATTGTAATGATTTCATATTTACTCTTACATGATAACTTTATTATTTATAAACGGTTTTTAGCATGTTTGTTGTTGTTTTTGTTGAATGTTGTTGATGTTGGGTCAAATTGAGATCTATGACACACTCATCAAAACTGTATATTGGTCAAGCGATGCTAAACTCTTATTTTTACTATCTACTCGTCAAGTCCTTATTTCTGCGTACTCGTCAAAACTGGATGTTGGGTTTTTTAGCATGTTTGTTGTTGTTTTTGTTGAATGTTGTTGATGTTGGGTCAAATTGAGATCTATGACACACTCATCTAAACTGTATATTGGTCAAACAATGCCAAACTCTTATTTTTACTGTCTACATGTAAAGTCCTTATTTCTGCGTACTCGTCAAAACTGGATGTTGGTCTAACTTTTAGAATAGTCGATTAGAGATGAAATATTTCAAGAAATAAAACAATAATATTAGCATAATGTGTGTATTAAAACAAAATAACACTTCTTGTCTACTCGTCAAGTTTTTATTTCTGCATACTCGCTGAAATTGCTTATTGGTCTAATTTTTGGAATAGTCGATTAGAGTTGAAATATTTCAATAAATAAAACTATAGCATTAGCTTAATTTATTCTATGTGGCCAGTTTTAAGTAAAAAACGAGGGAATTTAAAGCAAAGAGGTTTTAACTCTAATCGACGATTCCATAAGTTAGACCAATATGCAGTTTTGACGAGTACGCAGAAATAAGATTTTGACGAGTAGACAGTAAAAATGAGAGTTTGGCATCGCTTGACCAATATGCAGTTTTGACGAGTGTGTCGTAAATCCAATGGATTTACTGGCCACATAGAATTAAAAAAAGATAATACTATAGTTTTATTTATTGCAAAGTGTGTTGTAGAACCAAGTTTAGTACTTAAAATTTTGCCTAATGGACCTGACCTGACCGATTAATTTGAAATTTGGTACACACCTTTAGTTCTGATGACAATACAATTATGTATATTCAGTATCATTGTAAATCCAAAATGGCCGCCTCCACAAAATTGTGGATTACATTTTTTTGTTTAACCACGTCAATATGGGTATCAAATGAAAGGGCTTGAATAGTAGTATACAGTACATTATATAAAAAAAAACTTAAAATGGCCGCCTTCACAAAATTGTGGATTATATTTTTTTTTGTTTAACCACCTCAATATGGGTACCAACTGAAAAGGCTTGACTAGTAGTATGCAGTACATTATAGAAGAAAAAAAACTTAAAATGGCCGCCTCCACAAAATTGTAGATTACATTTTTTTGTTTAACTACCTCAATATGGGTATCAAATGAAAGAGCTTGCAGTATATTATAGAAAAAAAAATATTTATAAATAAAAAGGGTATAAAATAATTAAAAATTAATTAAAAATATTAACGATTTTAGAATTAATTTTTAATTATTTAGTAGTTTCATTTAAGTACTATAACGATGGTAGTTGTCTCTTTTTTGTTGTAGGTATAGCATGTCAAATAATTAAAAATTAATTAAAAATATAATCGTTTTTACAATTAATTTTTAATTATTTAGTAGCTTTATATGTACGATAGTTGTATCTTTTTTGTTTATAGCATGTCAAATTGGCGAGTCAATGAGGAGCCGCCTGAAGACTTCCTACAGCTTTTATATGATGATGAGGATAGCAATGAGAGAGAGAGAGAGTGACTTCGAATCCAAACTGTGGCTCCACGCTACTTTTCTCTCACGTCAACAGCGCGCAGTCCCGAGTGGTTGCCGGTAATGGTAATGCATTCATTCATTATTGTGTAAAGTATACGGTATTGTTATATTGGGTTGTAAAGCCGGGTCTCCTGCGACACTGTTTTGTGTTTTCTAACACCTAACATCAAATATCTAACAAAATATGTCAAAATATGTACGTAGGCCACGCCTATATTTGTTAGATGTTTGATGTTAGGAGTTAGAAAACACAAAACAGTGTCGCAGGAGACCCGCCTTTATGATAATAATTTAATTCACATTTGTTTTGTATGTTTTAGGTATCTTTAGAAGCAGAAGAAGCGCCTCCAGACCTTGACAGGTCCCGGTCGCCTATTTATTTCAATGATTCGTCTTCGTCGGACAAGTAAGTTACATTTCTGCTGATATTCTTTACTAGCGGTCGCTCGCGGTTTTACCAGCGTGGTTCCCGTTCCCGTGGGAATATCGGGATAAAAGTATCCTATTTGTTAATCCAGGTTATAAACAATCCGTATGCCGAATTTTATCCAAATCCATTCAGTAGTTTTTACGTGAAAGAGTAACAAACATACACACTCACTCTCACAAACTTTCGCCTTTATAATATTAGTGTAATTTAATGTAATGTAATAGTGTAATAATAATTTAATTCACATTTGTTTTGTATGGTTTTAGGTATCTTTAGAAGAAGAAGAAGCGCCTCCAGACCTCGACAGGTTCCGGTCGCCTATTTATTTCAATGATTCGTCTTCGTCGGACAAGTAAGTTAAATTGCTGCTGATATTATTTACTAGCGGTCGCTCGCGGTTTCACCCGCGTGGTTCCCGTTTCCGTGGGAATATCGGAATAAAAGTATCCTATTTGTTAATCCAGGTTATAAACAATCCGTATGCCGAATTTTATCCAAATCCATTCAGTAGTTTTTACGTGAAAGAGTAACAAACATACACACTCACAAACTTTCGCCTTTATAATATTAGTGTAAATTAATGTAATGTAATAGTGTAATAATAATTTAATTCACATTTGTTTTGTGTGTTTTAGGTATCTTTAGAAGAAGAAGAAGCGCCTCCAGACCTAGACAGGTTCCGGTCGCCTATTTATTTCAATGATTCGCCTTCGTCGGACAAGTAAGTTAAATTTCTGCTGATATTCTTTACTAGCGGTCGCTTGCGGTGTCAGTCGCGTGATTCCTGTTCCCGTGGGAATATCGGGATAAAAAGTATTCTATGTGTTAATCCATGTTATAAACAATCCGTTTGCCGAATTTTATCCAAATCCATTCAGTAGCTTTTACGTGAAAGAGTAACAAACATACACACTCACAAACTTTCGCCTTTATAATATTAGTGTGATAAATAAATAGGTATAAATATGTAATTTTCCTTATCTTTACAATATGATCGTATATTGAATAAATGTAATCGTCGTTATTTAATGCCCAGGCACAGGCCTTACCTTAGGCGAGGATTCACGGATGACTGACTTGTCAAACAATCATATTGTTTTGTAAATGTCGTTACTTCTTTATAAAGCTGTTTAATTTTACGGGTAATACTACAAGGCGCGTATCGCAGACGCGCGAGTACCTTAGGCGAGGATTTACGGATGACTAACTGGTCAAGCACACATATTGTTTTGTAACTGTCGTTAACTTTTTTATAAAACTATTAATTGTATTACTTTTAAAAATAAAATTAAATATTGAATGATATTGTTTTTTTTTATTGAAAATAAAACAAAATATTGAATTATGTCGTATTTTTATTTACTCATACTAAGTAGCTTACAAAAATAACAACTTTCGATACTATCGATAAAATTACAAAAAGTAAAGGAACATCTCTAGTTGTTTTTATGTGTCGTCGCATCGAGTTTCAAGTGGTGATATTGTGTAATAACAATTAGCTCACTTGAAACTGTTTACATAATTAGATAGCAAAGGCCCCTGTTGTTTTGATATCGTTTGAGTATTCATTTATTTCTTGTTATCCAGCCCGCAACATTGTTTCCAAATTTTGAACGTAAAGTACCAATTCACTGTTTCATGATTTCACTTTATTTTGATACCTGATGGATAGGAAATATATCAGTTAGTACATTGTAGTTTACAGAACGACAAAATATGGTTTGATTGTAGAGTAATATGTTTTTTTGTAAAAGGGGGCATTTGTGACGTCATCCGTAATTCAAAAAAATTATGGCGCACCTGCTGTCATTATTTTTGACATATAATTTCCAAGACTGAGGGGTTAAGTAACATTAATCTTTGCTCAGAAGTAGAACAAAAATAGGCTAAATAAAAAAGAAAGGTATGTAATTTTGAATATTAATACTAATTTTAGTAATTAAGAGTAGGATTAAGAGTAATTAAAGTAATCTAGGTTGTGTCTGCAGTTGGTCAGAAATCGTTTTAGACAAGCTGTCACTCCGACTAGTGAGCTGAACCGAGTGAGCAGATCGAAGTCCAGACCGGGTACTGTGACCAGTGACAGGATGCGTTTAGGCTTAAGGCCTGGTAGGACGTGATGGCCCAGAGCTGAGGACATCGCAGGCCAAGACTCACACGGCTATTTAAGCCACGTGGGAGACCACCATAGGTCGTGAGCTGACAGGGATTGCGCAGACATCCCTCTGCTTGCGCAATCTGCTGGGTTGAGCTCGGAAGGTACGTGTCGCCAGGTACATTTTGGTGAGCTTGAGCTGATTTTAGCTACCCTGTTGGCTTCAAAGGGTTGAAGACGGTGAGGCGGTGTATTTAGCCAGGCCAGGACTATCGTACTGTCTGACCAACATAATATGTGTTGTTGAATACTGATATGGGCTGATAACTGAGCTGACACACGGATCATGTGCTGAGAGAGTAGGGCGTCAGCCGACAACTCTAACTTGGGGATAGTAAGGCGATTCTTGATCGGTGCGACTCGCGACTTGGCGACAATAAAATGTACGAAGGTATCTCTGGTAGCATCGAGCTCATGGAGATAATCGACGGCGGCAAACCCGGCTTCAGAGGCGTCTGCGCGAGTATGCAGCTGAGCCTTTGTTCGCACAAATGTGCCGAGGGAAACGAATGCTAGACAACAGCGGCAGATCCATTGAGATGTGGTGCCGCTCTGTTTGTACCTCAGAGGGAGTGGGCTCATCGCATTCCAGCTTCAGTAGCCACAATTGCTGAAGGAGCAGCTTTGCGCGGAAGATAACGGGAGAAAACCAGCCGTTAGGGTTATAAAGTGAGGCTACGGTGCTTAAAATGGACCGCTCTGTAACATGGGGGGCAGAGAGATACTATATAAACATACTTTAATGACGATCTTTTTGAAGAAAAACACTTAGTAACTTTTAATACGAAAAAATACCGAATATTTAAACAATACAGTCACAATTTATGCACGCAATACAGCCTCAATGTGTAATAAATGAGACGAGATAACATTAGCAGTCACTGATCACATTTTTTAAGACTAATCTGAAGCTACTTATAATTGGTCTTTTTGTGGCGTTATAGCGCCCCGTAAGAGTAAGTAGGTTAACATTACAAATAGGATCAATAAACGCAGTATGTACTCACGTTTGTATTATCATCAGGAAGTCCCGCTTTTCCAAAGTCAATAAGGGTTTGCACAAGCATAATGTACTTATAAAAATTGTTGATGATGTACAGTGTAGTCTATAAGATAATAAACATAACAATTAGGTTATTGAGATACCCAGAGAGCGATATACCATTGCATTATACCACATGGCACATGGCTATATGGCATACTAATTATACAATCTAAGTAATTTATGAAAATATGTACTATTTTTTCAACTTTGTCACAACAAACTAAAACTGCAAATTTCACTTATCCATTTCGCTTACCGATACTGAAGACGCTTTTTTCAAAGCATAAAATGACCCTATCAATTCATAATATGCTTTAAATAGTTTACTACAACGCCAGCCGTTGCATGTCTTATTCAATGATGTTCTCTTTTTCTGATCTTTTAAAGACATTTTCATGGAAATAATCCATCCTCTCATTAGAATCCTTAATAACTTTATTATTCCCACAAAGTATAATTGTACGGCAACCCACATTACCAAATTGAAATCACATTACCTTATTGATCATTTCATCAATCATTACATAAATAAAAAAATATTAATAACCTTATAATAATATATAGTCGACGCCATATTGATCGATACACTCTAATTGATGATTAAACGAGCTCACCATAAGCTCATGAGTATTACCTACGTACAGTATGGCCCTTCCCTGCCTCCCGCTGAATGCGCCCCCACCCAGTTACCTCACAGTTACCCGAGTGAATATAAAAGCATGTCTTATCTCACTCACACAAACATGGTACGCGTTCACCTGCACGAGCTTATACTGTGTGCGTAATAGGTTATTAGATCGCTTTTTGTTTCATACTATCTTTGTTATTGAAATTTTTGCATTCACAATGCTATATAGATAAAGGATAAAATGTTTAGTAGAAAAATCAACCAGTCTCAGGAAACTCGAATGGGATTACCTACCTATGGATTGCCGGTCCACTGCTCTAACCGCTGAGCTACCGTGACCCCAAAAGACTCGTTGAATTATTTCTAGTAGTTTGTGATTTACGCTGTGAGCCAGCGGTATTACGTCACTGTAAAGGTTTTACCTACTCTCACAGTCGAAATAAATACTATTGCAAGTATTTAACAATAGATAAAGATGTAATTGTTTATAAATATCTTTATTAATGAAGTTTTTGCATTCACAATGCTATATATATAGATATAGGATAAAATACACATACACATATTATTATATAAATATAGAATAACTAAGTCAATATGTGATTTCAATCCCTGAAAGGAAAATGGGCTCTTTTGGGCGGTTGGCGGCCATTAATGAAAGTAGTGCCAAATGAAAGTAGTTTTAACTAGGAACAACTTTTACTAAGAACGTTTCGCTGCAATCCATCTAGGAAAAAAATATATTTACATGTAAATATAATGGAATTTCATAGAACATAAAACAGTTATTTCGTGTGTGTACGTGTAGTTTTGATGACGCGTCACATCTTCTGAAAATGATTACAATGCCATCAACACAAAACAGGTTGATGGCATTATAAGCAAAGCAAGCGCCGCCATTGTTTGTCGACCGGCGTTTAGCCTATTTTCGACGATTTTCCAAATATGTCAGAAGATGATCTTACCTTTTCACTCTGGGTACGTATCAAGTCAAGTTAGCTCGCAGTTATTATGCTGAGCATTTAGGACATGGCTTATATAATATTGAAGTGTATCGTGAGCAACAGATAAGTCGTCTTAGTGAATATATAGAAGAGCAATACGTTTGCTTGTTACGTGTTCGAATACATTCTAGACATGTAAGGTCCATGATTTATTATTCCTATAATGTAATTGATCGACAAAGAGACGCAAGAGATAAGCTACCGCTCATTATTATTGTTCATATTTAAGTGGAAGGCGCACAATAGGATGTTGCGCATATGTTTTGTGAGTATATCAATCATCGCTTTCTGTTCGGATTACCTCCGCAATCGTCACCAGAGATTCAGGAGTGATGACTTATTTTCTGAGGGGACCCCCTTACTGCAGGTGTGCAACAGGGTGGGGTGCTTTCACCTCTCCTCTTTACATTATTTATTAATGAGCTCAGTAAAGTAATATCTTGTCCATACCACTTATACGCTCACGACTTGAAGCTTTACAAACATTCAGATGCAGACAATATTCACTTAGCTATCGAAGCTCTTAATGAAGATCTCCGTGCTGTAAAGGAGTGGGCAAAGGCGTTTGGATTACTTGTGAATCCAACAAAATCACAAGTAATGATAGTTGGTAGCGGCAGACTATGCGATAACCTGGATGTAAATGCCCTCCCCAAAGTTACTTATGATGGAGTGCATCTTGCATATGCGGAGAAGACAAAAAATCTTGGCCTTATTATTGACCGTACTTTGTCTTGGACATCACAGGTCAACGAAGTGAGTCGGCGCATGCACTACTCTTATCATTCTCTCAAGCGACTTCAGTTCTTCTTACCGTACAATACCAAAATTATGCTTGCCCAGTCGCTTCTTCTCCCTCTTCTCGACTATGCCGATGTGTGTTACTTGGATGCTACTGAAGAGCTGTTGAACAAACTAGAGCGCCTGCAAAAACTGGCTATTCGGTTCATATTTAGCCTTCGCAAATATGACCACATTTCGGAGTTTCGGGCTAAATTAAAATAGCTCCCAATCCGACGTCGCCGAGGTATGCACATCCTTTGTCTCCTTTACAAAATCCTTCACTACCCTCAACTCCCTCATTACATTCGTTCCCGTTTTACTCTCTTACCAGGCACTTCCCGCCCTAAGCGTTCATGTGACACAAGAACCCTTGTATTTCCTCAATCCAACTCCAAATACTTCCATAGCTCATTTACCGTCAATGCAACCAAATTGTGGAATAAGCTGCCTGCTGACGTGCGTGAGAGACCATCGGTGGCATCATTCAAACTTAGTCTAAAAGAGCACACCTATACAACAACAACAATTAGAAATATTTTAACCAATTATTCGTTCATATTATAAATTATTATATGTGAAGTATGTATATGTATATACAATATAAGAGTAATTAGAGTAAGCATGTATATGTATGTATGATATAATATTTATGTAAGTATTTCGTCCTCATTAGTCCCGCAGACTTTCTCTCCTAACCACAGCTGGGGTTGGCTGGAAGAGATCAATGTGTGTTTTCTATGTGCAATAAAAGATTAATCAAACTGAAAACATAAAATTGATTTAAGTGCCATCATAGAGCATGACCACTAAAAATGTAATAATCGTAATACTATGATTGTTTGATAATTGTATGTATTTACTTATTAATAATGTCTTTGCATTATAAAATAAATGGTACTATGTATAATGTATGTGGTATAATGGTCGTGGTAATGGTTATAATTTTTACTCCGAATATAAGTCAGAATATGTCGCTAAACTATTAAAAGTGCTCAAAAACAAAAATGTAGTTTATTCGTCATAATATAAGTGTGTAGTGTATGACTCACCGCACCTTTGCTTTACATGTCATTGCTAATTGATGAACCAGTATTAAATCATTCATAAGACACTACAGTCGTTTCACTCAACGCTTCTCCCGGTCCCCACATTGCATGGCGACCCTGCCAGTGCTGCCTATTGGCGGCGCTGGGCCAGATGGTTTTTTTTAAATTCTAAAGTTAAAATGTGACTTTAAATAATGGTGGCACTATAAGCACATTAGAAGATTTCAATTTGAATGTTCTAAAATAGTATAAAAGGTTCTAAAATACCAAATTAAACTAACGAAGGTTAAATCATTCAGAATGATAAAGAAAGTAATATTATAGAGAATAACTTTAGTTAAAAAGGTCAGAGAAAATAATTGTACTTATACTTATTGATTTTATTAATTGAGATTTTTTTTTATTGCTTTGTATTTCAAGATTACCTAAAGATTTTAATTGTTTGCTATTGCTATGCATAGTATTTATTTAACTGTGAGAGATTAAGAGAGTATAATTTAGTTATTTATTTACTTAGAAGAAGTTCTTTATTGTTGTAACCTATCTTATTTACAGAGTAATTATGTTGCTGGTAATAATTTTTTTAGCCACGTCTTCAGAACTAAGTAAGTATCAATAATGTGAATTGTACAAGTATAATTTTAAAACAAAAATTAATGTGACAAATAGTTTTCAATTACATAAAGTATTTTGTTTTAACCTATTTCTTGTTAATTGAAAAGATGTTACAGTTATCCAGTTCATCCAGTTATACAGTTTTCTTTTTAATCGAAAGTTGGCAATGGCCGTATCTACTTAATAATTATAAAAATTTATTAAGTTGCATTTTGCGCTTCATGTCATATTGTAATAAACAGTATTAGAATATTGGCAAATGAA
This sequence comes from Scoparia ambigualis, assembly GCA_963921215.1. Taxonomy (NCBI): domain Eukaryota; kingdom Metazoa; phylum Arthropoda; class Insecta; order Lepidoptera; family Crambidae; genus Scoparia; species Scoparia ambigualis. The sequence goes on from OY992508.1 coordinate 24,586,233, forward strand.
GTGTGTTGCATAATTGGGAAATTTGTTGTAAAATATAAAAAGAAGTGTTAGTAAAAATTTTAGTAATTCTAAATCATTTAAATCATGCACGAGTTCTTAGTAATCAGACAAAGACCACACAATGTTGTAAGTTGGTTTTGTGTTCAGTCAAGTCAGCGTAACGCGCTCGAACTTTACACGTTGCAAATGCTGCAGAACGTTACAATAACAATGTTACAACAAAAATACAATAACTTGTTCCAGGTAATCATTAGTCAACATTTCATTTTAATACTTCGGAAGCATAAGCTTAAGCCGAATCACGAGATAGTAATTGAAAACAAGTTAAATTTAAATTTTGTACACATATATAGTAAAATTATTGCAGAAGACCATGAGTAATTATTGGTTCTTATGCTGTAAATACATTATTTTAAAACAACAATAGACGACTATTTCATACGTAACTTTTAAAAGAAATTTTATTTACATTTGTGTTTTAAATAATAATACTTAATAAAAAGTATTTGTACACGTTAATGCCAGCACTTATTAGCATTACATTTAAGTAGTAAAGGTATCAACTAGATTAAATAGTATCCGATAAATTTATTAAAAATTAAGTAAATAAAAGAAATTAATAAATGCAATTCTTTGCTAGCAATTTCTCATGGAAAAAGGTAGAGTTTCATTCACTGCTCTGTGTTAAAAAACTTTAATTATTTGAGGTGATCTATACAATTCAATTAGGTTAATTAGGTACATTGCATTGATTAGTTAGCTTGTCTTGTATTTAAATTATATTAATAAATAAAAAGGTTTTTTTTAGTATTTGTTTATGTAGACTATCGAGAAAGATAATCGTTTTAATTTTATTGACATTTAAACAGAACATGACGTACTTAGGTCAAAATAAGTTTGATTTTAATTATAAATATGAGACATAGAAATTTATAAACATTGATTTGATTAATTCTGGTTTCTGGTCATTAGGTCAAACAGAGTGCTAAATATTTCTCATTAGGATAGCTTATGTTTAGGTGCCATCAGTTATTAATTTACACGACTAATAAATAAGGATTGTTATCACATTCCTGTACCAACGGCGGTATGACCGCGCAAGACGATAGATAAAGGTATCATCGCTAAATATGGATGTAGCGAGAGAGGTGTCTATGCTAACTCGGAGTGATTTCATAAACAATGCCACCCGGGTTGCCCCCGATTGTTATGAGTTTTAATGCAAAGACAAATAAGTTGTTTATCTAAAACGAATTATGAGAGAATAAACTATTGGAATTATAGGATGAAGTAGACTAATGGAGAGTAGAGTAAAGTATCTAGACTGTAAGATACGAGGACGAGAAAAATAGGATAAAGATAGGAAGTAAGTAAGTGTATTACCTACACAATCTGTATTAAAAATCTTTTTGTAACAATATGTTGACAGATAGGATAGTTTTGGAATGTATAAGTAAGGTGTGGAATGTTATATGGATAAAAAGAGTTTGTGATTAATTAGGTTCTTGAGGATGACAATGCGATTGGACTGATCACCCAAAAGCATTGAAAAATCTTATTTACCTAATTTTTCTTATTTTGGATTGTTGTTATGTAAATGGTTATGAAAGATATGGACATATAAATAAATGAAAGAGATAGATGAAAAATGATACGGTACACATTAAAAGGTACTATAGGGATCAGGTCCTTCAGGTTTATCTAGATGCGAAGGAGATTCCTCTTTGAAAACTGTTGGAGACCAAAAGATGTCTTAATTTATGACCCTATAAAAATGGTACATGGAGGGTCAGATCCTTCCATTCGATCATGGTGTAAAGGAAATTTCTCTGTGAGATAAGTTGGAGTCCAATAGAGGCTTAAACCATGACCCCCAAAATAAATGAGTTGTGCGCACAACCAAAACAGGCACTAAGATGTACTGTTTAAAATATTAATAAATAATAAAATAAAAGTCGACTTTATATAAATGTACCAAAAATAAATAAATAAAAGGGACCGGCCGGCCCAATAATGAAAAGTACCTAATAATATTTATATGTTATAATGATGAAAAGGTGTACCGATGAATAATGTGATGACTAGTCTATGAAAGAAATAAAATATAGTACGAGATGAATAAAAGTGTGCACACGATGTTATGTAAAGTGAATAATATAAGTGGAAAATGTAAGGTACCTGACCAAACTATAAAATTACGAAAATGAAAACTACGAGTAAAATGAGAGTTCTCTAAAATACACAAGTACGTCAAGTAGAAGCATTATGTAGGTATGACATTAAAATAAATTAATAAAAAGTAAAGGACTATTGTGAAATATTAGGGGTTTTTTTAAATACATTACTTATTAGGTGAAATGCTAGGAGAAATATAAAGCTCCGTGTTATTTATATTAGAAAATGAAAGACGTCGGAATAGGAGTTTTTATTAAGTGTTTTGAAAATCGTCAACAACTGGGTAAAAAAAAAACATTTTACAATTTAAGTCTCCTAGTGTAGTCAATAATAGAATTTAAGTTTTTCAGTATTAATATTGAACAATGAAGAAATTTATTATTTTTTGTTTATTAATTATTATTAAATAAACAATTATATTTTTTCTATTATATTATTAAGGCAATTGGTTAACTTATAGTATGAGAGAATACTAGGTTGTTAAAATAAAGAATAGTTTGTAATATTTAGTAGCAATGTAAAGAAATGGTAAACCGAAAAATAGAAAGAACAAGATAGACTTCAGTTTTGTTTCATATTTTTAATTATTTTATAATAATATGTTTGTTATGTATGTTCTGTAAATTTTTTTTTGGACATTAGTTCTCATTGTAATATAAGTAATTACTTATATAATATATGGTTTTTTAATGTTGATTCAAAAATTTTTAAATGAATTAGTATCAAAATGTATTTAATTATATAGAAAAAAACAGGTTTAGTAGGAACTATATTCATTTCGTTTGATTATTATGTAAGTACTTGGGTTTATTTTAAATGTAAATTGTTGACATCCGGAGATATAAGTATATTTTATGGTAAATCATACCTATAACAACTTTACCTAAAAATTATAGATTATATTCTTTATGTTTTTATTATATCTATTTTTTGTTTATCATATTAAGCGTATATTTTAGTTTGTTAAACTATGTAGTTTTCTATTGTTCCTTTTATTGTAAATTATTATTGTATTGATATGGAAATTTTAGTTAAAGAAAGTAAATAGTATTGTATTGTAATAAACATGAAAATTACTTTTAATTTTAAACTTTCAGGTTTTTATATAAAAAAAAATATTTAAGTACTTTTTTTTTTCTAAAAAACGGTGGAGGTGTAGTGTATGACTCACCGCACCTTTGCTTTACATGTCATTGCTAATTGATGAACCAGTATTAAATCATTCATAAGACACTACAGTCGTTTCACTCAACGCTTCTCCCGGTCCCCACATTGCAAGTGCGTCGCGGCAATAAAACTTCTACACAGTAATAAGAGGGCTAAACTACATATAAAACAACAAAATCAAGTTTGACCGCGGATCGCCCAGGCTCCATACTATGTCGCCAATTCTCCTTTGAAATGTAATACTTAAGTAAGTGTTGTACTCGCGGGTCAGATAGACACCGCCAAATACAGCAGAGTAAAGAAGGTTAGGCGGGAGGTCGAAAGGAACTTACCGGGGTCCGAGCTGTAGTCAATGGATCGTGCTGGAGCTGAAGGTGGCTGGCGCTCTAGGCGCGGGCGTCTGGCTTGAGGGCGGCAACACACACACAATTCACTGAAGGCACTGAAGGCACTGGTCGGTGGCGTTTTAGGGGGAGGTGAGCTGGTAGTCCTAGCTCTAGGTCACTGCACACACTGCACTGCACACACTGTACACATATGTGACGTGGTCACGGGCTGAGTTCTAGGGCGCGCGACGCGTGGGTTCGCCTTGATAGCTCTGAGCACACTAGTTTTGCGCGGGCGCCGGCAGGCGAGCTAAGGCTTCGTCCGGTATATTTGTCATAAGGTCCGTGCGACGGGGTAGTGCAGTCCAATATGCACTCTAAGTGGCCGGCGTAGAGACGGCTGTTATTCGTCGTTGCGCTGTGGCGCAAACATCTTCCCGGGCCCCAGAAGGTAGGAGGGGGGGAAGGAATGGAAGTTAAAGGGAGACTACAGCCTCGATTCGTGCTGTGTTGAGTTAGCGTGTGTGTGTGTGTGTGTGAATGCATGTGTACAATTGTATGAGAGCTGAATGCCTAAGCGCACGAAGCACAGGGGGCGCTGGGGCGCGAAGCGCAGAAGGCGCATGGGCGCACGGGGCGCGGGGGCGCAGAAGCGCAGGGGGCGCGTGAGCGCGGGGGCGCGTGAGCGCGGGGGCGCATGAGCGCGGGGGCGCGTGAGCGCAAAGGCGTGGGGGCGCAAAGGCGTGGGGGCGCGGGGCACAGAAGCGCAGGCGGCGCGGGGGCGCAGAAGCGCAGGGGGCGCGTGAGCGCAAAGGCGTGGGGGCGCGGGGGCGCAGAAGCGCAGGTGGCGCGGGGGCGCAGAAGCGCAGGGGGCGCGTGAGCGCAAAGGCGTGGGGGCGCGGGGGCGCAGAAGCGCAGGCGGCGCGGGGGCGCAGAAGCGCAGGGGGCGCGTAAGCGCTAAGGCGTGGGGGCGCGGGGCGCAGAAGCGCAGGCGGCGCGGGTGCGCAGAAGCGCAGGGGGCGCGTGAGCGCAAAGGCGTGGGGGCGCGGGGCGCAGAAGCGCAGGCGGCGCGGGGGCGCAGAAGCGCAGGGGGCGCGTGAGCGCAAAGGCGTGGGGGCGCAGGGGCGCAGAAGCGCAGGCGGCGCGAGGGCGCAGAAGCGCAGGGGGCGCGTAAGCGCAAAGGCGTGGGGGCGCGGGGGCGCAGAAGCGTAGGCGGCGCGGGGGCGCAGAAGCGCAGGGGGCGCGTAAGCGCAAAGGCGTGGGGGACGCGGGGGCGCAGAAGCGCAGGCGGCGCGGGGGCCCAGAAGCGCAGGGGGCGCGTGAGCGCAAAGGCGTGGGGGCGCGGGGGCGCAGAAGCGCAGGCGGCGCGAGGGCGCAGAAGCGCTGGGGGCGCGTGAGCGCAAAGGCATGGGGGCGCGGGGGCCCAAAAGCGCAGGCGGCGCGGGGGCGCAGAAGCGCAGGCGGCGCGGGGGCGCAGAAGCGCAGGGGGCGCGTGGGGGCGCGGGGGCGCCAAGGCGTGAGCTGATGTCATGCACCGTATAGGTGCGGGCTGACTTCATGTGTTGTTTGTGTACTACCAACAACTTATTAATTTTTATTAGGGCACGAGATATAACTCGTAAAGTTACGGGACCAAATGAAATGAAATAGTTAATGGGCTGAAATAGTTATCCTATATATATATATATAATAGTGGACTGTATAAATAATGTGGGGCTGAATACCTACGGTGACGTGTACCTACTGCTGCGACCCATGCGGCTGCTGTGCGTGCGCGGACGCATGCAGCGGGCTGTCGATGGGTCGTTGTCCCGGAGTGTCACGCAGATGGGGCGGGAGCCACCGCGCCGCCGCTTCCGGCTGGCACTGCTGCGTTGTGTCGTCCGGTCGGTGGAGGGACGTGTGGTGCTCGGCGTTGCCACACACTCTACAACCCTTCACCGACTTACACTCCTGTGGGTAATGTGGGCCTAGGCATTTCTGGCACCGCTCGCGCGCCTTTATAAAGTCCCATCGACCCTGTGTCGGTTGGGCATTGTAGCGGGCGCACGCTATTAATTTATGCCCCCTAGCCCTGCAGTAAGGGCAGTAAGGGGTGTTTGGGCTGGGCCCGGCCTGCGCGTGCATTGTGTGGGTGTTGGGTGTTATGTTGTATATATATATATATGTTATGGCGTGGCACGAGTCGAGGCAAAAAAAATGAAATGTGTAGGGTAGGGTGATATTAAGTGGACTGTATGGTATGTATCCGGCTCGTAGGATCAAAATGTACTCGCGGGTCAGATAGACACCGCCAAATACAGCAGAGTAAAGAAGGTTAGGCGGAGGTCGAAAGGAACTTACCGGGGTCCGAGCTGTAGTCAATGGATCGTGCTGGAGCTGAAGGTGGCTGGCGCTCTAGGCGCGGGCGTCTGGCTTGAGGGCGGCAACACACACACAATTCACTGAAGGCACTGAAGGCACTGGTCGGTGGCGTTTTAGGGGGAGGTGAGCTGGTAGTCCTAGCTCTAGGTCACTGCACACACTGCACTGCACACACTGTACACATATGTGACGTGGTCACGGGCTGAGTTCTATGGCGCGCGACGCGTGGGTTCGCCTTGATAGCTCTGAGCACACTAGTTTTGCGCGGGCGCCGGCAGGCGAGCTAAGGCTTCGTCCGGTATATTTGTCATAAGGTCCGTGCGACGGGGTAGTGCAGTCCAATATGCACTCTAAGTGGCCGGCGTAGGAACGGCTGTTATTCGTCGTTGCGCTGTGGCGCAAACAAGTGTACTTTGTGGTGTTAGTGTTGTTTTGAGTGAAAGTATATGGGCAATATGTGCACTGATGTGTAAAAGTGTAGGTACGATGCTATGAATAACGTTCATCTTATTTCAATCCTTAGCTGCACTCTCATGTAAGTTTTTTTGTACTGAGTTTATGATATTTCAATAAGAAATTTCATGCAGATAACATTGATATATAACACTTATGAATAAATCATAAAGGAATTACGTAATTAGGTTATATCTGATGACTAACCCAAAAAAAAAAATTTAATGCAGCATTACGGGGCCTTTTTTCACTTTGTATGTGTCGATCGCTCAACGGGTTAAGTACCTACATCATCACGTACTTATTACGAATTTATAAAAATAATAACATGAATTATACGGGTACATTAGGACAGCATCAAAATGTTAGACATATTTAAGTTTCAATTTCTTTACATCTAAGTAAATAACACACCTATTCAAATACATAAACTTACGACTATTATCACCTAATGGTTAGTCAAAGACTAGGCAACGAGGACCGCTAAAGCAGCTCACTTCCTCAGTCCACATTTCACCAAAAATATACCTATTAGGTAAATTATATTATAATAATTATTTTATGATAATAATTGACCGCACCCTTGTGTCTTCTAATGTTCTGTGTGTATTGGGAGCCCAAAATCGACAGGAAAAAAGTAGATGGGCTCATGAAAGTTCCCTAGTGAAATGTTTAGTGCTTTCTGTGAGATGCTACTTACATCTGCACTTTGAGTTCAAAAGGTATTGGTTTAAGAAAAGCGTTGTAAGGATTTCAAACTAATATAGAGGAAGTAGTAAATAACCGAATTAATGAGTTATCGGTGTAAGGTTTGTCAAAATGTGCAATAACCTGACATCGCTCTAATGAAGCATCGCTTTAATAAAACATCGTACTATGAAGTTATTGACATAACGAGTTTAATATATAGTAAAAATCTAAACTTTAGAACTCAACAACTCGTTTCAAAGCAATTGACAACACCTTAATTGGCTACAGAATTGGCTGCATTTCCAAATCAAGTTAAATTCATCTTATTTAGGTTTATGGTTCAAAAAACTTAATTCTCATTAGGAACTAACAAGAATTCTTTTACATACTATGAGAAGATAAAATAATAAATAAAGTAAAAAACTAGACCGCCTCTTTGGTCTAGTGCCAAAGCCACCGGTGTTAAACCCAGAGGTCTCGGGTCCGATTCCCAGCAGGGAGGCACATCATCCACCTGGCTAGCTACCACCATCTTACCTAAAGTCTGGAACCTTAACAACAATGCTGTATAGAAGCTGAAACTGCAATAGTACCAAGGTATCAGCTTAATATCTATAAAATAAATAACCCCCCTCCCCACACCTCTATAATTATTGAAGAAGCTGAAACTGCAATACTACAACAGCATAAGTTGTAGCAAGCATGCCGAAAGACAGCGGCAAAGTCCCGTCCACGGAGAACAATGAAAACGGATTCACTTTGGAGAAATGGTGGCGATTTACTCGTAACACATTCTTCAACACCTTTTTTGCTCCTCTAAAACAAATGTAAGGACAATTAACTATTCCAATATCCATACATCACTGTCTAAATTTCAGTAGATTCTGGATATTATAACAACAGACAGAATATGAATTAAGTGAATACTGAAAACCACAAATAATTAAATAAACGGATAATTTAGATGTTTATAAGTTTGTATCATTACGGCAGACGCTACAACATAACGGAGTTCTAACAAATAAAAGTTTTGATTATTTTGGCGATATTTTAACATGTAGCATTTCAATACTATCAACCAATGACATTATTGTGTATAGAATGCCTTTGATTTCAACCATAGACCACATAACCCTGGTCTGTGATTTTAACCTACAAAATGATGATATTTGCCAGGCATACATTTTTGTAGTTGCAAAGACAGCTTTCTGTTATTAGAATGTTCTAGGTACATAATATTATTAACTATAATAGTTGCCTGTGCAAGACCGTGCTTTGAGTGTTATCAAACATTCTGCCCCAACTAATGTGACCATATCATACAATTTCTGGCACTCTGCGCTTGTCTGGCAAATGAGTATCAAGTTTTTGACTTCCCAAAATAGTGAAAGAAGTTGTCCTACACGTGCTGCATACTGAAACATAAATTATTGTGTTATTTAAATATCTATGTTCATCTGGGTAGAGCTTGGTCGTCATTCCATCTGATGGTAAGTGGCAAAAAGGTCAAAGGTGAAAGCGAATTCATCCAAATGCTCACATTTTTAAATCTTATCCTTCCCTTCCTTTACTGCATTCCGACGAACACAACAATATTACTAACACTGTTGTTAGAGCGACTATCTTAACTAGCTAGTAGTTTAAAAAAAACACAGAAACCAACTTATTTGCAAATTAGTAGCATGGGTAAGACTTAGTACGGTTGAATCAGAGATAATATCTCGCGAACTGTGTTCGGTACAATTGATGAATAAACAAACTTACCGAAGTGACGTTCTATCATAATAATTATACAATACAAAGAATAATTATAATATAAAAAGGCTTCATCCTCGAGATTAGAGAACAATTGTGAATATTGAAAGTGATAGAAATTTATACTATTTGAATGATATATTGTACGATTTATATTAAATCAGTGTCCTCTCGAGAGTCGCGCGCCAGACACAATTGAATTTTAATTGTCTTTGGCGATAGTCGGCAGGCCGTCGTCCTATGAGAGATTATTAGTAAAATGCATGAATTAATTCTTGCAGTAATATAGCAATTTGCCTAATTAATTTTAATCATATGAATGTAAATTTTAAAAGAAAAAATATCTAGCATGTACTTCTGTAAAATCATTACTGACATCGATTTATGTGTGTAATTATGTAATTTTAAATCACAAATTACATTTGATTGTTTAGTGTCCGAGTTGTCGCTTAGTCTTTAAGATTGCTTGATTGAGAGCAAAATCGTTTACATTTATCATCATTTTCAACGTGCTGATTATAGTATTTGGCAAGTACTAGAGCTGCCACTCCAGCCGGCAGTGCTTCTAATGAAATCTATGCTTACCCCGAGCCGCTTGCGGCAGAGATACTCGCATGCCGGGTGCAGTGCGCAGAAAATAGAGAATTGTCCATTCCACTTACATTTAATACATTTTTAATCCATTTCCTTAAAGTCTGACTACCTTATTATTAGTTTATTAGTTTTGTTATGAGGGGATACACACAAAACGGTATGGTTTTCTATAACTAATAAATAATTTTTCATTGTTTCCCCATTAAGGGCCGCGTTATAATAATATAAGTCAATACAGCATTTGAAGGACATATAACAGGTTTTATATCATAAAAATGGAATATTAAGGCATGACTGATGAGCACCTGAACACAGCACCTATCTTATTAGAATAACTATTGACTTCTTTTACCTTAATTAATGACAGCGTCTGTACTTAAGGCTAACAAGGTATTTGTCTTTTTGGCTAACTGTTCTAACGGAAGTGGTTAGGGTGCAGATTTGTAAAAAAATCTAATATAATACACATGGATCCTAGGTTGCCTTCTATTTGGGGAGAGGCTGACAAAGCCCGTAAAAACCTTTAAAAAGCCTTTTTAGTCTGTCATCAGAGTTCACTCTTGGCCCTAAAATCAACGACAAGGCCGATCGGTAACTATTTAGGGTTCCATATTGGGTTCCAGCGTTAAACAATTTATCTAAAAATAGAGGATATTAGAAATTGACGCTTCGAAATAATATATCTTCTGTTAATCACAAAAGTTTAACTAATATTTAAATGCCACAGTGTATTGCGCTATTGAATTATTGGATAAGGATGCACAAATTACGTCTAATGAAGTTGATGGTACACTTATTCTGTCAAAGGCTTCCCGGATAATCTTCCGGTCATAAGCTTGTACTGCGGCAACGTTGTTATAAAAATAAATTAGGTGTTTATCATTAGGTCCAAAAAATGATTAGTTTAAAGACAAGCATTTTGTTAAACAAAGGGAACCAAGTTGTGTAGGCCAATATGGTGGCACAACAATTTTGTGAGCCCCGTCAGAAATTATTTTCCTTAAGCTTTGGCAGTTGTTGAAAAAAGGGGAAAGGCGTAAAAAGAAAAATTCCAATTCACAGTAAAAGCATTTACTGCACATGCGCTTCTATGCCAAGATATATAGTTATAACATTTAGTGTTTAACCTTGTGGCAAAAATATCGATTTCAGGGCCCCCGAAATTATTAATTATGATTCGAAAAGCTTGGTCACTGAGAGCTCACTCTGTATAAGGGTGAATCCGTCTGGATTCGGCGTATGCTATTTCGTTTAATTTAGTTGCAAATATTTTGAGGCCAAAGAATGCAGCTAACATTTTAAGAAGATTTATATGCTTGGAGGCCTCTTCCGTGCTCCAACGACCGCTCGCGGTTTTCCGGCCACATGCTATCCGCCCAACCAGTTTTACTAGCATCAAAAAAATAATCTTCAAGGTGTAAGTACCTTCTTTTAATGGATTACTTACAATATTATGTGTGTAATCCACCAATTAAAATCATGTAAGTTTGATGGGATATTCATTTAATCATCATGACTACCTGATTGTAAAAGGGCGGGCACCTTTCAAATAGTTTTGTAGAGAGCCAGCTAAACTGTACACCAGGGCAAGCTAATGAATGGAACAGCGCCGGAGTTTACTGAGATGGGTTACTCTTTTTCAATGCCATCTTTCTTTGAGTCAGTCAAACGTATCTGGTGATTTTTTGTATTAATAATGAAACCAAGATAAGTACTTAAATAATATGTAAGTACATACAATATTATGTATGAGACAGCTTTTTTGTTCATTTATAATAAATCCCAATGATTGAAATAAAGTTATTGTTTCATTAATATTGATTAAACATTCCTGATTATTAGGAGCAATACAGTAAACGTAATCTAAATAAATAGTTGACGTGCATTGATCGCAGTTGCGCCATACTAGTTTAAGAAATCTTGTGAAGACAAATGGTGCTCTACTTAATCCAAAGGGATGTACATAAATTATAAGATAATGAATTGAATTTGAACCTCAAATATTTTCTATATTGCTCATTTATTGAAACTAAAAGATAAGCATTAGGTAAATCAGCCATAAGCCATTATTTTTGGAAACTAATTTGAACGTAGTTCTCAGGTCCTCTAACTTAAAATGTTCAATACTTTTCAGTTTAGAATAAAACGAAAGGAACCATATTACTTTTTAATTAGAAAATAGGGAGATAAAAACTGGTGATCATGGTGCTCGGATATAAAAATGGCACCTGTTTCCAAAAGTTCATTTATGGCTTCCTGATAACTTTCTGCCTCAGCAGTGATAAGTTTAGGTGTAATTGGAATGTAGGTACCTTTGTACTACTGGTTTGTAAAAAGGAATGCGGTAACCTAGAACCCATGACAAAATTATTGGGTCTTGTGTTTTGTTACACCATTGCTAATAAAATAAGGCAAGTTGGCCTGAACAGTGTACCTTATCTATCGGCGTTGATAGGGTCGTTGTCTGGGCCACTGTTGTGTCGCTGGTAGCCGCGCCGCTGGCGGCGGCGATGGCGGCGGCGGCGCGGCAATGGTGCTAACGCCGGGTATTGGTGCCGTTGTGGAGGGAAAGGAGCCGGGTATGCGTTCAACTTCTGTGTATACGCAGGCTCTTTTCAGCTCTCTCTTCTCTTGATTGGCTGCCTGCTGGTCGCCAACTGAGGCTTTGAGTTTAAAGTGCGAGTTGAACGCCCGGCATTATAGGCTATAGGTTATATTTACCCGTTATAACCAACTATTTTTAGTTGTGTATGCGCCTAACATTTTTATAATGTCCTCATCCAATGCGCATTCTTCCGGATCAGCTGTTGCTGACGTGGAAGGCCCTAGTGCGGGCTCCAAAATTTCCAAACCCAAGTCATCCGTGGGCAAGCGAGGTTGGACATAGCCAAGTAATGAGTCTGTGTGCTCTTGGCCATTTGGAAAGGCAGTGTGTAAAATAATTACTTATTTTATTTTTTGAGCACTAAAATATCAAACTTAAGACAGAGTTGACGACGTTTACGATAGCAAATGTATATACAGAAACGACAAAAGTCGCTTATTATTTGCTTTATTTTCGTAAATATAGGCGGTTGTGTTAAAAAGAAAAAAAATTAAGATACAGCTGTTTAAAAATTGGTCAGTCAAAAAACCAGCTATGTGGTAATGTCTGTACACTAGTAAGTATAAAATTAAAAAAATAAGTAAAATAAACTAGTAAGTATAAGAATAAAAATATTACAAATAGCTTTTATTGGTCAGAGTTACTTTTACTTAAAACATTATTTAAAAATAAAGCAATTCATTATGAAAAAGAAAAATGCGTTACAGGAACTTTTCTCTGAAATAACGATTACAAAAGCTAAACTACCTCCTATTAGTTTAAAAGAAAAGTTTTACTTTATTAACCTTTTCTGGTACCGACTGGCGTCGGCACATGAGAATTCTGGTTTGTTCTCGACTCGCTCTCGTTCTGGAGCTGATTCGTCAAAATCGACATACTCTTTTGAAAAACTACTAGCGTAGCACGAAAACGCAAATGAAGCTTTGAAAGAGGTAACGACAAAGGAAGATGGTGGTGAGGGGGGGGGGGGGGCTTTAAGTTTTATTTAATTTTTTACTTTTAAACCTACTCTAAGTCTCTATACATACAGTACAATATTTTTTTCCGTTGATGTTTAAAGTTGTCCCTTAATCGGAATCGACGCAATATTCACTACCTCTCTAAGTACCTAAACATACGGTAAGAATTTTTTTTTTCGTTGACGTTGAAAGTTTTCCCTTAATCTGAATCGACGCAATATTCACTACCACGAACGGAGTCGTCAGTTCTGTCACTTCATTTATTTTAATACGAAGAATTAAAATAAATTATTATTAGTTTTTCCATATTTTCGACATTCATGCGATTTCTTTTTATACTTAAAATCCATTTATAAATGAAAGAGAACCTTTTAACATCAACTAAAGTTAAAGATACATATTTGTAGAACAACAATGATTGATTTTCAACGTCCAACCCTTTTTTTATGTCGTCATTAATGTCTCTTAACACATCTAAATCGGGGTATCTAGCTCTAACGTTTTCTAATATTATTTTGATTCGCTCAGACGAACACCAACCACCACCACCACCACTTGCTTGGTCAAATATAAAAAAGGATTCAGATAAAGATAAATAAGATTTTTGTAAATCTTTTAATGAAGATTGAATTATTTTATAGTATTCGTCAATATAATCTATATCAGTTTTTAAATTGTCCTTTTTCAATAAAGATTTAGCATGTCTGATGGACAAAGCATCAGAGCTTCTAAAAAGTATTACAACTGTTTTGATTTGTTCATAATATTATATGGCATAATAAGAAGCAGCTTCTAGCCATGTTCCCCACCTTGTGATGACTGGTTCCGGTGGTAATGGAATGTTGGGAAACATTTCCCTTAAGAGGGTTTATGCATTTGGGTTTCCCATGCAAACTTCCAAGTCGAAATTTAAAAAACCATTAAGCCAATTTTCATGAAACTTTGGATGCTAAAGTAACATACAGAGATCTAAATATTTTGTTGAAAACATTTTTAAAAAACGTTTAAATTACTGAGTTAATGCGATTTTAAACTTTCTACAGTGGACTTTAAATCTCAATAACTCAGCTAACTTTTAACATACCTATAAGCTACGCTATCAGAACATAAGACTAAAACTGCAACGTGTACCTCAGGTTGGGCACAACTTGTTACGTAGAAAAGTGAACGGTCTGCATTAAGTGCAAATTTGAGCTCACAATTGAAGTGCGGATTACTCAGTTAAGTGATAACATGATCAGGGAGCAATTCTTCCGGCCCTGGAGTACAGCGTATTAGAATTTATTTTAAGATAAGTGCGCCTTATACGCTTACTTAGCAAGCGATTTCAGAGAAAAATAAATAGACTAAATTCACAGACTTACATTTATTTTATATAAAATGTAGGGTACATTTTGATACACAATAAGAATTAAACCCTACTAGGAAGGGGTGGTGGGGGGGCATGATGGGGTAGCTGAGGGAAATAACAAAAATACAGCATGATCACAATGTTTATTACTCTCATTAATTAATGGCACGTTATGTCATTAATCTAACTATTATTGTAGTACAGTCTTTGAAGAATCAATATATCACATATTTTTATAATAAATGATTAATAGTAAAATTATGAAAAACCATCTTGACCCTTACTATGGGGTATGATGGGGTAATGAAATTGGAGCATGATGGGGAAGGCTATTCGTTCTCACAAAACAAAGAAATGTGTATTTCTTCCAGATCTTCATCGTCCACGCCAGCACAAGCGTTGTAAGCCCAACGCCCACAGAGCTGGCAGCCTACCCAAGGTTCCGACGATGTCAAAAAATTGTTGTTTACATCATTACAATATAAACAAACAGCATCTTCATCATTGTTCTTTTGTTTTTTGGCTGAGTATTTGGCCTTTTGTTTGTTTTTAGCATTCTTTTTAAGGCAAGGATCATTAGAATTGGATGTTTTTCCCGGCTTTTTATAAGGAGTTGAGGTTATAATGGCTGTCTTTCCTCGGCGGTATTGTTTCCATTTTTCAGTTCGATGAACAAAAGGAATCGGCAAAACATCACTTGGGGATGCATTGTCGAAGCTAGACGTCAGATCACGGCATGCTGCACGAATGGAAGGTTCAGGAAAATAAGAACATCCAGGTTCAGGTTCTGGGACGGTTGTTTTATCCACTCTTGGTGTGTTGTTCATGTTCGTAACATTCGGTGATAAACTTTGTTCTAGGTGAAGTGGAAGATGTCGTTGTAGCTTCAGGTTCTGTTGCAAGAGTTTTAGTATGAGAAGTTGTCATGACTGTTGAAGATACAGTTGTGACTGTTGTTGTTGAAGACAGACATAGCACTGCTCCAGATTAAAGACCTTCGGCTTCTGATACCCTTTGATGTTCTACATTCGATGAGTCTGCAATATTTTGTATGTTCGTAGTTTCAGCAGAAATAAAATCAGCATCAGTAAAATTATTTTGGTTATAGGGCCATATACCACATTTTCTTAATACGTTAATAGCGGTGGACATTGTAGCCGCCTGAACGTATGCATTACCAAATATTTCACTTATCTGGAATACAATTACCACACGTCCAGGATGTGATCTTAACCAACCTGTAACAGCATGATCGTAATAAGTGCTGAGTGGCTTCATAAATGCTACGTCTGCAGGTTGCATTTTGTGCGTGCTGTGAGGAGGAAAGCAAAGTATAATTACTCCATTTTCACGAACTAGATCAATCACTTCCAAATTTTGAGTATGACTCACATGACCATCTAGAAGCAGCAATACGTGGTTAGTAGGAGTAGCTCCGGAAAATTTGGTGAAATTTTTAAACCAAGTCACAAATATTTCTGATGTTATCCAGCCTCGACGATTGCAAACTGCTGTAGTACCTGACGTAGCATGATCTTAAAGTTCTGGCTTCATTCGTTCTCTCGGAAAAATTATGTGGGGGCATGTAGGTTCCAGCAGCGTTAAAACATATTTCTACTGTGATAGTCAGTCCTCGTTCAGCAGATGATAACGAACCCACTTGTTTTCGTCCTTTCATAGCTAATATTTTGCTCGTGGTTTTAGACACTACGGAAATTCCAGTTTCATCATAGTTATATATTTTGTCAGGGGTCAATTCATACTTATCATAAATATCTCCAAGCAACTGATAGAATTTACTTACGGCTACTTTATTGAACCCCATAGCTCTAGCTGCTGATGTGGCTTCAGGTTTGCGAATTGATCAATTTTGATGACGTTTCAAAAACTCTTAAGCCAATCAACGCCTGCCATTTCTTTATCAGTATTAAAATTGTGTACCTTTCCATTTTTAACTGCCAATTGATATGCTAGACGTCTCAGTTCGATAGTTGTTAGTCCAAAAAGACGCTTTTCCATATATTTCAGATATGCTTCTATTTCACCTTTTTCTTTAGGTGTAAATATAGATTTTTTTGGGTCTAAAGGTAAACCAAGAGTAACTTCACTCCCTTCCTTCAATTCCTTAAGAGGGTTTACGCATTTCGGTTTCCCATACAAACTTCCAAGTTGAAAGTTTTAAAAATCAATAATCCAATTTTAATGAAACTTTGCATGCTGAAGTAAAATATCAAAATTGGCTTATTAGTTTTTAAAAAATTCGATTTAAAAGTTTGTATGGAAAATCAAAATGCGTAAACCCTCTTAACATATCGCTCTAAAGTAGTCTGAGACACTGCGTATGCAGAAGCAGCTTTTTGTATCCCATATCCTTGCTTAAAACTTTATCTACAGCTATTTTCATGTAATCTATCCACCACTCCCCTCTTTTACTTTTTTTCTTGTAAGTACGTACCATGATTTTACCTAAAAAAGAATAAAATAATGTTATTTATTAAGAAACATAAATGAACCCAAACCCACAACCTCATTTTGCCCCAATGCCCCATTATACCCCACACCCAATACCCAATCTTGCCTCATAAGGCCACTCTAAACAAAAAAAAATTAACAAATAAAATGTTCAACGAATTCCTACAAACAACATACCATATCAAAATAGACAACACTAGTAACCAAAAATCAAAAATAAATAATTTGGGTGATCATAATTACCTTATAAGAATGACGTTTAACCTTACAAAAAATTCGATCGACGAAATACTAAAACAGTTTTTCTTTTATGAACAAAAGACGCGTTCACTCCCGCTCACAGTTTCTCTCGCACTAACAGTTGGTTGAATGAGGCTTCCTACTAGCTTATTGTTTTATATTCACAAACGTCTAGCTTCTTATATGTGTGCGGTATCCCATCTTACCTCGCTATCCCGTCATGCCCCCCCTACCCTCATTACTAAAGTATAGTACATTTAATTATACATACAGTAGAAACAGTAGGTTGGTCACTGCAAAACCTTCACCATCTGATTGTCCGGGCACTGTTGAGGTTTGCATCCCTCACATGGTGTCAAAGCGGTTGATCAGTCGCAGCAGAGACCTTCCATCCAGATTAACGGGTACGTTGATTTAAATACTAGGTTTGCAAGGAGGTAGTCACCGGGGAAAACCACCAGCTCTCCTCATTGGTGATGGGGAGTCCCAGAGTATCACCAACTTACATAGATTTGGTTCCCATTATGGTAAAACCAAAATTTTACATTAGGTAATACAATCCAGTAGTGAGATTAAAGTAAATTTTAGAGATAAATTAAGAACTAAAAAAAAACCCTGTAACAAGAAAAAATGTGATTAGTACATGGTGACTGATGTGCTCAATCATGAGAATACAGCATTTGAATGAAACCCAACTTACCATAGTTCACAGTATGGGTTCACAGTACATTTGCCTTATTTTAAAGCGGCCGTAGCCCTTTTTCCTTTTTCCTCCAATTTATTTTATTTTTCACCTTCACATGGTGGCTTCGGGAACAGAAAATGACCAGAAAAACGGATCTACGTCATCTCAATCAAAAGACAGAGGCATAGCTATCCAATCATCCAGAACTACGATAAAATTTAATAGAATGAGTTAATTTGGAAAACACAAAACAACAAGAATGCTTACTGAGAAGTACGGAGGAAGACCAAACGATCCTCACGATTTTATGTATAAGCATATTGTATACAATAAAACTATTTAATTGAAAATTGCTATCAAACTCTACTATTTGGAAGACATACTTTAAAAGCGAATCAAACAGAATCTTTACTGGAAAAGTTTGCATCGACCATGAGGATTATGTTGAGCACAGAATTAAACCCTATGCGAGAAGAGACTAAAGACATTAAAGACTCCGTAAGTTTTATAAGCCTTCAATACGAGGATATTTTAAGAGAGAGTAAAGAAGACAAACAGAGAATTAAGGAATTGCAAGATCAGAATGATGTCATGTCTAAGACTTTAAAGGATATATCGACTCGCCTTAATAATTTGGAGCAACATACACGCGCTAACAATCTCGAGATACAATGTGTTCCCCAGAAAAAAAATGAAAACCTGATCGATAATGTAATGCATTTAGGAAAGGTAATAAATAACGAGGTTAAGAAAGAAGATGTCAGTCATTGTACACACGAGTGATGAAGTCCAACAATAACACCAACCGGCCTAAATCAATAATAGTGCAGTTTAATACGCCTAGACTTCGCGACTCATTTTTGGCAAGCACAATTAACTTTAACAGGTCAAAATCTGCGGTTGATAAACTGAATACGCTACACTTGGGAATTGATGGGGTAAGATCTCCGATATATATACGTTACGGAACACTTCAGTCTCGCCAACAAGGCACTGCACGCAGCTACGCGCATCAAGGCAAAAGAAAAAGGCTATAAACACATTTGGGTCAGAGGAGGCCGCATCTACGTGAGACAGACTGACTTCACCGAGTATATACTAATTAGAGACATGGACTCATTAAATAGGATAGTTTGGAATATAAGATTAATTTAGATAAGCAAATTGTATATCGTTAATAAGAAGTAAAATACGATAAGTTTAGGATATTTTACGTAAAATATTCGTGGTCTGAGATCTAAAACCGAGACTTTTTACCGTAATGTATGTTGCTTTGGATATGATGCAATTGTTTTGACGGAAACTTGGTTAAACGAAAATGTTGTTAGCAGTGAACTTTTTGACAGTAATTATAATGTCTTTAGGCAAGATAGACGAAGTTCTAAACTCAATCGGAAAAAAGAAGGAGGTGGCGTGTTGATTGCAGTTTCCAGGAGGTTCACTGCTACCGAAAGGTGCAATTGGCATAGCGACTGTGAGACCTGTGGGTGACTTAATAGTCCTAGGTCCTAGATCCTAGGATCGCATTTTAATATTGCAATTTATGCTGCTTATTTACCACCAACAGTGCAAAAACCAATTTTAAAACACTTCATAAATAACGTAAATTCTGTTATAGAGAAATTAAAAAACTACAGCGCTATTTTAATAGGGGATTTCAATATGAGCGGTATTGGCTGGATTCGATTAAACAATGCCACAGGTCTGAACACCACCGTTAAGCATCCTAAATTGTGTCAAGATTTTGTAGATTTTACGCATTTAAATAATCTGAAACAATGTAATACTGTCTGCAATGTTAATAATAGGATTTTAGATTTGGTTCTTGTTGATCAGCATCATTGTCAAGTAACAGAAGCAACAGATGGTCTTTGCAAGGTAGGTCCTCATCATCTTCCCCTCGATATTATCCTTGAATACATTATCGATAAAAACTCTGAAGCCTAATAAAGTAACTAGATATAATTTTAACAAAACTGATTACATTAATATCAATACAGAATAAGGAAAAATAAATTGGCACGAATTATTCAAGTACATCATAGATCCTAACCAAGTACTTGAAATACTTTACGAGCATATAAGTAGATTAGTAAAATTGTATGTTCCTGTTATAACCAGTAAGAATAGATCTCAACCGCTTTGGTTTTGCAAAAAATAAGACAGGTGCATCCGCGAAAAAAATAAATATAATAAAGGATACTACACATACAAAAATCTTATGGATGAAATAGCTCTTCAACTATGCAGCAAACGTTGTGAAAAATTATCAAAACAATGTTATAACTCGTATATTAACTATTTCGAAGAGAAAATAACGAAGCAACCAAAATGTTTCTGGTCATACATGAAGGCTAAGCGAAATGGAGCTAGTGCCTACCCGAAAAGTATGTCTAATGGTGAGATATCTACTACTAACGGAAACGATATTTGTAACATGTTTGCGTCATATTTTCAATCCGTCTATTCTCCAAATACGAAATTACAGGGTGTAGTCAATACCTCTGCTTATTTAGATAGATTAGCAAACAGTTCCGACTCCTTCTCTACTTTACAGATCAATATGGACGCTATTATTACTTCTCTAAAGTCATTAGACGTATCGAAGGGTCCGGGTTCTGACAATATACCCCCTATTTTTCTATCTATGTGTGCCGAAGAGCTTGCGGTTCAGTTATGTTCAATTTTTAATCTGTCACTTAGTACTGGCATTTTTCCTATAAAATGGAAGCTAGCTAAAATTGTTCCGATACACAAATCAGAATCTAAAGACATTGTGAGTAATTACAGACCGGTATCCTTTCTCCCCACCTTGGGTAAAGTTTTTGAGGTCTTAATAGTTCCAAAAATTCAAAGTTATTTCAAAAAATATGTGTCTGATTTTCAACATAGCCATGTTGAAAATTTATTAATTTATTTCTACAAGATCCACGTGTAGTATTTTAGTGACATTTGTGGAAAATACTATAGAATCGGTGGATTCCAACAAGCAGGTGGACGCGATATATACTGACTTCAGTAAGGCGTTTGATATGGTTCCACACTGCATATTGATTCAAAAGCTTTCAGTATATGGATTCACTGGTATTTTTCTTAAATGGCTTAGTTCTTACTTAACCAACAGGTACTTGTACGTTGTAGTCAATGGTTATAGATCTAACATCTTCCAGATAACCTCAGGCGTACCCCAAGGGTCACATTTGCAACCTGTTCTCTTTAATATTTTCATCAACGAGTTGCCTGATTGTTTTAGTGATTCCACGCCTTACCTGTTTGCCGATGATTTAAAGTTAACACGAACGGTGGACAGTATGAGTGATGCCCTATTGCTTCAAGGTGACATTGACAGGCATTGACATTGACATATTGGTGTGAAAATAATGCCATGGAACTTAACATTAAGAAATATTTGCAAATTATTTTTACCCGATAAAAAAAAACCAATTACGCACTACTATTCAATGAATGGCTCGCACCTAAACGTAGTTGATACTGTTAACCCCTCAGGCCCCAAGCGGTCGCATGAGACCGCACCTAAAAATCGCGCCATTCCGTCAAACCCCAAGCGGTCGCATGAGACCGCGGTCTCCACTTAACATTGTTTCGTGTTTTCACAGACTTACAGACTACTTGTGTATGAACATGTTCGATTATTTCGGTTCTGTGGTAAATTTTACGTATCGAGATAGCAACACATCGCGTAGTCTATGCTCGATTCTGTCATTTTCGACGTTGACAGTTGCGCCAATTTCTGTGACAGAGTTATCAGTCGCTGTGAATAAAGTGATATTTCTATTGGATTTATTGAATGTAAGTACTGTTTCTTATTAGAAAATGATTATTGAGACTATAATGATCCTATTGAGATAATAAATTGTAAGAAATACATCGTTATAACTACTAAATAAAACACGATGAAACCGGCGAAACCCGATAGCTTTTTTCTAATTTCCGAGTGAATTGTTACAATGTTTGTTGGCAAATACTACAAGAACATTATAAAAAGTAATTTGAAACACGTTTACACAATAAATAACAACGTATTTATACAGTTTTACTACAATGAAAATTGTAGTACTTGACACGTACAATTACGTTCCATCAGCGCGAGCCATATTAGTCTTTATTTGTATGGGGCTAAGTAGATAGTTTGCCGCTAGCCGATACCGAAAACACGATTGTCTGCGTATTGCCTAGGGAGACGCTATGATCGGTAGCGCGTCGGCAGTTTTACGATAAAATTTGTTTTTATCGATAGTGTAATGGTAAATTGTAATGATTTCATATTTACTCTTACATGATAACTTTATTATTTATAAACAATTTTTAGCATGTTTGTTGTTGTTTTTGTTGAATGTTGTTGATGTTGGGTCAAATTGAGATCTATGACACACTCATCAAAACTGTATATTAGTCAAGCAATGCTAAACTCTTATTTTTACTGTCTACTCGTCAAGTCCTTATTTCTGCGTACTCGTCAAAAGTGGATGTTGGATTTTTAGCATGTTTGTTGTTGTTTTTGTTGAATGTTGTTGATGTTGGGTCAAATTGAGATCTATGACACACTCATCAAAACTGTATATTGGTCAAACAATGCCAAACTCTTATTTTTACTATCTACATTTGTCAAGTCCTTATTTCTGCGTACTCGTCAAAACTGGATGTTGGTCTAACTTTTAGAATAGTCGATTAGAGATGAAATATTTCAAGAAATAAAACAATAATATTAGCATAATGTGTGTATTAAAACAAAATAACACTTCTTGTCTACTCGTCAAGTTTTTATTTCTGCATACTCGCTGAAATTGCTTATTGGTCTAATTTTTAGAATAGTCGATTAGAGTTGAAATATTTCAATAAATAGAACAATAGCATTAGCTTAATTAATTCTATGTGGCCAGTTTTAAGTAAAAAACGAGGGAATTTAAAGCAAAGAGGTTTTAACTCTAATCGACGATTCCATAAGTTAGACCAATATGCAGTTTTGACGAGTACGCAGAAATAAGATTTTGACGAGTAGACAGTAAAAATGAGAGTTTGGCATCACTTGACCAATATGCAGTTTTGACGAGTGTGTCGTAGATACAATGGATTTACTGGCCACATAGAATAAAAAAAAGATAATACTATAGTTTTATTTATTGCAAAGTGTGTTGTAGAACCAAGTTTAGTACCTAAAATTTTGCCTCCTGGACCTGACCTGACCGATTGATTTGAAATTTGGTACACACCTTTAGTTCTGATGACAATACAATTATGTATATTCAGTATCATTGTAAATCCAAAATGGCCGCCTCCACAAAATTGTGGATTACATTTTTTTGTTTAACCACGTCAATATGGGTATCAAATGAAAGAGCTTGACTAGTAGTATACAGTACATTATATAAAAAAAAACTTAAAATGGCCGCTTTCACAAAATTGTGGATTATATTTTTTTTGTTTAACCACCTCAATATTGGTACCAACTGAAAAGGCTTGACTAGTAGTATACAGTACATTATAGAAGAAAAAAACTTAAAATGGCCGCCTCCACAAAATTGTAGATTACATTTTTTTGTTTAACTACCTCAATATGGGTATCAAATGAAAGAGCTTGACTAGTAGTACAGTATATTATAGAAAAAAAATATTTATAAATAAAAAGAGTATAAAATAATTAAAAATTAATTAAAAATATAAACGATTTTAGAATTATTTTTTTTTTATTTAGTAGTTTAATTTAAGTACTATAACGATGGTAGTTGTCTCTTTTTTGTTGTAGGTATAGCATGTCAAATAATTAAAAATTAATTGAAAATATAAACGTTTTTACAATAAATTTTTAATTATTTAGTAGCTTTATAAGTACGATAGTTGTATCTTTTTTGTTTATAGCATGTCAAATTGGCGAGTCAATGAGGAGCCGCCTGAAGACTTCCTCCAGCTTTTATATGATGATGAGGATAGCAATGAGAGAGAGAGAGTGACTTCGAATCCAAAATTGAGGAGGTGGGTTTGCCTAATAATTTGTTTGCCTTGTGGTACTGGTTACTTTTATTTATTTATTTTTATAATAGAGCAGGCGGGTAGGTTTAAGGAAGGAATAGGAATGGGAGGAGGGGGGGGGGGCCCTCCGGAACCCTCACTGGTCGGACGAAACACAACAGCACCAAGTGCTATTATTTCACGCCGAATATTCGTGAGAGGGTGGTATTACGCCGGGCGAGCCGGCCCAATGCGTGCTGCAACGCAACGTGGCTCTACCACTCAGTCAGTGTCACTCATTTAGCACCACCCAGGGATCACGTGTAGGGTCTCAAGGGTAAACCTACGGACGCGAGCAACTTTGACCCCCATTACTTATTTATTCTTGTTTGATATATTACCTTATTTACTACTACTTATTGTGTGGATAGTCAAGCACTTGTGTCAGAGTTTCTAATCATGGTGATGGCGGTTATTCCATTGGGGAGTTTTTTAATGTCTTTTTCATGTTTAAGGATGAAGCGAGTAATCGTGGGGTCTATCGGCCAGACTCGCCGGAACACTGGGAGAGCCCGCCGCTATTGGTAATGGGTTTATTATAATTCTCGGTGAGATGCTGTATTTATAGCTTATGGTGTGCAGTACATGTTTTTTTGTGTATTTTAGATCGGTCCCGATCGTTCACCTGTGGCTCCACGCTACTTTTCTCTCACGTCCCCAGCGCGCAGTCCCGAGTGGTTGCCGGTAATGGTAATGCATTCATTATTGTGTAAAGTATACGGTATTGTTTTATTGGGTTGTAAAGCCGGGTCTCTTGCGACACTGTTTTGTGTTTTCTAACACCTAACATCAAACATCTAACAAAATATGTCAAAATATGTACGTAGGCCACGCCTATATTTGTTAGATGTTTGATGTTAGGTGTTAGAAAACACAAAACAGTGTTGCAGGAGACCCGCCTTTATGATAATAATTTAATTCACATTTGTTTTGTATGTTTTAGGTATCTTTAGAAGCAGAAGAAGCGCCTCCAGACCTTGACAGGTCCCGGTCGCCTATTTATTTCAATGATTCGTCTTTGTCGGACAAGTAAGTTACATTTCTGCTGATATTCTTTACTCGCGGTCGCTCGCGGTTTCACCCGCGTGGTTCCCGTTCCCGTGGGAATATCGGAATAAAAAGTATCCTATGTGTTAATCCAGGTTATAAACAATCCGTATGCCGAATTTTATTCAAATCCATTCAGTAGTTTTTACGTGAAAGAGTAACAAACATACACACTCACAAACTTTCGCCTTTATAATATTAGTGTAATTTAATGTAAAGTAATAGTGTAATAATAATTTAATTCACATTTGTTTTGTATGTTTTAGGTATCTTTAGAAGAAGAAGAAGCGCCTCCAGACCTCGACAGGTCCCGGTCGCCTATTTATTTCTTTGATTCGTCTTCGTCGGACAAGTAAGTTACATTTCTGCTGATATTCTTTACTAGCGGTCGCTCGCGGTTTCACCCGCGTGGTTCCCGTTCCCGTGGGAATATCGGAATAAAAAGTATCCTATGTGTTAATTCAGGTTATAAACAATCCGTATGCCAAATTTTATCCAAATCCATTCAGTAGTTTTTACGTGAAAGAGTAACAAACATACACACTCACAAACTTTCGCCTTTATAATATTAGTGTGACGATTAGTGTGATAAATAAATAGGTATAAATATGTAATTTTCCTTATCTTTACAATATGATCGAATATTGAATAAATGTAATCGTCGTTATTTAATGCCTAGGCACAGGCCTTACCTTAGGCGAGGATTCACGGATGACTGACTGGTCAAACAATCATATTGTTTTGTAAATGTCGTTACTTCTTTATAAAGCTGTTTTATTTTACAGGTAATACTACAAGGCGCGTATCGCAGACGCGCGAGTACCTTAGGCGAGGATTCACGGATGACTAACTGGTCAAGCACACATATTGTTTTGTAACTGTCGTTAACTTCTTTATAAAACTGTTAATTGTATTACTTTTTATTGAAAATAAAACAAAATATTGAATGATATTGTTTTTTTTTATTGAAAATTAAACAAAATATTGAATTATGTCGTATTTTTATTTACTCATACTAAGTAGCTTACAAAAATAACAACTTTCGACACTATCGATAAAATTACAAAAAGTAAAGGAACATCTCTAGTTGTTTTTTATGTTCCGTCGCATCGGATTTCAAGTGGTGTTAGTGTGTAATAACAATAAGCTCACTTGAAACTGTTTACATAATTAGATAACAAAGGCCCCTGTTGTTTTGATATCGTTTGAGTATTCATTTATTTCTTGTTATCCAGCCCGCAACATTGTTTCCAAATTTTGAACGTGAAATACCTATTAACTGTTGCATGATTTCACTTTATTATGATACCTGATGGATAGGAAATATATCAGTTAGTACATTGTAGTTTACAGAACGACAAAATATGGTTTGATTGTAGAGTAATATGTTTTTTTGTAAAAGGGGGCATTTGTGACGTCATCCGTAATTCAAAAAAATTATGGCGCAACTGCTGTCATTATTTTTGACATATAATTTCCAAGACTGAGGGGTTAAGGATCTTGGAGTCCTTATCGACCGAAAGTTAACGTTTATCCCCCATATCGATTCAAAATTCAAAATCATTAGGTTTTATAATCAGAAACACCAAATCATTCTGTAAAGTAGAAACCAAAATTTTTCTATTCAATTCTTTAGTGCGTAGCTTAGTTGAGTACTGTTGTGTTGTATGGCGCCCTCATTACTCTGTACACAGTCTAAGAATTGAACGGGTCCAAAAACGCCTATTATATCATTGAGCATACTCTTCTGGCATTTCCAAGAAGATTAAGGGATATGCAAATCGTCTTAATTATTTTAAAATCAAATCTTTAGAATGTAGAAGAAACATGTTAGATTTATCATTTTTATCTAAAATTCTAACTGGTAACATTAATTGTCCTGATCTTTTAGCAAAATTTAAATTCAGAGTACCAACTAGGTATCCCAGAAATCCCATTGATCTCCTATCTCCCCCCTTTCGTAAATCCGTACTAGGCTCGAACTCCCTGGTTCCAAGGTAATGCAGGCTTCACAATAAATTTAAGTCTCAGTTGGATATGTTTTGCACATCATTATTTAAGATTAAATGTCAGCTTCAACAACTGGATATTGGTTAGTCTTTATTGTTGAATGCGGGACTACTATCTTATAAATTGCTTACTACTACTATATTATACGACTTATTACTGGTGAACACTTAAATTTAATATTTAATGCATGCAGTGTTTACCGACTTACTATTGTACACTTAGTTTTAATTGTATTATTTAGTAAATATAAATTTATTAGTGTAACAATTACAGGTAAACCTAATAAATAAATAAATAAGCGATTCCCGATCGATGAAACGATCAGTAAAAATTGAACAAGAAATCGATTACTTAACGATATCTGTGACCTAGTGTTTTGTTCCGTTTCATGCTTTTCGATACATATACTGAAAATCTAATGAGGTTTAATTTACATATTAAATTGATATTTGTATATAAAAAATGAATAGACGACAGCTGTTAATAAAAACAAAGCTTCGAAGCACTAACCTTCTACCAAACCATCGAAAAGTGTTGGTGGTCGTTTCGGAACAGGTAAAATGTCAAAGAGAGTTGTCATATTGAGATCCTAGCTAAAGTCATTGAGCATAACCTTCAGATGTAAACAAAACATTTCCTCTTTCCAAGAAACAACTTGATGTCTGAAGAAAAAGTGCTACAAAAAATCTCCTACTTTGTATTCGTAGGAATCTTCCCATATAATTATTTTCTAAGCAGCCAATCACCAAATGAGCTATTGTGTCACCATTTACAACTTCTAACATTTTGCACGCTATTAAAAACGGTTTTTTTGTTACCTCATTTAAAGGTTTAAGGCAAAAGGGAAAAGGCATAACATAAATAATGTTTCATCTAATGATATCCACAGTTTTTGATTACGAATATTGTCATGAGTTGAAGCAATTTTGTTTTAAAAAACCTTGTCCAAATAAACTTTTCTCAGTTATGATTCATCAGGATTTTTTTTAATATTTGTACAATTACAACAGATATATTTAAGTGAACAAATTTTAAAAGCTGGTTTGTTTACTCATGACCAAGGTATGTTACACAATTTTTTTTTTTTTTTTACCTTTTGTGTCCCACTGCTGGGCAAATGTCTCCCCCAAATTCTTCCACAGATCTCGATCCAGAGCCAAAGACTGCCAATCCCTTGTGTAGTTCACAAAGTCGTCGCACCATCTCTTTTTGGGTCTTCCTCTTTGACGGCACCCGTCCGTGGGTATCCACCGAGTAACAATATGAGCCCACTTGTTAGGGTGCATCCTGCATACGTGACCCGCCCACTCCCACCTCAGCTTGGCAGCTTTCTCACCTACATCTGCTATTCCGGTCCTGGAGCGAATAACTGTATTTCTGACTTTATCTATTGGTTTGATTTTCAGAATACTTCGCTCCATCGCCCTTTGGCAAACCTTGAGTTTGGACTTCTGATGTTCAGTAAGTGACCAGGTCTGTGCACCATAGGTTAGGATAGGCAGAATACAAACGTCAACAAGTTTCCGCTTCAGTGAGATAGGAAGGTCTCCCTTCATAAACGCTTTCATGGACCAGAAGCTCTTCCAGGCATTACCTATGCGGCGTTCTACTTCCTTGTCTTGCCTGTTTTCAAACGAGACTATCTGGCCCAAATATATGTACTCGTCAACGTATTGCACTTCCTGTCCGTCGATCACTATCCCATTCCTTGTGCCATTAGTCATTACTTTGGTTTTCGACCTATTCATCATAAGTCCAACTCCAAGGCTTGCCGCACTCAGTTGTTCGAGCATTATTTTTAGCTCGGCAGATGTATTGGCGAACAGAACAATATCGTCAGCGAAACGCAAATTAGTAAGTCTTTTTTCACCGATGACCACTCCGCTCGATATCCAGGAACTAGCCAGGCCTCTGAATACTTGTTCCAGTGTACTCGTGAAGAGCTTGGTAGAAAGGGATCACCCTGTTTGACTCCCTTAAAAATCTTAAAAGGTGGTCCGGCACTATGCAATTTTATATTGGCCGTGCTTTGCTGATAAATGATTTGAAGCAGGTCTATGTATGTGGGTTCTATTTGTTGTCGGCGAAGAGCGTCAAAAATAGCGGCATGTGTCAGACTGTCAAATGCTATTGAGTAGTCGACGAAAGCTAGATAAAGAGGCTTGTTGAACTCATTAAACTTCTCTATCAACTGATTGACGGCATGCAAGTGGTCTGGTTACACAATATACGAAACTGTATTAAATCAAATAAAATTCTTCATTTACTTTCATAGACTCTTGGTGTTTCCGCCCGTCAATGTGCCTCTACCGCTTTTCTTGGTTATAATGCTGGTCTCACATTTGAAACATTCTCTCTCCATATTACTTAACTTACCTTGCGCTCAAAGTCCAAGAGGAAAAAATCCGTATCACACATAGGTAATATTAGGATTCCGTAAAGTGCAGCTAAAAGTCGTATTTCTAAGTAAAAACACCTTTCACAATCACAATCACAATGCAAATCAAAATCCATTAAACAAAAGCCTAAGGTCGTCAAAAAGATCACTTGAAAACAACGAAACATCTGTGCACATAACCGAAAGATTAAGTAACGAATGCTTATTCTAAAAAGAAAATGTAAACAAAAGCCATATGTGGGAAAGCCATCGATGACATAGAGTTCTCGCTCGCACTTATTACAAATATTGCAATAAGCCAACACACAAACTTTCTCCGCTGCTCCTGCGTGCGTTGCGCTACAGAGATACCAGACAAACGTTCATTCATCTCTGTCACACTTACACAGCCAGTCGTGGCACGTGTCTCAATCTATTCTTGTCTCGCTCATATCTCGCAAGACTTGGGCAGTCTCGAATTTCTCGGAAGTGGAACAATGCCGTTCGTTTACCAGTAATCTATAATAGCGAGATTGTCTTTCATTTTTGAAAACAACAAAAACGCGTCTACTGATTTTCGGCAATTCCAGGATACAAAATAAATAATAAAATCAATTACTGTATAAATAATATATATAATTTTTTCATGTACTTATCGATGTCCGGAAACCCGGACAGTTGTTCCGAAAAAAATTATTGTCATCAGGAAGTCTCCATTATTTTTGTCCGTTCTTCAAACTTTAGGTGAGTGTTGGCCCTACCTATTCCGATCACTGGTGATAAGCGAGTCGTTGAGTGCGTATCATTTCATATAATGACAAATGAATTAATTTCAAAGAACATAACGTTCATTGGATAAAATTTTTACTTGTTCTAAATACACATCCTATAACAACATTACGTATATTATTCATTTAACATAATACTCATATTCTCTAACAACTTATTCTATAAAGCTATATTGGTAGAATAATCATAATCTATAATTTCATTAGATATAAATTTTACTTTAAAATAAAAATAGCATTTTTACCCTAAATTGATTTCAAATATTGTCTTATAAAGTTAATACGTTGTGTTTTCGTTCAGGTTTTGCTAAAAAAGTGAGTGTCAGAAACGAATAGCGGCATAACCGACTCCACGTATACTTGTCTGCCCTACGCTAGAATGTAATTTGAGCCCGCGTAGGCGCAGAGGGGCGAGGCGGCCCGCGAGCTGAGGAGCAGGTGGGTTTAATGCTAGCTCGCGTGGGACCGCCGGAGTCCCGCAGTGCCAGAGCCGTGACAGAAAACATGCCTGCTGCATGCCTGCTTGCATGCTGCATGCCTGCCTGCATGCTGCGTTCTTACTTGCATGCTGCATGCTTGCTTGCATGCATAAACGCAGTACTCACATTTGTATTATCGTCATGAAGTCCCACTTTTCCAAAGTTAATAAAGCTTTGTACAAACGAAAGGGACATAAAGAAATTGAAGATGATGTACAGTGAAATCTGTAACATAACAAACAAAAGTTTAATGATACATTCAGTTATCAATGTAATGGTATACAAAAATAGTATTATACAGTAGAGAGAGAGATAGAGAGAAAAAAATTTATTGATAAACAGAAAAAAATAAAATAAAAATACATACATACAAAAAAGACAATTGTCAATTAGGATTTCGCCTCAGTTGATGTCCATGTTAATAAAAACTGTTTTATTCTAATCACAATTACGTTTTACCTCGTTTTATCACATCAAATTAAAGCCTGTCTATTTATATTAACGTATCCATTTAAAACTTACCGATACTGAAGATGCTTTTTTCAATAAAAAAAATGAATCTATCAATTCATAATATGCTCTATACAGTTTGCTCCAGCGCAAGCTATTGCATGTCTTATTTTCCAATGTTCTCTTTTTTTGGTCTTTTATAGAGATTTTCATTGTAATAATCCATCCATCCATTAGGATCCTTAATAGTTTTATTATTCCCATAAAGTACAACTGAGCAGCATCCCACATCAACAAATTGAAATGACTTACGATAGCATAAAAACACTTCGATTTAAGCGTGTGTACCACAAAAGCCTCAATCGCTACTATGAACATCACAAAGACCGCATTGTTTATCCAATTGCAGTATATTGACCGGTTGAACATTTTTGTTAAAGGGCTTATTGCTTTTTTAGCACTTTGTAATTTTAAAATAACTGCTATATTATTCTTATTGGTTAGTGCATTTGTAATAGACAGTATTAAAGTGAGGAGAAAAATTATAGCCGTATTAATATCCACGAAATATCCAAAAACATCAGTAAATATTTTCATTTTTCTTACGAAATCTTTGTAGGTTATATACATAACTACAAAGTTAACTACTAAACACATTGCCGTAATAATATTTGAAAACCTACTATTTGGGTTAATAAAATTGTGATTCAATTTGTATTTGCGTTGAAGAAATATAAATTGTAATACATTCAAAGGCAACAAACATTGCTGGATCTCCCAATCAACACTATTATCTAGCAGAAAATCTGGAGGTACCAATACTTTCTTCATTATTTAGTGATTAATTTTACACAGAAAATACACTGTTACCAGTTCTTGTAATTTTGGTATTCTGAGTTTAGTAAGTACATAAAGCAATACTTGAAATTACTTTCTTCATAATTAATTCTACATCAAGTGAAGTTTTTATTTGTGTACGTTCTACCCACTTCATTACTCATTATCAACGTCACCTTATCGCTCATATTATAATAATACATGAAAAAAACATTAAAACACGTCTTATTATACACGTTGTATTACAACAAATTGATGGATTGACAATCGATTAATATGATGTTTGATAAAGCATGTATTGCTCATAAAAATAGTATAGGGGCAATATGTGGTACTGTACCTGATGAACCATGTAGGCCTCTTTTTAATTCCTTAAATGTATTACCGTTACCTACCTTCCCTTAACATTTTTGAAGCTGCCAAATTTGTCTCTTGTTCAAGCAAGCGAAAGATGTATGTTCTCGAAACACCAGTTAACAGAGTAGACTGGTTTCTAATATTGTTCCTAAGAGCGCGCGGTATAAAAAGAACTGCCATTGGATTGTGTTTCCAAGTTCAAAATAAGTTTCCAGAAAATGTAAAACAATTACCTTTTTTAAGTTCAAGCCTTCCTTGTACAAATAGCCACTTGATAAATAATAATATGTTTTAAAGCGTTAGGAAACATTTATGCTAGACCCAATGAACAATTAATAATAAATTATTAATTTTATTTTATTTTGTATTAAATTTGTGTTCTGGTTGATATTTCTAATCTAATTTTCTTATTGAGTACTTAGACATTACTTTGATTTGGGATTTTTAACTTATAAAATAATATTGACATAAATGTGATTGATAATAATTACAATTAGTATATCAGAAACTTAATTTTATTATTTAAGCTGCAATGTTATGATAAGATTTTGCATGCTATTGTTGATGGAATGAGCCGAACAGTTTTGATTACCAATAATAAGACCTTTAGTGTACCCTATTCAAATGCAAATAAACTATTCAATTAAAATACTACCATCAGTTTGATTACACAATTTAAGTCATATTCCCGTGATTTTCATTATGCATTTGCCTTTAACTAAAATGTTGTCCATGTTTATCAAACACATACTCGTACTATAAATACAAGTAAAATTTATTAAATTGTATGACGGTAACTTGTATTTTGTTGATACCGTTGGCCCGCTATCTTGTAAAGGAAAGACAAGTTTTTCAATTATAATTTTGATTGTTTATACACACTTTTTACTATTTATATACAATATACAGTTTCAATTGCTACAATGTGTTATTTATATTTATTTGTGTGTTTATACACACTTTTTACTGTTAATATACACACACTTATTTATTTATTTATTTATTTATTTATAGAAAACAAAAGGTTATCACAATGTATACTTATTCTGCTAACAATTATCCTGAGTAAAGCCAATTACAGGTTTCTGCATTTACTAATATAAGTACATTAATAACCTTTAAGATTATTTTATGTGGTGACAGTCGACGAATTAAAAAACGTGACATCATAGAAAATATAAATATTTTGTTGAAATTACAATTAGATACAAATTGCAAGTTAATAGTTAGTGCTTGTCCCTATTGTACAAATTTAACTTGGGAACAGAATAAACGCATATTTGACTTAAATTTATTATTATATAATTTATTATGCCGTCAGAGTGACACTATCTTATTTTTTGATATTAATAAGTTTATTAATAATTTTAGTTTGACTTCAGATAGTATGTATCTGTCGAAAAAGTGTAGGACTCGAATAGCTAATTTGTTAGCTTACAATATACATGATACAGTTATACCTGGTATAACTAAGTCTGTTATTGACAATAATATCATCATTAGTAGTTCTACTAATGCATCTTTTACAACTAGTAGTAAGATGACTACCTCTTGTTTAAACTGAGGTCTAAGACAAAAGCCAAGTCCACTTACATTAATATTATACATCAAAATATTCAGGGTTTGGCTGGCAAAGACTTAGAATTAGAATTAATTGCAAAAAGTCAGGCTATTCATATATTTTGTGTAACTGAGCATTGGCTAAAAAGTCATGACAAGTCTTTCCAAGTAAATAATTTCCAACTAGCAAGCGCGTACGTACGAACCAAAGCTATTCACGGCGGTTCTCTAATACTAGTTAGTAATAATATTATATACAAGGAACGTAACGACATTGTATGTATTTCAAAGGAGCGTAACATTGAGCTATCATGTGTAGAATTCAATAGTTTTGTAATAGTATGTGTATACCGGCCCCCATTGGGTAATTTTGATTTATTTGAGTCCGTGATGGAAGATGTACATAATAAAATAAAATTGAAAAATAAATTTGTTGTAGTATGTGGGGATTTTAATGTAAATATTTTAGAAAACACTTCAGGGAGTGTTCGTCTTCTCGCTTTATTTAAATGCTTTAATCTAATAAATCTATTTCTTGAACCCACTAGAATAACTTCACATTCGGCCACCTGTCTCGATAATATTTTTACAGACTATGACCCTGTCTCTAAGTCAGTTATTAGTAGTCTTACGTCTGACCATTGCGGTTTGAAGGTGACCTATGATTTTGATGTTAACGATGCGCCTAAAACTGTAACATGTAAACCTGTTACAAAAAAGCGAATGGAGTGTTTCAAAACCAATGTAGCTTGTAAAATCGATACTTTGCCCTTTATACATGATGATCCGGATGTACTATACAGTAATCTCTTTGATTTAATAAAGACAGAATACAATCAAGTGTTTACATCTAAAACAATTAAGTTTTCACAAAAACTTAAGTTCTGTGACTGGGCCACGACTGGTATTTATAAAAGTAGAAATAAACTGTATGAGTTATATAATTTAAGACAATATAATCAACATTTAAATTTTACAGAATATGTAAAAAATTACTCTAAATTGTTTAAGAAAGTGTGCACACTAGCAAAATCTAACTTCATTAAAGATAAAATTAAAAAATCTAATAATAAAATAAAAGCCACTTGGGATATCATCAACCGTGAAACTGGTAAATTAAAACCACGGGACAACACTTTTACTCTAAAAGTTAAAGATAACCTTATCAATTCAGATGCACAAATTGCTAACATTTTTGATGATTTCTTTATAAATATACCTGTGGTAACAACCTCAAATTTAAATTCATCACCAGTGGCGGCACAAGCCTTTCTCCAACAACATGTACCCAAATGTAATGTTTCTTTTAATTTTCAATATATTGACTCTAAAAATATTATTAAAACTTTTAAATTACTAAAAATGAAAAACACAGGTGATTTGTGGGGCATGTCTATAAAGATAATTAAAAATAT
Organism: Scoparia ambigualis; assembly: GCA_963921215.1. Taxonomy (NCBI): domain Eukaryota; kingdom Metazoa; phylum Arthropoda; class Insecta; order Lepidoptera; family Crambidae; genus Scoparia; species Scoparia ambigualis. The sequence goes on from OY992508.1 coordinate 24,621,416, forward strand.
TATATATTCTATTGCACCCTATCTTGCTGACATATTTAATAAGTGTGTTGATAAGGGAATCTTTCCTGTTCTTATGAAGTTTAGTAAGGTTATACCTATATTTAAATCGGGAAATAAAGAAGACCCCAGTAACTATCGACCAATTTCAATACTACCAGCACTTAGTAAAATTTATGAAAAAATTATTCTCGAACAGTTAGTGGAATACTTTAACTTAAATAATCTTTTACATAGTTAGCAATTCGGTTTTACTAAGGGTCGTTCCACTACTGACGCAGGTGTAGCTCTAATAAAACATATATTTGATGCCTGGGAGAAGTCTCAGAACGCTCTTGGAGTTTTTTGCGACTTGTCCAAGGCTTTCGATTGCGTTGAGCACCGGACTCATCAAAATCCGCATCCGGTTCTCATGTAAAAATGGGAGTTCCACAAGGGTCAATTCTTGGCCCTTTTTTATTTTTGATATATATCAATGACTTGCCATTCTTTGTAGAAAACTTCTGTGATATTGTATTGTTTGCAGATGATACTTCACTCATTTTTAATGTGACGAGATGTAACAATAATTATGACGATGTTAACAATGCTCTCTCAGAGGTTCTCAGTTGGTTTAGTGCGAATAATTTACAGCTAAACGCTAAAAAAACGAAATGTATTAAATTTATACTACCAAATGTCAAGACCGAACAAACCGATGTTAGGATGAATGGTGTTAAATTAGATTTGGTAGACTCTACAGTTTTCCTAGGGATAACCCTTGACTCAAAACTCCAATGGAATCCGCATATATCGAATTTCACCGGCAAACTCAGTTCAGCAGCATATGCGATTAGAAAGATTAGACAACTAACAGATGTAGAAACTGCTAGGACTGTTTACTTTAGTTATTTTCATAGTGTCATGTCGTATGGCGTCCTTCTGTGGGGAACAGCGGCTGATGTTAAAACTATATTTATTTTACAGAAACGAGCAATAAGAACCATTTATAGACTGGGATCGCGAACTTCTTTGAGAAATATTTTTAAGGAAGTTGGTGTTCTTACTGTTGCATCGCAGTATATTTATAATTGTATAGTTTTTGTGCGTTGCAATATTAACACTTTTCTAAACACGGTGATGTACTCAATTTCAATACTAGAAATAAGTCAAAACTAGTAATGCCACTGTTTAGGTTACAAAAGGTTCTTGGCTCTTTCTTGGGGCAAGGTATACACTATTATAATAAAATACCAAGTACTATACTAGATTTACCTTTAGATAAGTTTAAGAATCATGTAAAATCTTGTTTACTTAGGAAAGGTTATTACACAGTCAAGGAATATTTAGAAGACAAAACAGCCTGGTTATAATAATATATTTACATTGTTTTTTTTCTTAATCCATTGTCTTTTATGACATTACATAACTGATTGTATAATTTGGTAACGACATGTTGTTTTGTAAATGTCGTTACTTCTATATTATTTTAAAGCTGGAGTTTCTTGTGCCCGTTCTTCTCCACAGCTAAAAGACTTCCTGAATGGGTGGGGTGGGTGGGTGGGTTCCTATGCCTATCCATCCATCCATAAAAAAATAAATTTAGACGATTCAAAATGCTTAATTTAAGCTTACTGAATAAAGATATATTGATTTTGATTTTTGATTTTGATTTGTGTATCGGAAATAAAATTTTTTGCTCAAAGTTACAAGTAATTTAAAATAACTTAAATTAAATCTCATCAGCCACAAAACTACAAAATCAACCCAGCCATGAGTGTAACAGAGTCATTGAACGCTGCTATATTAATGAAAAATCAAAAACAAAACCTACTAATAAATATTATACAACTACGCATACATACATATTGTTAAATAAACATATAAACACGCCACTTAATTACCTTTTTGTTTGTAATATAGAGGTCATTTTATTTATTCGCTTAATCAACGCACTTAATTGTTTCAATTATGTTTTTTTTTAAAGTGAATTTGGACAGGAAGAAAACATCTTCCTTACTAAAAAGAGTATTATAGGTGCGGGCAATGCGCGTTAGGACAGCATTACTGGAGTACTTGGTGGAATGGCTTGAAACGTGCAACAGAGGAGTGTGACGATTGCGAGTAACGATTGCTACAATATGTTATTTTATTTTCATAACTATTTTTAAGTAATTACTTTATAATTGCCTCGTTGGCCCAGTGGTCATGCGCTCGGCTCAATATCTAGAGTCCGAGTTCAATTCCCAGGAAGAGCCATGTGTATTTCGGATTTTTTGATGCATATCCCGGGTTTGTGATCAACAACCCGAATTTGGCAAGCGATGTGATTAAGCCAATACCCATAAATTTTAGCGATGACTTGATTTTAACGATGGAGGCCTATGCCCTGCAGTGGAGTCACCAGCATTAAGATGTGATGTGATAAAATATCTCATAATTGGTGGAAGGCATTTATATAGGCATATATATTCCTTCGACCAATGATCAGATATTTTTGCAGGCCGTCGATAGTCACATCTTAATGCCGGTGACTAGACAATATACAAGATGTTTTATGCTTTAAAATTGGTATTCAAGTATATCGCCAGATCATCACTTAGAGGCATTAATTAAAGAAGTAAAAAAAGCAAAGATTTTATCTTCACAATACAACACTCCGTAACTGTACGCAACTCGAATGACGTATATTATTGTAACATCGAACAATGACAAATTATAATAACTTATTAATTAAAATGCACCTGAATATTTGTAATTGTAACTGATGCCTAGTTCAACACTGATCAAATATAGACTCAGTAATAAGATCAACATCCAATTGCTATAAGTCAAATGTTTCATTCGCTTCTTCGACGATTGTATCGATTGCATAGCGCTTTGTAGTTTAACAATCTTTATGCTGACATTACCTTCTCCATGCATTATGTTTGAAATGAATACCTAATAGAACCGTCGTAGCTGTCACTGCAAAATTAACGAACCGTTTTCGAACAAAACTGTTTCTGTAACTGGAATGCTTATAATAAAATTGTGTCATATAAATAGGTACAGTACGTCGTAATGTTAGCTAACCATACAATTGTATTGATCAGCCAACCGGTGGATGTAATAAAATTGTAGCGTATATTAAATTTGCGGTGAAAACCGCGTTCTGTCATAAATATAGAGGTAAGTAGTAGAAAATCTTGTAATTTTTTATCAACATAACTAAAAACAACTCAGAGTGATAAATGTAGGAATTCGTTTTTCCTGATCGATGATTGTTCAATGAAATTTATTCTGATATTATAGAGAGGGGATATTTGATTGGGTCATGCTATTACACAACAATTAATATTATCAAATTCTTCTATACGTGCTTCTTTATTTATTGCTGGTAAACTTTTAGTAAAATGAGGTAACGAATTAATGACTTGGTCAATAGTTTATAAGCCCTTTCCGATTTATGGCACCTATAGATTATTATTCGATGAACTTCAATTAGTTTGAAGGAATGTTATTCTATTCCTACCCAAAGTACTGCAATATTAAATATTTCAATTCGTTATTGCAATATAACATAATTGATGACTTGACTAAAATAAAGACAAGTAAGCATTATTTTACGTGTTTTATAATACTAGTTTTTTATAATTTAGTATCCATTCATAAAAAAGAATATATTTTAATTTTTTCAATACTTAAATCATAAACTTATTACAATGACCATATTACAAAAACCGCACCAAAAGCAAGACATCTTAGTTTGTTTTTATCTTGATAATTACTTTTACTACTAAGTTACAAAACAGCAAGACTCATCTTATTTTATGTAGATTACTTATACTTTTTCCTAATTTGTAATAATTTTTTACAAAGTCCTCTTAAAAAAAATAAGTAACACAAGGCAGTATAAAAGTGTTATGGAATAATAATTAAATGGTAAGAACAATTAAAATGTTTATTTCTTTTTTGCACTTATGTTTACTATCATACAATACTGTAATAACAGTTTGTAGTTATTATATCGTTCCAAAAAAAAATATTATGTTTTGGGTTTATGTTGAAATATTCAACGTATTAAAAATAAAAAAACATTATTAAACGTACGCAATAAAAAAACATTATTTTTCATATTTTCAAATAGCGTATTATAAAATTAACGTAAAGACTTTTAAATGTTATTATTTGTCTTTAATAATTGCTAATAAATCACTATTTCATTACTCAATTCATAATTTATTATACTTTTCATACGAATACTGTTACGTTGTAAATACAGGACCCTGTCTGCCTTTAGTAATCTACAAAAAGGTTCGCAATAATTGAATAATAGTTACCTGAAATCATTGTAGATAAATTATCAGATGTCCAAAAACATTAGTCATTGTAGCTTGTTTGAATTAAATCCATTTTTCTTCACATTAAAGACATGAAGCCTTGGCTGACAAATTAAAAGACACACTTTTCTTGCATTTTCAATCAATACACATTTCCAAATCAGTTTTAGCAAGACTTTGCATTAGATTTGGAGAAAATTAAGTTTGTTTACGTTTTGTATTTGACACAACACCAGAGACAAAATGACAGCCACCGTAGCGACGCCTAGCGGTAGCGGGGCGAAGTAGCTGTCAGCTTCTAGTTTCACATAAAAGATTCAATTTTAAAAATAGCCGAAACAGTTCCAATAATAAATAACATAATAAATTAATATGTATAATAATTACTTTAAGTAATTAAATTTAATTCAAGCAAATCCGGAAATAGAACTATTTTTCTCTAAGGACTTTTATCTAGAACATTCGAACGGGTGAAATATTTTTATATGGATATTTTCTCTGCCCGTAGGGGTTACCAGAGAGGAAACTAATACTCCCTAATATTTAGACAGGGTATTAACTCGAGTGGAATTGATTTCCAAATTTAAAGAAGGACGAAATTCAGATTGCTAAACGTTAGCTTGTCTCTAGTTCATGTAGTATTATTATTAGCAGATTCTCTCAGTGTCAAAACGAGAGATAAAACGTCATATTTGACGTTTTGATAGTTTGAAGGAAAATTCTAAAGGAACTGCGTTGTTATAGATGACCCCACTTTGGGAGTAGATTTCATAAGCTGGCCTTCGATTTATAAAACTTCCGGCGAAGGAAAGCTGCCGAGTCTGATGACGTCGAAATGATTTCAATCTCTGGCGTGACGTAATGTGGTGCTATGTGTTGAGATCGATTCACTGAGGTAGGCATTAGTCGAGGTAACCTTTTGTTTTAATCTAAGGTCGTAATAATGTAGTGGATTTGAGGCGTCATTAGCTTATGAGAATATAGTCAACAAGTGTGTGGTTTATTTACAGGGATCCGTGCCCAAAACGAAGTTCCGGTCGCTGGCAGCCACGCGCAAAAATATAGGATATCCCAGCACGTAAGTAATACAATGTCGTTGTTCCTAAATGTTTTGCTTGAGCGCTGCTAACCAATTGACTGTCCTCTAGGAGTGCAGACACTAGATTTTTCATGGTGTCCGAATCATGCCTTGTCGCCAGGCGACGCAAGGCTCTTGGCCATGTGGCAGACGGGTCAAACCCCTTTAGGAGTGGATAATGCATCATCCCACAATAGTCTAGCATTGTTTGGTTTTGTTTAGTGGAATATCGTAGCCGTGTAGTGCCTTGTGTACTAGTTAAATGTGAAACTACACTAAAATTGAAGCATGGTGTTGAATATTATTGTTGTAGTGTTAGTTTATAGTTGTGCAACAGCGCTGGGAAGCTTTTGATAACCCTTGGCGCTGCGAGTCCCTGATTATGATAGGTTGCAGCCCCAGATACACAGATAGCAGACTGCGGGACCCTAATTTATGTAACAGATCTGTACTAGGCGTGTAGTGTTATAAATAGGCCCCGTGTTGATAATTTCAGATGCTTCGAGAGGCCCGTCTCGCCGCCAGGATTTAGAGCTGGGCCCTGAAGCCTGGACGCGAGACCTGCTTCGTCGGGGTACCAGCGGCCACCTGCTGCCAGTCGAGCTGTCGCCGCCTAGCGGATGAGCAGGCGTTGACGGTTTTTGTTACCCAGTACTCTGGGATACTTGTTTTTTATTTGGTAACATTTTTTAAATTAAGGTTTCGACACCTTAACCATTATTTTCTTTTTACATCCAACGACCCCCAGCGTTGGGGAAGTTGTGAAACATTTGAGGATCTGCGAGCTCGACTTGTGTGAAGTTGTATAGTGACATCGTCTCCAGATTCGGGTCTACCTTTAGACCCTGGCGCCCTTTAACCCTTAATTTGGCACAGAAAAAAATGCAATATAAAATAAAATGTTTTATTGAAATGAGGTTTTAGACATTATTAGACATTACAGAAAAATACAGAAAAAAATATTGGTACTTCAGTTTTTCTGAAAAACCGTGTATGCCACAGCATACATTGCCAAGTGGACGGAAAAACAAGGGATAAAAGTGTTGGATGCTGGGGCATACACTGCCAATTAAAGTACAAAGTATTTATCATGGTAAAAAAATTAAATATTATTGAAAAACAACAGTATCAAAAGACCTAGGAGTAACTGAACAACTAAGCTCGCACGTGATAGTCTAGTTGACAATTTCTAGCACTTTTGCCAGTTACAAAACACAAACGGACATTACATTTCATGCATAACACACTAGTTAGCTTTTGGCACAGCCTACATCGACCTTGAGTGGTCATAGTCATAAAATGACCAGTGGAATCATATCTTAACGATTCCACTGGGTTAGATTGTGGCACCCCTTTTTTATTTTTGTCATTTGTTCCGGAACGTCCCCATTTTGTTAAGCCTTCATATATTTCATATCTGAAGTCTTTTAGAGGCATAGATTGCTTGCCTGAATTGGAGTTATCCCGTCTATATAAAAGCCAGGCGTTGTTGATGCATATGTCAAGCAATTGAGCAAATATACCAATGTACCAACGCCTAGTTTTAAATGGGGTTTTGTAAAGAGAAATAAGCATGTCGGCCAAGTCGACTCCCCCCATATACTTATTGTATTCTTTGACAATTTGAGGGCAGTCTACATCAACCTTGCTTTTAGACTCCTTGCAGTACCTTTTTATTTTTTCCAAGGGCTCTACGCCTACGTAAGAACTAATTAACGTTACAGCTTTGTTGTCGTTCCACCGTACTACAGCCAATCTGTTTTTATTACAGACGACTTGAGCATGACTACCCCTAGGCTTCTTTTTCATATCCTTCTCTGAGGGAAGCACTGCTTCAGCTCCTCTCAGCCTGTTATTTCTGATTGTGCCTAATCCAAAGATTCCGTAGTCTTCTCTAAGAATGTGGAATAATTCCGGGCAAGAAAAAAATTGTCGCAAAAAACAAAAGCAGGTGTACGTTTTATACTTTTACACAAAGCGATAACAACTTGTGCTCCGAACCCAATAGAAGCTTCCTTATCTGTAAAAGTGTGAAATCTAAATGTATCCTCGCCACCATACAAAAGAAAATCATAAATCATGCCTGACACTCCCGCACGGACATAGTTTTTAAAACCCCACTTGTTGGGCTTATCTTTCATATATTGACGACGCTTACCCGCTTTGGTTCCTTTATAAGGAATCATCATTTCGTCTATACTAAATTTCTGTTCATTTTCTTGAGCTAAACAATTTTCTCTTATTTTTTGCACTAAAGGCCTCACTTTATAATATCTGTCGGAGTCTTGTATACTATTATCAACGAAATGTAAGTTGCGACGGATTTGTTGATATCGTTTTAGTGACATCAGATTTGCTACTAAGTGGCACCTGTATCGCAAACTCCAGTAGTCTGTATATGCAGGCATGCTCACGACCCCATTATAATGTGTATAGCCAGAAAATCCCGAAGTTCTTCTTCTGTCAATCCAATAGAACGTCCGGTTTTGGATATTGCGTATGAATTAGTTTGAACTACGATATCACCTAATATATCCGGTGAAAAGAACTTATAGAAATAGTCCAAAGAAGATAGATTTTGAACATCAGTGTGATTACAGTCTTCTTCTATAGTAGCCCTGTGTTGAAAACAAGTTTTCTTCCATTGGTAACTCAGACTGAACTTTGTAATTCGTCTAGGTCTTTTAAGGACAGAAACAGCGGCACGACGTTGTGATCTTGTATTTCGAGGCAAACGTAACCTGGAGGAGGTAACTTGCACAGCAAAGCGAGGGGTTGCAGAGTGACTTGTTGTTGGTAAAGATGGTGCAGGGGTTAGTGGATTCGCTGGGGTAGCAGGTGTTGCGGGGAGTGACGGTATATCACTCAGTACTGGTACTTTGTTACAATTTGGTTCCAGGGAAGGACTTGAATAGACAGTTTGAAAGATTGGTGTGAGTCGAACATTCTCGCTACTGGAGTCTTCGTCATCGTCTAAAATGTTAAGCCTTTCTAAAGAAGAATCAATAGAAGGTGCTGGGGAAGTTGACACAGAAAGCGGAGTGCGTACACGAAATTCCTCTTCAATATCCGAAAGCTCGCTATCGTCAGAGGGTGCATTCTGGGCAGGCACAAGGGCTAAAATTCTACCACCACGAGTTTGAAGCTTTTGCTGGCAACAAAGAAAAAAAAAGCATGCTCAAACACAAAGTAAAAAGCTACCCCAAACTGGCAATGTATGCGGTGTCATACAAACAAAATCAAGGGTTTTTCATTACGAATTTGGCAATGTATGCCACCGCATACATCAAGTTATTGACCAAAATAAACCTAGATTACAAAGTCAAAATTCACAATTACCTTTCTTACTCATTTTATTACACTATAATGCATAAAATATATCCATAACACCCATCATAAACCATGATAAATTAGTGAAATAATGAAAATACCTTGGACAGTACAGCTGAGTTCCGCCGGGCAGCCATTTTCATGAAATAATGTCAAAATTGGTGTTGCCAGAGGTGTGTTTTATTTTTTCTTCCAGAAATAATAAGTGTTGCCATAAATTAAAATGAATTTTAACAGAGATAATTGTTATTTATTTGACAAGTATTTTTGAGAAGTTCTTGTGTGTCAGGACTTACATTGCCAAATTAAGGGTTAATATTAATTTTATATCGGTGTAACCCCACGGTTCTCCAGTGTATTGGCTTTAAACGTGTGATAGTTTTGATACGTTTAAACAGATTAAAACCTTTAATTTAATATTTTTATAGACGGAGTAATATAATTTTAATTTTAACTTCATACTCCGAACGGTACTGGTTTTATCCCAACCCCCTACGACCATAGCTCGTACCACTGAAATATTAGCTGGCTGGTTAGGTAGTAGTAGGAACAGTATTATAAAATTTATTTGAAATTAAAATTATCACCGACCCGCTTGGTCACTTTTGACTCTTAGGATAATATTTTGAAAATTTTAACTCTTAATATTTTGAAAATGTTTACCTGTAAAATACTGTCCTTTGACTGCAAGCAAGATTTCTAACCCAGTTTAAGTGACCGTATCATAAACTTTTTGACACACTCCGCAAATCTAGCAGATATAAGTAACCAGTTTTTGATAACCCAAAATAGTGTGGTATATTGTGATGCATCCGCTTTATACTGAAATATAAAAATAATACAAAAAACAAAGTACAGTAAGAAGATGTTATGTACTTACCTACTTACAAAATTAATCGTGTTAGGTCCTGTTAAAATAGTTTTAATGCAATGCAACGCGATAGTTTAAAGTCTTAACTTTAGGAATTGAACCCGGGATGTTTGATATCGAGCCGAGCGCTTGATTACTAGGCCACCGAGGCATAGGCGAGGCAAGTCTGATGTATTATTATAATATTATTCACATTTTTACTGCATTTTTCATATTATTATGTCGCACCCCTAGATAAAAACTACGGTAAATCATAAAACCTAACGTTTCATAAATGACGAAAAACTGATTTTGGCATATTTACTATAGATGTCAAGAAATTAGTAATACAAAAATGAATGTTACATGTTCTAAAGCCTGTTTAATTAAGTAATATCCCCTCGAAACGTTAAAAAATCCGTTTTATTAGTTACTTTAGTTTTCTTTATGTAATAAGCAACTTTTTTGCGTATAAGTAGAATAACCTTAATTTATCTTAAATAAAAAAGAGTTAAGTACGTTACTTTGCACCTTAAAAATTATTATTAAAAACATTGAAATAAAACAATTTTGTAACCAAAATAATGATACTTTTTATCTATTTGATTAAATAACAAAGAGGACGAAAATATAAAAAGTTCACTTAACTTACCCAGCTAGCAAAATACCCTTAGAAATGAAAGCTTTTAATTGCAATATTCTTAAATATTTTTTATATACGTTCTGATTAAGACAGAGACCCTAATAATCGCACATTATAAGTCTTTTTAAGCTACAAGAACATATAAACTTGTAAAAAAAACTTTTTATGAGTATATAAGAAAACGAGAAATGACATCAATAAGAACAGTAGTGTTATAAGCGCACTATGTAAGCCTAATTCTTAATTAACACTTATACATGCACTATGTAAGTCCTCTCAATCTTAGAAGTGACTTATCTAAATATTTTATTAGTTATCGGCTGTTATACTTATAACTTATTCTTACAGCCGTATATAAGCAAACTTTATATAACATTTATAAGAGCAATAGTATTATACACGTACTTTATAAGCCTAATTGCCATTGAGTCGTAATTAACATTATACAATATGCACTTTGTAAGACCACTCGAGCTTAGAAGTGACTTTACCAAATGTTTTTTTAGATATCGTCTGTTACTTAAAACTTATTCCTAAAGATGTATATATGCTTACTTTATATAACATTTGTAAGAACAGTAGTATTATACGCGCACTTTATAATAAACTCTTATAAATGCATTTTGTAAGATCACTCGATCTTAGAAGTGACTATGTAAAAGATATTAACTCCTCAAGCCCCAAGTGGCCATACCTAAAAACTCGCTATTCCGCCGGTCCCTAAGCGGCCATAAATGGCCGCGTTGGCCGCGCTCTCCACTTGACTTTGTACCGTGTTTTAATACACTTAGAGACTACTTTAGTATGAACAAGATCGATTATTTCGGTTCTGTGGTACATTTTATGCATCGTGAACGCAAAATTTAACATGAACTGCGTTCGATTTTTTTTTATTTTTTCCATTTCCGCAAATTTAAATTCCCGCCAAATGGCACCTGCTGTCAAATTCTTTTAGACATTTCGTTGCCAAGACTAAGAGGTTAAAGAGTACTAGCATGTGAAATGTCTTAAAAGCTTACATAAATTGCAATAACAATTCTAAAGCATTGCAAAAAAGTCAAAAGGTAGCCTACCTGGAACTTCCCTGTTTGTCTTTAAGCCTACTTTTACTTTAATAAGGAACCCTAAAGTATATGAGCTATGGCCGCGTTCATTAAAAATATAGGCTGAATTTGATTTCAGAAGTGCGGTATAAACCTTAAACAATTGTAATGCACTTATATTGTTCTTGTTAAATTCCTAATAAGGCATTATTTTAAGACATTTCGATATTTTTCATTTTGAATATAATACTTTTTTATTATTAAAGATACATTATTGAAAAGGCCCGTAAAAATATTATGATTCTTATTTCAAAATAATCGATAAAACCGACTTCGTAATTTAATAACCGTTAGTAACATAAAATTTTACTTACACATTTTGTAGGAAAGTTAATTAAACAGGACAATACATAATACTTAAGTTTTTAATACTCTTCTTATTATTCAAAAAAGTTTCACGAGCCCTTGGCAATCCTTTCGCCGGATTGTGATTACACTCTTATTAAAAGCTCGCAAAGAGCACTACTAGTGATATAACACTTAGAACAGCATTAATAAGTGCATTATAAGGGTAATTGCCCATAAAGGATGCTTTTGTAAGTCTGTTTCGTATTATTAAAGCATCGGCAAGAATTTTGTAAGATTGGAAATACACTTCTCGAGACCATTTTAAGGTATATTTAAGGGTGAATAGACTTATTAAGTGCGCCCAAATCCACACTTAAAGTTATTTATGACTGGTAAAATCATACTCTTGGGATGTGTGTAAGAGGAATGTTTGCTAGTTGGGTAGTGACCTATAAGTATTAAACTAAGTAGTACTTACTATGTATTCTTTTTAAACTTATTACTCTTTTGATAACAGCTGCTATTTATGACTTTTCTACGTAACAAGAAGATAATTTGTATTATTTAATTAACAACTTTACTAAGAAGTATTATTATAACTTTTGTAATTATAATTTGCAAATAAACTATTTCTTAACATAAAGAGCAGGCACCTACCTCATATAACAAATTATTGGTACTAATTCTCTAAAATTTTACATCTTTACTTTTTTTAATTACCTCTGTGGTCTAGCGGCTAAGCCAGCGGTTTCCGACCAGGAGGTCCCGAGTTCGATTCCAACATCTTTGGTCACTCGGTTTGGTTTGTTGTAGGGCTGTTAAGTCTGCCTGGCTAGCTACCACCATCTTATCTAAGTCTGTCGCCAAATCAACGATGTTTATAATTATCATGGTTGTGGTCCAACAGTTTGAGATAAGATGGTTGAGGATTCCGGATGAAGCGCGCTTCCATCTTTATGGCCTTATCGTCACTACCATCAGATGAGATGAAGGCCAAGCGCTTACCCGTTGTAGAACCGTTTCATACCAGAGGATTGAGCTGCTGGCTGATCATGAATCTTTTTTTCTGCATTGATGAGTTCTAACATAATTTGCCCCTGGCCTTTTATTGTCCTAAAAATGCTATTGTCTCTATCATTTCGAAAATCAAATAAACTCAAGCAACTTAAAATTCCCAATTATTGACCCATAATAGGTCATAAACATTAAAACGAATAAAAAAATGTAAGTTAAATTTATTAGGTAAGATACTTATTAAATAACAAGTAATTATTTCATTAACCAAGCAAAAAAATAAAGCAAAGTTTAACTTTCATTCAACTAAACCAGTGTAAGTCGGAATTTATATTTTCTGTCATTTAAATAAGAGTAACTCGAAATATGAAAAAAATATAATTATATGACGCAATATTAACATACCCCGCAAGTCAAAGTATTCAGTTTTATTTATCAATCCCATTTCAGCAAAACGCAATCAACTCGAAATAAAATATGAAACATACTTAATCAATTTCACATAAACTCCAGCAACTCAAAATAGGCCACAATGCAAACGTATTCATCTCACAACAGCCGTCAGACAACTCAAAATGGCGGAGTAATATTCGCGCCGTCCAGCGTAAGATCATTCAACTAAAGCAATGTTTCGTGCCATCTTTAGACAACGGTCAAAGTTATCGTAAAATTTATCCCCGCGTAGGTATTCACGTTGGGATTTCGAAAAAACCATTAACTCAATATAGTACTTTTTGATTTAGTGAGATTTTCATCTAAGGGTGCGTGTGTTAAGGGACATTGACATTACAAATAGGATAAATAAACGCAGTACGTACTCACGTTTGTATTATCATCATGAAGTCCCGCTTTTCCAAAGGCAATAAGGGTTTGCACAAGCATAAAAGGACATAAAGAAATTGTTGATGATGATGATGATGATAGATGTATAGTGAAGTCTATAAGATAATAAACATAAGGTTATTTACATTTTTTAGAGATACTCAAAGAGCGATACACCATTGCATTGGTTATACCACATGGCACATGGCTATATGGTATACCAATTATACAATGCAAGTTATTTATCTGTTTATATATTAAGCATATAGTATATTATTTAGTTATTAAGTAAAGAAAATAGGTACTATTTTTTCAACTTTGTCACATCAAATTATAACTGGAAATTTCACTTATCCATTTGACTTACCGATACTGAAGAACCTTTTTTTTTAAACATAAAATGACCCTATCCATTCATAATATGGTTTAAATAGTTTACTACAACGCCAGCCGTTGCATGTCTTATTCAAAGATATTCTCTTTTTTTGATCTTTTAAAGACATTTTCATGGAAATAATCCATCCTCTCATTAGAATCCCTAACTTTATCATTCTCACAAAGCACAATTGTACGGCATCCCGCATTACCAAATTAAAATAAACTAATAACACATACACGCACCACGACCAAAGCGCGTCTACCACAAAAGACTCAATTGCTACTATGAAAATCACAAAGGCTGCAATGTTAATGCAATTGCAGAGTATTGACTTTTTTAAAAATTTTGTTAAACAATTTATCGATCTCTTAGCTAATTGTAATTTTAAAATTACATAAACGTTTTTCTTATAATTCGACGCATTCGAAATAAATAGTGTGTTATTACAAATGCTTCACGTGTCGCAAACATGCAGATCACAGCACAGCGGGAAATACGGAATTGACCCAGAATAACGTTGCTGCATTGACAAAATAAATACTTCTTCAGACGTTAGACTTCAGACGTTGTTACTCTGTCGGTGCACAGATCGACTTATCAACTACAAATCCTCTCACTGCGGCCAAGACACCTTTAGCCGTCAGATATCTGATCAGTCTTGTGAGTCTGCTTGACTGGCAGTGGGAAAATCAATCCTTATACCTTATTTCCTCCACTTTCCGCTTGTTACCTTAGGTCGACTGGTACAAGCACCCTTATATATTTATATGTGAATTTATTAACTTAAGGTTAGATCTAGGGCTGTTAGGGCGTTAGGGATGTTAGAGCGCTAGTGCTGTAGGGCACTAGGGTAGTCAAGTAGGATTTAGTTCTACCCTTTCCAACGCATGTAAAGAGTGCTGGGTGGAAACCTTGCTCCCTTTACATAGTGTAATAGTAAGGATATATTGTGCGACCATATCAATATAAACGAAACTTCCAAACATATCATCAAATATTTTAACTTCCCTTAAAAAATCATTGCAGGTTAAAAAGGTCAAAACAAGCTAAAACGTGAACTGTTAAACAAATTGTTATAATAACATTGGAAAACCAACTGTTTGGATTAATGAAATCGTGGCGCACATTTTATTTACGTAGAAAAACTAAATTTTGTAAAACATTTAATGGTAACAAACATTGCTGAGTGTCCCAATCGGTAGCCCCTTTCTTCTCCGAATGTCGTTCGTCCGAAAATCAAAATTCCTAACGCGTTTGCTATAATCATCACTATCCATAATGTTCGCGTATACGAAATTTTATTTTACCAAATCGTTTTTAATTCTAATGCT
This sequence comes from Scoparia ambigualis, assembly GCA_963921215.1. Classification (NCBI taxonomy): domain Eukaryota; kingdom Metazoa; phylum Arthropoda; class Insecta; order Lepidoptera; family Crambidae; genus Scoparia; species Scoparia ambigualis. Next base: position 24,636,552 of record OY992508.1, read on the forward strand.
TTTGTATCATAATATCAGCTGCTATAATAATTAGATATACTAATTTTCTTGCACTAAAGTCACATGTCCTAAGTGTTATATTGTATAATGTATGATAGTCCGAATGGTTAATCCTAACAATATTATTATGAACCATCATTTAGATGATGGTTTCTACCTACTCCTGTAGGTCACGTGATAGGTTAGAAATTTATGACAATCGCGAAGCGCAGCGTAGCGATTGTGATTTACTATTTACAGAAGCACTGAATGACGTTTCACTTACATATCGTTTTGCGGAATATTTGTTTAATGTAATGTTCATTATACCGAGCGGTCCGGAGCCCGATGGTTCATCACCTCGAAAATTTATACTCGACTAGATTGGTCGATATTTTGCTTAGCAATTCTATCATTTATGAATATTTTCCCATAGAATCTCTCCCTGTCAGTCGGCATCGAGGCATTCTTCACACAGGATGCAATCGACGGAAAAAAAACTATTACTAACTTAGTGCTTTAGTTTTTATTATAGCCTTATCTTTTTAAATCAATTTGATTATACGCAAAGTATCCAATCACGATGTATGTTATAAAAAAAAAACTACAATTCGATAGCAAAATTTATTCCCTAAGAATAAACCTAATTGTGATAATAAATATACTTTATTATAAAAGTTTATTTCGTAAGAATACAAACAAAAGAAAACATAACATTAGAAAAAGGATGATAATAGGTTAGTAGACTAGCAAAAAATCTTGATGTTCTACCACTTTCTTCATTACAAATTGTAAGATGAATACTACGCACAGCATACACTGTTACTTTTGTATTGTGAGTGTATTGAAATAACTTCTACCATTTATTTTTTACAATAAGTGTTACAATTATAAATTACTTTCCTGATCATTTCATCAATCATTACATAAATAAAAAATATTAATAACCTAATAAAAATCTACATTATTGAACTGCGTGCCTGTAAAAACATTAAAGTAGCTGAAAATGCAATAGTACCAATGTATCAGTTTAAAATTTATAAAGTAACTCAGCCCCTATATAAAAAGTCTCTTTAACTCAAAATAATGTGCACATATGTATAGATAACTCTCAAACAATCATTCCATTGAAAATCCGTGCGACAGATTACGGTGTCAAAATTATTAAAGAAGCTGAAACTGCAATACTACAACAGCATAAGTTGTAGCAAGCATGCCGAAAGACAGCGGCAAAGTGCCGTCCACGGAGAACAATGACAACGGATTCACTTTGGAGAATTGGTGGCGATTCACTCGTAACACGTTCTTTAAGATCTTTTTTTGCTCCTCTGAAACAAATATTAGGACAATTAACTATTTCAAAATCTACACATGGCACTGTCTTAATTTTAGTAGAATCTGAATATTATGACAACAGACAGAATATGAGTCAAGTGAATACTGAAAACTACAAATAATTAAATTAACGAATAATTTATATGTTTATACGTTTGTATCATTACGTCTGATGATACAAAACATAGGAGTCCTCTCACTGAACAAATAAAAGTTTTGATTATTTTGGCGATATTCAACAAGTTATATTTCAATACTATTTCAACATTATTGTGTATAGAATGTTATTGATTTCAACCACAGATCACATGGTCTGTGATTTTAACCAACAAACTGATGACACTTGCCAAACATAATATTTTTGTAGTTGCAAAGACAGCTTACGAGTTTAGAATGTACTACATCTATAATAATTACCTGTGCAAGACTGCGCTTTGAGTGCCAGCAAACATTCTGCCCCAACTAATGTGACCATATCATACAATTTCTGGCACTCTGCGCTTGTCTGGCAAATGAGTATCCAGTTTTTGACTACCCAAAATAGTGAAATAAATTGTGCTACACGTGCTGCATACTGAAACATAAATTATTGTGTTAATTAAATATCTATGATTATCTTTTATCTCGGGGTTGAGCTTGGTCGTCATTCCATCTGATGGTAAGTGGCATAAAGGTCAAAGATAAAAGCGAACTCATTTAAATGCTCACAACTGTAAATTTTATCCCTTCCCTTACCTTTACTGTGTTCCGACGAACACAACAATGTTAACACTGTTATTACGGCTACTGACTAAGCTAATCTAGTTGTAGTTGACCAAGTAAACTTAAACACGTAAACCAATTTATTTGCATATTAGTAGCAATGCAATAATCAACAATGTTCTGCATGGGTTAGACTTGTTATGGTTGAATCAGTGTTAGTATATCGCAAACTGGGTTCGGTATAAAAAGGGGTGCGGTCTTCAGTTATACAAACAATGTACGTTCGTATGCACGTTCTCATACAAAATTAAGCTCAAAGCATGTCCCCGCGTAAATATATAAATATCCATAAATCAACATCAGAAATAAAACGAGACAATTATATAGATTGAAACATTAATTGTAAAGTAAACCTTAAACATTAGGCTCTAAATTACAAATTCTTAAAAAAATTATTGGTGTTACATCACATTAGAGCTAGGCTTGCTAGATTCAAGCAAGTTGAGAACAAAGTTCTAAATATTGTTTTCTGAGGTTTAAGCGAGCACTACACATTGAAATGAAACACTTTTTTACGGATTAACTCGCGTTTAATTTACTATTTACGTAGTTTTCTATATATTATCCTGATTCGAACCCTTTACAGGGTCCGTGGTCACAGGGAGACTGAAGTGTTGGTCGTCTCATAGTTAGAAGTTATTTGCCTACCGTCAATCATTTTTATATTTAACCGGGTGCGTTCAAGTTTACACAATACGAGCTAACAATATTTTTAGGTCTGGCAATGTATTGCTGTTGGGGTTGGGATTTGATGACCTGTATGATGGGGTCCCAGGCAGGTGGTAAATTCCAACCATCCTCTTTATTGAAATTTCGATGTTTTTTAATTTCAATAGCCTCGCATATCATCCTAGGGATGAATTCGTTGTTCCTTGGCGAGTATTTGAGGTTTGTCAAATCTAATGTAATGGTTGGGTCCCTCTAGAGAATGTTTACACAGTGTATACTTATTTTCGCGCCTATGCTTCACGTTGCCTATATGTTCTTTTACGCGGGTTCCTACACTTCTCTTTGTTTGCCCGATGTATGAGAGCCCACAGTCGCAGTCCAGTTTGTACACGCCTGCATCTTGATGGGGTATGTACTTGACAGCTCGTAAGAAGTGGTTGATCTTCTTTGGCAGTTTAAAGTAAGTATTGATTGAAGCTCGCTTCAAGATGTGACCAATCTTGTCAGTGACGCCTTTCATATATGGATGTACTGTGTAGGTTGGCGCTCGACTATGGTTGGGTTTCTGCGTTTTTTGTGACGAAGCTACAAAGGAACTTGCAGTTTGTTATCCTGTAATACATTTTTTTTATATTGACATGTCATAGTGACTGCATCCTGCCTGATGGTAAGAGCCGATGCAGTCCAAAATAATGAGAGCGCTCCCCGCCGTGGAATAAGCACGATAACGAGCGCTCCCATTCATGACGGCCTGCATAAATGCCGTTTCACGCCCCGCTTAAAAGACCCGGGACTGTAGGAGCTGGGAAACACATGCGCCAGCAAAGAATTCCAAAGCCGAATGGTCTTGCAGAGGAGCGACTTGCCAAATTTTTTGGTACGAATACTGATAGTCTGTACAGTATGATGGTGGTTCCTAAGACCAGCACGTGTAGTCCGGGAGAGGAAAAGAGAGGGCGGGATAAGATCAAAAAGTTCTTCAGAACACTCTCCGTAGTAGTTCCGGTAGAAGACACTGAAAGAAGCAATGTCTCTACGCAGCTGGAGGTCCTCAAGGGAGGCTGTAACCTCAGCATCTCCAATAATGCGTACCGCTCGCCTTTGCAGTCTATCAAGTGCATCGAGGAGGTATTTAGCGGAGCCGTCCCATAGATGGGAACAATACTCCATACTCGATCGCACCAGAGTTTTGTACAGCAAACAGCGCTGCTCGGGAGTGAAAAACCGCCTCACCTTATTGAGAATACCCAACTTCCGGCAGTTTTTTTTTATACTAAGCCCGGCAAATGACCCCACTACACCTGATGTTAAGTTGAAATGAAGTCCAGGCGCGAGGACAACTAGTGCAGCGTAAGAGACGTAGTATCAGTCACCCTCACTCTGCCGGCCCACAAAGCGCTTCTTCACGCCTCGTTTGAAGGACCGTATGTCATAGGTAGGAGGGAATACGTGTGCTGGTAGACTATTCCATCTTTTGGAAGTGCGGCAAAGAAACGAGTCACCAAAGGGCAATGTCAAGTGTCCATAGTAACTTTGGCTTGATATTAATTTATCATGGACAGTGAGGAAACATATTTTATTTTGTATAGTTTGATACCAAAAGCTTTTTTGTAAAACCAAATTTTATATGGAACTTCTAACAAAAAAGTTATTTAGACATTTTCAAATAGAGTTTTGAGGTTAAGTAAATGGAAAAATTAAACATACCTATACATTTATTAAATAGTTTTATTAATCATCATCAATTTCGTAATCGAATTCCATTAATACGCGTAGCCGGAAAAAAATTACTAACGATAATTCTAAAACTTTTCGTTTTTGCTGAGTGGATAGAGTATGTGGATTCATAGTTCATAGTTATTTATTCCATAAAACAATTTACATTGTATTGGAAATTGCATAAAAAAAAAAAATACAGATAAGAAAAAGAAAATTAACTACATTGACAAATATTAGTTATACATAAATTAAGAAATAACAAGAATTAATTTAACTTAATAAGTGATGTAAAATGGTAAGTATGTCAAATAATTTACATCGCATTTGGAAATTACAAAAAAATATATATATACAATAAGGAAATTAATTACACAAACAAGAATTCAAAATTAACAAATAAAAAATAAAAAATGGTATGTCAAATATTAAAACTTAATAGGATCACTTAAAAATTCATCAACTGAGTAATAGCATTTTTTTTTATAGGAACGCCTTGAGTTTATTTTGAAATTTATATACATCATAAATGGATTTTAGAGTTATAGGCTGAGCATTATACAGCGTGATGGACTGGTATCTTACGCAGTGACTAGAAACGTTCAATTTAGGTATGAAATTACTTTTCAGATCCTTTCGACGCGTTAATTCTCTCTTTTTCCTTTCCTCATAACATTCAAATTTGTCAAATTTTTTGATTAAATGAGTGAGTAGTACTAATATGTATAAAGAAGGGACTGTCAAAATATTATGGATAACAAAAAGTGACCTATAAATACGCATCATGGTACGGATTGCTTGCTTTTGTAAGACGAATGCTGCCTCTATATTATACTTATAACTATTGCCCCAGAACATAATACTGTAGCGAAGTTTGGACTCAACCAGAGCAAAATAAACCTGCTTAAGCTGTTTCACGGTGATTTCATCTCGTAGGCTTCTTAAAGCATAACACGCTGAACTTATGCTAGATTCTAATGCCTTAATTTCCTGTGTCCAATTCAAATCGATATCAATGTGGATTCCTAATATTTTTACAGATTGTACGAAATCAATACCTATACCATTTACATTAATACTTAACGAGTCCCTTTGTCTTGCAGTCGACCTGAATAACATAGCAGATGTTTTATTTGTGTTTAGTAGAAGATCATTAGTCGAAAACCAATTGCTAAAGAAATTAAGCGTACTGTTTGCTGTTATATTCAGTTTGCAGAAATTATAGCGTTTGTGTCATCCGCAAAAATGGTCAACTGTAGCTCCGGCTGTTTTGTTTTCATATAGGCCGCTAAATCATTTAAAAATATGATAAAAAGGATAGGTCCTAAAATAGATCCTTGTGGAACACCCCTTCTCAACGCTGTCAACTTTGACTTATATACTGTTTCAACGTTATCACTTATTGTTGTAATTTCAACAAACTGCTGGCGATTAGATAAATAAGATTGAAACAACTCTAAATTTGTATCTCTAACTCCATAATGTTCTAACTTTTGTAGTAGTATCTCATGATTAATTGTATCAAAAGCAGAACTTTAATCCAAAAACAGACCTCCAACCCTTAATTTCGTATTCAGCTTACACACTACATCATCAACTAAGGTATTTATAGCATCTTTAGTGCCTACACACGTCTTAAAACTATCATTAAAATGCTTGAATAATGAATTTACACCCAGGCTAGTCCAATCTATTTTACAAATTTGCTTTCTGAATTTTCTGAAATTTTGTTCATTGTGAGCTCTACGAGTGATTTTAATTATTTCTTTCGTATTTTTACTTACTTGATTGTCTAATTTTAACGTACAGAACAAACCAGCGTGACCATCAGCAAGTCCATTATGATCCAATCTAGTAGTTATATTTGTAGCATTTATATTGGTGAGTATATTGTCAAGACAAGATTCTATATCGTTGCGAACATAAGTTGCAACGTCAATTAAATACAAAAAGTTATAACAATTTAAAAGTTTTAGGAAATCATTTTTTTGGCTGTCATCATTTAATAAGTTGATGTTGAAGTCACCACATAAAATACATTTCTTATTGCAAAATGCTCTAAAAATTTTTCTAAGCGTTCCATAAATAAATCAAAGTTACTTTTTATTGGATTACGGTAACAACAACATACATAAACATTTGATTCCAAGTCTTTTATACCACATATTTCAAAAGATTCAGATTTATAAAGTTTCTTACAAAAAGCAAGTTCTTCGCATTTGACATCATTTAGTCCTAATATCAATGATCCTCCTCGTTTTTTGTTTGTTCGGAAATTAGATGCTACCGTTTTATAGTCTGCTAGGTTAAATAAAAGAACTGAAGACTCATTTAGGAAGTGTTCGCAAAAACATACATAATTAATTTTAAGTTCAGCTGAATGGATATACAATTCTAATTCAATTTTTTTGTTTGATAAAAAATTACATTTTGATAAAAAATATTCATATCTACTGTTTTGGGCGTGTGATTTTGGTTATTACTACAAACGAAAAAAATCATCACTACTTTGAGAAAGGGTATTCTCAGTCTGATTATTATTATTACATTTGGAATTATTAATATACACCTCCTGTAGTTCCGAATTTAGTTCAATTGATTTTATTAGTTTATCTATATGAATAAATATATTTTTCATTCCCACATTATTTACCGAACCCAACACATTAAACATATCTCTTGAGTAGTTTAAATTTCTATTAGAATCAAAGAAAAAGGCATATTCATGAAACAAGTTGTCCAAATACAATCTATTGTTAAAGGCTTCTACTCGTAAATTAAATAAGTTACTATAATTATTAAATTTATTTGTTGGAAGACACAGTATTACATTTGTATGCTGAACTAATAGCAGTTTCGATCTTATATAATCTATCAATTCATAATAATTTTTAGTTGTATGAAAGTCCATGTCACCAATTAATATTATACAGTAGTCATTCAGTGAATAATGTCGCAGTTTAATTTCTATATTATTTAAAAGTTGCTTAATTCCGCCGCCAGGGATTATGTAATGACAAAAGTTGTTATCATCAAATGTGCATTTGGCTATGCCTAATATTTGATTCTTGTTATTATTACTAATAATTGATATTTTCGTCTTTGATTTTTGAGCGTTAGCTTTATTCTTGACAGGCGTAGACATAGCTTTTTCATGTACTTTAATAGTATTCAAAGCGTTTGATATTTCTTCTGAGTGTAAAAATGTTTGTGTCGAGGCAATATTGGTAGTAACAACATCACATACAGTCTGTTTGGATTCCATATTAACGGTTGCCTTATTTAGAGAATTTGGTAATTGCTGCTCTTGATCGAATTTTCGTGGCGTTGATGACTTGCATCTCTTCTTTATATTAGGACTATTCAAAAATAGGCTGTTACTTAAATTTTTAGTAACCTTTTTGTATAGTTCATGTTTTTTGTCTTTTTTTTGTAAAGTTCTTCTAAGTTCCATATTCTCTATGGACAAATTGTCTATTTCTTCATTAGCCGACGCCAAATTAATTTTTAACTGTTCTATTTCTTTTTAAGTAATTGTATCTGTTCATCACTCTCTCCGTCTGATGAAATGTTTGGCAGACTACTCATAGTGCCCTCTAGTGTTAAATGACTGTCATCTTTTTCACTCAACGACAGTGTACGTGCTTTGCGAAACGTTATGTTCTTTAGGAAATTCATATTCTAAGTAATTGTGAATTCTCAACAATCTTAAAACTTAATGTTCAAAAAGTTTACTGTGGCGGTGAGGTTTGAACCGCGGGCCCCTGGATCTTTGTGTATGATTTACACCGCTGCCGCTGCCGCTGCGCCAAATGTGCCATATACGATGTGACTAAATTAAGGTTTGGTTGGGACTCGCGATGTAAGGTTCGAGTCCGTTGAGTATTATTCAAATCCAAATGTGAATTCTTTGCACTGTTTTTAGTCACTACCGTCACCAAAGAGAAATTGAATATTTAATTTGTAGTTATTAACACTTTAAGTTAAGGTTTCTTATTAGACTTCTTCACATTTAAACAGTTTTAAAAATTTTGTTATCGCAACATTTATTCACTTGTTTTTAGTTTGCACTGATAGTACCTACAGTTTGTTTGCTAAGTAGTTCCACTTTTTCACTTTTTCTCAGAAATTATTCGCGAGAACGCTTTGCAGACGATTGATGATGATCGCTGTATGCCTAATTAGGTGCTAATCACAAGTTCAGATGTTATCAGTACGAATTACTATTTTATAACATTTATTTGTACGCAGCTGACGTTTACAATGTCACATTATCAATATGCACTGATTGTGAGCTACTTTTAAAAAGTTAGAAGTTTTATGACTGTGCTTTAGGTATAGTTTAGGTATTTCATAATATTTCGTGTAACGTAATGTATATAATATTAAAGTTTGATATGTTGAGTGTTTCATAATAAGAACTATCTTATCTTTGTGTTGTAAAAAGTTTAGAAACATAATATATGTGGAACTATGAAAATCACAAAATCACTATTTTTGTCTTTGAATAAAATTTTAAAATTTATGAAATAATGTTTAAGACTTTCAGTGGTTAGTGGTTTACATGTTGAACAAAGTTTAGAAAGTTAAGTGGTGTGCTTCTTTGATCATTTCATTTTTCTTTCGTAACACACGCAATAATAAATTAAAATTGACAGAATCGCTCATACATGTCCTTTGTAATACTATTTTATACCACACAAAAAATTAGAAACATACATACAGTGCATTTTGTTTAAATCACGAATAAAATATTTTGCAAACGTACGTTTCTTTCTGCGGACGCGGGCGGCTGCGGGCGCGGCGCGGCCGGCGGTGGCGGCGGGCAGGCGCGGGGTTGGGGGCATACCTACCTACACTCTATATGACTGATAATCCACTCTTCACGTTAGACGAGTGGATACATGGCGAACATAATACAAGAAGACGTAATGCAGAAAAGTAAACTAAGTACCTACTTACTTTACATCTTAGCTGACATCAATAAAAACATTATTAAATGACAAGTTTTGAGTAGTTAGTACTTTTACAGATCACGCAATTCTTCTTTCAGATAAGATTATTCTACAATCATCCGAAATTCTTCTTTCAGATAAAATTATTCTACAATCATCCGAATTGGATGAATAGGATGAAAACGTAAACACGCAATAATAAATTAAAATTTACAGAATCGCTCATCATGGCCTTTGTAATGCTATTTTATACCACACAAAAAATAGAAACATACATACAGTGCATTTTGTTTGAATCACGAATAAAATATTTCAATAAATACGCGATTGGACGTGGGCAGGTGGATTTGGGCATCAACTCGTCACACCAAAATTTTGTTTTAACTGGTCACACCGCCAAAAGCAGTATTATTTGTTGCAACCCGTCACAAGTTGATTTATTTCTATTAGGACACATTGTAATTTTTGTAGCTATTGCTGCTACTTACTACTTACTTACTTACTGCTCTTTAATGATTTCTTGCAGTAAACCGACGATATTATCTTATTTGCCCCTGCCCCTTATCTGTGCATAATACCATAGAATACTTACATAATAGTACAAGTACAAAAGATTCACTCCGCAAAGTCATTTAAATAAATAGCGACTCTTGCTAAGACACAATAAAATACAATTCAGTTCGCACACCGCTCCCTTATCTACAGTTAAATTCACCTAGAAGTTGGCTCTCTTTCTATCGCGTACTCTTATCTCTTCTAATGACTTTTGGGTTGTCTTCTTTTAAATAATAATTAATCTGAATACTTACTTAATTTATTACAAGTTATGGTGTTTATAATGTGTACTTAAATGTGAACAAATTACCATTTCAAATAATCCTAGGCTGGGTATGTCAGTACAGTCAACGCCACATCAGGCTACCTAAACAGTAATATAATATATATTACTGTGCTACATATACAAGTTTATTTGGAGCACCACCAGTGACACTCCATGTACGTGAGAGCTCGAGCGCTGGTGACCTTGAGCAGAACGTATAAACACTAGGGTTTAATACCGAAATGGAATTTAGACTTGTGCCAATGAAGACGTATGTGTATGTTACATAGTATGCTATGTAACGTAAAGTAGTATTAGCAGTTACTCTATTAAGTATGTAACTACTAGGGCTTGCAGTCCTGGTACTGTGGAGAAAACAGGATTCCCGGTACTGCGCTAACTATGGTACCGAGAAAACCGGGACTTTCCAGTACTTTTTGGTACTGAGTTTTTAACCTAGATGTAACTAACGTTTGATTAATGGATCAATGAGCAAATCAAAATATTACACAAAATTTTTATAATATAATAATTGTTTAGATAATTGCTATACCAGCTGTGGCATCACTTTGTCGAATGGAATTGGTTAGAGGTCATCCGAGTTGAATGTTTTAAATTTAAAAGAGTCTATATACAATGGATTTTTATCACGAGTGTTTTAAGGTGAGTAAATTATATAAATTCGTCCAAACCGAGACCGTTCAAACGGCGACAGACCCTTCTCCAACGGATGCCCTCGGCCGAGATTGTGGTATTGGGAGACTGCAATGTCCACAACGTCGAATGGCTTAGTTCACTCAAAACTGACCACGCGGGTAGAGCTGTTCATGACTTCGCTTTGGCCTACAGTCTGTCCCAATTGGTAACAGAGCCTACGTGGATTCCAGATGTGGAGGGCCATGCACCTTTCTTATTGGACCTTCTGCTGACCTCTCACCCAGACGGCTATCAAGTTTCTATTGATGCACCACTAGGCTCATCAGACCACTGCCTGATTCGCAGCACTGTGCCTTTCACAGAAATTTCAAAAACGTCGAGTCTGGCATTATAGGTCAGCGGACTGGGATTCGATGGGAATTTCTTTGCGTCCTACTACGAGTTTGCTTCTCACTGGATGATCTTGATGTCGCCGCCGACTTTGTCGTTGATGTGATACTGCAGGGAATGAAACTTTTCAATCCAAACTCTAAGGTTCCCATTAAGATAAAGATAAGATAAAATATTCTTTATTGTACACCAAATTAACAACAAAATGATAAACACAAAGTAACATACAATTGGCGGCCTTATCGCTAAAAAGGAATTTCTTCCAGGCAACCGTGTTGGACTGGATAGAAAGTGAAATTTTAAAGGGCAGTTATGGTGCTTCAATTTAAATTAATTCAAATTAGATAAATAAATTAAATAAATAAACATGCTTAATTTTATCAATATCATATACATATATAGTTACAAAAATAAATTCTTATAAAGTTTTCTATCTAAATATACTAAAATCATAAAGACGTTGACAGTGACAGATAGTGTTCTCTAACCAGTCGTTTAAAGCTGTCCAAGGATTGGGCACGCTTAATATCTGTAGGCAATGCATTCCACAGACGAGCAGCTTGAACGGTAAAAGACTTATCGTAAAATCAAGTGGAATGCATAGGTATTTCCAACTTCAAGTTCTCCGATGATCTCAATACTCGAGAATGTGTGTCATCAAGGAAGTTAAAACGTTACCTGAGATAAGGTGGGGAATAGGGATTGAACAGAATACTGTAAAGCAGAGAGACGATATGTAAATTCCGGCGAAGGCGAATTGGCAACCACTTGAGCTTAGTACAAAATTCGGATACGTGATCATATTTGCGTAACTCAAATATAAATAAAGTTCTGAAGACGCTCAAGCTTACTCAGTTGCTCTTCAGTGAGGTCTAGATAGCTGACATCGGTGTAGTCTAAGACGGGTAGAAGAAGAGATTGTGCTAGCGCAGTTTTAGTGGCCATTGGAAGGAAATTGCGCAAACGTTTCAGGGATCCGGCTGTGGCAAACATTTTTTGGCTCACCTGTTGTAGCTGTGGTGCCCATGTTAGGTTTTTGTCGATCAACACGCCCAGGTTTTTAACGCTGTCAGTAGAAGACAAAGAAACACCATCAAAAGTAACAGAAGGCAAATGCGACCAGTCAATTCTACCTGTCATTGTGAAGCTGCCTATGACGATGATTTGAGTCTTGGAAGGATTTACTTTCAAACCATATGACCTGCTCCACTCGCAAATCACGTTTATGTCACCGTTGATGATATTTATAGCCTGAGGAAGCTGGTCAGTAGAAGCTTGAGTGTAAATTTGCAAATCATCTGCATAAAGGTGGTAGGACGAAGTTAATTGAGAGGAAATGGAATTGATAAATATAGCGAAAAGTAAAGGAGATAAAACGCCACCACAATGTCACAAAAGGTGGACAAGGAGTCCTCAATGCGCGCATTTACGGCAGGTCTCAACCATGTTTGAGGCGTGACGGCTATCAAGTTTCTGTTGATGCACCACTAGGCTCATCAGACCACTGTCTGATTCGCAGCACTGTGCCTCTCACAGAAACTTCAAAACCGCAACCAGCGGCTAGCCGTCGAGTCTGGCATTATAGGTCAGCGGACTGGGATGGGATGCGAAGTTTCTTTGCGTCCTACCCGTGGTGGCGAGTTTACTTCTCGCTGGATGATCCTGATGTCGCCGCTGACTCTGTTGTTGATGTGATACTGCAGGGAATGGAACTTTTAATTCCAAACTCTGTGGTTCCCATTGGCGGCAAGTCCCAACCATGGTTTGGTCGTTGCTGCAAAATGGTGTCTCGCCAAAAGTGGCAACATTACATGGCCTGGGCTAATGCGGTGTCATCAAAGGATCCAAACACCAGTGCGCTCAGAAAGAGGTACAACTTTGCCGCCTGGTCCTTTAAAAAGGACATTGCCAAGGCGAAGTCATCATTCATAAGTGGAATTGGCGAGAGGCTAGTGCGTCTTCCTTCAGGTACGCGTGCGTTCCGGTCTCTCGCCAAAGCTATCTTAGGAAATATTTGTCAGCCGTCCCTACCACCATTGCACAAGACCGATGACTGCCTGACCCATACTGCAAAGGAGAAAGCCGATCTCTTGGGCACTCTTTTCGCATCAAACTCGACCTTGGACGATGGGAAAAACTCCACCAACCATACCTCATTGCGCTTGTTCAATGCCAAACGTCCGGTTCCTACAAAGGTCAGTTCCTAAGGCTCTTTTTTTCCCTTGATATCCATAAGTCGAGTGGGTCTGGTGCAGTTCCTCCCATGAGTTGGTGCTAGTTCTAACGCGCGTTTTCCAGCTCTCTGACACTACTGGCGTTGTCCCGAGCTCTTGGAAGACAGCCCTTGTCCACCCGATTCTCAAAAAAAATCGATCGCTTAGATCCGTCCAACTACAGGCCAATAGCCATCACCTCTTTGCTCTCCAAAGTAATGGAGTCCATTACAAACCGCCAGCTCTTAAGGTACCTAAAATAAAACTAACTACTAAGCAATCGCTAGTATGGTTTTCGTCGCGGTCGTTCGACTGGTGATCTTTTAGTGTACCTTACTCACCGATGAGCGGAGGCTGTCGAGAGTAAAGGGGAGGCACTGGCAGTTAGCTTGGACGTAGCGAAAGCCTTTGACAGGGTATATATAGCACAGGGCTCTTCTCTCTAAACTTTCTACATACTGGCTTCCTGAGTAATTGTGTTCGTGGGTGGCCAGCTTTCTTTCTGGGCGTAGCATCAGAGTCGTAGTCAATGGTTCGTGCACTGACATGAACCCCCTTAAATGCTGGAGTCTGGAGTCCCACAGGGGTGTGTGTTAGCCCATACTCTGTTTCTTCTGCATATCAATGACATGTTGCATAACAACAGCATTCATTGCTACGCGAACGTCAGTAAGGGAGTAACGCTCTACACCGGACGAGCTAATATTTCTCTGGAAAGCGTCATCGAGAGCCGGAATAAACTTGTGACTGACACCAAGAACATGTTAAGTCATGTCTTGAATTGGGGCCGACATAACTTAGTCCACTGTAACCCCTCCAAAACACAAGTTTGCGCATTTTCCGCGAAAAAACATCCCTTCGTCGTACCTCTGAACTTTTGAGGGAGCTCTCCCTTCATACCAATCCGACTATTGGAATCCTTGTCGTCGATGTTTCGAGTGACGTTCAGTTTCGAGGTCATTTGGAAGGTAAAGCTAAATTAGCAAACAAAAAAGAAATTATTTAAATGGAATTATCAAATCATTGGAGTGCGATGACGATGAAACCGTACGGTGTAGGGTACGGGTACATTAGTTAAAATTTTTTCCCCAGAAAAAGTTCCGGTGACGTCACGGTTGAGAACTGTGGAGACAAAAATTTGGTAACGCTACGATATTTGTATGGTTTGCAACTAAGAGCATAGGCCGAGGTTACCGGTAACTTCTACCGCAAACGCGGAGCCTAATATTGGCGTAATTTGAAGTTATAACAAAAGTACCAAAAGTACCGTTTTTCCCGGGAAACAAATTCTCAGTACCGGTACTGCGTAAAAAGTCAATTTCCCGGGAAATACCAGGAATTACCGGGAGCAAGCCCTAGTAACTACCAACCTAGTTAGGTACTTGTAAATTGTAATCATATAGGTAGGTACTTAATAATTGTAGGTGACTAGTAGAATTGATATTATAATACTTAATTAAGTAAATAGGTACTTACGTACTTAAGTAGACATACAGACGCGGGGGACTGTGTTTTATAATTAGTAGGTACCTAGGTAGTGATGAATGATTTAGTGATAATAAGAGTACCTACTTACCTTACTATAATTTAGGAAATACTTTTGCATACTTACCTGAAGCTCTTAATTGATAAATTGTCAAAAAAACACGTAAGGGTTGTGGAAAAAACTTTAATCGTATGATGTGGCCCTAGCTAGATACGCAATTCTATAGCCTATTGTACATCTTAAAAATTACTTTCCTATTATTGTGATTTGAGAACATGACAGGATGATAGATTGATTAACCAAAATGAAAAATAAACAGTTATGTACTTAATCATTTGCAGTTTTTATTTTTAATTAAGAATATGTTACATACTCATCCGTTTACGTTACGTACGTTTTCATCCCATTCATCCAATTCGGATAATTGTAGAATAATCTTATCTGAAAGAAGAATTGCGCGATCTGTAAGTACTTACTACTCAAAACTTGTCATTTAATAATGTTTTGTTGTCAGCTAATATGTAAAGTAAGTAGGATAAGGTACTTAGTTTACTTTTCTGCATTACGTCTTCTTGTATTATGTTCGCCATGTATGTGTATCCACTGACGTGACGAGTGGATTATCAGTCATATAGAGTGTAGGTAGGTATGCCCCCAACCCCGCGCCTGCCCGCCGCCACCGCCGCGCCGCGCCCGCAGCCGCCCGCGTCCGCATAAAGAAACGTACGTTAGCAAAATATTTTATTCGTGATTTAAACAAAATGCACTTTATGTATGTTTCTAATTTTTTGTGTGGTATAAAATAGTATTACAAAGGACATGTATGAGCGATTCTGTCAATTTTAATTTATTATTGCGTGTGTTACGAAAGAAAAATGAAATGATCAAAGAAGCACACCACTTAACTTTCTAAACTTTGTTCAACATGTATACCACTAACCACTGAAAGTCTTAAATATTATTTCATAAATTTTAAAATTTTATTTAAAGACAAAAAGAGTGATTTTGTGATTTTCATAGTTCCACATATATTATGTTTCTAAACTTTTTACAACACAAAGATAAGATAATTCTTATTATAAAACACTCAACATTTCAAACTTTAATATCATATACATTACGTTACACGAAATATTATGAAATACCTAAACCATACCTAAAGCACAGTCATAAAACTTCCAACTTTATAAAAGTAGCTCACAATCCACATACTTTATTCACTCAGCAAAAACGAAAAGTTTTAGAATTATCAAAACTTCTTTATGGAATTTAATGTCCCACGACCGGACTATAACAAATCGTCAAGAAACTGTGCAGGGGGCTCAATATTATTTTCAACCAAAGTACCATAAAATAGTCATCGTGTGGGAAAAGCACCTTGCAATAAACAACAAAGTGTATATTGTTTTCTGAGGTTTAAGCGAGCACTACACATTGAAATGAAACACTTTTTACGGATTAACTCGCGTTTAATTTACTATTTACATAGTTTTTATATTATCCTGACGTTTCGAACCCTTTACAGTCTCCCTGTGACCACGGACCCTGTAAAGGGTTCGAAACGTCAGGATAATATAAAAACTATGTAAATAGTAAATTAAACGCGAGTTAATCCGTAAAAAGTGTTTCATTTCAACAAAGTGTATTACAAACTTACATTTACCTTCGCTATTATGTACTAAATATATTAAATTATAAATATATAAATAAATATTCTGTCAATAAGGATCGTATTTTACCTTGGAAACTTAGATTAAAACAAAAAGGGAAGATACGGCATGCTCCTACTTGTAGTCATTCAAAATATAATCCTACTCAACTACTTATAGTAGAGGATCCGAGTATACAACGACCTTCACCGAGCGGTTAATGGATGAAAAGTATTTTATATCCAATTTAATGTGATAAAAAATATATTGCGAGTGGGTTGGCTAAAAAATTTCAGTCCAGTATATGATTAATTAAATATTTAAATTTTTTTTTTTAAAAATATGCACTTGTTTCGATAATACCAATCGAAAGTATGAAGCCTATAGAATATGCAAACGTTAGGTTGACTATTTTTTTCCTGTCATAACATTGGGTAGGCAGGTATAAACAGGCAAGTCAATATTAGTAATTTGCAACCGTCTGGTAAAATAAATAAAATTTAGGTTTATATAAAGATAAGGGTAACCTATCATAAATTCGAAACTTTCCTTTACGAATTTCAATTGTTCGAAAACGGTATGACGAAGTTTTAAATACCAGATCGTTGCTTTTACATAATTTTGTTAATCCATAAACTTATCATACATACGTTTCATTTTCCAGAAAAACTATAAGGCGATTATCAAAACTACTTTTTTTCTTTTGGAAGATGTTTTGTTTACAATAAATTTCATATCTAGAAGTATTAAAATTCGAAGTAACTTTTTCTCTAAAATATCATACTCATACCCAGTTTTTTTGTTTTTCATATATTCATATTATTAGGTGAATAAACTTAAATGTCTTAAAAAGTTAATACTTTATGTTTCCGGTAAGATTGTGTTTCAAAAGTCAGTGACAGAAACGAATCGCGGCAAAACCGACTCCACGTAGTCTTGTCTGCCCTATGCTAGAGTGTAATTCAAGCCCGCGTAGGCGCGGAGGAGCGAGGCGGCCCGCGAGCTGAGGAGCAGGTCGGTTCAACGCTCGCCGCCGCGGCTGAGGCTAGCCGGCGGAGCCGGCTCCCACACGGCTCCCACATTAGTCTAACAATATATTATATACCTATATTTTATATAACATAAAACATTATATAATATCAATTTCATAATTTGTATTTTATATCATATAATTATTATATAAATAAAATATTTCATCCGGTTTTAAACCGGTTGCAACTATGTACCTCAAACATTTTTACTGTAAAGGTATTTAAATGTAAATATTGAACTTGCTTTTTAATTAAAAAAGTAAATTTTTATTTTTCATCATTAAATCATTATATTTAATGTGTTGTGAAATTTAATTTCCTTAAACAACTTGTACTGTTTAAAACGTGACGTATAGTCGATAAATTTTATGGTTTTTGTTTGTGGTTGTGTGCTTGTTTGGTGACGAAACGATCATTTTTAGTATTCACAAAACACACACAATGTCACAATGTCAACAAAAAATACCCAACGCTACAGAAGAAGCAGCTTCTTCTACAAATGTTGGAAGCCGATATACAGTTAAGGAGTGGAAAGTTTTCTTCCACCTTTTAAAAAAAAGAGAGCGAGCTCTCTCAATATTTTAAATCACTTCCACGACAAAATTGGAAATTAACTCCTCCATATCCACCGTAATTTCGCCGCTATTTGACGTTTCATTAGCTTCTCGTAGTCGAAATTACGTCTCGACCACTGCCGACCACTCGAAGCAATTCGAGCGGCTCTCCTTCGAGAAATGTCGAGTTCGAGATGTTCAGAATAACTAAATTGGATTACCACTCGATAAAGTTCGAATTCGAATCATCGATTCGAGACTACATCTCGAAAAATGAGAATTGGCCTCCTGGTCGGCGCACGCGCAGATCGCGTGCCGCCTCGATAGCCAGTCAGAATCTAAGCTTAACGCCGTACGCACGTTCGATTGCCTCCCGCTAGTTTCCGACGCGCTCGCTTGTAATCGCTTGCTTATACGTTTTATGTGTTATACGTGTTATTTCACCGCCTACAAAACAGCTAAGTACCCTAGCATAGAACACTTAATATCTAGCGATACACACATACTCGCTAAACTTGCTTGCATGCTGCATGCTTGCTTGCATGCCGCAGCTTGCTTGCAAGCTCCAAGCTTGCTTGCTTACATACTGCATGCTTGTTTGCATGCTGCTTGCTTGCTTGCGTGGTGCATGCTTGCTTCCATGCTGCATGCTTGTTTGCATGCTTAAACGTTACTACGATTACAAGTTGTTCGATGATATTATGGATTTCAATTATTTGGAATGTTGTATTTTAATAATATTGGAAACGTGTTTCTGGAAAATGAATCGTCTAGCATTAATAGCTTCGGCCAAACGTTGAGTGGGATTTTAAATAATAGAGATTTTGAAAAAAAGACCAATTGATAATCGGCATTTCAAAACTTTGTAAATTGTGTTTTCGGTAAAAAGAAAATTATGGAAAACAAAAAATTACAAAACGTTTTCGGCCAAATAAAATTCGTACAGTCAAATTTCGAATTTATGATAGGTAACCAAAGATAACCGTGTCGGTAGCGGTGAAAAAATACTACCACCCCCTATCTTCCCGTGGGAGTCGTAGAAGGCGACTGAGGGATCAACCCAGAGGATGGGCAGCAGCATCCTCTGAGATTAACACCGTCATACTGCGATCGTCAACCCGCCTGCCAAGCGTGGCGATTATGGCAACATTCCCCCCAACATGAACGACAGCACTAAACTCCGGCCCCTAGTCCCCGGCGGCCCCGCTCGCCCTAGCTACGGTAGCGGCCAAGGCAGCGACGGGGCAGGGGGTGCTAAGAATCTCCGGCAGAGACCTGGCTACCGCCAGCAACGAACTTTGGCCCTGGCAACCTACAACACGCGTACACTGCGAACCGACGAGAAGGTTTGCGAACTGGAGGAAGAATTTAGCAAGATACGGTGGGGCATTGTGGGATTATCTGAAGTCCGAAGAGAGGGGGAGGACTCGATAATCTTGAAATTTGGTAACTTGCTTTATTTCCAGGGGGGCGAACAACTGTTCCAGGGTGGTGTCGGGTTTATCGTCCACAGCTCTCTCGTGAACAAAGTTGTTAAGACCGGAAGTGTGTCGTCGAGGGTAGCGTACCTTATACTCAGAATAACCAAACGGTATTCGTTGAAGGTTATACAGGTATACGCTCCGACTACGGCACACCCCGACGATGAGGTGGAGGCTACGTATGAGGACATCTCTAGAGCCATACAAGTCTCCAAAACTCATTACACCGTTGTCATGGGAGACTTTAACGCAAAACTGGGCAAACGAAGCGGCGATGAGCTGATAGTGGGACGAATTAGAGTTGAAACTCGAAACCACCGGGGTCAACTGCTGGCGGAGTTTCTAAAAAAGGAGGGACTCTTCATGATGAACTCCTTTTTTAGGAAATCTGAACACCACAAGTGGACCTGTCTAAGTCCCGATGGTGCAACAAAAAATGAGATTGACTTTATCATGTCGACGAGAAAGCAAATATTCAATGATGTCTCTGTGATCAACGCGTTCAAAACTGGCAGTGATCACCGGTTGGTAAGAGGCACATTGAACATTAATATCAAGCTTGAAAGACGTCGATTGATGAAATCTACGCTCCGCCTTGCACCCATCCAAATCCAAAACCCCGCAAGCTTCCAGCTCGAACTGAAAAATCGCTTCGAATACCTGAAGGATTGCGTAGACGTGGACGATTACAACAACAGGTTTGTAAAAACTGTCTATGCGGTTGGGTCTAAGTTCTTCAAAACCCACCGTATAAGAGGACCTAAAAAGCTCTCGGACCATACTCTCAAACTGATGGAAGAGCGGCGCGTGATGGTTCTGCGTTCTTCGGACGATTCGTCTCAGCTTCGGCGGCTCAAAAAGCGGTCATTGACTCGCGACACTCGCCGATTTAATACCGACCGTATTAAAGAGGCTATCGAGCGAAACAAAGGTTCGAAAGTGTTTGCAAGAGATTTGGGTATTGGGCAGAGCCAACTGACGACGCTGAAAACCAATGACGGCAGAACTGTCACGTTCAGGTCCGAAGTTATGGGAGAGGTCGAGAAGTTCTATGGACAGCTATACACATCCACGGGGCCACCTGTACAAAGCTTAGCTATAGACCCGAGAGCTAAGCTAACCCGACACTACACCGAAGATATCCCGGACATCAGCCTGTACGAGATTGGTATGGCTCTCAAGCAGCTTAAGAACAGCAAGGCATCGGGTGCTGACGGAATTACGGCTGAGCTTCTGAAAGCAGGCGGAAGACCGGTACTCGCAGCTCTTCAGAGACTGTTTAATTCCGTCGTACTCGGAGGTAGAACGCCAGAAGCGTGGCATGAAAGTGTGGTTGTGTTGTTCTTTAAGAAGGGCAACAAGGCCCTACTAAGGAACTACAGACCCATATCACTTCTAAGTCACGTTTATAAGCTGTTCTCGAAAGTTATAAGTAATCGTCTCGCACGCAGGTTTGATGACTTCCAGCCAATCGCACAAGCCGGATTCCGAAAAGGCTTTAGCACCATAGACCACATATATACGCTGCGGCAGGTTATACAGAAGACCGAAGAGTATAACCGGCCTCTAGGCTTAGCGTTTGTGGACTATGAGAAAGCCTTTGATTCGATCGAAACATGGGCCGTGCTACAGTCTCTCCAGTGGTGCCAAACTGACTACCGGTACATCGAAGTGTTGAAGTGTTTGTACGAAAACGCCAATATGACAGTTCGTCTTCAGGACCGGAGCTCGAAGCCAGTCCAGCTGCAGCGTGGAGTGAGACAAGGAGATGTCATTTCTCCGAAACTCTTCACTGCTGCACTGGAGGACGTGTTTAAGCTTCTGGACTGGAGAGGACTCGGCATCAACATAAACGGCGTGTACATCAGTCACCTTCGATTTGCCGACGATATAGTAGTCATGGCTGTGCCCCTGGAGGAACTCGGCACAATGTTCGGTGATCTCAACAGAGTCTCTCAACAAGTGGGCCTTAAAATGAACATGGAGAAGACGAAAATCATGTCTAACTCACGTGTCGTACCCACTCCTCTGAAGGTTGGAGACTCTGCTCTTGAAGTTGTTGACGAATATGTATACCTGGGACAAACAGTCCAACTAGGTAGGTCCAACTTTAAGAAAGAGGTCAATCGTCGAATCCAACTCGGCTGGGCTGCGTTCGGTAAGCTACGTAATATCTTCTCGTCCAAAATACAGCAGTGTCTCAAGACGAAAGTCTTCGACCAGTGTGTGTTGCCAGTGATGACATACGGTACCGAAACGTGGTCGCTTACTTGCAGCCTTATTAGCAGGCTCAAAGTCACGCAAAGAGCAATGGAGAGGGCTATGCTCGGGGTTTCTCTACGTGATCGAATCAGAAATGAGGAGATTCGTAGAAGAACTAAAGGAACCGACATAGCCCAAAGAGTCGCCAAGCTCAAGTGGCAATGGGCAGGGCACATCGCCCGTAGAACCGATGCCCGTTGGGGCAGAACGGTTCTCGAGTGGCGGCCGCGCACCGGAAGAC
Source organism: Scoparia ambigualis (assembly GCA_963921215.1). Taxonomy (NCBI): domain Eukaryota; kingdom Metazoa; phylum Arthropoda; class Insecta; order Lepidoptera; family Crambidae; genus Scoparia; species Scoparia ambigualis. The sequence continues at coordinate 24,658,752 of OY992508.1, forward strand.
GCAGTGTGGGCAGGCCTCCAACAAGGTGGTCCGACGATCTGGTGAAGGTCGCGGGTAGCCGCTGGATGCAAGCAGCACAGGACCGGTCGTGGTGGAGATCCTTGGGGGAGGCCTTTGTCCAGCAGTGGACGTCTTCTGGCTGATGATGAACCAAAGATAAGCTCATTACAAACACACACACGCCAAACCAATGCAATGTAAAAAAATATTTTTTTTTAAATATTAAATTAATCATTAATTGTACTGGACTGAAATTTTTCAGCCAACCCACTTGCAACATATTATTTAACATAGTATATTTCATATAAAATACTTTTCATCCATTAACCTTCCCGGTGAAGGTTGTTCTATACTCGGATCTTAGACTATTAAGCAAACACTCACACACGCACACCTATAAAGTGTAAATCGAGCGAGCGAGACAATGCGGTAAGTTTCAACGTCAGCGCGAGGGAGTCAGCGAGTAGCGCGTTGACGTCTCGGTCGCTTCGCAACAGACGAGTACGTACAACCGATTCCGACGCCACTGCGGAGTAGCGTCTTTCTCTTTTTCACACAGTAGAATCATCGCAATAGTGCGATGTAGCCTGTTCGCTCGACAAATTGTGACTGAAGTGAAATTGTGCTTTTAGGCCTAATTTTGGCGGCTCACTCACGAGACGCTAATGCCGTATCTTCCCTTTTTGTCTTAATCTAAGCTTGGAAAGCAAAGTCCATTGTCGTAACAATAAACGGACATCGTCAGATTCAACTTCATGCCGTCTCATCTGGAACACATTTTATACTAAAGGTCATTGATTTTATACCACAATTGATACAACGTTATTGATCGGATAATGTTAAAAGATGTGTGGAATGGACACAAACATATGCTATAGAACTCGAGGAATTACGAGAATTGGAAACAAAAACCTACCTACCTAACCATTTATAAAACATTTTATGTACGTATGTCATGCACGTCAGTGTCAGCAGATGACATATCTCATAATTCTATTATTGGCTTTAGACCGCACAGGGTTGCCGTTACGTTACCATGTGATTAAGTTATCGATCACAAATAAAAAAATCGAATACTTCTAATTAATTGTTTATACTTATGGAATAAAAATATTATAAAATGTACTACTCATTAAAACGGTAAACTTAACATTTGAGTAAAGGAAAGTAACTTATGTAAACACGTATGCGATGCATAATAATTAGTTAACTGTTTAAACGATTTAATCGAATATCAATACACATTATTGCAGTGGCAATACAGGTGTCAACTCCATTTATTTTTGTTGTTTCCGATCAGTTAAGTTATTTATAATTGCTTAATTTTTTTGAAAAGTTCTTAAGCGGATATAAATAAAACACAATAGATTTTTTTATTGTATGTATATTGTTGTAGGTAAAAACTTTATATCCGTGCAGTTTTATTTTTAAAAATTGTGGAAGCCGATACCTGACGTTGTCCTTTCTTTGTGCGTGATGGAATATTAGAGACTCTAAATTGAGTTAAAATAGCACTCTCGATGTAGCATTTTGGATTCAGTTCCTGGCCGATGTCCATGCCAAGAATGCTGAGGTTCACCGAAATGGGTAATGGAGAGTTCTGAAGAGAGAGAGGAGTAAGGAAGAGAGTTACCTTGGACGAGAATGCACAAACCTGGGTTTTGCTAGCATTAAACTCGACCAGGTTTTTAGATCACCACTTAGAGACACGATCGAAAGTCAGGTTCAGTTTGGCAACCAGTTCTTGCCTTTTCACCATGATATCGGCTTGCTTTGCCGCAGGATGTCCCAAGTACCGCTTATGCACCGTAATGTCATCCGCATAACAATGAATATTGCCCAAGGACAACATGTTATTAATATGCAGAAGAAATAGAGTAGGTGAGAACACAGAACCCTGCGGCACTCCGGCATTGACTTTGTAGAACGCGGACGAACTACCCTCACAAAGGACACGAATCCTTCGCCCTTCTAGAAAGTCTGCAACCCAGGCGCACAAACGGGGCGGCACACCGAAGGCCGGAAACTTGGAAAGAAGGGAATGATGCCACACTCTATCGAAAGCTTTGGCGATATCAAGGCTAACTGCCAGGGATTCGCCATGCTTGTCCATCGCTTCACCCCACGCGTGAGAAACGTACGCTAGAAGATCACCCGTTCATCGCTTTGGTCCGAACCCATACTGGCGATCATGAAGCAGCGAGTGAATGAGCTGGGAATTAATTATCCGCTCAAACACCTTGCACAGCACAGAAGTTACAGCGATGGGTCGATTGTTGGCCGGATCCGAGCGATCCCCTTTTTTGGGTATGGGTTGTATGATCGCCTCTTTCCAAGACACCTGCACAATACCAGTATCGTAAGACTCCCTAAACAATCGTGTCAATATAGGAGACAAGTCAGCCGCGCATCTGAGCAGAACAATCGCCGGAACACCATCCGGCCCGCTAGCCTTCCGCACGTCGAGCGACCATAGCACGGCACGTACATCACACTGCCTGATACGAATATCAGGCATGGTGGCCCCACAATGTGCTATAATAGGTGGAGCGGCGCCACAATCGTCGACGCGCGAATTGGCCGCGAGTTCAGCCAACAAGTTCGCCTTCTCAAGCGGCTGGTAAGCCAACGGGCCATCTGGATGTTTCAACGGGGGCAGCGAGGGGAGCAGAAGTTGGCCTGCACGGCCTTAGCGAGCCGCCAATAGCTACGGCTACCCGTAGGGTGCGTAATCAACTCCCGCCCCACCCTTGCCAGTCTTTGTGCATCCGCTCCTGCGAGAGTCCTCTTGTTAGACTTAGAGGCCTTGTTGTAGGCCGCCTTCAAGGAGCCGGTACTAGGGTCATTCAGAGCGCAAGCCTTCGTCTAAGCACGATACGCCGCTTGCTTGCATTCAGCAGCTTTGGCGCATTTGCGATTGAACCAAGGCCGTTGTCTGCCAACGCTGGCAAGATCTGTAAATGGAATATAATATTCCATACTCAACAAGATCTCATCAGCGATGGCAGAAGCGCACTCCGATGGGTCCTTTCCAAGAAAGCAGCTCTGGCCCCATGAGACGGATGCAAAGTAATCACGCAGTCCGTCCCAATCCGCCGACGAGTAGTGCCACAGACTACGCTTGGTCTCCACCGTTTTCGGTGGACCAACGTTGTGCGGTGCTATGGCAATGACCAAGCAGTGGTCTAACAAGCCTAGAGGTGCAAGCACCGACACTCTATACCCTGCAGGGCGACTCGTCAACAATAAGTCCAACAAGGAGGGCGCGTGACCTACGATATCTGGCATCCTGGTGGGCTGGTCTACCAGTTGCGTCAGGTCTTGCGTCACGAAGGCATGGGTGACTCTACCAGCGTGATCAGTTTTGGAGGAGCCCAACCATATTTCATGGTGGGCGTTGAAGTCCCCCAAAACCACCTCGTCGTTTGGGAATCGCTCCTGCGCGACATCAGTCATTTGGCCGAGGTATTCAAAAAGGCTGCTTGTGTTAGCATCTCCTGTGTGGGACCGACATAGGCACGCAAAGACACGGCAACGGGAGCCGAATTCAATGCGCACCTAAAGGATGGGAAAGGAGGGGTCTTCCAAACAGTGCAGACGACGACAACAAATGTCAGCCCTCACGTACAGACATACTCCGGCTTTCGCGCGGAATTGCTCCTCAAGCTGATAGCCACCCTGGCTTAAATAAGACGTGTCAGCAGGGCGACGAATTTGAGTCTCCGTCAGAAAAAGCAATGCAGGCCGCGCCGTCTCGAGGTGTTGGTGGACGGCGTTGAGGTTAGAATGGAGCCCACGGATGTTAGTGAACTCCACCTCAAACAACAAATTGGTGGTGAGAGAGGAGGAAGCCGCTGTATTACCTGCATTCCTTTTAGGCACTGTCATTGGAAAAGGGTAAGGAGGGGACGTGAACAAGGAGCCACTACTTTTGCTAAGAAATGAACAAAGCGAGAGTTTTCCGCTTCACCATTGGAAGAGCCGACACGCCGGACGAAAGGGCCCCCATACCCTCCCAGAAGTGGTCGCCGGTCACCAACCGACACGACGATCCACTCCAAGATTATGCGCGACCTGGTGAGGCAGCCTCAGGAGGTGGTTAGCCCCGGTCGGGCCCCTTTACTATGCCGCGGGCGGCCAGCGGCACCACCGTTTCTACGGGTCTCCCTGGCCGGCGTGTCGAGTTTCGTCTCCCGCTCAATGGTTCCACGGCAAAACTCTCTGGTTCACAGTTCGCAACAATAGCCGCTCCCCTAGCTCCGGTAGTGCGGCGCTGTTCCCGGAACGCAACCTGCGACGAGCACAGATCACTTGGCGGGCGTACACTACCGCACGGTGGTCAAGAACCGGGCGAGCTAGGCTCTACCACCAAATGCTCAATTAGCAACACCCAGGGGTCACATGTAGGGTCTTAAGGGTACACACCTACGGATGTGAGCATTGTTAACCCCCAAAAATGCATGCTTGACATTCTGAAGTTCAGTAGCCAGGTGTTGGGTGTCACAGATGCTGCGTGCTCTCCTAAACAAAGATTTCCCTACAGTAGCCAACTGTCTAGGATGGTGGTGAGAATCACCATTGAGGTACCTATCTGTATGGGTTACTTTCCGAAACACAGTGTGGCTCAAACTATAGTCAGGATTCCTGATGATTAAAGTGTCCAAGAAAGCTAACTTATTGTCTGCCTCTAACTCCTTTGTGAACTGTATTTTAGGGTGTATGGAGTTAAGATGACCTAGAAAAGCAGATACTTTATCAGTTGGTAAGATAGTGAAAGTGTCATCTACGTACCGCTTATGGGTGAATATCAACATAAGCAGTTTTTTGTCAGTTTTGGTGGCGTTTTCTCTTTTTATGTTTTAACAAGAAATAATCTAATAATATTTAATGTTACAAGACAAATAATTTTAAATTTGCTTATTTTGCCATAAATATTATAAACAGTTAATTTTATAATAATATTTATATAAAGTTTGAGGTTGCCAATAAAACTGAGTCCACCTAATCTCAAATTACGCGACCGATACTTCTTGATAGATCTTGTCCACAAAAACTTAAAGGTCTTACCTATTTGTTTGCCAAAAATAAGAAATATGAAATGTTGAAATATCTTAGCAATAAATAATTACCAGTTACTTACATTACTTTATTTTTTATCAATCAGTCTCCAATTTAACAAATTTCTGAGATCAGTAAATAACCTATTATTGTAATGAGGAACCCCGGCATCGATAGCCATGATGTCAAAGGAAAAGCCATCAATGATTACTCTGATTGACCGTTCACTCAGGAAGTCCAAAATCCAGACACAAAAATCAGCAGAGATGCCATACGCTGGAAGCTTGCCCAGAAAGCTAGCGAGCTAGACCCGGTCAAAAGCTTTAGAGATGTCAAGCGACACGGCAAGCGCTTCGTCATGCTTCTCGATTGCCTCGCCCCAGCAATGTGTAGCGTACAGCAGGAGGTCCCCCGTGGAACGGCCCCGCCGAAACCCATATTGGCATTCGCTTAGGAGGTCGTGGGATTCTAGATACGACGAAAGCTTTCTATTCAGTACCCTTTTTATAACTTTACAGAGTATGGAGGTGATGGCAATTGGTCTGTTGTTTGTGGGGTCGGAATGATCGCCCTTGTTGGGCACTGGCTGCACATTTGCAAGCTACCAGGACTGAAGAACCGCTCTAGCAAGAAGACAAAGGCGGTACAGACGCGTTATAACCGGAGATAATTGAGGCGCACATACCCTAAGTAGTCTAGCTGGAATCCCGTCCGGGCCGCTGGACTTATTCAGGTCCAGATTTTGCAAAACTTTTGCATTCTGTATTATTATTGTTTTCTGCATTATATTATTATCTTATCTGCACTATATTATTATCTGCATTATTTATTTCAATGGCATTTAGAATCATCTTAATTTTTTGTCTTTCATAATACTCTTTGTTCGCAGTTTTCTTTTTCCTCTGAACTCGTCTGCGTTCACGTGGTGGCAGTTTACTTATAGGAACAATTTTGTTTTCCAATTTTTATGTGATATCTCTCTCTTCCTTTTTTTTAGTTCTTCAGCTTTCTCAGGATCCTTTTTAATTTTGTCTTTCCTCTTTCTTTCAGCGATCCTTTTTTCCGCCAATCTTTCTTCTCCCGTTTGCTTTTTTTTGGCATCCTAAAAAGTGTAAAATATTAACAAATGAGATAGAATAATATTCTATCTCATTCAAGTATTAAAATACAACATGTAGAATTGCGAAGTAAAACAAAGAAGACTTGAATTGCTACCAAACGTTACATGATAACTTGTGGACCCATAAAGGTGCTATGTATGTAGATATTTCTAAAAAACAATGAAAATAAAAGTTTTCTAGTAGTAAAATAAGTTTTGGTGGCTCAATTTTTACCACCAAAACCACCAAAACTGTACCACCTAAACTGAAAATTAAGAAAAAGTAAAGAAAAATTTTTATGAAGTTAGTTTGCGACTGAAGTTATTTAATACATCAAACTACAAACCAAAAGACTATGTAACGCTGTATAATTACGACACGAAAATTAAGAGACAAACCTACAATTCACGCCACCGAAACTAAAGAATCGATGGACTAAACGCCACCCAAGAAGTTACTCACGTTATTGCGGGAAAATGCTGCACGCAGCCACACCTCACTCTTCGCAAGCGCGAGCGCAATCTTAACCTAAACGTGGTAAAGCAACATGACAACGCCCGCGCCATTTAGTGATCAGTTACGTGTTGAAATTTAGCCACCGAAAGTTATGATTTTGCCTGGACAAACTTGGATCCTCAGTCATGTGTATTCAAATAAGTAAAATAACCAAATTATGCGCGCAGTTAAAAGCTTTGACAACGTAAATTATTATTTAAGTAGATAATATAAACATATTCATAGGAAGTGCCTGTTTTACAAGAAGTAAGTCGTGGACACGCCACCTAGTGCTTAAATAATTTAAATCCTTTTTTTTTCTTTATTTAATCGTTAAGTTTTTTTGCAAATCAACTATGAAACCCAATAGCTGAGTTATTTTTACAGTTACAATATTTTTTTTGTAACAAAATATGTACTTTACACTAACGTTCTCAACTAGGACTGTCAAAAAATGCTGTTGGGATATTCACCCTTATAGAACATTGGGGTTACGGGTGCTGTGCTCAGGGCCCGCTCCTCGAAGTCTTCCATGAAAATATCGGCGACAACGGGTGACGCAGGGGACCCCATAGAAACACCCTCTATTTGCAAGTAGTAAACTTCATTGCACAAAAGGTAGCCAGATGTTAGATAATGCTCTAATAATACTGCATATTCATTGGGCATATTTTGTTCAACTAGTCGTTTCTTAGTAATTTCAATGCAGTCCTGTACTGGTAGACATGTAAATAGGGACTGGACATCAAAACTAACCATGGTTTCATTGTCAGCAAGATGTAGGTATTTAATATCACTAACAAACTGGTAAGAATCCTTTACATAAGCTGTTGTATTACCTCTTAGTGGGGAAAGTATTTTTGCTACATGCCGGGCCAATCGGTAAGTTGGTGAATCGATCTGGCTTACAATCGGACGTAGCGGAGCCTCGGGTTTGACAACATAGACAAATAAATAAATTCCAAACGTCACTATCAAAATTAAATTAAAAGTTTGTGAAATGGAACACAACTAACAATACAACATCAACCATAGATAGCCACAAACGTCAAAACCAAATCGATGAGCGGAAAATTGTGAACTTATCAAAACAAACACTGGACAAACCCACTGTTGAGGTACTAAAAAAGGGGCTTAATTACGCCGTAGCTCCTCGAAGGATACCGTACGAAAGCATATACGTACAATAATAACGTAGAGGATTGCTTAGTTAAAAATAATATTAGGAAGGCTGATGCTGAAGCACTATGTCAAAACATATCGCATGTCTTGCGCCGGAGCAAAGTGCCGAAATCCAACCTTCCTCGCGATCAATACTTCGCCCTAAAGAACCTGCGAGTTAAGCCAGAATTAACCATCCTTCGTGCTGATAAGGGTAATGCTACGGTAGTTATGGATACGTCAAATTATAACGAAAAAATAATTCAACTTTTATTGGTTGACAAGACTTACAAAACGCGTTAAATGCGATCAAACTAACAAAATATTAAAGAAAACCAGTTATTTTAGACATAGACATTTATTTTATTTACTACATAAGCACACATAAATACATTTACAAAAAGCGATAAATTTAGAATTACAACATAACAAAAAAAAATTATAAATAAGAAAATAAACGAACATGATTACATTGACATGGAAAACAACATACTTAACATACATTTGACAGTACATATAAAATTTAAAAAGAAACGAAAAGCAAAAAACAAAAGAACAACATCTATTGAAGTAGGTATGTGTGCTACAGCAGCAAATGGGTCTCGACTCAGCATAAGCCTACTGCGTTAGCAGTAGACGCTGTTATTCTGTCAAAACCGCATATCCAGCCTCAAGGCCTCGTGAGAACATGATATTACAGTAAAAGTTGTGCAATGATAAAAATATGATTATGTTGTGAAATAAAATAAAATTAAATAGGCAATTCAATATGGAAATAAAATAATCAATAAAGATTAAAATAAATAAAATAAAATAATCTTGTCAAACAACACTCCGAAACGTTAAATCTAGACACTAATTATTTAATACCTTCCTGCCCTAAACCACCTAAACTGTATGGGTTACCAAAAATCCACAAACCCGAGGCTCTGCTACGTCCGATTGTAAGCCAGATCGATTCACCAACTTACCGATTGGTCCGGCATGTAGCAAAAATACTTTCCCCACTAAGAGGTAATACAACAGCTTATGTGAAGGATTCTTACCAGTTTGTCAGTGATATTAAAGACCTACATCTTGCTGACAATGAAACCAGTTAGTTTTGATGTCCAGTCGCTACTGGCATGTTTACCAGTACAGGACTGCATTGAAATTACCAAGAAAAGACTAGTTGAATAAAATATGCCCAATGAATATGCAGTACTATTAGAGCATTGTCTAACATCTGGCTACCTTTTGTGGAATGAAGTTTACTACTTGCAAATAGAGGGTGTTGCTATGGGGTCCCCTGTATCACCCGTTGTCGCCGATATTTTCATGGAAGACTTCGAGGAGCGGGCCCTAAGCACAGCACCCGTAACCCCAAGGTTCTATAAGCGTAGATGACACTTTCACTATCTTACCAACTGATAATGTATCTGCTTTTCTAGGTCATCTTAACTCCATACACCCTAAAATACAGTTCACAATGGAGTTAGAGGCAGACAATAAGTTAGCTTTCTTGGACACTTTAATGATGATTCTAATGATTGATGACTTTAATCAGGATTCCTCATCAGGAATCCTGACCATAGTTTGAGCCACACTGTGTTTCGTAAAGTAACCTATACGGATAGGTACCTCAATGGTGATTCTCACCACCATCCTACACAGTAATTGGCTACTGTAGGGAAATCTTTGTTTCAGAGAGCACGCGGCACCTGGCTGCTGAACTTCAGCATGTCAAGCATATACTACAGGATAACAAACTGCAAGTTTCGCGGCTTCGTCAAAAAAAACGCAAAAAACCAACCACAGTCAAGCGCCAAACTGCAGTACTTCCATATATGAAAGGCGTCACTGACAAGATTGGTCACATCTTGAAGCGAGCTTCAATCAATACTTACTAAGCTGCCAAAGAAGATAAACCAGTTCTTACGACCTGTCAAGTGCAATATACCCCTTCAAGATGCAGGCGTGTACAAACTGGACCACGACTGTGGGCTCTCATACATCGGGCAAACAAAGAGAAGTGTAGGAACCCGCGTAAAAGAACATATAGTCGACGTCAAGCATACGCGCGAAAATAAGTCTGCAGTGTGTGAACATGCTCTCGAGGTACCCAACCATTACATCAGATTTGACAAACCTCAAATACTCGCCAAGGAACATCGATTCATCCCTAAGATGATACGCGAGGCTCTTGAAATTAAAAAACATCGAAATTTTAATAAAGAGGATGATTGGAATTTACCACCTGCCTGGGACCCCATCATACAGGTCATCAAATCCTAGCCCCAACAGCAACATATTGCCAGACCTTAAAATATTGTTAGCTCGTGTTGTGTAAACATGAACGCACCCGGTTAAATATAAAAATGATTGACGGTAGGCAAATAACTTCTAACTATGAGACAACCAACACTTCAGTCTCCCTGTGAACACGGATCCTGTAAAGGGTTTGAAACGTCAGGATAATATATAAAAAACTATGTAAATAGTAAATTACACGCGAGTTAATCCGTAAAAAAGTGCTTAATTTCAAAGTTCTAAATCCAAAATTTTGGTAGCAAAACAAGGCAATTTCTGATTTATGCCTTGTTTTCCGTGCCGTTTTTCAAGCAGCAATCGGGTATCTACAGTTTATATGATCGAATGGTGCGGTTGTCAAATTCAAACATAATTGCAGTACTCACATTAGTATTATCGTCATGAACTCCCACTTTTCCAAAGTTAATAAAGTCTTGTGCAAGCGAAAGGGACATAAAGAAATTGAGGATGGTATACAGTGTAATCTGTAACATAACAAAGGTTAATGAGACATTCAGTGGTCAATGCAATGGTATATAATTATAATATTATACAGTAGATGTCCATGTAAAAAAACACTGTTTTTTTTCTAATAACAACTACGGTTTACCACGTTTCATCACATCAAATTAAAGTCTGTCTATTTATGTTAAAGTACCTATTCATGTAAAACTTACCAATACTGAAGAAGCTTTTTTCAATAAAAAAATTGACTCTATTAATTCGTAATATGCTCTATACAGGTTGCTCCAGCGCCAGGTATTATATGTCTTATTTTCCAATGTTCTCCTTTTTTGGTCTTTTAAATAGATTTTCATTGTAATAAGCCATCCTTCCATTAGGATCCTCAATAGTTTTATTATTCCCACAAAGTACAACTGTGAGGCATCCCACATGATCAAATTGAAATGACTTACGATAACATAAAAACTCTTCGACTTAAGCGCGTGTACCACAAAAGTCTCATTCACTACTATGAACATAACAAAGACTGCATTGTTTATCCAATTGCAGTATATTGACTGGTTGAACATTTTTGTTGAAGAGCCTATTGCTTTTTTAGCACTTTGTAATTTTAAAATAACTTCTAAATTATTCTTATTGCTTAACATATTTGTAATATACAGTATTAAAGTAAGGAGAAAAGTTATGGCCGTACTGATATCCATGAAATATCCAAAAACATCTGTGAAAATTTTCATTTTCCTTACGAAATCTTTATAGGTTATAAACATAACTATAAAGTTAACTATTAAACACATTGCCGTAATAATATTTGAAAACCTACTATTTGGATTAATGAAATTGTGATTCACTTTGTATTTGCGTTGGAGAAATATAAATTGTAATATATTCAATGGCAACAAATATTGCTGGATCTCCAAATCGACACTGTTATCTAGCAGAAAACATGGAGGTACCAACGTTTTCTGCATCATAAAATATTTGATCAATACTGTACAGGAAACCCACTGCTACCAGTTCTTGTAATTTAGGTGTTGTGTGTTAAGTGACTTTTATAGAAAATAATTGGAATTACTTCTTCTTTAATTAATTCTACATTAAGTGTAGTCCATATTTATGTATTACCTACTTCATTACTCATTGTTACTTGTATTACACCCACCTAATAATAGATGAAGAAAAAAACTAATAACACGTCTAATAGTGAACATCAAATTGATGGAAGTATCTTAATTGTATTTTATTTAATTAAATACTTCCAATAATTTGATTATGCAATTTAAGTCATTGTCATGAAACTTCATTTGGCTTTATCAAAAATGAGAAACGTGTTTATTATACACATACTATATTAATATTAGTATGTCTGTAAGTTAGATATATTTTGTTTTTTATTAATTAATTAAACAACAACAAAAATGTTTAAAAGGTAAAGCAACAAAAGAAAAACTATATTTAAAATAATAGATTGGGTTAGTGGTGTTTTTTCCCAGTTTCGATTTCACCCGAAAATTAAATAATAAATTCTAGTGTCGTTTTCACCCGAATTGTTTAATGGTACAGACGTTTTCAAAACTATACCTAAATAATTTATTAGTTTTTAATATACTAACTGCTCGCCCGCGACTTCGTTCGTCCGCGTAGACACGCACAAAACAAAGTACACACACGTATCAACGATATAAAAGAACCATCGAATTTAAATAAATTATGAGAAACTATTCGACTTTCATTCAGCCCAAACCTACTACACGGACGAAGGCGCGGACATACATAGATACATACATACAATCACGACTATTGAACCCAAATAGTCCTCTACCATAGTCCACTTTTCACCAAATAGCGACTGCACATGTGCTCAGCTTGACAGGTGATTAGCTCATCACCCCTCTATGCTGTTGGATGTATGTGCAGTTTTTAGTCCGTTAGTCGCCTTATACGACACCCAAGGGAAGAGAGGAGGGTGGTATTATTCTTTCACCGCTACGCGACACGGTTCCGTCAAACCCCAAGCGGTCGCATGAGACCGCTCTCTCCCACTTTTTTTTTTTTTTTACTAAGCCCTGCATATGACTCCACTCCACCTGATGTTAAGTGGAAATGAGGTCCAGGCGCGAGGACAACTGGTGCAGCGTAAGAGACGTAGCATCAGTCATCCTCACTCTGCCGGCCCACAAAGTGCTTCTTCACGCCTCGTTTGAAGGATGTCATAGGTAGGAGGGAATACGTGTGCTGCTAGACTATTCCATCTTTTGGAAGTGCGGCAAAGAAACGAGTCACCAAATTTCTTAGTGCGTGATGGAATGTTAGAGAACTTGACTTTGTACCATGTTTTCATAGACTTACAGACTACTTTAGTATGAACAAGGTTAAATATTTCGGTTCTGTGGTACATTTTATGCATCGTGATCGCAAAATATCGCATAGTCTGTGCTCGATTTTGTCATTATCGACGTTGACAGTTGCGCCAATTTCTGTGTCGGAGTGAATTAGTCGCTGAGTTTTGTGTGCTATTTTTATTGGACTTATGTAATGTATTAGAAAATGATTAATGAGACTATAATGATCATAGTTAGATAATAAGTTGTAAGAAATGCATCGTTATTACTACTAGATAAAGCGTGTAAAGTCCGTTAGCATGATACCGATTTCCGAGTGATTTTTAGAGAAATACTATAAGACAAATAAACTGCTGCAATCATCACTTTATTTTGATACCTGATGGATAGGAAATATATCAGTTAGTATAATATTGTTGTTTACAGAACGACAAAATATGGTTTGATTTTAGGTTATTTTTTTTACGCAAAAGTCGAGAATTGTGACGTCATCCGCAATTTCAAAAAAATTAAGTTTTTGCTATCATTATTTTTGACATTTAAATTTCAGGTACTTCATTCAGTTCATAGGTACTTTAAACAGCCAAAATAATAAAAAAAATTTCTAATCAAAATATTATTTTATCAGTATCTTTATTATTGAAATTTTGCATTCACAATGCTATATAGATCTAGGATAAAATGTTTACTAGAAAAAAATCAACCAGTCTCAGGAAGCTCGAGTGGGATTCGAACCCACGACCTTTGGATTGCCGGTCCACTGCTCTAACCGCTGAGCTACCGAGACCCCAGAAGACTTGTTGAATTTTTCCTAGTAGTTTGATTTACGCTGCAAGCCAGCGGTATTACGTCACTGTGAAGTCTACCCTCACATTCAAAGGAAATACTATTGCAAGTATTTAACAATCGATAAAGACGTTATTGCTTATAAATATCTTTATTATTGAAATTTTGCATTCACAATGCTATATAGATCTAGGATAAAATGTTTACTACAAAAAAATCAACCAGTCTCAGGAAGCTCGAGTGGGATTCGAACCCACGACCTTTGGATTGCCGGTCCACTGCTCTAACCGCTGAGCTACCGAGACCCCAGAAGACTTGTTGAATTTTTCCTAGTAGTTTGATTTACGCTGCAAGCCAGCGGTATTATGTCACTGTGAAGTCTACCCTCACATTCGAAAGAAATACTATTGCAAGTATTTAACAATCGATAAAGACGTAATTGCTTATAAATATCTTTATTATTGAAATTTTGCATTCACAATGCTATATAGATCAAGAATAAAATGTTTACTAGAATTTTTTTTTTCTAGAAAACATTTTATCCTAGATCTATATAGCATTGTGAATATACTTGCAATATTTCTTTCGAATGTGAGGGTAGACTTCACAGTGACGTAATACCGCTGGCTTGCAGCGTAAATCAAACTACTAGGAAAAATTCAACAAGTCTTTTTTCAATTCAAGTCAATTCAAAGTCAAAGTATCATTAGTATTTCGTAGAAATTCCGTTAGAAATGTACTAATTTCTACGATTTAATGTTAGTGCTTAAAAAGTTACCTCTCTACTGTTTTAGTATTTTGTTATGAGCACGCGTGATCTTAACTTTGTGGCCCCATACTCAGGCATATGAGAGACTTTCTATCTACTTAATTATGTGTTCATTAATTGAAATTGTGCTTTAGCGACCTGTCTGGTGCAGTGGTATATCTGCCTACTACCCAAGGGCTGCGAGTTCGATCCCCGCTCAAGACTAATAGGTATTAGGTATTTGTACGAAAATATTTATTGTTACAAGCTTTTATTTATTTTCACCTGTCCCGATTTAGTCTGTAATCAAACCTTGCAAGTAAAATTTGATCCACTTCCCGGTTAGCGATTGAGCTGAAATTTTGCATGCATGTGTAAGTAGGATGACAATGCAAATTTTTTTATGACATGGAGCTGATCTGATGATGGAACCGGAAGGTGGCCATAGAAACTCGGTAGTTAAACGACACAACCCCATCGAGTTTGGACTCGTTCGATCCGTCTTGACGAGTACTTTGGTGCTAGATTGTAATCAGGGTCTGATAATGTAGCTGGAAGATGACCATAGGACCTCGGTAATTAAACGACTCAAGCCCATCGACCTTGGGCTCGTATGATTCGTCTTGACGTACTTTGGTGTATTATGTTTGTAACAAGTTTCTTAATAATGTGATATTATTTATATATATTTATATATATATTATATATTGAATTAAATAATTATAATAATAAGAGATACAACATTTTTTGTCCCGTTTTAAATAAAAGTTTTATATTTTTCAGCTGTATAGTAGTATATGTAGCAACTATAACTTGTTTAAGCTAGAATGAAAAGGCACCATTGTATAAATGTGCCTTTGTATTGTAATATTTAATTTTCTTTTCACTAAATGTTAGAATGAAAAGTCGCATTTGGTTAGTTATGCCTTTTTTATGTAATATAAATGCTTTTACTCAATTTTTTCTGTTACGTTGAAAAGGAAAATGGAGATTATTTAATAAATGCCACTAAAATAAGAACTTGTAATTTTATAATCTTGTAAAACTCATATTGATGCTACTATTTTCATTCATGCATTTCCTACAAACACGATACTATCAAATTTATTCGCTGAAAACAAAGATTTTTTAAAACTCGTTTTTCTCCCGATTTGCAAAATGTTAGATGTGCCTTTTTAATTTATGACGGCAGAATTAATAGCAACTAGTTTGATTTTGATATTTAATACAATATTGTAGGTAAACAGAAATAAAATCGTCAACTAGGGAACGCGTGGGTTTATCCTTAGCACCATAGATGGTTCATCACGACTTAAGACTAAACTTAGTGTTGTAATAACGTTTTCATTATACCTTTAGATCACGTTTCCTACTAGAGCGATGGGATTTAAATGAGATGGCGAACTATTGTCATTAAAAGAAATTTAGAAATGAATGAATTGTAGTATCGTTTAGTAGTGTTAGCGCTCGTATAGAAATTGATGGTGTAGAAGCTGATATTATATTCCTGGTGGTTGGGGACGATTCCTAGAAGTACCTGCACTCATCCGACAATTGTTAACTGAATAGAAACGTGATTGTGTCTAAGAGCTCTGCTCTGCTCTTTTGGCAACAATGGAAAGAGTAGGTACCTATACAACTTCTTTATTTCCACATAAGGCCGTACCGGATAGTCACAGTTTTTGGAATTGACCGTATGTAGGTTAGCTTCGATATTCGGGCTCACAGCTCCCAGGCGCTAAAGAAAAAAAACACGCAGGACAGAGGTAGCTGTTGATAGAATGATAACAGGGTTCACATGCCAAATAATAATAACGGAACGTTAGAGTTTATGGAAAATTGACAAATGAAAAAAATTGTTTATATGAATTTTTATTATGAATATGAGCTATGAATAAACATTGATATGGAATATGAACTTATTTATGAAATGCAATATCTGTGAATTCATATTAATTACATATATATACATACAGATAACCACGACTATTGTCCCCGAAGGGTTATTCAGAGACTAGGCAATGAGAGCAGCAAAAGCAGTCCTCTACCATAGTCCACTTTTCACCAAATAGCGACTGCACACATGTGCTCAACGTGACAGGTGGTTGGCCCACCGCTGCTCTAAGCTGTTGAATGTTTGTGCAGTCTTTAGTTTGTTGGACGCCTTTTACGACACGCAAAGGAAGAGAGGGGGTAGTGGTAGTCTTTCACCGCTACGCGACACCGTTAAATGAATGTGAACTTATTATTGACTATGAATACGAATATGAATAATTAACAAGTTGTTTAAATGGTTAAATGAAAATAACTTTTATGATGTGCGAGAATTGTTTGACTTAGAGACGTGAGCAACATAAATAAGTTTGGTCTCATTAGTGTGTTATGTATGTCATTATGACATTGTACGCCTTTAATAGATTCATTGCGAGGGACTTAACTAAATTTAGTTTGATAAGACCTTTATGTAACCACTATCGTGAGAAAATGTAATGGGATGAATTGAATTAGGTTAAATTGAAATTGGGTTAAATTGAAACTCGGTTGAATTGGAATTGGGTTGAATTGGAATTAGGTTGAATTGAATTGGGTTGAATTGAATTTTATTGAATTAAATTGGGTTGAATTGAAATGGGTTGTATTAAAATAAAATGGGTTGGATTAAATTGAATTGGGTTGGATTAAATTCAATTAGGTGAATTTGAATTAAATGGAATTAAATTGGGGTGAATTGAATTGGGTGGAATTATATAAGGTTGAATTGAAATTGGGTTATGTGGAAACTGGGTTGAATTGAAATTTGGTGGAATTGAATTGAATATAAAATGAAATGTAAACATATATTGGGAATACCTTTTGTTGACAATGTATTTGTTCTTAAAGTAGTTTGGCATAACAAATTGGGTAGAATATTGGGTTGAATTAAAACTGGGTAGAATTGAAATTGGGTTGAATTGAAACTGGGTTGAAATAAAATTGGGTTGAATTGAATTAAATATGAAATGACATGTAAACCAATATTGGGGATACCTTTCGTAGACATAATTTATTTATTCTTAAAATAGTTTGGCATAACAAATTGTGGCGGCGCCACCTACCTGCATGACGCCGCACATAGTACGACACCAAGCAAACACCTTCCAACCGTGTCAACAGATGGCGCCACAAAAACCAAGTCAACGTCATCTCCATACTGCGACAGAAAATAGTATGGGAAGCCTGCATCGCGGTAGCAAATATTTCACCATCTCCTTAACCATATATATCACCTCCAACTAACATCCGTTGGACCTCGGTCCCCGAGCTATAACACCCAGCTCGGAGGAAGATCTTACCTTTGCCTTCCTCAAAGTGGCATCCATCTCCAATCTACCCATTATCGCTTCCTTACAAAATTGGGTAGAACATTGGGTTGAACTGCATCTGGGTTGGATTGAAATAGAGTTGAATTGAATTAGAAACCAAACTTATGCATTTTAGACCGTACCAAAGAACCAGAATGAGTGTTAACGTAAGTCATGAGGGGAAATTATAATTTGTTAAGATTGCCAAGTATTTTAAAAGTACCTACATGTTATAGTTCTTCGTCCAAAACGATTCATCTACATATTTAAATTTCATTGTAGCAATTTGTCAATTTAATGTAAACTACCTAGCCATGTTTTTCCGATGCCTTGACACGGTAAATTTGTCAAACATCTTTAAAACCCAAACATATTTCTGTATGTTCTTGTACTTTTGTTACAAACAGTGGAAATTAACATGAATACGATTATGAACATACGTTAGTTTCTGCATTCGTAGCGCCGGACTCGTAGCCACGGCCCGTGCTGTGCTGTGCCGCACCGCGCCACGCAGACGGCTTCGACCACGCCTGCCCCCGACGTCCTTTGATTATATACATGTCTAGATAGAGCCTGGCCGTAAAAAACGTAGAAAAATTTATAGACGAAAATTGGCCTATCGCCCAATCCTGGCGGTCAGTGTCATTGTGCCGTCAAGCAGTGTTTACCTCCCGCGTTTCGGTGAAATTGTTCGCAAAATGACCGTTTGCTCAGTGAAATTCTGTCGAAACTACAAAAGAAATTTTTTTTTGAAACGGAAAGTCATTTTTCATCCGTAAGTATCGATAAATTTTAATGAAAATTTAAAGTTTAACAATAATAACGGCCATGTATGCGTAGTTTTGTAGTGCGTGCTGGTATCAAAATGTAGAATTCCCATTATTGGTGGCAGAATATAAAAGGAGGTTTAAATATAATAAGTATGATAAAAAATACTCAGTCTTGTAAGTTAGTATTTATACATGGCCTTGTTGTAAATAAAGTAAATACATTAAATATAATTATTATTGGAGCGCTTTCAAAGCCGAATGTTTGTAAACATATTTCTGTCATTTGTGCAAATGTCTAGTTTCACTAGGATTTTTACTGTTTTTTGAAAGAAAGACACAATAGTTGTGTTGTGTAACTGTTTTCTTGTGAATGTCTCTCAAGAAAAAGTAAAATCCTGCTGCAACTAGGTATAACAGTAATCTGTTTACAAACATTCGTCATCGAATTTGGCTGGATTATAGGTTCCGTTCTAAAACAAGAAAAAAATATAATACCTACTGTAATATTTTATAATATTATTATTATAAATTGTTATTGTGGTATGGTATCGTATCGATATTCGAAACGAATAAAAAAATTATTATGTTTGAAATGGAATGTACGTACGTAAGTATTTATGTAAGAAGTGTGTGTTTAAGTATATGTATGTAGGGGATGGCGGTATGTATGCTTCAGAGCTCGATGGCGCATCGGCTAGCACGTTCGACTTGCGATCTTGCCCGCTTAGCAACTTTCGAAATGCCGGGTCACTGGATGGGTAACCAAATTTAAAACATCTCGAGCTCCTCCGTGCATCGAAAAGCACGTTAAGCCGTTGGTCCCGTTTGTTGTCGTAAGATGACAGTTGTTAAAACCCACCAACACGCATTGGGCCAGCGTGGTGGGTTATGGCCCAATATCCCCACGTGCTATCTCCACGTGGGAAGCCTGCGCCCAGCAGTGGGACGTTTATAGGCTGATGATGACGATGTTTGAGAAAGTGCGGGTGTATGTTTGAGCCCCTAAAAGGTCAATATTTCTCGTCTCATGTAAACTATTGGACACGGATATTGATGAGCAGTCATCACATTATGTAACCTTTACAACTGTTCGACCACATAGCAAACATTTTAATTTTTAGGTTTCCAACTGATCCGGTAGAAAGAAGTCGTTGTCGAAATATTTAACGGAAGCTATATTTCTTGTCAAAAAAATTTATATTTGTCATCAAGTTGTATCACCTAACAAATAGGTCTATCGCCACGAAATATTTTCATTCTCAGATAAACAAAAAGTGTTCCCAGGTATGAATTATCAAATTAATGTTAATATATGTGTAAAATAAGACATGGATTACCAATAAAATTGTAGTGCATTAGATGAGTATAAACTTCGTTTTTATAATAATAGTTTTATTACTTAAATAATAGCGTTGTCCTCAGAATGGTAGATCTGTCACCAAATAAATCGATCCCTGACTGCCAAATCCTTTTTATTTGTTATTTTGTCACCAATACAGTAGTTACATTTTATTTCGTTCAGTTATTAAAATAATAGTATTCGTTACTAATTTAATACATCAATTTATAATTTTAATGAAAATATGTTCAAAGAGGCGGAGACAAATTGGCGCGCTCTTAAAAACTATTATGCTAGAAATTTTATTTTATTATATATTTATACTACCTCTGTGGAAATTAAGATCCTTGGGGGAGGCATATGTCCAGTTAAGTAGTAGATTCAACACAATTAATATAAATTAATGTAATAATGGTTGTTTTATTTGAATACTATACACCTAACCCATTGGCAGTGCTTTCGCTGAACTACGCTCAGATGCTAGCACTGCCACACTGGCTACAAAGTAACGTGATGCTCCGGGGCGAGACCAACTTAAGCTAAGTAAATTTAACAAGCATGAAAAAAATGTAGATAATATGTATATAATTGTAAACCCAATTTAAAAAAATGTATATCAATAGTTTCGTTGTAATATTTAAAACAAAGTTGGCGCGCTGGAGAGCATACTCGCCAGCGAAAAAATAAATAGTCCAGTTGTATATTCTCATTAACTTAATATATTGTAACATATCAAGCCAACGCTCTGATAGAATACGCTCCTAAAGACGATTTCGCTATAGCCATTTTACCAGGCGCTTCTCTAATGTTCCGTAAGGAAATTTAAAAGTGGCCGTGAATTTGTATAGACTAAAATAAATATCGAATTGATGATAGTAGATTGATAGATATACATTTAATATACATTTTAATGGTGTCATAAACGAATTTAAAAAGCCTTAAGTAACGGAATTATCCTTGTGGGCTCGCTGGCAAGTATGCTCTCCAGCGCGCCAACTTTGTTTTAAATATTACAACGAAACTATTGATATACATTTTTTTAAATTGGGTCTACAATTGTATACCTAATATCTACATTTTTTTCATGCTTATAAAATTTACCTAGCTTAAGTAAAGTTGGTCTCACCCCGGAGCATCACGTACAAAGTACCGATTATGTCGCTCTATCCTTGATTGAATTTAAATTTGCACTACCATTGTACGTTCAACAGTACAACACGGTAAACACTTGCAGTTCGATAATAGCACTTGACCTCCGTCATAAGGGCGGTACAAAGTTCAAACTGTATAGTCTCACTGCTTTGGACTTTACAGACAGCATCACATCGACTTATTCTGATTTTTATACCTAATTTCGATTACATAGACTTCAGTCTATCAATTGGGGTTTTTTGATAGATAAGGGTATTGAGCCCCTGGCCCATCGAAACAGTTGAAATTTATAAACATTATTCTACTAAGGGAATAATTAATAACAATAACAAGAAAAAATCAAAGTTCCCGCCCAATCCGACTCGTTTGATATAATCGATATCGATAGATATTACATCTCCTCCATGCCTAGTAAATCAGGAAACAGGTACAACCTTGTAATTCGCCGTCCTGTCCAAAGTATATCTATCTTGTTCTAACTCTAACAATTTTCCTATAAGAGTACAAAGCGTAGCTATATTCAGCTTGTTCGTGCAATATAGCGCTACTTCTATGCTTTAGTTATTGTTATGAGGATGAGACCATGATCACGGCATCTCTTTAAGAAATTTAGGGATGTAAGTTTTCTTGCGCGCTTATTTTTATTTATTTATTTATTTTATTTTATTTGGAAAACAATACAGTAACGAAAAACACAGATAGACCTAAAAAAACATAACACAATTACAATGTTTTCACATATAGAAACTTACTTAGCTCGTTTGAAAATTATATGTAAACAAAAAAAT
Source organism: Scoparia ambigualis (assembly GCA_963921215.1). Lineage (NCBI taxonomy): Eukaryota > Metazoa > Arthropoda > Insecta > Lepidoptera > Crambidae > Scoparia > Scoparia ambigualis. Next base: position 24,680,586 of record OY992508.1, read on the forward strand.
AAATAGAAAACTAGAAATATTAAATGTAAATATTTGACACTACTACAATTACTATTGAGGTCCACAATACAATTTGACATCGACATCGACAGTCGACAGTCAAGGAATCACATTAAACCAATGTTTTGAAAGAATTTGTTTTACACTATTAGGTTTGCTTAAGAAGAGATCTAAATCGGAAGCTTCTGCTAGATTATTAAAAGAATTTGCTGATCGAATAAAAAAAGAATTTTGTCTATAGTTGGTGGCACTAGAGGGTACAGAAAGAGTGATCGGTCGTCTCAGCTTTCTGTTAGGAACTCTTAGTTTTACCATAGAAAGAAGATGAGGGGAGTCTATTAATGACTGGGCTGTTTTTAATAAGACTATGTCTGCTATTTTGCGTCTTTCTTGAAGAGGCAATAAATGATGCCTTCGACACCTCGCATCATAACTATTCTCGTAGGTCGAACACTTAAATTGTAAGAACCTTATGAACTTACGATGAATGGATTCTAACCTATCAATGTAAATACCATACTGAGTATTCCAAATCGGCGAACAATACTCAAGGATGCTACGCACATATGAACAATACAAAATTTTAATAACTTTTACACCTGAGAACTGAGAACATGATCGAATGACAAAACCAAGGTTCCTGCTGGCTTTTTTGGAGACATGATCTACGTGTTTTTCATATGTAAGTTTTGAGTCATGTATGACACCCAAGTCCCGTATCTCGTTGACTCTATCAAGCATCCGTCCCTTAAGTTCATATGGATAATTAATTATTACAGGTTTACGACTAAACGATATAATGCTACATTTAGAAGCGTGTAGGTCCAATCTATTCTGTTCGCAATATCTTTCAAATCGGCTAAGATCTTGTTGCAGATAAAAACAATCGTCTAAACTTTCAATTTGCTTAAAAGTTTTCATGTCATCTGCATTTAGCAGAAAATTTGAGTGAATAAAACAAGTTGAAATGTCATTTATAAAAATCACAAAAAAAGCAATGGTCCAATTAAGGAACCTTGAGGAACACCGAAAGGAACAGAATACCATTTAGAAGAGTAGCCATTTACCGCCACAGCCTGGATTCGATTCTCAATATATGAAGTAAACCACCTGAACAGATCACCATGTATTCCAGCTGATAGAAGCTTTTGTAAAAGTATTGAGTGGTCTATCCGATCGAAAGCTTTACTGTAGTCAGTGAAGACAGCGTCAACCTGCCCACCTGAATCCATACCCGAGGTTGTGAACTCAATAAACGAAAGCAAGTTGGATGAAGTTGAACGGTTCCTAAGGAATCCGTGCTGTTCCGATATAAAAGTATTTGATAGAGTGTTATATACTTGCGAGTAAACGAGACGTTCGAGAATCTTAGCGAACAGACACAGCTTTGAGATCGGGCGGTAGTTCTTGATCTCATTTCTGTTTTTTTTTTTTTTTTTTTTATAAAAGAGGGAAGCAAACGAGCAGGCGGGTCACGTGATGGAAAGTAATCACCGCCGCCCATGGACACCCGCAAAACCAGAGGAATCGCAGATACGTTGCCAGCCTTTATGGGAGGAATAGGTTTAAGGAAGGAATAGGAATTGGGAGGGGGGGGGGGAAGGGGCCTCCGGAACCCTCACTGGTCGGACGAAACACAACAGCACCAAGTGCCGTTATTTCACGCCGAATATTCGTGAGAGGGTGGTATTACGCCGGGCGAGCCGGCCCAATGCGTGCTGCAACGCAGCGTGGCTCTACCACTCAGTCAGTGTTACTCATTTAGCACCACCCAGGGATCACGTGTAGGGTCTCAAGGGTAAACCTACGGACGCGAGCAACTTTAACCCCGCCTGTTGCCACTTTTATGGATGGGGGTGATAAACGCAGACTTCCATAGTGTAGGGACGGTACCTTCTTTAATTGATCGCTTGAACAATATTGAAAGCGGTTTGATGAGGCCTTTGGAACAATTTACTATGAGTGCAGGCGCAACGTGATCTGTGCCAGCCTCCTTACTAAGATCTAGAGACTTAAGCATTTTAAGTAAGGGCTCTGGGTCGATTTCCACATCGCTTTTATTAAGGGTGGGACCGGAGACATGGTAATCGGTATGATATGTTGTCGCATGCTTCCCACTGTCGCTCTCCTTTAGGTCTTCCGGGTAGAATGTTTCGGCCAGCAGTCTGGTGGATTCAGACGCGTCCAGCTGTACTCCGTTGTTACGGAGCATATTGTCCTCCCCCCTCTGAGCTGTCCTTGAGAGCACTCTGTAAATCCCATTCCAGACACTCTCCCCGTCTTGTTTCTCGCAGAACGCTTTCCATGAGTCCGTCTGGGCTTTGGCTACTGCTGTTTGGTACTCCTCCTTCTTTTCCAGGTATTCGGCGACGACGACATGCCTGCGCCGCAGAGCAGCGCAGCGAATCCTGTTAACAGTTACCCATTATGTGGAAATATTTTTTAACTACTCTAAACTTAATGACGAGAGCACCACTGTGAACTCGGAGGTGGGGTCGATGATGGCGGGAAATAGATATCTGTTAATTTTAACCGGAAATGTGTCAAAAAATTAGTCATTTTCGATCTAATAAATGTACTTAGACCGGAAATGAGGTATCTTCTTTTTAAAATAGTGCTGATTGTTGCAACACTTAGGCGATACTACATAGTTAATTAGTTAAATAGGTAAAAAGGTAAGTATACTATTTTTTTAGCACAAAGTACTTCATATTATTATGATCGAACTTCACTGAGGTAAGTTCGTTTAATCATTAATTTTAACTCACTTGACACAAATAGGACAAGTAAAAAAGCTCGAAAAATAGGTATCGCATGAATTGAGTGAGGCACACCAACAAACACGCGGCGAGTGTTGCGTTGCATTACTTAACCATCACAATAAAGAGGGGATATGAAATCATATCGTTACTTGTGATGGTTGATTGTCACAATGTCTAAACCCAAGAGAACTAGCCAAATCCTGCCCCCAAACGAAATTTGAGCAAAGAAAGGCACTGGTAAGTGTGTGGTGGACTAGTGCCGGTTTCATCTGCTACAGTTTCCAAAGATCTGGCCAGACGATTGCGGCAGATTTGTATTGTCAACAATTATATTCCATGATGGAATAACTATCCGTAAAACAACATACTTTTTTTATGCAACGTTAATAGTTACTTATACGGCGCGATTCACACCCTGTCAAATGCTTTTTGTGATATCGTGGAGATGAGGATATTGTTCTTCACACATACGGTTTATATATATTATATTACATTATATTATATAAAATTCAAACAGACCCTGGACCACCAGGTTACCGATCAAAGCCTGCTTGAAATCAGCTGCGCTTCGCAGCGGTCAACGTTTTAACTAAATTAATAACTAAACTTAAATACAATGTACTCACCTTATGATGCGATGGTTGAACCGCCTTGCAACCTGAGGATGTGGAGGTGGTATGGGTAGGAAGGAAAGAATGGTCCCTGCCCAGCTGCCGTGATGCGGTGTGACGCCTGCCTCGTGGTAACGTGCCACATCCGTTGCACCCCGGCCAATTACACATAAAAGCCTCCGCTAAAAAAGGACTGGCGGAAATTTTATTTTAACACCGTAGGTGTAGAATGATCAGTTTGGCACTATGGATGCCGAATGCAGTGAATATCTAAAACATATGTTCCTGAGTGCATTCTTCAACGGTTAATACTTTCACCTTTATTAGGAACCCGGTATAAGGCATCATGAATGCCGAATGCAGACACATAATATGTTTCAATGCATTCCTTGAGGTTTAAATGACCCCGCATCAGTCTTTCTTTAATAAAGGAGTAGCGGAAAAAATTATTTTACACCGTGGGTGTAAAATTAAAATTAGCAGTGAACTTACCTCTTTCAGATAGAAGCGAATAAAGTAACGCAGCTGGTGAAAAGTCTCTTGAGCTTGACCTACTTTTTACACTAGACGGGCCTTTTATCACACCGGTTCCCCGTTTCCGTTATTGTTTACTTTAAAAACCCATTTACTTCTGACAATATTCATATTTTTAGGTCTATCAACAAATGTCCATGTCTGATTATTGTACAGAGATTCGATTTCGCAATGTATGGCGGAAAACCATTTATCAGTATCACACCATTAAAAACACCACTGTAACATAGTGGTAAGGAATGAGAAGTATTTAAAAGAGAAATACAAATCGGGGTCAGTAATTTTCTTATAAATTTTCGGGGATAGATTGCTAATCCGTTCGCTACGTCTGACAATTTTGATTGACTGAGTATCGTCAATTACTATTGTCTCGTCGGTTGGAATTTTGTGTTTCTTGCCTATTAGTTGTTCAGAAACCTCAACGGACTTTAGGTTAGGTTAGGTTAGGTTAGTAAGTACGTTGACCAAAAACGCGCGAGCCGAGCGAGCGAAGCGAGCGTGCCGCGGGAGCGGCCGGCAAGTGCCAGAAATCAGGGTATAAGTAACTTTCCATATTTTAAAAAAAGTAACAACTTCAAAATTACTTGTCTGCGGCAGGAGGGGTAAGTGAGGGGTACTCCTCTCTCGTCGCCTCCCGTTCCCCCACCGATTAAGGAGACTCGATTCAAAAGTTTTACCATGATACATAACTTCAAAATACAAAAATTAACACAACTTAAAAACTACTTGTTTTCGGCAGGGGGGGGGGGTAAGTGTAGGTACTCCTCCCCCACCCCTTACCTTCACCACCCCCAGCCCGATTCAGGCGACTCGATTCAAAAGTTTTACCAATTATATTAATAACTCAGTCCATAGGACTGAACAATTTTGCTTTTGTTTTTTTTATGCATATATGTTTTTATTGTTCAAGGTGTGTCTGAAAGTATTGTGCGGAGAATAGCTAAACAAGGCTCCGAAAATGGAGGAAAATTTTCGACTCCCGCTAAACACAGAAAGGGTCGACTTGCAAAGGAACTCGATGACTTTGATATGTGTGCAATCCGTCAGAAAATGATTTTTTTTACACTGTAAAAAAAGAAGTACCAACAATATGCAAATTAATAGCTCAATTAAGGCAACTTATTGGCTATGATGGAAGCCGCGAGCATTAGCGAAACTTGAAGAGTATCTGGATTTTAATTTATTAGTTTTATATCTAAATAAAAATAAGTTATGTACAATGGCTGTTTTCATTACTACATACAAACTACTCAAATTAGTTATTTTGACGACCTCCGTAGCCGAGAGTAGAGCATTTCGGACTTGGCATCGCCATCTCTGAGGTCCTGGATTCGATTCCCGGTTGGGTTAATGTAGAAAACCAACTTTTCTATATTGTCTCGGATCTGGGTGTTGTGGTACCGTCGTTGTTTCTGATTTCTACAACACAAGTGCCTTAGCTACTTCCTTTATATCAGAGCAATGTGTAAGTGATGTTTTCCAATTATATGAACATAATAAATAAAAACAAGTATCAAGACCAATTTGCTCGACCTATCAGGGTTGCTATGTTAACGACAACAGCGCCCTCATTTAATTTCTACTCTTTTATGTCGCACTGTACATGTTCTAAGCGTTTATGCCATAATTCAAAAGATTTCGAAGTATGAGATAATTAAATTACATACAAATGACGACTATCATCCAGAAGGGTTAGTCAGAGACTAGGCAATGAGGATAGCAAGACTGCAGTCATTTGCCATAGTCCACTTTTCACCAAATAGCGAATTTAAATAAGTTGAGAAAAAAATCATTTGAAATTTAATTTTACAAAGGTTGTTGCTACAGTATTGCATAATGCAATTAAATTAATTAATCAAATAAATAGCAATCATTGGACTTGTTAGCTTGCTGCATTTGACTTACGGACAGTCAATTATGAGAAATGTGCCACATAATTTATTATCCCCACGTATTGGTTACAGAGTTTGTAAGCGCATTCCTAAACGCGTGTAGATCCGATAAAGATAATTATGACACGGCATCCTCCCTCCAACATCTACGTTGTTATAATTGTATAAATAGTCTTGTAAGCTTTAATAAGTTAGTCACAATATAGTCACTGTAAATACAAAACACCATATAAAGAGACGCAGTCGTTATTTACCATCGCCATGGAACCTTCCATCATCACAACCTCGCATATACCCCAGATGGAATAAGAAACTTTGTGGGAAAAATAAAACCATCCTCGAATCGTCGGTTATACCTTGAACTCCAGATTCGTCCTTTTCCATAAGCCAAAATTGAAATTCCCTTTTTTCTACGCCATTCCTACCTACGCCAATCTTCATAGGACAGGGTAGTTTGGTATGTGAAGAAAAATAATCTCGTGAATTAACATGTAATCAGTAGCTCCAGAATCTAAAAGAAAAGAAACATCATTAGTAGAATTACTTGTTTCGTTTCATAACTTACAATAATTTGAAATCATAAAAGCAATACTGCCCTCGGTTTCCACGTGATGAACAGCGTTTGCTGTATAGTTAAAATTACTGCTGCTGCCCTCGCGTTACGACAACTTCTTGAAAAAAACAGCAGTCCTTTTTCAAGTGATTTCTACGGCCACATGCTCGCAGTACACTTTCATAATTTTATGCGTTGAATTGCCGCAATATTGATTTCTTCTTGAAGATTGAGGGTACACATTTTTTGGGTCTGATATGTAGTTTCAAATGCCGTCGTTGCGACGCACGCTGTTGCAAAAAACATTTGAAGTGGTACGCCCTTGCGAAAAGCCGTTGTATCGAAATTCACTAAATCGAATGACAGACTCGCGAACACGCTGTCACGGAATCCCTTTTATATGTAGTACGCTAGATCGATAGTTACGGTATCGAAACCCATTATGGCGATTAGAGTGTCTATTCAAATCTATCGTATGCGAATCGAACTCACGACCTCGAGTCGATGAGACACAGCAACTTACGATGGGCTCGATTAGTATTTAGAAGGAAGGGAAATGAAAAACAATATTTTTATTAACTTTTTAAATATTTACTATAGATATAGAAAACAAATTGCAGGTCACAAAAAGAACAATAACATCCGGTATCAGGATAGGGTAAAATTAAATATAAAATAAATTAGTCACAACTTTCTTTATAGAAATAAAAAAAAAAACTCCCAAAAGTACTACGAGTACCTATTACAAAAATAACAATTTAATATTCGAGAAAAAAAAATACAAGTTGGAAACATTAAACAAACTCAGTATAGGCGAGTATTTAGAGCTAAAGCTCTTATAAAGCACTCTAATCGCATTAATGGACTTCGATACCATGACTACCGACGTACCGATCTAGCGTACCACATACAAAAGAGATTTCGTGACAGCCTGTTCGCTAGTCCGTACGGCAACGCGCCTGCGATTCCTCTGGTTTTGCGTGTGACCATGGGCGGCGGTGATTACTTTCCATCAGGTGACCCGCTTGCTCGTTTGCCTCCTTCTGCTATAAAAATGAAAAAATATGACGCATAGAAAACTTCTCTGTATTGGTATGCAAAACTTTAAATTCGTTAGATATTTCGGTCTTCAACTTAACTTCATGATCTAGCAGAAGAGTTTTACGAATGCTAGGCTATGGTGATCCTCTCCTAGGAGTTAGTTTATTAGTTGACCAATTATATACGTAGTATTTATGCAAAATATCAAAAACCATATCTTTACATCTTAAGGTGGCGCAGCAGTGGTCAATAATAGGAGATAAGGTCAATTTTCGACTGTCTTTTGTTAAAGTGTAAAAGTTCTCTTTCGATTAAATTTAAATCTAATACTTATTATAATGTCGCCTCATGTTACTATCTGTCCATTTTATGCAGTTATAAACTTTTTTCTTTCGTAGGTACAGATAATTCAGATCTACCCGACGACACGTTAATTAGTGAAAACCTGTATAAGTGCAGTGAGTTTTTGTGAGTAAAATGCCTAAAACAAGAAAAGATTTGCATTGTATTGTGTTTGGTGAGCCGGTAAAATTAAAGGGTAATGTGCTACCAACTCATTCTGATATTATAAAACATTATTTGTGGGTGAGAAATGACTTAGCTTGGCAATACAATGAAAAAGGATATAGGGTATTAGGGAAACATGCGAAGTTGTGTCTCTAGACATTGAAAACTTATGGAGAAAAGCATCAATTCCGATGATAAGTCATCAACAAGTTATTGCCAAATTAACTGCATACTATAAAAAGTATAAGAATCTTAAGAAAATTCGAAATGTGGTTACCAAACAAGAATTTCACCTAGAAGCTACAAAAAAACTGTTTGATTTAGCTGTTTGTAAATGCGTTTCAAGAGATAAGTGTAAATGTAAAATAAAAATACCTAATAACGAATTGGACTTCTTAACTGACCAACGAATGGAACGCAAAATGTATATCGGGCCTGTTGATAAGGTAACAACGAAAAGTAACGCTCAAAAAGAGTCTAGAAAAGAAAAGTACCAACAATATTTGCAAAACCCGGTTCCCTCTAGTAGTGCTGCGTCAATTGATTTGTCAGAGAACTCTAGCTTTTCCTTTGAACCTAATAGCGATGACTTTTCGTGTGTTGATGAGCCTTTTGTTGAACCAGCTTGCAAACAAAAGAAACCTTCTACCGAGCAACAAATGAGACGGGGGTAAATAACCTAGCTGAAGCATGTGACAGGACTGGAATTTCAGATAAGATAAGATAATTTATTGCTGTATAAAAACTTAGCCTAGATACAAAAGACTTATGTTAAGAAATTAGGGTTAGTGTATATTATAATAATATGTAATACCTAAGCTAAGCAAACAATATTGCCTGTGTATTAGGTATCTATGCATAAAAGTAGGTTAGTGCTTTTTAGACAATAAATCATTTACACAATAGCTAAACTATAAAATATACGGAAATGGAAAGTACAATTATAATATTAAATATTGCTCTACTAATCAACATTTTTCTCACTCGGTGTTCACGATTACGTAATAACTAATAGTAAGTTCTCTGTGTCATCATATGTTTTACCTTTTAACCACTCTTGTACGGTTTTTTTACATTTTACTTTGGTCATGGAGTAAATACATAGAGACAAGTTTATTCTGTTATACAAAAAATTACCCAGGTGACAGAAGAATCTGTGAGAGTTTGATCTTCTAGATGGTTCAGTAGAGCATACAATATCTGCACGTCTTCGGCTGGTTTAGAGCGCAGGGTCATAGAGCATTATTGAGTGCTTTTTAGTAATTGTTAGTAAAATAAACAGCTGGCGTACAGATAGGACATCGCATTTAGTAAGGAGCTCTGCCGTCGGGAAGCGTATTGGTCGGAAAGTGCTGACTTTTAGAACTGCTCTCTGTGCTCTTTCTAAGTTTATCATAATAGTTTTGTGTGCACCGCCCCATAATGTAATACAGTATACAAATAATGACTGACAAAGTGTTAGATATATTGATTTTAGTAGACTAGCACATGCAATGTGACGAAGATTTTTAAAGACATAGATTAACTTTCTAACTCTAGATGTAAGTGCTTCAATATGTGGTTTAAATTTTAAATACTTATCAATTATTACCCCTAGGTATTTAATATTGTCAGTGCTGCTGAGCTTAGGGCAGAAGCAAGTGTCAGGCGACTCCTCGCACAGATGGGCTGTTATTGAATGTGAGTTTGGGATAGGTTGGGATAGTGAATTATAGGAAAAAGTCATATATTTTGTTTTTGTAAAAACTATTTACTAAAATAAGGACACTGGCTGTTTTATAGTGTTGTCATGTAAGTATTTGAATGTTGATAGACTCTTATTTTGACACACTGTTGTCACAAACTTTTGCTACGACTGTTCATCTCTGTCTATTTAAATATATATTTATTTCCACCAATCTGCGTTTTCACTGCAGGTTATGGGCCCAGGCCTTTAACCTTACAGGTCAAAAGTATCTCACGCAAAAATGAGTGAGCCACCTACAGCTGAAGATCGCCCTCGAGCGCAGGGTGATATCCGTTATGCCTCTGTTCCTGCTCAAGCTGGACCAGCGGTCATTGCCAGCGGTGTGCCACCTATCCCAAAGTTGGAAGGACGTTCCAATTACGGGTCCTGGAGTTTCGGAATGAAAATGTTCCTGGTCGATTGTGGCTTATGGAAGTGCGTCGAATCACCAGAAATATTTGCAGCAGAGAGACAAGACTATAAAAGGTTGGATGAACAGACTAGAGCGAAAATCTGTCTAAGCGTAGCTCCACGTATCTACTCAACGGTCAAGTCTGCAAAGACAGCAAAACAAACGTGGACTAAACTGCAGTGCCAGTATGCCGACGGAGGTCTCGACCGAAAACTAACTTTGCTCAGGCAGTTATTCAACACGAAGATGACAAACTTTGGTGACATGGAAAGCTATGTTAACTACATCAGGGATTTACAAGAGAAGTTACTGGAGATAGATGCTGGGTTGAGTGATGAGTTTGTGGGCGTGATAATGTTAACGGGATTAACAGAAGAATACAAACCCTTGATTATGGCGATAGAAAATTCCGGTGTTGATATTTCTTCCGACTCAGTGGCCACGCGCCTTCTGAAAGAAGATCTGAAATTTATTTATGTAGAAAAAGAAAACAACATAAAAATTTAAACATTGTTTCAAAAACTAATATTACATCAGATATAACACTTTCATCTTCTTTCACTCCATATCCCTCAGGTCATCAAAACAATCAAGATTGGCTTCTAGACTCGGGAGCAACTTCACACATGTGTCGCAATACTGACTGCTTCCAGAACTTGCATAAGAAGTTGAAACCAATCTTCGTTGCCAACAATGACCAGATTCTTTGTGAAGGATCAGGTACTGTGCGTTTGCCTCTAAGTAGCGATAATGATATGAGTACTATTTCAAATGTGCTCTATGTCCCTAAGTTAGCATCCAATTTAATGTCGGTGAGTTCTCTTGTACGTGACGGATTTGTGGTTTTATTTTCCCAGCGTGGTGCGACAATTTTGCAAAAAGAAAACTGTAAAGTTTCCGGACAAATTGTCGCAACTGCATCCAATTTCAATAATTTGTACAAGCTTGACGTCTGCCACCAAGCTAATTTGACAAATTGTTTACAAACAGCGTTGCTATGGCACCGTCGCCTGGGACACTTGAATCACAAAGCTGTCAACGTCTTAAAAAATAAACAAGTGGGCATAGTCTTTAAAGACAGATTATTCGAACCGTGTGTGTCTTGCATACGAGGTAAATTATCAAAGAGACCATTTATATCCTCTATGAAGGAGACAAGTAATAAATTAGAGCTCATTCACACTGACGTTTGTGGACCGATGAGTACGCATTCCTTTGGAGGTGCTCTATATTTATTAACTTTTACCGACAACTTTTCACGAAAAACTTTCGGTTATCTTATAAAACATAAAAACAAAGTTTTTAATAAGTTTGTCGAATTTCGTAGTTTGGTTGAAAACCAAACAGGTCTCAAAATTAAAATACTCCGGTCAGATTGCGGTGGAGAATTTGTTAATCGACCAATGTCGAATTTTTTTAAAAGATAATGGAATTATTCACCAAACTTCTGTACCATATAATCCACAGCAGAATGGATTATCGGAAAGAGTAAACCGTACTGTCATAGAAAAAGCGCGGTCAATGCTTGAAGATGCTGGTCTACCAAGAGCCTACTGGGGAGAAGCCATAAGTTCAGCGATTTACCTCAAGAATCGTTCCCCCACTACAGCGCTCAACAACAGGATTCCCGAGGAAGTCTGGACTGGTACTAAGGTGAACCTTTCTCATCTTAGAGTTTTCGGTTGTGAAGCTCACGTGCTTATTCCAGAGGAAAAGCGCAAGAAACTTGATGCCAAGACACAAAAGTGTATATTTGTAGGGTACGCCGAACACTCAAAAGGTTATCGTTTAATCGATACTCGGAACCCGAAGAATGTTATTATTGCCCGAGACGTAATTTTCATTGAAAATAAGTCTCTGACAAGTCCTACGACAACTCCAAGTCAACTTTCTAACGATAGTCCCCCAAGAGTAACGACTCCATATGTTGTTGATATCCACGAATCCACTACTCCACATTCATCTTCATCCAATTCAAGTTCTCCGTTTATAGAAGATGTGACTCCCACGTCCACGCATGAATTACAGCCATCAGTTCCCATTCAAGATCAGTGTTCAGTTGAGGTTATACCTGCAGAGGTTCCAATCGTTACTGTTTCAGAACCACCGCCAGTGACACCACAACTCGAACCTGAACCAGCTGTTGTTACTTCCGAAGAAAGTGAGAGTCGATATCCTTCTAGAGAGCGTCGACCTCCAATTCGTTTTCCAGCGAATAATGGATCATCTCTCTATTTGGTTTCTTCTCATTCCGAACCGGAGACATATAAAGAAGCTTTGGAAGATGCTAGAAAAAATGAATGGATTAAAGCTATGAATGCTGAATATGATTGTCTCATAAAAAATAGAACATGGACTTTAGTGGACAGACCTAACGATAGAAAAATAATAAAAAATAAATGGGTCTATAAAATAAAGAGGGACACTGATGGAAAAATAGTAAAGTACAAAGCTAGACTTGTAGCAAAAGGCTTCACACAAGTCTATGGCATGGACTACGGTGAAACTTTTTCACCAGTCGCAAGACTATCATCCATCCGAATCCTACTGGCTTTATCAGCTAAATTGAATTTAAAAGTTGACCACATGGATGTGGAGACTGCCTTCCTGAATGGCGAGTTGGAAGAGGAAATCTTCAGGAGCATAACCTTTGAAGTTGCCTTCTGAAAGAAGATCTGAAATTTCACCGCGAAGAATCTTCCCCCTGTTCCCCTAGTGCATTAGTTTCGGCCTCCAACTCTAGCACCAAATCAGTAAAGTGTAAATTTTGTAATAAGTTTGGGCATGTAATTTCAAATTGTAGAAAAAGAAAACAACATAAAAATTCAAACATTGTTTCAAAAACTAATATTACATCAGATATAACACTTTCATCTTCTTTCAGTCCATATCCCTCAGGTCATCAAAACAATCAAGATTGGCTTCTAGACTCGGGAGCAACTTCAAAGGTTATGCTCCTGAAGATTTCCTCTTCCAACTCGCCATTCAGGAAGGCAGTCTCCACATCCATGTGGTCAACTTTTAAATTCAATTTAGCTGATAAAGCCAGTAGGATTCGGATGGATGATAGTCTTGCGACTGGTGAAAAAGTTTCACCGTAGTCCATGCCATAGACTTGTGTGAAGCCTTTTGCTACAAGTCTAGCTTTGTACTTTACTATTTTTCCATCAGTGTCCCTCTTTATTTTATAGACCCATTTATTTTTTATTATTTTTCTATCGTTAGGTCTGTCCACTAAAGTCCACGTTCTATTTTTTATGAGACAATCATATTCAGCATTCATAGCTTTAATCCATTCATTTTTTCTAGCATCTTCCAAAGCTTCTTTATATGTCTCCGGTTCGGAATGAGAAGAAACCAAATAGAGAGATGATCCATTATTCGCTGGAAAACGAATTGGAGGTCGACGCTCTCTAGAAGGATATCGACTCTCACTTTCTTCGGAAGTAACAACAGCTGGTTCAGGTTCGAGTTGTGGTGTCACTGGCGGTGGTTCTGAAACAGTAACGATTGGAACCTCTGCAGGTATAACCTCAACTGAACACTGATCTTGAATGGGAACTGATGGCTGTAATTCATGCGTGGACGTGGGAGTCACATCTTCTATAAACGGAGAACTTGAATTGGATGAAGATGAATGTGGAGTAGTGGATTCGTGGATATCAACAACATATGGAGTCGTTACTCTTGGGGGACTATCGTTAGAAAGTTGACTTGGAGTTGTCGTAGGACTTGTCAGAGACTTATTTTCAATGAAAATTACGTCTCGGGCAATAATAACATTCTTCGGGTTCCGAGTATCGATTAAACGATAACCTTTTGAGTGTTCGGCGTACCCTACAAATATACACTTTTGTGTCTTGGCATCAAGTTTCTTGCGCTTTTCCTCTGGAATAAGCACGTGAGCTTCACAACCGAAAACTCTAAGATGAGAAAGGTTCACCTTAGTACCAGTCCAGACTTCCTCGGGAATCCTGTTGTTGAGCGCTGTAGTGGGGGAACGATTCTTGAGGTAAATCGCTGAACTTATGGCTTCTCCCCAGTAGGCTCTTGGTAGACCAGCATCTTCAAGCATTGACCGCGCTTTTTCTATGACAGTACGGTTTACTCTTTCCGATAATCCATTCTGCTGTGGATTATATGGTACAGAAGTTTGGTGAATAATTCCATTATCTTTTAAAAAAATTCGACATTGGTCGATTAACAAATTCTCCACCGCAATCTGACCGGAGTATTTTAATTTTGAGACCTGTTTGGTTTTCAACCAAACTACGAAATTCGACAAACTTATTAAAAACTTCGTTTTTATGTTTTATAAGATAACCGAAAGTTTTTCGTGAAAAGTTGTCGGTAAAAGTTAATAAATATAGAGCACCTCCAAAGGAATGCGTACTCATCGGTCCACAAACGTCAGTGTGAATGAGCTCTAATTTATTACTTGTCTCCTTCATAGAGGATATAAATGGTCTCTTTGATAATTTACCTCGTATGCAAGACACACACGGTTCGAATAATCTGTCTTTAAAGTCTATGCCCACTTGTTTATTTTTTAAGACGTTGACAGCTTTGTGATTCAAGTGTCCCAGGCGACGGTGCCATAGCAACGCTGTTTGTAAACAATTTGTCAAATTAGCTTGGTGGCAGACGTCAAGCTTGTACAAATTATTGAAATTGGATGCAGTTGCGACAATTTGTCCGGAAACTTTACAGTTTTCTTTTTGCAAAATTGTCGCACCACGCTGGGAAAATAAAACCACAAATCCGGCACGTACAAGAGAACTCACCGACATTAAATTGGATGCTAACTTAGGGACATAGAGCACATTTGAAATAGTACTCATATCATTATCGCTACTTAGAGGCAAACGCACAGTACCTGATCCTTCACAAAGAATCTGGTCATTGTTGGCAACGAAGATTGGTTTCAACTTCTTATGCAAGTTCTGGAAGCAGTCGGTATTGCGACACATGTGTGAAGTTGCTCCCGAGTCTAGAAGCCAATCTTGATTGTTTTGATGACCTGAGGGATATGGACTGAAAGAAGATGAAAGTGTTATATCTGATGTAATATTAGTTTTTGAAACAATGTTTGAATTTTTATGTTGTTTTCTTTTTCTACAATTTGAAATTACATGCCCAAACTTATTACAAAATTTACACTTTACTGATTTGGTGCTAGAGTTGGAGGCCGAAACTAATGCACTAGGGGAACAGGGGGAAGATTCTTCGCGGTGAAATTTCAGATCTTCTTTCAGAAGGCGCGTGGCCACTGAGTCGGAAGAAATATCAACACCGGAATTTTCTATCGCCATAATCAAGGGTTTGTATTCTTCTGTTAATGACCTGCAGTGAAAACGCAGATTGGTGGAAATAAATATATATTTAAATAGACAGAGATGAACAGTCGTAGCAAAAGTTTGTGACAACAGTGTGTCAAAATAAGAGTCTATCAACATTCAAATACTTACATGACAACACTATAAAACAGCCAGTGTCCTTATTTTAGTAAATAGTTTTTACACCTTCCCGTAATAAGGACACCATGTATCTAAGTAAATAAAACTAACAAACACAATACTATACACACCTTAAAACTATAAACACAAGACATTTTTTGAAGAAAGAAATTGATAACTACATACAACACGTAATACAAACAAATGACGGCACAAATAAAGTAACATTACAAACAAAACTAACTTAACCCTAACAATTTTATGCACTTCTGATGTTTGATTTTGGGCAGAGGTTTTGTCAAAACATCAGCAGGCATGTGATTTGTGGGGATGTAATGTAATGAGATGAGTGTGTCGTCCAAACAAGTGCGTATGAAATGATACCTAATGTCAATGTGTTTGGATCGAGAATGATAACTGTTGCTGTGAGATAGCTTTAGAGCACTTTGATTATCACAGAACAGTTTTATGGGTGTGACTGTGTTCATGAGATTATTTACAATGGACTTTATGTAGATAGCCTCTTTACATGCATCGCTCAGTGACATGTATTCGGCTTCCGTCGTCGAGAGAGCAACCGTACGCTGTTTGCGGGACTCCCAAGATATGGGTGCTCCACTGAACGTAAATACGTACCCTGTGTACGACCGACGATCTACGAGACACGACCTGTAATCGGCATCCGCGTAGCCCGCAATGTTAAGGCTCGATGTTTTGTCGTCTTGAAATCGTAGACCCATTGATTTTGTCGCTTTAAGATAGCGAACGACCCGCTTAGCGGCTCGCCAGTGCACCTCCCCGTAATGTGTGTTGAATTGGCTGAGAAGTGACACAGCATGAGCTATATCAGGTCTCGTGCCTATAGCAACATACATTAGGGAGCCGATGAGCTGCTGGTATGGAAGATCTGGGCGTTCGGCTTCTTTGTCAGGTAAAATCAGCTTGAGTCCAGGTTCAAGAGGTGTTGAGACAGGACTCTTATTTTGACACACTGTTTTCACAAACTTTTGCTACGACTGTTCATCTCTGTCTATTTAAATATATATTTATTTCCACCAATCTGCGTTTTCACTGCAGTTTTATCTATGTTAAGTGTCAGTAAGTTACTTCTAAGCCACTGAGTGACTGTATTAAATCCAGATTGAGCTAGTTCGTACGCCTCACTCCAAGTGTCCGCGCTGAAGAGCAGAGCTGTGTCGTCGGCATAAGATATTATTTTTCCGCTTTTAGAAAGGGAAAGGAGGCATAAGTCGTTAATGTATGCGAGAAATAGCAAGGGTCCTATTATGCTCCCTTGAGGAACACCATATTCAACAGTCAATTCGTCACTCATAGTGTCATCTATTATTACACGTTGTGTCCGATTAGAAAGATAATCTTTGATGAGGTTATGTGGAACACCCCTTATACCAAGTTCATATAACTTCTCTAGAAGTATAGATATTGAAATCGTGTCAAATGCTTTTGCGAGATCAAGGAATATGACTAAGCACTTTTTTTGTGAGTCCAGTCGCCTTACAATGTAGTCAGTTAGCTGATGTACTGCATCGTCAGTCGATCTGTCTGCTCTAAAACCGAATTGAGTAGCTGCTAAGAGTTTGTTATTTTCTAAGTATTTTACAAGTCTGTTATAAATGAGTCTTTCTAGGATCTTGGATATTGATGGCAGTATGGCTATGGGACGATAGTTATTCATACAGCAAGTTTCTCCATTTTTATAAATAGGGCGAATGAGGGCCTTCTTCAATACATTAGGAAAAATTCCTTTCGCAAAGCATAAATTAAAAAGACGTGTAAGCGGGGGAGTAAGTTTATCTTTAAATGTTTTTATGAAAGCACAAGATATTTTATCAATTCCCGTGGCACAGTCATTTCTTAAAGTCATAATAATTTGTTCAATTTCGGTTTCGTCAGTGTCGAATAAGGCAAAAGAGTTTAAAATTGGTAATTTGGAAGTGGGTGCAACACAGGAAGACGGCTGCATGTGACTGAATTTCGCTTTTGCAGCTAGGTTTTTTCCGATGATTACAAAGAAATTGTTTAATCTGTTTAGGGAATGTGCAGGCGTAGCGGAATTTGCAATGAGTTTATGAACAGGCGGTTCGGTTTTAGTTGTGTAAGTAATGTTTTTAATGACTTTCCATAATTTCTTTTTGTCGTGACCCGCATTTTGAATTTGATTCCTTTCATATTGTCGCTTTAATTTTTTTAACAAATTATTACAATAATTCCGATATCTGTAATAGGTAACTTTATTAATTTCACTGTCTGGGTTTTTATTGAGTGTTCTGTGAAGTTTATCACGATGCTTGATGCAGCGTAAAAGTCCAGGAGTTATCCAAGGTTTCATGATTTTATTACGGCGGGTTAACAAAACAGTGCGTGTATTAAATTCAATAATTTTAGTTAAGGATGATAAAAGGTATTCGGTTGATTTAATAACGTCATCCGAGCTGTAAATAGTAGACAAGTCTAGGTTGTCTAGGTCATGTGTCACTGACTCATATTGCAGCGTCGTACGTTTTACTTTTGCGTAAGACTTATCGTAGCGCTATTGCAAACACAACAATAAGGAATTATGATCTGTCAAAGTGGATGTTAGTATAAAAGTTTTTAAAGGGATGTTAGTCTTGGCTAAAATATGATCTAAGCAGTTACCTTTTCTAGTAGGATGCAAATGAGTGGGTAAGTAACCTAAACAGGCTGTCTGAGTTAAATATACCGGTGAATTACGATCTATATTTCCGGGTTTTATATCGATGTTTAAATCGCTCATGACAAATACATTCTTAAATGATGTTAATTGTTCTAAAAGTACACTCAAAGATTGTAGAAAGTTGGAAATATTATGATAAGAGGGAGAACGATATATAGCAACAATAGCGGTGTCATTGTTTATTTTTGCAATTAGACAGTTTGCATCTACTAGGTCAGGTTCGTCAACAGTTACCTTGCTCATATTACTTTTAATGTACAATGTCACACCATCACTTTTTAAAATATTAGTTTTGTTAGTAGTGTATGAGACATATCCAGGTAATTGAGGAATACAAGAAGCAGTGAACAACCAGCACTCAGTCAGTACCATTATGTCAATTTCTACATTGATTTGACTAAGCAACGCTAACATACCATAATGCTACGTATGTTTTGTATAAAAATATTATGACTATGCTTAATATTACTTATAAACGACGAACATGTGTATGTGGCTCACAAACCAAAGAGTCATATTCATATGAAGAGTCTAATTCTTTAATAATATCATGAGTTACATTACCCATCCTTGTGCAGCAATTAAACTGTATGTGCGGCGCTCTAGGCGCCCTCATAGTCAATTGAACTCATGTATCGTGCCTCGGCTATTTTTCTTGCTGGACACTGTTCATCTCCGGTTTTGTGGTGGCTGGGCTTGTTAAAGCGCTGGCACGTAGCACAGTTTGCGGGTTCTTGTTGTTTAGAGCATTCTTTTATTGAGTGGCCGACGCCGCCGCAGTGCCCACACGTACATTCGGTCTCACGGCAATATTTCGCCAAATGCCCATATTGCTGGCACTTGTAACATCTAGTCACAAATGTGTAATCCCTTACTGGGCAGGAAGTCCAATTGATGAAAACTCTTTCCTGATCAATGATAATTTTTCGAAGGTCAGAAGTTAGCTCCAGTACAAAGTTACAATAGGCCGCGTCTTTTTTACCTGATTTGTGGCTCAGTTTTATCGAGTTAAGGAACTTTTCGCGTCTCATGTGCTGATGCTTGTCCGAGATGTTTTGTTCATATAAACATTCAAATAGGTCCTTCTCAGTAGTAGTGGCGGGTACTCCTAACAATATAATTTTAGGCCTACGTTTTGTAGTCTCTTCCACTTGCAAACCTGAACTCTTAAGCTTTTCAGAACGCTTTAACTTCTCGAGGTCGTCTTTTCCTTCGGCGCTAATTATTACACCTCCACCTTTGATCTTCCTCATCCCTCGGATATGCAATTTAAGTTCTTCCGGTTTGATGATGGTCTGAATGAGCTTCTTAGTCTCTTCGCTCGACTTATCTTTGCTCGCTGGATAAATAGCAATAGTACTGGTGCTGGCGGGTCGGATTAAAGAACTATTTCTAGTTCTAACCACATCT
The DNA here is from genome assembly GCA_963921215.1 of Scoparia ambigualis. Lineage (NCBI taxonomy): Eukaryota > Metazoa > Arthropoda > Insecta > Lepidoptera > Crambidae > Scoparia > Scoparia ambigualis. The sequence goes on from OY992508.1 coordinate 24,700,206, forward strand.
GCGAAAGATATGCTGGGTGTCTGGGCCTTTGGAGCAGAGCGAATGCATTCTTTAATCACTTCGAGCTGATCGTCAAGTTGGGTAGAGGTCTCCTTCTGATCGGTTAAGGTCTTAATTATCATTTGGGCTGTAATATATTTTTGTTTCAGCGATTGATACTGAACGGCCAGCTGAGACACACCTCCCATCACATTTCTGCGGACGGTGCTTATTTTCAGTTTTTGTTCTGTATTCAGTTTACTCTCGCCTGAAATTGTGCATATTTCGTTCAAGCACTGTTCAATGGAGGAGAGCCATTGCTGAATTTCGTGGGTCGATACAGTTTCGATCTTTGTTGGTCCGTCAGCTCCTTCAGTTGGTCTTTTCTGCGGTAGTGGTGGTGGGCTCCTGCCGGTCCTGCCGGTCCTGCTCGAACTCCGGTTGAAGGGACTATCCATTATTGAATTAATATTCAATAAAACAACAAAACAACACAAAGTATTCTCAATATCTGCATGACTAACATGCGCTGGCCTAGTTTAACGCGGACGTTACTTGGCACAGATTTAAATTAATATTATTGTGTAAATAAAAATTAAATTGCAGATGGCACGTCCATCTGCAAGCGGTGCACGGTATGGTATCATATATATATATATGGTATAGATCCGCTGCAATGGTTGTAAATGCTGCATTGCAAGATCTCAACATATTTCCCCCCCGGACCGCTGAGGTGTATACGTATCTAATACTAAACTATTTTTATTTTATTTTTAAATTATTTTTCCAAATTCTGCCGCTATAATTGAAACGTAAAAATAGGAGTGCATAAACGTGAGGAGTTAAATTATTGCTGCCTGCTCCTGGTGTACGCCTGGTACTCGAGTGCGACCGCGCCTAGTCTCCGCCTCTGTGTCACCGCCCGGCGCCGCCTGCTGCCAGCCACGGGAGGCGTAACTACGTACGCCCGACCAATATCTTGCGCTTGTGCTGCGCTGCGCGGACGACTGTGGGAGGTACGTGACTGTATTCGCCGGCTGCGCGCCTGGTACCTCGTGTGAGCCATCGTCTCGCGTTGCTGTTATCCTGGTACCGCTAGTGTCAAAATGAAGTAGGCTTGCTGCAAATCTACTTCCGATGGTGCTACGGGTTCGCTTGTATGTACCAGATGCAAAAATAGCTTTCATTTGGCTTGTTTATATACGTCAGATAAAAAGAAAGTAATATGTGCCGAATTGAAACAAAATTGGTTGTGCCCCGACTGTTCGTTGAATCAACCTAGACCTGCAAAAAGTGACAATACACCTGTTAGAACGAATCAGGGAGGGTCACGATCTCTACAGACGGGTACGGAAAACGTAAATACTCGCAGGGGCAGCTCCTGTACTGGCTCTTCGCCGCTGTCTGTATCGGTAGAAAGCGAAACTACTATGCCAACGACATTAGAAACCGTAAAAAGCTTTATAGCTTCCGAAATGGCTGCTATGAGATCCGTTTTGCGTGAGACTATATCTGAGGCGATTGCTAAGGAACTGAAGCCAATAAAGGAAGAGATTGCTTGCATAAGGGTGTCTATGAATTTCATTAACAACCAACATGAATTAATTACAAGGAGAGTCGATGATCTGGAAAGGAATTTAAAATCGGTCGTGAATGTGAGATCTGATATTGGTTCGATTAAGGAATCCATTGCCGGTAGTGCGACCGATAGCAACAAGCGAGAGCAGTGGGCTAGGCGGTCAAATGTGGAGATTTTTAGCATTCCTGAAAGAAAAGGAGAGAACCTAATGAAGATACTGAAGGATATCGCTGACTACGCTCAGCTTCCATTCCCGCTTGATCCCTCTAAAGATGTTGATTTTATTACTCGCGTTGCACCCAAAAATAGTGAGAATAAAAGAATTAAACCGGTGGTTGTCCGTTTCCTGTCACGTTGGAAGAAGGACGAGTTCTTGGCGATAACTAAGAAGCTAAGACTAAAATGCTCTGACATAAAGATTTCAGGTGATTCGTTTATTCACTTTAACGAGCATTTAACTAGTGCTAACAAGGCCTTGTTGCAACGAGTCAAGTCAGTTTGTAAGGATAAGTCATATATGTATGTATGGGTAAAAAACTGTGCAATAAAAGTGCGACGCTCCGACACATCCCCGGTAATACATATATCGAATGAAGCAGATTTATTCTTTTTATGTTTTAATTTGTATTTTTGTTTTATAGTTTTTAATTGTGCCGTTGTTACTTTAATTTTATGTATGAATGAATTATTGCTTGTACTATTTATTTTATTGTATCTTGTGGAGTGCGACTTGTTTGAGTATAATCGAATTATTGGGACTGATCTCATTTTTGACGACTTCTGTTTATTATTGTTGCATTACATTGACGCCATGTTGTTGTTTTTTTTTGTGGGCCTCTTTTTGACTTTTTTATGCTCATATTACTACTTTATAAGGATGAATTTACCAATGAACTATAATTTTCCATTTATTTAATTTAAAAATGGCTGCTAGTAATTATTTATTAGTGTATTATCAGAATGTTCGCGGTTTACGCACAAAGACCAATACTTTCTACCGAAATATGATGCAGGCCGAGTATGATATTGTTTGTCTGAGCGAGACCTGGCTTTTGCCAGGAATTTATGACATGGAGCTTTTTGACACGCGCTATAATGTTTATAGACATGATCGCGATTATTTATCTCGCGGGGACAGTCTCGGTGGCGGGGTGCTTATAGCAGCACGCCGAAATCTATCTGTGCGTTCAATTCGCGTTATCTCGATGCCTGGTGCTGCCGCGGAGGTTATTGAGGTGTCATTTGAATTTGAATCCTCATCCAAACCTGAACGATTCCGTGTTTTCTGTGGCTATTTTCCACATTGCAATCTTCAATTTGACTGTCTCTGTAATTTTTTTGAAGATGTATCTGACTTTGTTGTTAACAATCCGGACGATCATTGTCTTGTTTTGGGCAACTTTAATGTATCTTCAGCTCAATGGACTCGCATTGGTTGTGATTCAAATATGAGTATCTCGTTAAACAACTGTGATAAACTAACACAAGTGTTGCGAAGTTTTCTGAGTTTTAATAATTTAAAACAATACAATGGTATTCTCAACGCTTGCAATAGAGTTCTGGATCTTGTAATTTGTTGTGTGGACTGTGTAGTTGCTCAGTGTAAGGAGCTATTGACATATGAGGACTCTCACCATCCTGCCTTAGTAGTGCATGTAAAGTCCTTGTCTCAGTATATGCTTCGGTCTGTGCCACGTACTGTACGTCTGTTTGCAAAAGCTGAATACGACAAAATAAACAGTGAATTGATGTGTATTAATTGACAGGTTTTAAATGAGTGTAAGGATATCGATGTAGCCGTGGCTAAGTTGTATGAGATCTTAAATGATGTTATCTCAAAGCATGTTCCTATCAGAACATTTCGATGCGATAATCGTTACCCGCCATGGTTTTCGTCCGCTCTTATTAAGATTATTAAGGAGAAACTAAAGTTTCACAAGAAATGGAATGTTTATGGTCGACAGGGTGACTTTAATGCATTTTGTCTTTTGCGTGAGCGGCAGAAGCGGGTGCAACGGGAGTGTTATAATAGGTTTATTTGGACAGCAGAACAAAAAATAAACATTAATTGTAAATATTTTTGGACCTTTGTTAAATCGAAAAAGTCTTCTTTCAATTTACCGGATACAATGTTCCTCAATGACAGTGTTTCAGGGGATGGGGGAGCTATCTGCAATATGTTTAATTATTACTTTCACTCTGTTTTTGAACCTTCTGTTCCTGACTCTCCGTATACATCGCAGACAGGTGTTTCTAACCCGTTGACTACAATTAGCTCTATTAACATTTCAACGGATTTAGTGAAAAAATATGTGAAGACCCTTGATATAACAAAAGGATGCGGGCCTGATGGGATTCCGCCAATATTCCTGAAAATATGTCGCGATTCTCTGGCTCTCTCCTTATCCTTATTATTCAATTTCTCTTTGTTGAGCGGAAAAATGCCAGATTTATGGAAACAGTGTCATGTCATTCCTATTTACAAGTCTGGTGATAGACACAATATCCAGAATTACAGGCCAATAACTAAATACTAAATAAAAAGTACTGTCCCAAAACTTTTCGAAAAAATTGTTTACGATACAATATTTCCAATTTTACATAATTGTTGATCAGCAGCATGGCTTTATCAACAAGAGATCCACTGAAACCAATCTCTGTGAATTTGTTCATCGGGTGACAGTAGCAATGGATCAGGGTTGTCAGGTGGATGCCGTGTACACAGATTACTCCAAGGCATTTGATAAAATTTCGCACTCTATTCTCATACATAAGATTTGTGAGGTAGGTATACACGGTGATCTTCTTCGATGGTTTGAATCTTATTTAAGGCAACGCAGTCAGGCAGTTACCGTCAGTGGTTTTTGTTCAACGTTTGTACCGGTATCGTCAGGGGTGCCTCAGGGTTCTCATCTCGGCCCCCTTCTGTTCAATATATTTGTTAATGACGCAGTTTCTATTATTAAACATTCTGACATACTTATTTATGCTGACGACATGAAAATTTTTAAAAATATTAAATCTCCTAGTGACTGTCTCTTATTACAAAATGACCTTGATGAACTTTGTGCCTATTGTGTAAATAATCATTTGACTCTTAACCCTAATAAATGTAGTACGATTACGTTTTCCCGGAAATCGAAACCTATTAAATACAATTACCATTTAAATAATGAATGTCTCAATAGAGTATCTGTGATAAGGGATTTGGATATTCAATTGGACTGCAAATTGACATTTAGCAATCATGTTGAACATATAACTGCCAAGGCATACCGAATGCTTGGATTCGTGTTTAGAACTGGCAAAGACTTCAAACATTGTTCCACTCTTTTGCTGCTATACAGTTCATATGTCCGTTCTGTATTAGAATACTCGTCCACCGTCTGGAACCCACAATATGAGGTTTATATTGGCGCGATTGAAAGGATTAATAAGAAGATGCAAAAGCACTTAAATTTTAGGGCTTCTAGAAATGGTGAAGTGTCTCCTATTGTGCCATCTCTTTTGGACCGTCGTTATGAGAGAGATCAAGTCTTTCTCTACAAAATTCTGAGAAATCATATAGATTCATCTTTTTGCTAAGCAATATTAAATTAAGATGTCCTCGTGCAGGTTCGCGTTCCACAAAACTTTTTTCAGTTCCTCTTACTAGGACCAATTACGCAAGTAATAATTTTATATTCAGATCATGCAAATACTATGACACTAAATTAAACTCAATTGATATCTTTAATTTAAATTTAAAGTCCTATAAAAAACTTGTGCGAGAGTTGACTTGCAATGTATGACCATTTATTCCACTTTCAATTGTAACTGTTGCGTTATTTTGACATTTTCTAATCTTAATTTTAATTTGTTTATTATTTTAATCTAATCTTAAATTTAATTATAATTTTTGTTTTTATATTAAGTATTTGAATTTTGTGTCATTTTGTTATAATTTTACATGCAATTCAATTCAATTTAATTCCATTTAATGTATATAATCACTTTTAATTTTTTATTCTTTGGTTTTGTAACAATTAACTTATTTAATTTTATTGATATGTCTGTTTTGTATAATGGTGGAAACTTTACTGATTTATGTGTTTTGTTATGTGTCTTTTGTATAAATTATTAAAATTGTCAGTTTCCCTAATAGTAATAAATAAATAAATAAATCATTACTTGTGACGATTCTTCAAAGGTGATTGACCGAAGCAAATTAAGACGTAAACATAAGAAAGTGCGAAACATTTTACGATCTCAAGGATTGTGTTCCAAAAAAAAAATAACTGCTCTCTATTTTGATGGCTGTAAAGACAAAACATTAACAATAAACAAAATTGCTGGCACTTCCCATCGCCAAACTATAACAGAGGAACACATTTCCCTTATTTCTGAACCTGCATCTGAATACATCGGCCACATAACTGTTTCGTCCGGAAAAGCAGTTGATATACAAAAAGCAATAGTGAATTTTCTTCATCAGCATTTCGAATATCGCTCCTCTCTTACATCAATTGGCTGTGATGGTACTGCAGTCAACACAGGATACAAAAACGGCATCATTGCCCTACTAGAGAATCATCTCAATCGTCCCTTACAATGGTTCGTGTGTTTGTTGCATGCAAACAAATTACCTTTGCGTCATTTGTTTTCCAGTTTAGACGGTACTACAACTGGACCGAAAAGCTTTTCTGGTGACATTGGGAAGGCACTAGTTGATTGCACACAATTAAAAGTCGTCACCTTCGAGACAATTGAGTTCGATTACCCAAACCTTCAGCGTGTGTAACAACCCAAATGTGTTCAGCGATTTGTAATGGAATCATTTCACCTTCTTTGACAAGCAAGGAACCTGGCACTTTAGCACACTCACGTTGGCTTACATGTGCTTACCGTATCCTTCGATTATATGTTGGAACCGAAAATCAATCAACCAATTTAAAAGTTCTGACCCAATTTGTCGTAAAAGTCTATGCTTATTTATTTATTTATTTAATGCTCCAACATGGTTTGACATAAAAACCAAAGCGTCATGTAAATACGGCCCGATCCATATTTTGAACATGGTAAAAAGGTCTATGTTTCTCAATGAAGACCAAAGATATTCAAAGAAATGCTTTTTTTGCTCATCCCGAAAACATTTTATTGGCCATGTTACAAGACGAAAAATCGCATATTCGGGAACTTGCTTTGAGAAGAATTTTAAAAGCTAGGGAACAGAACAAAGGCGAGAAAGTACGGATATTCCAAATACCGAAACTAAATTTTCATGCTGAGAATTACTACGATCTTATAGATTGGTCCAGCATTAAAATATCTGAGCCACGTATTATTTTGGGCTACAACAGTACAGAAGTAAAAAACATGATTTCGTCAGGTGAAATAATTATGGACTTTGATAAGTTTCCATGTCACACCCAAGCTGTGGAGCGGACTGTTAAAATGGTAACAGAGGCAGCAGCATCCGTTTGTGGACCAGATGCACGAGATGGTTTTATAAGGGCACAAATAAAAGCAAGAAAAGTGCTACCTGTTTTCGAAACAAAAAGTCAATATTTTCCTTCATAACAGTGATTTATAAAGCCACTTACTTATATTAAAACATTGATATTCTTCATTTTTACGCCAAATATAACTAAATAAGCTCCTATTTTGTTAGAATAATTCTTAATATTAGTACAAAATAATAAAAAGCATTTTTTTTTAAATTATTATTTTTTTATTTTTCCAAAACTTTAAGTCTCCTGCGCCACCTGAAAATATGTGAGTAGAAGGCTGAAGTTTTATATTTACGTGATTTGTAATAGTCGTCAGCTATTAATAATACAGGGTTTCCAAATTAAAGAAAAAATCTTTTTTTTCGTTGTTTTCACTCCACCCTAGTGATCATACCGCCATATTATAAGGGTAGGGTGAGTAATTCTGTTATCAAAACTCGTAAAATGTTGGAATACCTAACTGACATCGGTTGCAATTAGGTGAATTAATTGCTTACGTAATGCTTACTGAGTCGCCAAGCTTCTTCTTACATAAATTTTGTCAAGATTGATTAAGCCGTAGCTGACCCTTTTGCAAAATTCAAAAAGGCATAGCCCAAAAACTCAACACTTTAGTAATCAGGTTCCGTTTCAGCCAATTTTAATCGAGGCTGTTTTGTATTTCTTCATCACTCACGTACAGCACTGGTTATTTAAATGAGAATTTACTTAAGTAAATTTTTTTAAATAAGCATCAAGCACTGACAAATTTCGACGGTTGAAAGCCAGACCTCGGTAGCCAAGTGGTTAAGGCAGCCGCCCGGAATGCGGAAGGTGCGTGGTTCGATTCCCGACTGAGGATGTCGTCTTTTTTCAGTGTTTAAAATTTTACTTAAGTATATTTAAGCGTTAATAAAATGCTGAAATATAAAACATTAATCTATTAATTTACTTTTAAAATTGACTTATAAAAATTACTTTTGAAAATTATGGTCCCTGGGCCCATGACCTGTTGGCAGGGACGCAGTGACGGCAAAGTAAAACCACATGTAATTGTCTGAACGAATGCTTTTATTAAAGTAAAGGTCGCTCCGTTGGCACAACGGTTTTTATAATGAAAAGTCGTTTGAGTGACTAATACAAAAATAGTGATGTTACACAAAGTAATCGTATGGTATAATCAATAGATACAATTGAATAGAGTATTTTCGTATATTCCAACAATTTTAACTAGAAATGTGCCAAAAAATTACTTTTTTTCGGTCTAATAAATGTAGTTAGACCGGAAATGAGGTATCTTCTTTCTAAAATAGTGCTGATTGTGGCAACACTTAGGCGTTACTACATAGTTAATTAGTAGAATAGGTAAAAAGGTAAGTATACTAATCTTGAGGACGAAGCACGAGTATAATTGTTTCATCACTTACATCGAAGCCGTGGTTTAGGATGGATCCGCTTCCACGATTACGATTGTTAATTTTTGACTAGGGTATCCGGCCATCCACGGGGGTTAGTTATGTAATAATACAACAATACACTACAATACAATAATTTTTATATGTAACCGGGTGCATTCAAGTTTACACAATACGAGCTAACAATATTTTAGGTCTGGCAATGTGTTGCTGTCTGTTGCAAAAAATTATTAACGGTAGGCAAATAACTTCTAACAATGAGACGACCAACACCTCAGTCTCCCTGTGACCACGGACCCTGTAATGGGTTCGAAACGTCAGGATAATATAAAAACTATGTAAATAGTAAATTAAACGCGAGTTAATCCGTAAAAAAGTGTTTCATTTTAATGTAATTGTTATCTTTACATACTTTTTTGCCAAAAAATTAACAGAAAAATGTGATTTTAATTATTTTAAATCAATTTACAATAAAGGGCAATTTTCGCTACAAACAATGTTAAAACTTGTTCAAACTTAAAAATTAAATCATTACACTTAAAATTAATAACGAGGGTTACCACCCCTGGCCCTGATAACCGCCTGCATGCGATCAGGCATGCTTTGGATAATGTTTTTTATGTCTACTTGAGTAATTTCTTCCCAAGCGACCACCAGCGCAATTTTCAAGTTATAAAGCATTTGTAGAGGGTTAGGATTACCCTTAACTTTTCTTTTTAGCATATCCCAGACATGTTCTATAGGGTTCATGTCTGGGCTTCTTGCTGGCCACTGAATTTATTGAATTCCGACATCTAAAACTTAATCGTTCACGCAACGAGCTGTGTGAGGTCGAGCATTATCCTGCATTAAAAGAAATTCTTCATGACCAATGAACCCTACATATGGGAAAACATCTTCTTGAAAATGTCTTCGATGTATCGCATTGAATTTTGATGACCCTCCACCACCTCTAACTCTGTACGTGTCACGGAACTGATCCCGCCTCAAACCATAACGGACCCTCCATGAAAGCTGACAGTTTGAGTAGTAGTGATATGCAGAAACCGTTCTCCATGCCTTCTTCACATAAGCTGATGACCATCAGGGGTTCTTTAGGCCACTCTGCTTTCATCAGTCCACAAAACTTTGCTCCACTGCTCATGCGTCCAATTTTCGTGTTCTTTGGCAAAACGAAGTAGAGCTACACGATGCTGTTGGAGGAGTTCTGGACCCTGAGCAGGTCTTCGGGCACGTAGATTTCATTTTTCCATTCTTCGTCTAATTGTACGCTCACTCACATTGACCCCTCTTGCAATTTGCAGGTGTTGTCTGATCTCGACCGCGTTAAGAAACGATTTCGCAAAATTGCGAGGGCAATGAATCGATCGTCACACGCCGAAGTGTACCTTATTCCACCAATTCCTGGCCTTCTGGTATAGAGCCTGGTGTAATCGTACCTTGTCAATACTTATCTATTTCAGATTTGTAAGCGGTACATTTATAATCTCAGCCATTTCCCGTTGAGTTTTCCCTTTATTCCTAAGCAATACAGCTTGAGTGACTTGAGCTGGAGTAATTAGATTTGGTGGCCTGGGTATCCGTAAAACTGCTGACGTTTCCCTCCCGGCGTTTTTGTCCTCGGTCCATGCCTCCCTACCACTTACAAACAAAATACTGGAACGAACATCCAATTCCTTTTTGATACCCTACATGGACGAGGCCAAGGCCGCCTGGAGCGCATCTTGTCCGTGTTCTGATCTTCCATACAACACCTCCTCCCAAGGCTTTGGGACGGGCCCCTCTGCGAACTGTTGCGAAATAACCTTGTCAACACGTCTTCTAGTCCCGCAGAGCGTGCCCGCCTTTTAGCTGTAGGGAGATGGGAGTCGGGTCTTTGGTTGCAGGCACTACCCTCATCGAACACGGGTACTTTGCTAGACCGCAGCACTTTTCGCCTAGCCACTGCCCTGTGTTTTGGCGCCCCCAGTATCGTCCCCCATCAATGTCGTTGTGGCGCACCGGTAGACACCCTGGGACACCATGGGCTGTCCTGTACACGGAGCGCTGGCCGCATTGCCCGCCATCATTCTTTGAATGACATCGTTCGTCGAGCTCTAGTCACTGCCGGAATTCCAGCCATACTAGAGCCCGCCGGCCTGGCGCGCGATGATGGCAAGAGGCCGGATGGCATGACCCTGGTACCTTGGAGGGTTTGACGGGCACTGGTGTGGGATACTACATGCGTCGACACGCTTGCCCCATCCCATCTTCCAAGTTCATGCATCAATGCTGGCTCGGCTGCAATTAATGCGGAGAACCTCAAACGGCGCAAGTATGAGAATCTGACTGGAGATTTCATATTTGAGACGTTTGGGGTAGAGACGTTAGGACCGTGGGGTTTGGGTGCCCACCAGCTCTTTAGAGATATTTCTAAAAAACTGGTGGAAGCCACCCGAGACCGCAGAGCCAGCAGCTATCTGAGTCAACGCCTAAGCCTCGCTATCTTTTTAAGTTGTAAATATTTTTTTTTTTAATATTAGATGTTACTTTTGTTATTTTTTATAATAATATCTTAATATACTTAGTGTATATTATATAGATTAATTAATGTAATTTCTTACCTAATAATATTAATAAATTTTAAGAACAAAATAATAAAAAAACAAAAGAAACAATATTAACTGTAAACACATTTTTTATTTGATTAAAACTTACCTTTGTTTTTTGTATCCTAACATAGAAATGAGTTTTAATTGTCACAAAGACTAAGAAACGAACATGTTTTTATAACTACTCTCTTAAAATGACAAAAACGATCGTACTGATGAATGGTCACACAAAGTTATAAGATACGACGACTAAATATACTACATATCGCATTGTTTACGTTTGGGCCACTTTCCGTGCCGAGTGTATGAAGATGAAGTATGAGTCTCGTAAGGCTTTTAAGACCCGCCTAAATTGCTATCGTAAAAATCAGGACGAGCTAGTGATGGATAAAATAGCTGAACAGCGAGATGCTAAGGATTTTAAAACTTTTTGGAAATCCACTGGTAAACTGAATATTAGGCTTGGCCTTCCTGTGACCATAGATGGCAGGAATTATCCGGGGGATATTGCTCAGCTTTTTTCGAATAATTTCAGAGTTCACTCCCCTCTTGGGCCACCGCCTGATAAAGCCAGGGCTGGGTCCTCATGTCCATGCGATAAGCCTCTATTACACATAACTGCTATGCAGTTTAGCGCTATAATTGATTCCATGACAAGAGGCAAGTCGCCTGGACACGACGGGCTGGGTATTGAGCATTTGAAGTATGCAGGGGTACACTTGCCGAAGCTTCTGTCCATGTTTTTCACAATGTGTCTTAGTCACTCATACTTACCTCATAACCTAATAAAAACGAAAGTTGTTCCGATTGTGAAGAACAGGACAGGGGATATCTCGGATAGTGGAAACTACCGCCCAATCTCACTTGCTACTACAATAGCAAAAGTGTTGGACAGTGTGCTCGAGTCTGCTACGAAGATGACATAGTGCTGCTGGGCCCGACTGCGGAATCAAACCAGTAAATGATGGAAGTCTGTGCTAGGTATGCTGCTTCTCACGGCCTTAGCTATAATGTTAAAAAGTGTGCACTCATTGTTTTTAAGGCCGCAGGTAGAAGGGTGGAGACTGTGTCCGAGATAACCCTAAACGGTGCTACTATTGAGAGGGTCTTTAGTTTTAAATATCTTGGCCACATTGTTATTGACGACCTTAAAGATAATGTAGATATTGTGAGGGAGCGTAGGGCTCTGGCAGTCAGAGGCAACATGCTGATCCGTAAATTCTCCCGCTGTAGAGAAGAAGCGAAAATCACGCTCTTCAAAGCGTATGGTCAGTGTTTCTACACGGGGAATCTGTGGCTAAGTTAAGCCAAAAAGCTTTATGCCCTACGGGTCCAATACAATAATATCTTCAGAATGATGTTGGGACTGCCCCGTTTCTGCAATGTGTCGGGAATGTTTGCTGAATGCAAAAAAACAGCATCCCTTATTCGTAGAATTAGGGACAGTCCAAACGCCATCCTGAATACTGTTGCTGTTAGGCGGGACTCACCAATGTGGGAAAATTTTGTACGCGGAGAGATATTGGTGATCACCGCCCCAACTTATTTTTAAATAATTAAAATCTACTAAGTAATACTGATGTCAAACATGGTCACTAACTGAGCAACAACACAAAAAAATGCAAATACCTATGTCAAAATGGGATCGAAAGAAGCGTAATTGGAGTTAAAAGAAGGGACAAGGTGAGATTAGATAATATAAAGAATAAAACGAAATTTAAAAATATACATACCATCTACAAACGCCTGAAATGGAAATGGACAGGACACATACTAAGAGAATGGTACCCGAGAGGCAGTAAAAGGAGAAAAGGTAGACAAACTAAGCGATGGGAAGACGACTTAATAAAGATAGCTTGTTCAGAATGGACACGCACTGCAAGGGACAGAACAAAATGGAAAGCTTTAGAGTAGGCCTTTGTCGAAAGACAAGCTGTAAAGGAAAAACCGGTTGCCGGTATAATGATTTAATTGTCAGTATTAGTAAAAAGTTTATTGTTAATTTACAGCAATAAAGGCTTATTTTATTTTAATTTTTATTTATTTATAAGTAATACTAACACCTAGTTTTTATAAGATTGTATACTAACACCATGTTTGTACACTAACATAGTTTATAAGAACATTATGTAAACTAACACTTTTATATGGATCTTGGTCTGAAATAAATAATTTTTATTTATATTATGTTAATTAATATACGTGATCAATACCACACATAGCACTATTACCAGTTCCTGTTACTTTTGTATTGCTACCACTTCTGTATCTTAATTAATGACTACGAGTATCGCGTGTACCATAAGGCCAATGCAAGTGTTTTAATTTTTTAAGAATATAGTATTGTACGGAACCTAGATAGGAATAAAATGGAGTCTCACAACACGTGTTGTTGCTAAAAGAACACGGAAGAAACCCTGACTTACCTATTTTCTCATTATTGGTTTTTTTTTCTTATTCTCAGCCGTAGTCGTCCCACAGGGTAAAGGCCTTTTTAATATTTATTTGTCAAGTAATTGAGTTTGTAAGTAGTTATAAATATTTAGGGTTAACGATAGACAGTAATTTTAGTTGGAAACTGCACGTTGAAACAATTTGCAATAAGTTGAGATATATTATATAAGTTCATTAGCCTTAGCTATGTGCTAGATAGACCTACGTTACGTATGCTGTACATCGCGCTAGCGAACGCCGCGCCGTGCTTAGTTATGGGTTAGCGGCTTACGGGCGTACGTTTAGCTCGTATATTAGTGAGGTACACAATTTACAAGTAAGGTTCATAAAGCTATTAGTAGATAAACATGTTAAAATAATGTTAATTGAAACTATGACAAGCTGTTTATGATAAGTGGTATTCTGCCAATACAAGAAAAAGTTAAATATCTTTTAGCAGTTGACCAATTTACCACAGAAAACAATCTATAAAAACCTAAAATGATTAGCCGTAACTTAGGAACTGCTGTTCGTAAACAGTTAGACGAGCCTATTGCAAGAAATTATTATGGGACTAGAACTCGCAGGTATCTAGTGCCACTAATTTTTAATGACTTAGATATTGAGGAACAATGTACTAGTTTAAATATATTTAAGAAAAAGTTAAAAAATTGTTTATTACAAGATTTCGATATGCGGATCTTTTGAAAAAGGGATGCAATTGCTTTGTAACATTGTATATGTATAAGTTTGCCCAAGCTTATTGAAATTTATAACACATTATTAAGCTATTTATTGTAGTTAGTAGTGTATATGTTGTTAAAAATTAGTGCATTTTTCGCTAATAAACTGTTAATTAGTATGGCGAAATTATATTTTGGTAATACATTATAACTAACAAAAGTGTACTCTCTGGCGTTCCACAAGGGTCCTATTTGGGACCGTGATTTTTTCTCATATTTATAAACGATCTAGCCTTTCTAATAAAATCTAAAGTTAAATCGTATGCAGATGACTTAAAGGTTTATCGAGCAATCACGGGTCGAGAGGATGTTCATGCTCTACAGCAAGATTTGGATGCAATTAATGATTGGTGTGACAATAATGGAATGACACTTTACATAAATAAATGCTTTCACATTATATTTACGCGAAAGACACATCCTACTAACGCCAACTATTTTATTCGGGGCAGGCCGTTAGCTGAGGTTTCCCAGATTCGCGACTTGGGAGTGATTGTGGACAGTGCTTAGAGTTTTGGTCATCACATAGACTCCATAATTGGTAAAACATCGAAATTGTCGGGTTTTATCACTAAGCAAATGAAAATATTTAAAGATCTGAAACTGACCATTGACATCTTCAATTCCATAGTGCGTAGTATGGTGGAATATTGTAGTCCTACGTGGAATCCTGGCTATCAAGTCCACTCTGAGAGACTAGAGCGTGTGCAGAAGCGATTCTTGTAACAGCTGGCGTACGCGGATGGCAAGTGTAGGCTACTACCCTCTTACCAAGCTCGAGCCTAACACTACGATCTTTCCGTATTGAATGCGCGCAGAAAGATTTCTAATATTATGTTCCTGTTAACGTTGAACTAAGGTCAAATTGATTCTCCAGAAATACTTGATCACATGAAATTCACTCTTCCTCAAAGCAGCAGTAGGTTGCACAATCGCATTACATTCACCCTCCCTTTGTGTAAGTCAAGACTCGGTCATCACTCGCCACTGTATCGCATGTGTCATACATATAACTCTATCAAATTCAGTTTTGATGTCTTTAATTGTTCTGTGGACTTGGCAAAGAAGGCCTTAAAAATATTTTCTCATAAAACTTTTACTTTTACTTTGTAATTTAATTTTGAGTTAGTAAGGTAATTTTATACCTGTTTTAGTTATAGTTATAACGTACTACACTACTAACATACTTTCCCGAGCCGGAAATATTCCGTGTTTATTATTATAATCCACTTTACGCAAAATATGTACTCTTCGAATTAGGGAGTACTTTTCAATGAAAATAGGAATTTAAAGTACATTTAACTTTACTAAACAATTTACCATAGTGTCCTAAGTAAGGTCTGAAGCGAGAGTGTCTGTTGCGAATCCCTATCCCGATCAAGGAGAACACACCCACACACTTTGACGTCACAGACGTGGCGTAACACCATGCATCACTCACTACACTATAACACCTCCACCCCTACTCTGAAGTCCTTTCTTCTTTGGAGAAAAAAGGCTGATGGCTGCTATGGCCTGTCACAGCTGCTGCATTCTCAGGATCTCTCCCTTTCTTTGATTCTTCTTTTTTCTTAAGCCATCGCTATATCATATAAGCTGTAACTACTGATCCTAGTAGTATGTAGATAGGGGCTGTCCAATAATGATAGCTGTTATCTTGAAGATCATCTAAATTAACCTTTTCTTCTCAATCAAGGGTTATAGTCTGTAAACTTCGTCCAAAGATACATTATCTAAAAGTAGTGGTTGGTTTATATTCTCAACGATTATGTTACTCAATTGGAATGACAACAACTTGATAGGCATACCTTTTACAGTATTCCTATAATTTTTCACATGGTTTAACTTCGTAGAAAAACTGGAACCATCGGGGACTTCAATAAAATAGGTACCATAAAGGGATTCATAAATTTCATGATCACACAATAGATGAACTCTTGTATGATTTATGCAAGATAATATATAATGTGCATCATCCAACTTCTGAACCATCTCGGTTTTGGCCTTGATATATGTATATAGACAACTTCCTGTAACTTCTTGTTTTAATATCAACAAATATATGCAGTCATTGGCTTGTATAGTGGCTGTAAGTTTATACTTTTGACAATAATATACTTCTTGAAATCATTTACATTCTTGGTTTATGTAATGATGGTTCTCATTATATAATGCAAGATAAGGTTTAGGTGGAATTAACATTGTGCTGTTATAAGTAGAAATAGGTATAAGATGTAAATGTATAATTCCGAATGCATTATAGGGAACTTCAGAGCAAACACAACCTTATTATCTATATAGTAAGATCCACATTAAATTATATCATAATAATGTTTTACTTCTGACTTCTGACTTGTAATAGATCTCTATTAAAGTATTAAACATAAAACGAACGTTAGATGAACTGATAACACTGTGATCAGTTACACACAATTTACAGAAACTAAAGGAAACTAGCAAAACTACATAATTAAGGATTATTTGCAAATTTATTTTTAACACATTAAACAAACTGTTTATTTTTATTTAATAATCTAGTCTATAATTAGTCATGTTAACTTGTTTCATGATCTCATTAAATTTTACATGTATTTTATATTCATTAGTACTAATAATAGTCAGAGTTGCATTAAGTGCTTCCAAAAATAATTATTTAAACTAACACCTGAATTTATTTTATCTTTTAACATTTTTAACATTTCCTAATTATTTTTCAATGTATTAATAGCTTTATTATAGTACAATACATTGTTATGGTCAACATTGCCGGTTATTCATTTTATGATAAAACCCATACCATCAATAAGTCCGCGTTTTTGATATGATCTTTTAGTCAGAGAATTATTCTTTTTATATACAGTGTCCAACAAGTTAACTAGTACCTGATTTGTAACAAACAATGTGTCACTGAAATAAGTGGAATCAGAGGACTTAATATAATCTATATAACTACTTAAATAACCTTCTACATTCTTAATACTTGTTTTTTATGGGCCTGCAACATCCCTGTGATCCTGCAACAAGTTATTTTGTCAGGAGTTTCCTTAATATACGTTTATGGTGTATAATATCCTTATCATCTAAAACCTTAAAGGCGGATCTCCTGCGACACTGTTTTGTGTGTGGCAGCTGCATCTGGAAACATAAGCTTAAAAATAAATTATTAATTAAGTTTTGGTATTTCACATATAAATAAATAACTTAAAACTTGTAAAATAGCTAAACATAGTTAATATAATACATACATACAAAGATACATAGATATATTATATAACTTCATACTTAAACATAATCAAATAAAATATAATAAGTAAAACTGTATACAATGTCATAAAGTGCACTAACTGATTCATAAAGATCATAAAACATCAATTTGTAATAGATTAATTAATTAAATATTGAATGTGTACAGTGCGACACAAAAGAGGAGAAATTAAATGAGGGCGTCGTTGTCGTTAACATACTCGTAGCAACCCTGATAGGTCGAGCAAATTGGTCTTGATACTTGTTTTTATTGAATATGTTCATATAATTGGAAAACATCACTTACACATTGCTCTGATATAAAGGAACTAGCTAAGGCACTTGTGTTATAGAAATCAGAAACAACGACGGTACCACAACACCCAGATCCGAGACAATATAGAAAAGTTGATTTCTACATTAACCCAACCGGGAATCGAACCCAGGACCTGAGAGATAGCGACGCCAAGTCCGGAGTGCTCTACTCTCGGCTAAGGAGATCGTCAAAATAATTAATTTGAGTAGTTTGTATGTAAAAATGAAAACAGCCATTGTACATAACTTATTCTTATTTAGATACAAAACTAATAAATTAAAGTCCAGATACTCTTCAGGTTTCGCAAATGCTCGCGGCTTCCATCATAGCCAATAAGTTGCCTTAATTAAGCTATTAATTTGCATATTGTTGGTACTTCTTTTTTTACAGTGTCAAAAAAAATCATTTTCTGACGGATTGCACACATATCAAAGTCATCGAGTTCCTTTGCAAGTCGACCCTTTCTGTGTTTAGCGGGAGTCGAAAATTTTACTCCATTTTCGCAGCCTTGTTTAGCTATTCTCCGCACAGTACTTTCAGACACACCTTGAACAATAGAAACATATATGCATAAAAAAAAACAAAACCAAAATTGTTCAGTCCTATGGACTGAGTTATTAAAATTGGTAAAACTTTTGAATCGAGTCGCTTGAATCGGGCTGGGGGTGGTGAAGGTAAGGGGTGGGGGAGGAGTATTCCTACTTACCTTTTTTCATGGCGGGGGCTTAGCCCCCCTCGCCCCCCCTCGCAGGGGAGCTGCGCCCTCCCCCCCCCCCCTGTCCCCACACTTCGGTTCTGTTAATATGGTATTGTATTACCTAAAAACGTGTAATTTTTCGTGATTATAGCCGATTTTGACAAAACTTTAAAGTGGTTTTTTTAAATATTTTACCGCAACAGCTACAGCTAAAATGTTAATAAGCCTTTATTTAAGAACCCCTTAGACCCCCCCACAGTGTCTTTCTTCAAATTCAGGCGACTCGATTCAAAAGCCAACCGACATAATTTACTATACTTACCACATTCTACCCCTTAACAATTGATAAAATGTCCCAATAAATTAAAAAGTTCAAGATTCTCGAGTCGAACTATAATAACCAACATTTTTGTTTGTAATATCATAACCCCAAAACTTTTAAAAATATTTAAAAATACTGATTGTTTCACGGAATTTAGCCGATTGCGCATAGGCATATTTTAGATAATTATACTTTCAACATCTTTTATAACTTACTTACCAGTATAATCTGCTGTACGTTGGTAAATATCCTCCAGATTACGTAACGAAGTTCCGTCTTGACATTCTGCCAAACTTCGCAAAAAAAACCTTATATATTATGTTACGAGAACCGCCATGGATGGTCATAATCATGTTATCAGTGTTTTAAATCCAGGAATGTAGAAATATCACTAAAACAACAATATATATCGTAACCACGGACATAGTTCAACAACCACTTGACATAATGACAGATAATCAATGTTGCCAAAAATGAGTGAATTTAGTTCTGGATTATTTAATTTCTACTCTTTTATGTCGCACTATAAGTTTATATTCTTTTTGTTAAATTCATAAATCTAAATAACGTAAACAAGTCAATTTTTCAATATTTGTAGCTTACGCTAGTTTGTACTGCGCACGACCTCAAACTATCCTTTTGTTCTCGATTTATTTGCGATAACACCGACGACCGCAGAGAAAAAACCTTACGTCTTATGTGATACATTGTCGTCATCTTGTATGCGCTTCCCGCTAATTTACTTGTTGTCGTGCTGTTTATAGTGCTAACTGTGGTCTAGTATTTAGTTAAAGTTCTAAATAATGTTATTTACGTGATTGTGGAACCCAAATACAGAATGCAAACCCGATTCATGTATATCATTTGAGTGAGTACTACCTATTTAAACAATCAATAGTGCCACAGTGTTTTCTAACACCTAACATCAAACATCTAACAAAATATGTCAAAATATGTACGTAGGCCACGCCCATATTTGTTAAATGTTATATGTTAGGACCCGGGTATGTCCTAAAACTACGACCAGCCACCGGAGGACGGGCCGCAGCGTCCTCTAGCTAAACGGTGACCCGCTGCGATCCCCAAGCCGCCTGCCAAGCGTGGGGATTATGGCAAACCCCCCCCCCCCCTCCCCCATGACAGACAATATTTGCCCACGGCCCCCAGTCCCCGGCAGCTCCTTTATCCCTGGCCCAACGGGTAGCTGGTCAGGTAACGGAGGAGCAGGGGGTGCGAAGAATCACCGGCAGATGCTCGGCTACCCACACACCCACCAACGAACCTTGGCCCTGGCAACACACAACATCCGCACGTTGAGGACCGATGCAAAGATTGTAGAGCTGGAGGAAGAATTGAGCAGATTGCGGTGGGACATCATGGGACTATCAGAAATCCGACGAGAGGGGCAGGATATGGTAGTCCTTGATTCTGGCAACATGCTCTTCTTCCGGGAAGGAGAACGAAAATCCCAGGGTGGTGTTGGGTTTCTCGTCCGCAAGTCCCTTGTTAACAACGTTATCAAGGTCGATAGTGTGTCAGGTAGAGTTGCGTACCTTATACTCAGAATCACCGATCGGTATTCGCTGAAGGTCATACAGGTATATGCACCAACCTCGACACACCCCGACGAAGAAGTAGAGGCTCTGTATGAGGAGATATCTGAAGCCATACATTCCTCCGAAACGTACTTCACCGTTGTTATGGGGGACTTCAATGCAAAGGTAGGCACAAGGAACGGCGATGAGTTGAGAGTGGGGCAATATGTATATGGACAGCGGAACCAAAGGGGCCAACGGTTGGTCGACTTTATGGAGAAGGAGGAACTCTTTTTGATGAACTCTTTCTTCCGGAAGCGACCAACCAGGAAGTGGACGTGGATAAGCCCCGATGGTTCAACCAGAAATGAGATCGACTTCATCATGACGACCAAGAAGCGTATATTCAGTGATGTCTCCGTGATCAGTAGGGTGAAAACCGGTAGCGATCACCGGATTGTTAGAGGCACACTGAATATCAACATCAAGCTCGAGAGGTCACGTCTGGTGAAGTCCACACTCCGTCCTGGCCCTGCCCAGATCCAGAGCCCGGAACACTTTCAACTCGAACTCCAAAATCGCTTCCAGTGCCTAGCCGAGTGCGAAACTGTGGACGAGATCAGCAGCGGGCTTGTGGAAACTGTCCAAGCTGTGGGGTCTAAGTTCTTTAAGACCCCACGCCGGAAAAAGCCTCAAAAGCTCTCAGACGGAACCATTAAGTTAATGGAAGACCGGAAAGAAATGATACTGCAATCTTCAGCTGATATGTCGGAATATGGCAAACTCAATAGACGAATCTCGAAATCTGTGCGACACGACCTGCGCTCCTATAGTGCTAAATGCATTAGGGACGCAATTGCGCGGAACCAAGGCGCCAAAGTGTTCGCAAAGAATTCGTCTATTGGTCAGAGCCAAATGACTAAGCTGAAGATCGAGGACGGCAGTGTCATTTCGTCGAAGCCGGAGATTCTGGGAGAGCTCGAGAGGTTTTATGGACAGTTGTACACCTCAACACAAGAGCCCGCTGTTGGTACAGCTCAAGACACCAGAGCTAAGTTAACCCGACACTATACCGAAGATATCCCTGACATCAGCCTGTATGAGATTAGTATGGCTCTTAAACAGCTTAAAAACAACAAGGCGCCGGGTGATGACGGAATTACCACTGAACTTCTGCGAGCGGGTGGAAAACCGATACTCGTAGTCCTCCAGAAGTTGTTTAATTCCGTCATGCTCGAAGGTACTACGCCAGAAGCATGGCACAGGAGTGCGGTGGTGCTCTTCTTCAAGAAAGGCGATAACACCTTATTGAAGAATTATAGACCCATCTCACTCCTGAGCCATGTGTACAAGCTGTTTTCGAGAGTCATTACGAACCGTCTCGAACGCAGGTTTGACGACTTCCAGCCTCCCGAACAAGCCGGTTTCCGAAAAGGCTTTAGTACCATAGACCACATACATACGCTCCGCCAGATTATACAGAAGACTGAGGAGTATAATCGGCCCTTATGTTTAGCGTTTGTGGACTATGAGAAAGCCTTCGATTCTATCGAAACCTGGGCTGTGTTGCAGTCCCTCCAGCGTTGCCATATCGACTATAGGTATATCGAAGTGTTGAAATGTTTGTATAGAAACGCTACTATGTCGATCCGATTACAAGACGAGAGTACGAAACCAATCCAATTGCAGAAAGGTGTGAGACAGGGAGACGTCATATCTCCGAAACTGTTCACAAATGCGTTGGAGGACGTTTTCAAGCTCTTGAATTGGAACGGATTCGGCATCAACATTAACGGCGAATACATCACTCACCTTCGTTTTGCCGATGATATAGTCATAATGGCGGAGTCGCTGGAGAACCTCAACACCATGCTCAGCGACCTCAATAACGTATCCCAACAGGTGGGTCTTAAAATGAACATGGACAAGACGAAGATCATGTCGAATGTCCATGTTGAACCCGTACCGGTAATTGTTGGGAGCGATACTATCGAAGTTGTCGACCACTACACCTACTTAGGACAGATTGTCCAGTTAGGTAGGTCCAACCTCGACAAAGAGGTCGCCCGGAGAATCCAACTCGGATGGGCAGCGTTCGGGAAATTACGAGATATCTTTGCATCGAAGATTCCGCAGTGCCTAAAGACAAAGGTCTTTAACCAATGTGTGTTGCCGGTGATGACATATGGCACCGAAACGTGGTCCTTAACTGTTGGCCTTTTAGAAAAGCTCAGAGTCACACAGCGAGCAATGGAGAGAGCTATGCTCGGAGTTTCTTTGCGCGATAGAATCCGAAACGAGGATATTCGCCAAAGAACCGGAGTTGCCGACATAGCTCGTAAGATTTGCAAGCTGAAGTGGCAATGGGCAGGCCACATCGCTCGACGAACCGACAACCGTTGGGGAAGAAAGGTTCTCGAGTGGAGACCACGCACTGGAAGACGCAGTGTTGGTAGGCCTCCCACTAGGTGGACCGACGACATCGTGAGAGTCGCAGGCAACCGGTGGATGCGAGTGGCGAGTTGTCGGTCAGGATGGAGGTCAAAGGGGGAGGCCTATGTTCAGCAGTGGACGTCTTCAGGCTGGTGATGATGATGATATGTTAGGTATTAGAAAACACAAAACAGTGTCGCAGGAGACCCAAATTCAGTTCTACATTTTTCTTAACTGTACGTCCTAAATATCTAGGTTTCGTCATAAGACGAACTGCCAGCGGATTCTTAACGTAGAGTGCTGTACCCTCATCGTAAGGAATAGGTTCTTGCCTAGCTTTATTAGCGGCCGTTATTGTTCTTGTTTGATTAGCAATCATTTTTTTATTTATCTTTCTGTATAATTCGACAGTAGTATCTTTATGTCTATTTTTGTAGTGCTGCATATGAATACTTTCTAAATTTAAGTCAAATGGTTTATGACTACTGGTATGTCCGTTCATAATGTCGAATGGTTTTTTATTAGTAACAGAATGAGTACTGTTGTTATATCCAATTACGGCATCTAGCATCAGTTGACTGGTTGTCAATTCTTTTTGTGTAAGAGACAAGATTCGAATGTGCTCTAAAACTGTTGAATGAAACCATTCAATTGCTCCATTCGATTGAGGATTGTTAAAATTAATAAAATGCAATTTTATTTATGTAAGTTAGCGAACTCCATAATAGGTAGATTTTTTATCACAGTCCCTTGATCTGCTGTTATACTTATAGGTAAGTACTCCATGATGAGATATATAAATACACAAAGCATTTACTACACTTATTCCAGTTAATGACTCCAATGGATTGCTCGTGCATAATTTGAGAAGACATTAATAATTGTCAAAAATTTTATCTATTTACAGTGTTAATGTATCTAAATGTAGAACTTCACATGGTTTATCAGGTAATGGAATTATTCTCAAGTTTAGTTTGCGAGGATTTCTTTCGTATTTACTAGTCTGACAAATATTGCATTTATTAATATATTCTGTGATGCTACCTTTTTATATTGGGCCAATAATAATGTAATTTATTTCTTCTTTCAACTTCTTAAATTTCGCGATGATTTGTGTCATCTTCATGAAAGTTTTTAACAATCTAGAATTGCTTCTCTTTGCAAGTTACATCTTCAACTTTAGAATTAGAAGAATTTTTTTTACTTGGTAAAACTTCACATATTTTTGGAACAGAAGAGGAATGGTCAACAAAACTAAGATGTATTTGATTATCAACATTTTTTATATGTTTTTCACTAATGGGTATTTCTAATATAGGGTTTTATACCTCGGTATGAATTGTACTTTGTGCATTAGACAATACGTCATTTACAGACATTCTGGAATGGTTAAGTAACATCGATAACGGCAAGACATCTTCAGAACTGAAGGACATGTTATCGGCTTCATTATTATTTAGCTGTAGTCTTGATAAAGCGTCGGCGTTAGTATTACTTTATTCTTTTTGATATATAATTTTGTAATCAAATTCCGCTAACCGTGAACGCCAATTTGTTAGACGACTGTTCGGTTCTTTGACATTCATTAAATATTCTAAAGGTTTGTGTCAGTTATAACTTTGAATCCTGTAAACCTAACGTAAGCCCTGCGCTCCTGACTTACGTCAAATCGATATCGAGTCAGCGTTGCTTATCGGAATATGAACGCTCGGGTCACACAATAAGTTTCAATTTCGCGTGAAAGTCGTTAGAGAGTGAGCCTTCTGTACGGTAGTACTATTAGTTATTCTGTGCTTGTACCAAGACGAAAAACGAAACAATTTTAAAACACACAAATTTATGCTTATTAATTTTTGACGTTTTTTTATGCTTAAGTTTTTATAATAAAAGATATTTGAATGATTAAAAATGTCAACCATATTAGTTAGTGCTAATGTTTTCCAAAACTCATTTCAGCCGTCACTTTATTTTACTTCAAAAACTCAGTTATTTCCAATTTATATTACTTACCACAATATTAATACGATAATTGGATCACATTAAATCACATTTAATTTTATTCCTTAAAGTGATAACTTAAGTTAACAATTCATTATGATTTATCATTCTTCACCTTTCATCCCAAAAAACGATAAATTACCTATAAGTTTTAGCCGTTTGTGTCGCTAGGGCTGTACACTTGCCCGCTATTTTTGTCTCGTACCAGGATACGTTTGTTTACACAGAATTCTATCACCACGGCTTATATTTCGGTTCGACGCGATTCTGTTTCGGCGTGCAGTGGTACTGGGGGTAGCGATGCGCGTTTGTCTGGCACCGACTATAGCTTGTTAGATTAGTTGTTAAGTCTCAACTACAAGTCAGTTAACTGTTTTTTTATTATTATTATTAGTATTGTCATCCATAAGTGCCTGTAAAGGTTTACATTGAATAAATAATTTGACTTTGACTTTGAATCTGCGACCATCTAAATAAATCCTAAAATATTTAGTTGCCCGCACAATGGCAAGAAACTCTCTTTCTATAGTGCAATATTTAGCTTCTGTATCATTAAGGGTACGGGACGCATAAGCTATAGGATTATCGGTACCTATAGGTCCTTGCGAAAAAACTGCGCCCACTGCAAAGTTAGATGTATAAGCAAATCTTAACAATGTTTTCTAAATAATGTACGTATGTATTTTCTAAATAATGTATTTAAATATAATATATGAATATGAATGTAATAGTTTATTCCTTTGAGTTTGTTTGCATGCTTATTTGTAGAATGTGGGTTAAATTTTTAAATTTTTATTTTTGTTATTTTTACCCTTAACTTTAATAAAGATTTAGTTTTATACTGACTCTGAGACATACCATGAGATATTATTGTAATACCATGAGTCTACCAGCTGTTCATATATGGTTCAAGTGCCTGTCGTTATTATGTATCATTAGTTATTATGTACCTACCTTGTTAAAAATAATAAGTCTAAGTTGTGGAATTCCATAATTGCCTTAAGTGTTATAAAATAAGTTGTAATGAGTACGTAAGAAAGCTGTTGAATATCCAAATATTTTTTTTTTAAAGCAGTGGTTTTTTTCTTTTATAAAAGCAGGAGGCAAACTAGCAGGCGGGTCACTTGATGGAGAGTAATCACCGCCGCCCATGGACACCCGCAAAATCAGAGGAATCGCAGGCAAGTTACCGTCCTTTAAGAATAGGGTTAAGGAAGGAATAGGAATTGTTATAGGGCGGGGGGATGGGCTTCTGGAACCCTCACTGGCCAGACAAAACACAACAGCTCCAAGTGCCATTATTTCACGCCGAACATTCGTGAGAGGGTGGTATTACGCCGAGCGAGCCGGCTCAATGCGTGGTGCAACGCAGCGTGGCTCTACCACTCAGTCAGTGTCACTCATTTAGCACCACCCAGGGGTAACGTGTAGGGTCTCAAGGGTAAACCTACGGACGCGAGTAACTTTAACACCCAAAAAAATATATTCAGGTGTCATTTTGATCTTGGCACCCTTTTTTAAACAAGACGTCATTTTGAGGGTTTAGTTATCTGAGCAAAATTTGGAATGAATTTCCTGTAGTAACCAACCAACCCAAGGAAAGATTTTATTTCCTATTAGTTTGTGGAATAGGATATTTTTGTATAGTGCTTATTTTTGCTGGGTCAGGTTTAACGCCTTTATCTGTAACTA
Source organism: Scoparia ambigualis (assembly GCA_963921215.1). Lineage (NCBI taxonomy): Eukaryota > Metazoa > Arthropoda > Insecta > Lepidoptera > Crambidae > Scoparia > Scoparia ambigualis. The sequence goes on from OY992508.1 coordinate 24,726,650, forward strand.
TGTATCCTAAAAAAAGTGTTTCTCTTTTCATGAATTAAGGTTTTATAAAATTGAACCTTAAAATTCGATTCTTGGAGTCTCTGAACAACATCTTCTAAGTCCTGAATGTCCTATGGTCTTGGAGTGATGGATTATCACACTAATATTATAAATGCGAAAGTTTGTGAGTGTGTATGTTTGTTACTCTTTCACGTAAAAACTACTAAATGGATTTGGATGAAATTCGGCATACAGATAGTTTATAACCTGGATTAAGACATAGGATACTTTTATCCAGATATTCCTACGGGAACGGGAACCACGCGGGTGAAACCGCGAGCGGCCGCTAGTAAATAATAATATTATTCATTTACACGGTTTCGTTTTTAAGCCCACGTAATACATGTCCATAACACGCTGAAAAGTAGAAGGAGCGTTTTTTAACCCGAAAGGCATTCTGAGGAATTCATAATGCCCTCGAAATCTGTCGTCTACACTTAATGCGGTTATAGGTATGTTTTTTTGGCTTAATTCAATTTGATGAAACCCAGATTTTAAGTCTAACACTGTAAAATATTGACACCTACCCAATTTGTCCAAAATATCGGTTTTATTTTGAATTGGGTACCTGTCACTTATAATAGTTTTTCATTTAGTTTGCGGAAGTCAATGACGAGACGCCATTTGTTGGCACTATTCACACAGGAGATGACCACGGACTGTTTGAAGGACGTATAGTTTTATGTGTTAACATCTCTTTTATTTGTTTTTCCACTTCAGGTTTGTGTACATGTGGACAATATACGAACGAGCAAATTCTGGTATTTTATCCGTGGTGTTGATTGGATGCTTTATTTGGTTATGTATAGTAAATGACAAAGAATCTCCAGGTGTATATAATATGTCACTATAATTTTTTCACAAATTTAATAAATTGTATTTATTCTCTTCGTTTAAGTGTTCAGTTCTGAACAGAGACTTTATGTTATTATTTTTCTCAGTAACTGTATTAAAACTAAAAATATCGAAATGATTGAGCAGTGTATGCGCCTTGAGTGGAGATTTTAACGATGATGTCATTGTTAGTCGGGTTGGTTATCTCCAGGTGCGCATAGCCGGAATGTGCTCGGTTTATCGTAGCAGGTATGCAACACTTATTCAGTGAGTCTATCTTGAGAATAAAAATATCACCATCTTGTACTGCGACGGGAATATTAACCAAATTAGTGGATTTCGACCTCACCCATGCCTCGAAAAGATTATCGATACCAGAATCGAATTTTTTATAGGTAAAGCTGCATTTGGTCTAAATAACTTTTTATCCTTAAGATCAACACTGGCTTTTAATTTTTCCAATATTTCGTACCCAATGAAATAATCAAACACATTAAGGAATTTATACAAATAAAATTTCGACATTTGATTTTCTTGAAACTCTGAAAACAGTTTTATACCTATAGAGTAGTTATTACTACTCGTAGCATGTAAATTAGTCACTGTAAAGGGTTCGTAACGTAAACGTACATCAGAATAGTGTTTTTCAATAACATCTGGTGACAAAAATGACTGATTGGCACCAGTATCAATCAAAAGTTTAATAGGTGGTTCTTTTATCTCTAAATAGAGTGATTGCCTTTTAATGTGAGCATTAACACTCATGTACAAGTTCCTGGGTCCGGTTCCTGGCAAAACAATTTTCATCTCCTTGGACCCCAAAACTTTTCAGCAACACATTTTTCAAATGTTCCCATGAAGTAACTCCGTTAATGTTTACTATTTCCTCGGCTTTACCTGGGAGCCTATTCAAAATGTTATGTAAAATGATAGAATTATTAATACAAGTTGGGTTTACCGTATCATAATACTGTGTTAAAATGGTTTCACAAGTAGTAATAAATCAATGAAGTTGGTTCGGGTTCCCATCATAATTAGGTATAATTTATAACGAACTTTTAATTAAATTTAAATTATTCTCAGTATTTGCCTGGGATGATATAACACTAGCTTGATCTAAAAGCATTTTACAAATAACACAATTAAAGAAAATAAAAGAATAAACACACAATTATAACTGCCGTCGTAAATGAAAACACAGTAATTTCAGTTACTGTGTTTATACTTGTTTTGGTTTTTTTAAAATTACGAGCTCTATCTGGAAAAAAAATCGATTTGTCTATATCTACCACCGTTAAGGAGATACGATAAATAAAAACACAGTAAGTTGATATAAATCAAGACATTTTTAAGAAAAAACACATTGCGTCAGAATTTCTTGGTTAGAACACAGCAATTTACTATTTACTGTTGTGTAACATGTGTTCATGTATTTTTATAAATTTGTTTTGCTTAGTTATAACACGGCATTTGCCAATACTGTGATTTCATGTAAAATTTCCCTGAAATTAATATATCGTTTACATAAGTTAATCACAGTATCTTAGTTACTGGGTGTAATATGCCTGCAGTTTTCATATTGATTTCTAAAAAGCATAGCTAAACAACAGTAACTGTTGATTTACTGTGTTTTAAGCTAACCTTTTGCTTGTAATTGGGATGAGCCTTGTATGGATCGATATAATGCAATACGATCCGCCCAATATGTGTATCAATACCACAGCATACGATCCGTTGGCAGATCGATACACATGCATGAAAAGTCGGATAGTCGGTAGAACTTTGTAATAATTTTTTTAATGTACTGTCATTTCTGGCAGAAGTATTACTTTGTGTAGTTTGAGGTGATAAAACTTTATTTTTATGTTCGATTGGTCACATTAAACATTAAAAAATTATTTAGTTTTACTTACTACTAGAACCAACAGACGTTGCCTTGTTCAAATTATATAACGATTCAACTGACAGGAAAAAGATAAATGCTGCGGAAAAGAAGAAAGAAATAGAAAAAACTTTTTATTGACCAAATTAAATACATTATACTGCAAAACTCTTTTTTTTATTTTTTAAGCTTTCTTTAGGATTTTCCCTATTATTCTCCTCTATTAACCACCCCTGTATAAAAACGAACAAAACAGAACAAAAAATATTCAAATTAGTCAAGCTGATTTTAAGTTTACTCTATTCTAACGAACAGCAATTGATTTTTATAAATAAGAAAAGATACCTAATAACTTCGTGTTTTCTATTTTTATGAAAATGGATAACCTAGGAAAATGTAAATTATGTCATCTGGATGTTAAAACAAAAGAAAATACTACAAATTTAGGAAAATATTTTTTAACCCGAAAAACATTCTATAGAAATTGCAAATTACCCTAGATTTACACAGATAAACAATTTGGATTAATCTTTATCAAGGATCACAAGGATGCCTTTAAACGTCCCACTGCTAGGCAGAGGCTTTCCCACATGAACAACAGCACATGGGGAGACAAGTCATTTAGAAAATGACTTCTCTCGACCTTATGTTGAAGGGAAATAGATTTTATATGTTTTTTCTATTAAAATAAATTTTAATGTAAAATTATCCAATGTGATTTATTTAATTTAAATACTTATTGGCTTTCTTTGTCAAAAAGTTATAAAAGAATTAGTACTTAGCTAATAGCATTACGTATTATGATAATTGATCGCCTAGATCTTGTTGTTGTTTCCTATATAAAAGATAAATTAAGATTTATAAAAGAAGACAGATTTTAAAGAAATTAAGACCTAGTTTTCGGCCTTAGTTGATTGAAAAAACAAAAGATAAAGACTTTTGTTGTTTAATTACCGGAATTTATGAGAAAAATAGAGTACCTTTTATATTTAGTTAATATAAGCAAATGAAAAAAAAAACTTATAACACAGTATGTTTAGATACTTGATATTGCATTTTATATTTTTTAATCGTAATTTAGTCTTAAATACAGCATCTTCACTTACTGGGTATTGAGCTAAGTAATTAAAGCTTCTTATTATTAGGTTTGAACCCAGTATGTGTACAGTTACTGTGTTGAAAACACTATAGAATAAGTGTCTTTAAATGGTAAAAACACAGTAACATGTAAAACTAAGTTAGACCACAATAACCATGCAGTTACTATGGTTTAGCTTAAAAATAATAAATTTTGTAAAGTATTTTGTTATTCTATAACACATTAACCGATTTTATTATTTATTTGATTATTGAATCCTAGTTATTTATATACAGACTTGAAGCTCTAAGCATCTTTCATCATTTAAACATGTAATTTTCAACCTAACTTAAATATTTTGTTCATAACGAAACGATTTAACTATGGAACTTCAATCGTCTTTTTCTCAAAACGGGTTTTTTGGAGTTACTGCATGTGTTTTCATTTACGAGGGCAAACTATTTATAAGTTTATGATAAAACTTTTTCTTTTATAATTTAACACTTTAATTTTTAATTAGGTACTAATACAAAACGTTTTAATAATTGACTCTCACTAACTTATCATAAACTGATAAATAAATCACACGATTGTGATAAATTGAAAGTGATTGGGAGTGAAATTTCTATAGAGCTAGCAGATGGACGTGCCATCTGTTAAATTTATTATATTATGATTAATAATTAAACAACTATAAAATCCGCGCCTAACTGTGTCAATATTGCTTCCGCGTAGATCGGGGTCAGCGCATCGCGGTCATGCAATTGTTGACAATTTTACTCAGTCAGTAACTGATAAGTGATGTTATTTACGCAATAATGGAAAGTTCATTTAACCGGAGCAACATGACGTCCCGGAGCCCACCACGTCGACGACAAAATGAAGAAGAAGCAGTAGCGCCCACTATTGATGCAGTCTCGACTATGGAAATACAGAGCTGGCTGTCGAAAATCGAGCATTGCTTGAATGATATTTGTTCGATCTCATGTGAAGGAAAGCTAAATTCAGAACAAAAGCTTAAAATCAGCAGCATCAGCAGGAGCGTCATGGGAGGTGTGTCTCAGTTGGCTGTTCAATATCAGTCACTGAAACAAAAATATATTTCAGCACAGCTTACGATTAGCAACATGAACGAGCAAAAGGGGAAAACCACCCAACTAGAAGACCAACTGGAGGATCTAAAAGAGTGTATCCGCTCTGCTCCAAATGCAACAAATCAGAACACATCTTTTGCCGAAATCGTTAGGAAGGGAAACCACTCTCTTGTCCGTTCCCTTAACACCAGCAGTGTCGTTATTTATCCCCAGGACAAAGAAAAAACGATCGAAGATACAAAGAAGCTCATTCAGACCGTAATTAAGCCAGAAGAGCTCAAACTACATATCCGTGGCATGCGGAAGACCAAAGATGGAGGCATTATTATTAGCGCACAAGGGAAAGAAGACCTTGAGAAACTGAAACAGTCAGAGCAGCTCAAAACATCAGGGCTAAAGGTCGAAGAGACTAAAAAAAGGAAGCCAAAAATAATTTTATTAGGAGTCCCCGCCAATAACACTGAACAAGAAGTTTTCGAATGTCTGTATAAACAGAACACCGCGGACAAGTATTCACACATACACTGAGACCAATTCCTTAGCTCTATTAGACTTAGCCACAAATCTGGTAAAAAAGATGCCTTATTTTGTAATTACATAATAGAATTACCACCTGAATTGAGGAAAGTTCTAATAGCACAGGAGCGACTGTTCATTAATTGGACATCTTGCTCAGTCAGAGACTTCACACTTGTAACAAGATGTTACAAGTGTCAGCAGTATGGCCACTCCTCTAAGTATTGTCGTGAGTCAGACTCTACCTGTGGACACTGTGGATGTGTTGGACACTCTATCAAGGAATGCAGCAAACGCCAAGAACCTGCCGCGTATGCTACATGTAAGCGCTTTAACAAGTCCAGCCACCACAAAATGGGAGACGAACAATGCCCAGCGAGAAAAAGTGCTGAAATTAGGTACCACAGCTCTATTGACTATGAAGGATAATCTACTCCTATGAACCTAAATCAGTGATCAGTGAGCTTCTTAAAATGTTCTTCAATTACATAATTCTAGTAGTATCTACGTCTAGTAACGGCGATGAGTTGAGAGTGGGGCAATATGGATATGGACAGCGGAACCAAAGGGGCCAACGGTTGGTCGACTTTATGGAGAAGGAGGAACTCTTTTTGATGAACTCTTTCTTCCGGAAGCGACCAACCAGGAAGTGGACGTGGATAAGCCCCGATGGTTCAACCAGAAATGAGATCGACTTCATCATGACGACCAAGAAGCGTATATTCAGTGATGTCTCCGTGATCAGTAGGGTGAAAACCGGTAGCGATCACCGGATTGTTAGAGGCACACTGAATATCAACATCAAGCTCGAGAGGTCACGTCTGGTGAAGTCCACACTCCGTCCTGGCCCTGCCCAGATCCAGAGCCCGGAACACTTTCAACTCGAACTCCAAAATCGCTTCCAGTGCCTAGCCGAGTGCGAAACTGTGGACGAGATCAGCAGCGGGCTTGTGGAAACTGTCCAAGCTGTGGGGTCTAAGTTCTTTAAGACCCCACGCCGGAAAAAGCCTCAAAAGCTCTCAGACGGAACCATTAAGTTAATGGAAGACCGGAAAGAAATGATACTGCAATCTTCAGCTGATATGTCGGAATATGGCAAACTCAATAGACGAATCTCGAAATCTGTGCGACACGACCTGCGCTCCTATAGTGCTAAATGCATTAGAGACGCAATTGCGCGGAACCAAGGCGCCAAAGTGTTCGCAAAGAATTCGTCTATTGGTCAGAGCCAAATGACTAAGCTGAAGATCGAGGACGGCAGTGTCATTTCGTCGAAGCCGGAGATTCTGAGAGAGCTCGAGAGGTTTTATGGACAGTTGTACACCTCAACACAAGAGCCCGCTGTTGGTACAGCTCAGGACACCAGAGCTAAGTTAACCCGACACTATACCGAAGATATCCCTGACATCAGCCTGTATGAGATTAGTATGGCTCTTAAACAGCTTAAAAACAACAAGGCGCCGGGTGATGACGGAATTACCACTGAACTTCTGCGAGCGGGTGGAAAACCGATACTCGTAGTCCTCCAGAAGTTGTTTAATTCCGTCATGCTCGAAGGTACTACGCCAGAAGCATGGCACAGGAGTGCGGTGGTGCTCTTCTTCAAGAAAGGCGATAACACCTTATTGAAGAATTATAGACCCATCTCACTCCTGAGCCATGTGTACAAGCTGTTTTCGAGAGTCATTACGAACCGTCTCGAACGCAGATTTGACGACTTCCAGCCTCCCGAACAAGCCGGTTTCCGAAAAGGCTTTAGTACCATAGACCACATACATACGCTCCGCCAGATTATACAGAAGACTGAGGAGTATAATCGGCCCTTATGTTTAGCGTTTGTGGACTACGAGAAAGCCTTCGATTCTATCGAAACCTGGGCTGTGTTGCAGTCCCTCCAGCGTTGCCATATCGACTATAGGTATATCGAAGTGTTGAAATGTTTGTATAGAAACGCTACTATGTCGATCCGATTACAAGACGAGAGTACGAAACCAATCCAATTGCAGAAAGGTGTGAGACAGGGAGACGTCATATCTCCGAAACTGTTCACAAATGCGTTGGAGGACGTTTTCAAGCTCTTGAATTGGAACGGATTCGGCATCAACATTAATGGCGAATACATCACTCACCTTCGTTTTGCCGATGATATAGTCATAATGGCGGAGTCGCTGGAGAACCTCAACACCATGCTCAGCGACCTCAATATCGTATCCCAACAGGTGGGTCTTAAAATGAACATGGACAAGACGAAGATCATGTCGAATGTCCATGTTGAACCCGTACCGGTAATTGTTGGGAGCGATACTATCGAAGTTGTCGACCACTTCACCTACTTAGGACAGATTGTCCAGTTAGGTAGGTCCAACCTCGACAAAGAGGTCGCCCGGAGAATCCAACTCGGATGGGCAGCGTTCGGGAAATTACGAGATATCTTTGCATCGAAGATTCCGCAGTGCCTAAAGACAAAGGTCTTTAACCAATGTGTGTTGCCGGTGATGACATATGGCACCGAAACGTGGTCCTTAACTGTTGGCCTTTTAGAAAAGCTCAGAGTCACACAGCGAGCAATGGAGAGAGCTATGCTCGGAGTTTCTTTGCGCGATAGAATCCGAAACGAGGATATTCGCCAAAGAACCGGAGTTGCCGACATAGCTCGTAAGATTTGCAAGCTGAAGTGACAATGGGCAGGCCACATCGCTCGACGAACCGACAACCGTTGGGGAAGAAAGGTTCTCGAGTGGAGACCACGCACTGGAAGACGCAGTGTTGGTAGGCCTCCCACTAGGTGGACCGACGACATCGTGAGAGTCGCAGGCAACCGGTGGATGCGAGTGGCGAGTTGTCGGTCAGGATGGAGGTCAAAGGGGGAGGCCTATGTTCAGCAGTGGACGTCTTCAGGCTGGTGATGATGATGATGATGAGTAGTATCTAAGCATAATTATAATCATTGTTTACAAAACATACGTACTGTAGCTTTAATAGCATGATAGCATTGTTAATAAGATATTATAATTTATTGTTATCTAATAAAATGTTAAGTAAGCACTAACCTACATTCACTTATTAGATGCCTAAAAGACAGGTAAACTAGTTTACTTAGCTTAGGTATCATTTCGATTATTTTGCCATGCTAACCTTAATTTTTAATTACTTACAATAATAGCTGCACACTTGTTATGCATTATTTTTATTATGTGGACGAATGATATTTAGAAGTTTTGATGTATTTAGACTAAGTTTTTATACAGAAATAAACTATTCTTATTCTTATTCTTAAATTACCATGAATATGTCGATGTTAAACAATTTACACAGTTAAACAAACACACGATTTATTTTTTTAAATTATTTCTGAAGTTCTCTTTACGCAAACTAATCAAACTTATCAACATAGACAAATGAAACTGGACTTACGATAGAATGCGAGACCAGGTCCAGAGCATCATAATTCTTGCCACCTTTATACACAAAGGCCTACTTACAGAAGCTCGGTGCTAACCGTTGCAAAATAGTATCTATGTAACTTTGATTTTTAGGAAGCGATACTACGGCAACAGCATCTGATCGGCTGCGCCAGATATGTACTCTTCGAATTATGGAGTACTTTTCAATGAAAATATTAATTTAAAGTACATTAAACTTTATAAAAAAAATTACAATAGTGTCTTAGGTATGGCCTGAAGCAAGAGTGTCTGTTGCGAACCCCTATCCCGATCAAGCCGATTCACACCCACACACTTTGACGTCACAACGTGACGTAACACCACGCATCACTCACTACACTATGTTGTGCTTGCATCGAGTAGGTTTCAATGTAGTTCAATAAGCTTTATATGTTGTTTTTTCAGTCGTTTATGTGATCATAGTATACCAGTTTTGTAAGCCTAAAAAAAACTTTAAAGTTAAAATAAATATTTAAAAGAAATCTTATTGTTTGTCTTTAATAATTGCTACTAAATCACCATTTAAATAATTATTAATGAAACTATTTAAATGTGAACCAATAAGATAAAACTTGAACTAAGCAAAGCATATTTCTAGTTCTTCGATCGATATGAAGATAGTAAAAAATCAACTACCTCAGGTAGTCCGTCATTTTTTCAACACTATATTTCAGTATCATTATTATCATCATCAGTCTATAAAGTCCCACTACTGCACACAGGCCTTCCCACACGGGGATATTGGGCCACAGCCTAACACGCTGGCCCAATGCGGGTTGGTGGGTTTGAACAACTGTCATTTTACGATAACAAACCGGGCTGAGCTGGTCTTTACGTGCCTTCTGAAGCACAGAGAAGCTCGAGATGTTTTCTATTTTTTATATTGATTGGTCACCTAGCCAATGACTCGGCATTGCGAGGACGATCGCAAACCATTCGACTTAGCCGCTGCGTTATTGAACTTCTGAGTCAGTTAGTCATTTTTAAATATAATTTAGCGTTATTAACGCAAAAACCATTAAAATTTACGTATCAACCTATTAGGTTTACGCGTACTTTTTCTAGAGCAATATTTATGTTATGGTCTGTTTAAATGTCTTTTATGTTAAATAATAACAACACACTATTACTCAAAATAAAACAGCGACAAGGATTTTGTTGTACCATTTTAATATGTTTGGTAACAATCATTTAATATGTACAATAAGGAAAAGAGTTTTCTAAAATAAACTGTGTAACATACTATATAATTAATGTAGAAGCTGAAACTGCAATAGTACAACCGCATAAGTGGTAACGAAACTGCCGTAGCGAAGCGGCAAAGTCCCGTCCACAGTGAACAATGACAACGGATTCACTTTGGAGAATTGGTGGCGATTCACTCGTAACACGTTCTTTAGTATCTTCTTTTGCTCAGCTAAAACAAAATTTAGGAATTGTTATTGTTATTTTGTATGACAGATCTGCCTCCCACGCCTCACGCGCCCTCTGTCACGTAGATAAACATATTTTTTGTTGGAAATAGCAGCTCTTGTTATAATGCCTCAATGGTCTTAAATAATAATATAATATGATAAAATATTTACTAGAAAAAAAACAGCAGGTCTCAGAAAAGCTCGAATGGGATTCGAACCCATGACTTTTGGATTGCCGGTCCACTGCTCTGACAATAATAAAGATATTTATAAGCAATTCCGTCTTTATCAATTGTTAATTACTTGCAATAGTATTTTCTTTCGACTGTGAGGGTAGACTTCACAGTGACGTAATACCGCTGGCTTGCAGCGTAAATCACACGGGTCTGGTACCTAATCCCGAATGACAAAAGCCCGAATAACAAATGCCCGAACACTTAGGCCCGAAGAATCATAATAATATGCTCGAACGCTTAAAATCTCGATGGTTCATTAGCCCGAAAACTCAAAAGGCCGACACACAAATGCCCGAATACTATTCGCCGAAAAACCATTAGCCCTAATCTTAGATTAAAACAAAAAGGGAAGATACGGCATTAGCGTCTCGTGAGTAAGCCGCTAAAATTAGGCCTAAAGGCACAATTTCACTTCAGTCGCAATTTGCCGAGCGAACAGGCTACATCGTACTATTGCGGACATTCTGGGTTTAGTCTAGGAATGACTGATTCGCAAAATGACAACGTAGTCTATTATTGACCGATTCGTGGAATGTACAATTCTATAAATGACTAATTCTAGTAATGACCGATTCTACAAATGACTGATTCTACAAAAGACCGATTCTACAATTGACTGATTCTACAAATGACTGATTTAAGAGTTTATAAATAATAGAGATTTGATAAGGAATTTGGTAAATAAAATGCAATGTAAGGAAAAACGAATCATTTATTTCAAACATTTTTTACCATAATCAATGACGCTAACCTGATTTTTTTGTTTATTTATTTTTTGACCAAATCTGAATACATCTTTGATTTTGCGCTACAAAATATAGTATTGTAATACAAAATCAATTTTTTCTTTATAAAAATTGATAGCAGGTTAGCTTCATTGATTATGGTGAAAAATGTTTATTACATTGCATTTTATTTACTAAATTCCTTAATAAATCTCTATTGTTCATAAACTCTAAAAATCAGTCATTTGTAGAATCAGTCAATTGTAGTATCGGTCTTTTGTAGAATCAGTCATTTGTAGAATCGGTCATTACTAGAATCAGTCATTTATAGAATTGTACATTCCACGATTCGGTCAATAATAGACTACGTAGTCATTCTGCGAATCAGTCATTCCTAGACTAAACCACATTCTGATGTGTGAAAAAGAGAAAGACGCTACTCCGCAGTGGCGTCGGAATCGGTCGTACGTACTCGTCTGTTGCGAAGCGACCGAGACGTCAACGCGCTACTCGCTGACGTTGAAACTTACTGCTCTGTCTCGCTCGCTCGATTTACACTTTTATAGGTGTGCGTGTGTGAGTGTTTGCATATGTAGTTGAGTAGGACTATATTTTGATTGACTACAAGTAGGAGCATGCCGTATCTTCCCTTTTTGTTTTAATCTAAGGCCTTATATGCTTAAAATGCCGATCGTTCATAAGCCCGATATCAAAATAAACGACACAGTAGCTTGTTTCTTTTGGTGAACTGTGGACATTCCGGGCGCTAGCCTTTAAAATGTCTCTGAGCACATTTTTGGGTTTTATGAGCTTGAGCTGTATGTATTTAAGTATGTACGTAGATATAACAAAATAAATACAAATTATTCTTTGAAATCAGTATATTTAAATGTACGGTGGTAGAAGTCCAACTCGCACGCACAAATATTGTCCTTTACGTAAGATACCTACAGATAATTCAATTAGCATTTTTCTACAATTTTTAAATCATAAGTAATTTATTTATATACATAACCATTGTTTATTTAAGTAATTACTTTTAAATACCTATTATACTACTTTCATATTCGTACAAAATCAATACATAGAACATATATTTATTTTTTCTAAAAATGGAGGGTAGTTGATTTTTTTTCAAGAGAAGGTAACCGAATGAATCAATCATTACTACGTTGTAAGCGTTTATTTGTTGTTCATGTGTTTGTTTTGCGATCTATTTTTCAATGCAAATTGTATCTAATATTGTGCACAATTATGTCGAAACTTGACTTTGACTTTGACTTTGAAAAGCCATACAGGTCACGCTCATAAATCCCAAAAATGTGGTCAGAGACATTTTAAAGGCCAGCGCCCGGAATGTCCACAGTTCACCAAAAGAAACAAGCTACTGTGTCGTTTATTTTAAAATTATCTATTTAAAGAGTTTTCGGGCTCATGAACGATCGGGATTTTAAGCATTAGGGCTAATGATTCTTCGGCGAATAGTGTTCGGGCATTTGTGTATCAGCCTTTTGAGTTTTCGGGCTTATGAACCATCGAGATTTTAAGCATTCGAGCAAGTGATTCTTCGGGCCTTAGTGTTCGGGCATTTGTTATTCGGACTATTGTCGTTCGGGATTAGGTACCAGACCCAAAACTACTAGAAAAAATTCAACGAGTTTTCTGGGGTCTCGGTAGCTTAGCGGTTAGAGCAGTGGACCGGCAATCCTAAGGTCATGGGTTCGAATTCTATTCGAGGTTTTCTGAGACTCGTTTTTTTCCTGTAAACATTTATCCTATATTTATAAAGCATTGTCAATGCAAAAAATTCAATAATAAAAATAATAATTGTAATATTTTCAAAGAATTACAGAATAAAAAAGTAGGAGGTCATTGAATTCTTAGGAAGTAAAAATCTGTGTTTTAGGGCTGAACTGAATCTAAGTATATTACATTTACATTTTTTTATATATGTTAAAAAGGTTTACCTGTACAATATTGACCTTTGAGTGCTAGCAAGCATTCTGACCCAGCTAATGTGACCATATCATAGAATTTTTGACACTCTCCGCAAATCTGGCAGATAAGTAACCAGTTTTTGATAACCCAAAATAGTGTGGTATATTGTGCTACATCTGCTTTATACTGAAATATAAAAATAATACTCAAGTGTTCAAATTACCGAATTATGTTCTGATCCCCAAGAGCGAAATAAATGCCTTTATTTTATCTGATTTTAAATAGCGAAAGGTGGAAGAACTTCTCTTTAACAATAAATATTTACACTTGACTTGACCTTACATCAGCCTAAAAATGTTCCACTGCTGGGCACAGGCTATGCGGGTTATTGGGTTAAACATAAAATAAGCATAAGTAATAATTGTATTTCAATAAACAAATGCACTTTCACTTTTTTTATCCACTACGTGTTAACTTGGCTTTTATCTCACCTGATGGTAAGTAACGATTAGGCCGAGGTAGAAGCGCGCTTCACCCGGAATTATTAACCACTGAGGAACTGATTGTCTTGTCTCTAAACGGTTGGAACACAACAATGCTACTGCTGGTTAAATTGCTGTTGTGGTGTCAGACTTAAATAAGATGGTGGTAGCTAGCCAGGCAGACTTAACGAACTCTACCACCAAGCGAACCAAGTACACAAAGATGTTATCCCTGCTGGGAATTGAACCTCTGTGTCTAAGACCGGTGGCATAGCCACTAGACCACAGAGGCGGTTAATAACTTCACGTACAAAGAGATTAAAAAAGAGAGAAATATTTTTAACATTTTCAGACAAACACACAAAGTTTATTCTACAAATAAAATTGAAATGGAAATGGCGAAAATTAAAATCAATTAATTTTGAAATGAGACCTAACATTAATGAAAGGCACACACATAATCCACATATAAATATGTTTATGCAAAGAGTGTATTTACAGCAGTCACTAAGACTGGACGTGGTTATCTAAAATTGAACGACGATTTCTTGCATTCCTTTCGAGCTTTACCCCCGTTCTGCTACAGACGCGTTACAATAAGGTACCTCTATTATTATACTTCAGGCTTTGTCTTCGAGATTAGCATAAAAGGAAAAAGTGGTTCTTTGGTATGATCACTAGTGACCCAGTGGTCTCATCGTATATTCAAGGCTATAAAATTCCTTTTTGTATGCCACCTTTACAAACCTTTAATAACCGGAAATATTCCAAGACGGAAAAAGTTAATTTTACTGATGCTATTAACAAATTAATTTTAATTGGAGCTATTTCAGAACGTCCTGCTTGTCAGGATCAATATTTATCTAATATTTTCTTAATACCGAAGTCAAACAGTGAAATGAGATTTATTTTAAAACTGAAGTCTTTAAATAAATGTATCGATACTAATCACTTTAAATTAAAAGATCTTAGGACTGTCTTAAAATTAATATCTTAAAATAATTAAAGATTGTTTTCTATGTTTTCTTGATTTAAGAGACACGTATTTCTTAATAAAAATAAATAAAAAAATTTGAAAGTGCCTCCGATTCCAATTTGAGAATTCTATTCGAATTTAATGTTCTAACATTTGGCTTGAACACAGCTCCTTACGTGTTCACAAACGTAATGAAACTTGCTTTCATACTTATTACTAAGAACTTATGGATAATTATAACTACAATATATTTGGATGACATGTGTCTGATGGGACATGATTATAAAGCATGTCTTGAAAATTTGCGACAAACTAAAAAACTTCTTAGATTATTGGGTTTTATTGTCAATGTCGCAAAAAGTATCCAGGAACCTCCAAATACATGCAAATTTTTGGGTTATGTTATAGATACAAAAAAATCCAGGACTTATTACCAAACGAAAAACATAATAAAATAAAGTTTGAATTAAACAAATTTTCTAAAATGAAAAGTTGTAATATCAGAACATTTGCTAGTTTTGTAGGTCTGTTGGTATCAGCCTGCTCGGCTGTAGAATACGGTTGGCTTTATACTAAGCTATTCGAAAGAGTTAAATATCATAACTTAAAAGAATCAAACGATTATGATAATGTTATGGTCATACCCAGCACACTCTACTCTGATTTGGAATGGTGGACAATTTCCATTAAGAATGCAAATTGTAAAATTAAAGATGACAGAATCAGATATGACCTTTTATAAAAAAGAAGGAGGCAAACGAGCAGGCGGGTCACCTGATGGAGAGTAATCACCGCCGCCCATGGACAACCGCAAAACCCGAAACACAACAGCACCAAGTGCCATTATTTCACGCCGGATATTCGTGAGAGGGTGGTATTACGCCGGGCGAGCTGGCCTAATGCGTGCTGCAACGCAGCGTGGCTCTACCACTCAGTCAGTGTCACTCATTTAGCACCACCCAGAGGTCACGTGTAGGGTCTCAAGGTTAAACCTACGCGATTAATTTTAATCCTCAAAGACCTGGAAATTTTTCTAATGCCTCAATTACGGGGTGGTATAGCATAATTCAATAACTAACACTTTTGGAAAAATTCACTTTTTCGTTTTTTGTGAAGTACAAAGTGTTACCTATTTTTGGTCTTTATCTCGTTGCAATATATATGATATCTGCAAAAATATCTTCAATTTAGTGAAACTACTGACCATATTATTATATTACAACACTGTTTGTTGTAGAATTTACGAGGTAAAATGAATAACTTATAAATTAGTTAAATAACTACAGCTAAGGTGTCGTCAATACAAAACAAAGTTCATAAGTAACTTTATTTAATTCTGCCACAACACACTGCGAAACATTGCTACAAATTTTGGTTGTGGCAAAATTGAAGAAACTTTAGTAAGGAAAGATGTATCCTATAAATCAAAAGATGTTGATTAAAAGAGGTCAGAAGGAGACGCATTTATTTATGTATTACAATGGACCTACAAAGTCTGCTACAAATTCCTTCTACGTCCGATAGATTGTTGTATTATTGTCGCAAACTTAAGTTGTATAATTAATCAATTTATGAGTTCAAGCCACCAGAAAATAAAGCACATTGTTTAACACTAGAACAGACGCGTGGGCTACATATGTAACCCAGCGCACAACATTTTCAAATATTTACTAAGTTTACTGGGCTAAAACGTCAGTTAGTTCCCGCTGTCGCCAGTAGCGTCCCGCACCCCGCTGCACGCGGACGTCCGAGTAATGTAATACACATGTAACCCGCGCGACCATTTTTGAAAGTTTTTTGCAGTATACAGTGTGTGTGGAGTCGAGGTAAATATGGTATTTAAAAGTAATTATTTATGTAATAATATACTGATTTGTTTAGTTGGTGTACTGAGTTTGTGTTAATGTCAATGACCGGGGCCTTTCGCGCTTTATGCTTTTAGTCATTACACTATCGAGGCATTCGTGTGCTTGTGTACTTATCTTTTAAAATATCTAGAATAGATGGATAAAAATCATCTTTTTTTTCTTTTTTAGATGGCAAGTAGATCAAATAACTTGACGACTGAAGAAATACAAAGATGGCTGCAGGAAGACGACGAAAATGACAATATAAGCGAAAGTGAAGAGGAAGAAGTATCCATACAACAATGTCTCCCGCTTGAATCTCCACACGAATCCGCATCCGAACAAGAAAGTGATCACGTACAAGAAGGCGAAGAGGAGGAGGAGAAAGATGATGTGCCCCTGTCATCCTTGGCTTCTTACAAATCTCGTAATGGAACAAAATAGAGTAAGTTTCCACCACCTACTACAAGAACTCGATCTCACAATATTTTGAGTCATCCACCAGGACCAATAGGTTTGGCAAAAGAAGCTAAATCACCTCTATTATCATTCTTGTTGTACTTTGATTGTTATATTTGGAAAGTTATTGTTGATTGTACCAATATATACATTAATACAATAAAAACAAATACCAAAGAGAAAGAGATGCTTGCTATACTGACGAGATCGAAATAAAAGCGCTAATAGGTATCTTGTTGGTGATTGGAACCTGTCGTGCAGGGCGACGAAATCTGGCCGACTTTTGGGACAATTCGAACAATTCGAATTTCGTACTGGTATTGAGTTGGTGTATACAACAATGTCAGAGAGGCGATTTCGATTCCTTTTGCGCGCTCTACGCTTTGATGATGTCAGGGATAGGCCAGATCGTGTACAAACTGACAGATTGGCTGCTATACGACAATTTACTCATATTATGCTACAAAATTGTAAGAAGTATTACAATCCGAGCGAAAACTTGACTATTGATGAACAATTAGTCGCGTTCAGGGGACGTTGCGGATTTGGTATGTACATACCAAACAAGCCAGCAAAATTTGGCATAAAAATAATTATGGTGGTAGACCTCAAATACCCTTATGCATATAATTTTGAAATTTATGCCGGCATGCAACCAGAAGGACCGTTTAGAGAATCTAACAAAGTTCCTGATATCGTAAGGCGAATTTTGAATTCATTGTACGATCTGGGATGTAATGTAACCATGGACAATTTGTTCACTAGCATACCTATATGTAAAGAACTGTTAGCACACAAAATCACAACTGTGGGCACAATAAAAAAGAATAATCCCGAAATACCGGAGCTTTTCAAAACCACACACAATCGTCAAATAAACAAATCAATTTTCGGATTTCAATCTGATTGTACCCTAGTGAGTTACGTACCAAAACAAAAAAAAGTAGTATTACTGTTATCCACTCTTCATAACGATTCCCAAATTGATGCGACTACCGGTGATATGAGGAAACCTGAAATAATTACTTTCTATAACCACACTAAATATGGACATTTTTGATAAAATGATTAGACAATATGACGTTACACGTAATAGTCAAAGATGGCCTCTCGTATTATTTTATAATTTTGTCAATATGGCGGGCATAAATGGACTCGTAATATATCAAATGAATAACCCTGAGTTAAAAGTTTTACGACGCAAATACCTACAAGAAGTCGGATTTGAGCTCGCGAGACCTTGCATTGAGCGTCGTATATCACAACAAAATATACCTAGAAGTATAAAACTAAAGAGGAAATATCTTTTAGGACTAACAGAACAACACCCCCAACAGAATATGCCCATACGAGGAAGTGTTGGTCGGTGTTCTTTTTGCAGCAGGGCTCGTGATAGGAGTACGCGCAAGCATTGCAGCAAATGCATGCGACGCATTTGTAGCGAACATCAGGCAGTTGTGTGTCCTGAATGCATGACAACAGACTGATTTGTTTTATTTATTTCATTATTTGATTCATATTATTGATAAAAAAAATATATTTTTTTAGTGAATTCAACGTTCCTTTGTAACAAAACGACGTGATCTCGAACCGTCCAAAAAAAATGTAATTTTTTTTTAATTTACGTTTTTGTTTAAAATATAGAAAATATAGAAATTGTATGCTTAAATGTTTTTTTGTAATACAAATAAAGACAAACTTTAATATTTAAAAGTGCGTTTTATTAATTTTATGAATTTTGGTAAAATAAAAGTAACTAGAAAAGGGCTACCCGTGTAGCCCGCGCGACCGCTCATGGAGTATAATAGGGCGCGTCTACTGTAGTGTTAATTTGGACAGAAATAAATGGTAAAAGAGGAAGCACAGAAAATAGCTTTGGCACTAAATAATTGGAATAAAGATGTACCTTTGGGACATACCTTTATGGAAGTAGATTCGATGCATATTGTAATAGAGAAGGAAAAAAGACTGTGTCACTTATATCGCTTCGGATCGACTTCAACCTTGTACTTGAAACCACAAAAGCTTTAAACAAGCTAGGTGGGCACAACAGGGTGAGTTTGATCTGGGTACTAGGTCACATAGGAATCCATGGCAATGAGATGGCCGATGCACTTACCAGGGAGGGCTCAAAGACCCCATATATTGATCCTGAGCCGTGTGTTGTACTGGCACCGAGCACCATTAACAAGGCTTTAAGGACCAAATCCAAAACAGGCATATAACCGAATGAGAATAGCTACTCGGTATGAAACACTCAAAATCCTTAATAGGCGGAGACGCCCTAGGACGGAGTAAGATCATATGCGAAGGTAGTGAAAGGCAGTCACGAACAATCATCGAATCCCTGACTGGGCACTATGCCACAAAACAAATGCTCCATAAAATGCAACTGGCAAAAGACAGCTTGGCAGGGCATGTGGAGAGAAAACGGAATCCATATGCATGTGCTATTAAAATTAAATAAGTAACTTAAAATTCACACGCCCTGCGCTTGCAAGATAGACGAACTATTCGCATCATACTCCATCTTTATATCTCTATTTTATGTAATTAAATTATATTTCATTTCATATCATTTCGTTTCATAAAACACTTACTGTGTGACTGTGACTCCCTTGCTTGGAAAATAATGAGTCTCCTGGGATCGGCCTACCCGAAACCAGAAGATTTTAGGCTCTACGCCCTCAGAGACATTGCCAAGCATAATAGCAGTCATTTTTACTAAGAAAAAATAGGAAGTTTACACAAAAGATCCCAATAGGTCGACAACGTGCTGCTGCGAGAGGGAGACCTCTGCAGGCCCCACTAAGATAAGATATGAATAGACTGGAAAGCTATTATGCATCGAGCCCGTTCCAAGAGATACAACTTAAACAGGAATCCGTACATCATCGTCACGGAGTTGACGCTAAATATAGCCTTCAAAGTGCCACAAAACTACCAATTATTATTGCTAAAAAACAAGATTTGCTTATGCTTTGCCAGAAATATATAAATGAATGGTATAAATAAATGTTTACCTGAAACATCAGCTTAACGAGATGTCAACGAGTAAGATGTTGAATCAGAATAGTTACCAATTGAACATTTATTATTTTTGATTTATTTTATTTTTGATATTCATTTTAATGCAGGTTTATTTCAATGTTGGAAAATGGAATCCGATGTTGATTTTTTTATTTTAATTATGTGGAAATCATACCTGTCTACCAATAAAAAAGATGTTTAATTTTGTATGGATAAAATGCCAACACCTTGTACATAATACCATAACGTTGCTAAAGCATGGAATAAGCTTATTCAAAATGATTTTTATCAAATAAATGAATAGTTTTTACGTGAAAAGTATTATAAATCTTAACAAAATAAAGCAAGTTTCGTGATCGCAGGCGGTATTTTGTTAATGTCATGTCGTGTCAAGTAGCTGTCAAAACAAAAGTACTTACGTAGGTACCTACGTGTTGTATGCATTTTGTCATTAACTTAAAATCTTTATTCCAATCCTGACATTGTCAATGTTATCTATAAATTAACTTACTCAGAATCCACGTAAAAACGTAATGAAAAAAAAGGCCGGTCAATTTTTTTTGATCATGGTTACACTTTTTATTACACTCGATTTAAACCTCAGAAAGACATCTCGAGTTGCCAGGTTATTAATAAATATTCTTCTTCTTTTCATTTTTTTATTCTTACGCAAAAATGTAAGGCATATCAGAATATTACTTATATCAACTAAATACATGAATTTTATACTATTTTTTGAGTAGGTGTACATGGTCTTGGCAAAAAACTAAACATCTCCTTTGATTTGCGTTAAATAAACATTTACTAATCAAGTGTTTCCTTGACTAAAATTGCATTAATAAAACAAATAAAATAAAATGAATGTTGCATTGCATTAAAACTGTTTTAACAAGACTAAACACGATTAATTTTGTAAGTAAGTACATATCTACTTACTGCTTGACGTTTCGGCCGCGATGCTGCGGCCGTGGTCACAAGCGAACAGCGGTCAGTTCAATACTTACTCGTGTTAAAAAAATTAATCGTGTTTAGTCCCGTTAAAACAGTTTTAATCAAAATTTAGGTCAGTAAAAGTGTAGCAAAATTAAGCATTTGCTTATTCACTGGAAATATTCGTTTTTGTTATTTCTTGGTTGTGGCAAAACTTACTAAGTGACATAAAAAAGCATTATAACTGCAACTTGATGGTAAATTATGTTTGTGGCAAAACTAAATAACTTCTTTTTTATTTTTTTATTTTTAATAATACAAAGTAACATCATCACAGAATATTTAATTAATAAAGGTAGGGAAGTCTACTGTATAACATATCAAAAGACCTACGGTAAATCCTGCACGTTAAAAAGTTATCACCATTTTTAATGAAAAAAAAAACAGAAAAATGTGAATATCTCGAAACTTTGGTTTTGTTACTTATTTAATTTTGACTCAACGGGGACGATATAAATAATCTATAAATTTTGGCCGCTTTTATTAGCCTAAAAATATTTACAATAAATTTTTCAAATTTCCAGATTCTACTACGCATTGACAATACCACGGCTCTAACCTACATAAATCGTATGGGAGGCTTCACTTTCCACATCTAACAGATCAAATTTTGGCAATGGTGTGAACACTGAAAATTATTCGTATTTGCATCATATTATATTCGTTCATCAGATAACAAAATTGCTGATGAGGAATCGAGACGTACGCATCCTGATATTGAATGGCAGCTTGCAGATTATGCTTACATGACAATAGTTGAAAAGTTAGGTAAACCAAATATAGACTTATTCGCTAGTCGAATTAATACGAAGTGCCCTACCTATGTTTCAAGGCATTGAGATCCGGATGCGTACGCACTAAATGCCTTTACCATGTCATGGGAAAAGTTTTATTTCTACGCGTTTCCTCCTTTTACCATAATTTTAAAGTCATTAAAGAAAATAATCTCAAATGAAAATAATAAAGTTTTTATTTATTTATATTCAGGTAACGCAGGCCCATAGATAAATACCTTACAGACTAACATACATATAATTTATATTACAAAACCTTATCACTATTTTACACGTAGAAACGGCGACGTGTGACGCAACGCGGTGTCCGGTAGCCGTCCACGGAACCGCCGGAACAGGACACCTTTTGGCCAAAACTCCTCTTTTATAAAGGCCGATAGATGGTCGGTCGGTACTCTCACCACAAATGAATTAAAATTCACATTGTGGCGGGACTCCAACCGCTGGACCAGTAGAGTGAGTTTTCTCGTGATCCGTATGTACTCTACGATCTCCTCTGCCTTCGTAGAATAATGTAGTCGGGACACGTAAAGCAGCGTCGTCGGTATAGCTCGACGCAGCAGGTGGTTCGGTCCGGTCGGTGCAACACCGCATAGGTTGCGAGAGGCGGGCTTCCTCTTCTTCCTTTATACTGTGGTAAAGCCCTTCTCGTCACGATGGTGAACCTGCGGTGCCGCAGGAGTAGCTCCTTGGATGACGCGGTCGCTGCTCAGGTTGCGGAGTGGCAGCGGCAGCGGCGCCGACAGGTCGGCTGTCGGCCGCAGCTGCGTAGGCACGTTGAGGTGTTGACGTGCAAACGCGTGACGTCCCCACCGGGGTGGAGGGCGGGCGGCGGGGCACAGGGCATCGCGCGCAGTGAGCGGCCGGTGACGCATCCGCATGTGCCGACTCGAAACTGCAGATGGATGCGTTTTGCGTCCCGCGACGAGGGTTGACATTAAAGGCCTCGGGTGACCTACTTTCCGAAGCAGTGTTGCTTAATAACACTACTTGGGCACGCAACTCACTTATGGTCAGCCAGGCTCGCTTTCAGGAAGTTGATGTCCTTCAGAAGCCTGGTGACATTAACGTGTTCGAATGTGACAAGGGGCAGCTTGTGAAGCTCCTTCGCCACGAACGAAGGCACGTCGTCCGGGTCGGTCTCCTTCAGCAGGCTGATGTTGTCCTGGAGACTCCTTTCTGTTTCATCCCTCCGTCAAGATGGCATCTGGCTGGTTTTGCCGACGGTCTGGTAGAGTAGCGCCTTGCCACTGCAAATGTCGTCCTCCTTGAAGTTGGATTTGCAGATCCTAGGATGCTGTTCTCGTCCATGGTGGCGATGGCGAGTTGGGAACTCATAGTCAAAACACGTGCAGCGGCTATTGCCCCGCAAATCGCGAATTAAAAATTCTTACTGCACAATGGAGCGCGTCCGTTTCCAAGCGCGTATCGCACTGCGCTGCTAAGGCTAATGCTATAAAGCTAGGAGTATAATGGTTGTACCTCTGTGGCCCACCCAACCGTGGTATCCAATATTTAAGAAATTACTTGTATCCGAACTTGTTGTATTTCAAGCTGAAGAGAATTTAATTGTATCATTTGATTCCAGTCGCCGCTACATGAACTCGAAAATTACCCTGCTGGCAGGAATATTGACCGGCAAGCAAAAATAAGAAGAGGTATCCTACATGAATCCTTAGATATATTTTTAAATTCTCTTTCTGATAGATTTTACAAACAATACGATGGGTGCTATAAAAAGTGGTTCACTTATTTTATAAAAAAAATATTTGAATATGTATGATGTGTCAATTCCAAATTTAATAAAAATTTTCACAGTAGTGTATAATGAAGGAGCCCAATTTGGGACATTAAATTCTTACAGATCAGCTTTAACGTTAATATTACAACAAAAAATTTTGAAAAATGAGCATATATAAAGATTTTTAAAAGGTGTTTTTCTGTCCACTAGGCCCAAATATGATGTAACCTGGGATACATGTCTGGTCATAAATTATCTTGGTAACTGGTACCCTAATGAAGAATTAAGCAAAGCCCAAATTTCAAAAAGTTGATAACCCTTCAAGCACTTGTTACAGCACATAGAGTGCAAACTTTCTCAAAAATTCGAAATAACAGTATTGAAATAGGTCAATTAGATATTAAGATTAAAATCCCATACTTAATAAAAACCACAAATCCCGGAACAACTCAATCAATTTTGATCCTTCCATTTTTTAACGAAATACCAGAGATTTACCCAGCGAAAACGTTGCTAGCTTACATTGAAATAACACATAGTTATAGAAAAGATAATATCCTTTTTTAAGTTTTGCCAAGCCTTTTAAACCAGTTTGTTCACAAACCTTATCGAGATGGATAAAAGATATCCTTAAATAAAGCGGAATATACACATCTAGATTTACTGCACATAGCACCCGTCATGCAGCAACATCAGCTGCACAGAAATTAGGCGTCAATATTTATCAAATAAAAAAAACTGATGGTTTAAGTTCTTATGCAAAGTTTTATAATAGGCCTATTACTAATAAAAATGAATGTTGCATCGGTAGAACTATATTGAGTCAGTCATTAAATAAATCCAATTAATAAATTGTTCCTCATATCTTTTTTGATTATTAAAATAAATACAATAACAATAGTTTACTTTAACCCCTTGAGGATCGTAAAACCAGACACAATTAAAAATCAATTGTTTCGCGACCGCCGGCGGTCTTATGATCCTTGACCTATTAACACTTCAGGACTCGCTAATGGGTCTACTGGACACAGGCCTCGGTATAATGGCAGGTAACCTTTGAATTCAGCGCTTTGCGACTTTGCCGGTCTTAGTACCTTTCAACGATACATTGTTGCAGCGGGTAACACTCACAGAGTTTTGTGGACGTTAAAGGTGCAGTAGCGACTAAATACGTAAGTGTTTTTAATAATTAAAAAACTGTACGATATTATTTTATTTTTCTTGTTTTATAGTAGAAAATGGCGTCCAGTAAGGCACTAAACGACAGAAATATTCAAAACCTGAAAAAAAAGAGAATACTGCTCAGGAACAGAAGACTCTTTAGAAGTAAATAAACATGAATCAGATTCGGAACAAGATTGTGATAAAGGGGACGAAATGTTTATACCACCGAGTCTAGTTGTGCAGCCGTTATCAATGCAAGTTCCTAAAAGTGAACATACATTGCAACCAATTTCACAACCAGGTGAAGGCTTATAGAAAAAATATTGAATATGGTTGATTAGTAAATAAGCATGTTACAAAAAGCTTAAAAGATGTTGATTTACAGAGTTAGTTTATAAAAAACGCATAAATTGTAAATGATCTCTATTTGTTTTATTTAATACATAATTTATAGTAGTATGGGAAAAATATGTGACATTAGAACATAAGAAAATAAAAATAATATAAGTCCTAAAAGTAACATAAGTCCAAAAACCAGGTAGGGTAAGAGGAACCCCGGGGAAAGAGGAACAAAGTCCATAACTATTAAATTATTTTAAAACTATTTTAACGTGACCTAACACGATTAATTTTTGTAAGTAAGTACATATCTACTTACTGCTTGAACGTCAAGCTTGAACGTCAAGCTTGAACATTTAAAGTCTTATATATTTATTTTTTTTATACTAAGCCAGGCAAATGACCCCACTCCACCTGATGTGTTAAGTGGAAATGAGGTCCAGGCGCGAGGACAACTGGTGCAGCGTAAGAGACGTAGCATCAGTCATCCTCACTCTGCCGGCCCACAAAGTGCTTCTTCACGCCTCGTTTGAAGGACCCTATGTCATAGGTAGGAGGGAATATGTGTGCTGGTAGACTATTCCATCTTTTGGAAGTGCGGCAAAGAAACGAGTCACCAAATTTTTTTGTGCGAGATGGAATGTTAGAGACTGTAAATTGGTGACTCCGCAGAGCAGCACGCGTACTCCTATGGAGGAAGGGAGAAGGAGGGATGAGGTCAAAGAGTTCTTCAGAGCACTCGCCATGGTATAAACGGTAAAAGACGCTGAGTGACGCAATATCTCTACGCAATTGCAAAGGCTCGAGAGTTTTAGTGACCTCCGCATTGCCGATAATGCGCGCAGCGCGGCGCTGCAATCTGTCCAAGGCATCGAGAAGGTACTTTGCGGAGCCGTCCCAAAGGTGAGAGCAATACTCCACGCAAGACCGCACCTGTGTCTTGTATAATAGACACAACTGATCAGGCGTGAAGAATCGCCGCACCTTGTTCAGGACACCAAGTTTACGTGAGGCATTTTTAATCATGGTTTCGATGTAGTCCTTTTGGTTCAGATCGCAGCGGATATCCATACCGAGCATGTTAATACTGCTCTGCAGGCCTAGAGATGTACCCTGAAGAGAGGGAAGGGGAAGGAATGGCGACATTTTTGCTGTGAACGCGCACACCTGTGTTTTCTTGGCATTGAACTCCACCAGATTATCGGAGCCCCATTTAGAAATGAGGTCCAACATCCGATCGAGCTCAATGACAAGATTTGCTCGCTTCATTTCGGTGTCTACCCGCCCAGCCGTTGGGTGCCCGTTATATCCCCCATGCACTGTGCTATCATCTGCATAGCAATGAATGTTTCCAAGAGGAAGCATGTCATTGATATGCAGAAGAAACAGCGTGGGGGATAGAACGGAGCCTTGAAGAACACCAGCGTTCACTGACATGAACCGCGAAGCGCATCCATCCGAAAGGACACGGATTCTACGCTCATGCAGGAAGCTGGCAATCCAGGTACAGAACTGAGCGGGCAAACCGTATGCCGGGAGCTTGGAGAGAAGAGCTTTGTGCCAGACCCGATCAAAAGCCTTGGCTATGTCAAGGCTAACTGCCAGTGACTCGCCACGCTTGTCAATAGCCTCACCCCAGAGATGTGTGACGTACGCTAGAAGATCATGCGTTGACCGTTTTGGCCGAAACCCATATTGACGATCGTGAATTAGGGAGTGATCTTCTAGGTATCGAATAAGTTGTTTGTTCAATATTCGTTCTAGGATCTTACACAACACTGAATTTACGGCTATAGGGCGGTAATTAGTCGGATCTGACCGATCTCCTTTTTAGGGATCGGTTGCACATTAGCTTCTCTCCAAGATTCCGGCACACAACCCGAAGAGAGCGAGAGACGGTACAGACGCGTTAACACAGGGGACAACTTCGCTGCACACATTTTCAGGACAATTGCTGGGATGCCATCAGGACCGTTAGCTTTCCGGACATCGATTGACTGCAACTCCGCACGGACATCACACTGCCTGATTTTAATATCAGACATTGTGTGGCCACAGTGAGGAATTGAGGGTGGCTGTGCATCACAGTTATCGATCCGGGAGTTAGCCGCAAAGAGTTTGGCCAGGAGATCGACCTTTTCCTGCGGCTTGTGAGCTAAAGTTCCGTCAAGACATCTCAGTGGTGGCAGCGAGGGTTGGCAGAAGTTGGATTGCACGGCTTTGGCCAGACGCCAGTAGCTACGGCTGCCCGTAGGATGCGTCAGGAGTTCTTGGCCTACTCGTGCAACGCGCTGGGCATCCGCTCTAATGTAGGCCCTCTTACACGACTTGGTGGCATTATTATAGGCTGCTTTTAGCGAGCGAGTTTCGGGATCCCCATGAGCTTTACCTCTGATCCAAGCGCGGTATGCCGTCTGTTTGCTCTCAACAGCACTGGCACACTCGCGATTGAACCAGCGGTTGCGTCTGCTTTTGCTGATGACATAGGAGTGTGGAATATAGTATTCAATTCCTAATACTATCTCATCAGCAACGGCAGTGGCGCTAGCGGTCGGGTCCTTCCCACTAAAGCAGCGCTGCCTCCAAGGGACGGATGCAAAATACTCCCGCATACCGTCCCAGTCTGCCGACGCGTAGTGCCAAATCTGGCGTTTCGAAACCGCTGTTGGCGGGCGCGATGCCAAGGGCCTTGTGCTGGATATCAAGCAGTGATCCGAGGAACCTAAAAGAGCTCGAATTTCCACCCGGTATCCAGCTGGGCGACTCGTCAGCAGAAGGTCGAGTAAGAAGGGCGTATGGCCAACTATGTCTGGGATCCTGGTGGGCTGGTTCACCAGTTGCGTCAGGTCATGCGTGAGAGCGAATGCGTGGGCAGTTCTACCAGCATGGTCTGTTTTGGAGGAACCTAACCACAACTCATGGTGGGCGTTGAAGTCCCCCAGAAACACCAGTTCCGCCGATGGAAACCGCTCCTGCGCATCATCTGCTACCCGACTAAGATGTTCAATTAGTCGAGTTGTCTCCATGTCGCCGTTATGGGATCGGTAGACGCAGACGTAGACACGGCAATGAGAGCCTAAGTCGACGTGTACCACTAGGAGGGAGAAGGAAGGGTCCTCCAGACAGCGCAGACGGCGACAGCAAACAACAAAGACAACAAAGAATAAGCAAACTCCGGCTTTGGTTTTGAAGGATTCTTCAAGCACAAAGCCGGGATAGTTCAGGTAGGTGGTGTCAGCTGGGCGGATTATTTGCGTCTCCGTCAGGAACAACATTGCTGGCCGTGCCGTCTCAAGATGGTGGTGGACGGCATTGAGGTTTGCATGGAGTCCGCGGATGTTAGCGAACTCCACCTCAAACGGTAAGTTTGTGGTGGGGGTGTGCACCGCTGTAGAACCAGTTTTGTTGTTAGGCGCTGTCATTTTAGGAGTGGAAAGAGAGAGGCGTGAATCGAGAAAATAATGCCGCGATGCGAATGGTCAAAGTGTGGTGGCCTGTTTCCCCAGGAATTTGCCCACAGACGAGTATTATTAACCTGCCGAACGGAAGGGCCCCCGAACCCCCCCGGGAATGGCCGCCGGGACCCCACCTTCCGGTCACCAACCGGCACGACGGACCACCCCGAGATTATGCGTGGCATGGTGAGGCAGCCTCACGAGCTGGTTAGGCTCGCTTGGGCCCCTGTACTGTGCCACGGGCGGCCAGCGGGACAACCGTTTCTACGGGTCTCCCTGGTCGGCAGGTTAACGAAGTCCTCCTGGCACTGGTTTGACGGAAGCCTCCACAGACCAAATACATCGCAGCATCATCCTCTCGAGCTCTGGTTATACGCTGGCTGATCCCGAAACGCGACCGACAAGCAGTCACTTCACGGGTTTTACACCATGCAGTGGAGCAGATCATCGCTCGAAAGAGTCCGTTAGTCGCTTCTTACGACACCCACCGGACGGAGAGAGGGGCGGCGATTGGTATTCTTTCTCCGCCACCGCACGGATAAAATATTAAATAATTAATAAATATTAAATTATTCACGCTAACAATATGATCTAACCCTCGATAAAACAGTCTAGGCTTAATAGTTCAGGTATTTGCCGTGAGATGTTGCTACTAGATGTCTTTAGTCGCGAAAAATACTGATAGCTGTCAGTTGTAAAATGACGAGTTGGACGCGCCATCTGTGTTTTGCTTTTTTGATTGTTAAAAAGGTTTTAAAGATAGATTTTTTAGGCAAATAGTACCAGAAAGAGGTAAGTTTGACCTTTTTATTACTTATTTTAAGCGAGAAACCCTGGTTAATATGAATTTTATTGCTTTAAAAATCCTAACTTATAAAAACCATATTGGGGTAAGAGGAACAGTATGTTTCTCTTACCCCGTGCCAGGGATCACAAACCTTCAATTTAGAATACCGGGTGTTAATATACCCATAACGAAAACGATAACCACGTATTACCCCTATCGTTCCTATCATTTTCTTGTACGGGGACCAACACTGGGAACCTGATAACTAAGGAGTTATTGAGGCTCAAAGTCAATAGTTTTATTCTATGCGTTTCATCGCCTTTAAAGATAACACCCGTTTTTTCATTACATTTTAAATTTCTAATTAGTATTCATGCATGAATTAAGACAAAAATGAAGTTAAATGTGCATATTCTACATAACACAACTTGCCTAGTATTTGGGGCACCTGTCTTTAATTTTTATACTATATTATTATTGTATCTATTTTTGTAATGTACCTACTCATTAGGCTCGATTACACTATAACGTAACTTATCATGTAACGCCGCA
Organism: Scoparia ambigualis; assembly: GCA_963921215.1. Classification (NCBI taxonomy): domain Eukaryota; kingdom Metazoa; phylum Arthropoda; class Insecta; order Lepidoptera; family Crambidae; genus Scoparia; species Scoparia ambigualis. The sequence goes on from OY992508.1 coordinate 24,756,466, forward strand.
GAAGACTTGCGGCAGTGTTTACCCTAATTGTTCAATTTAAATATTACAGGAAGTGTAGAGCATATCTGGACATACATACACGTCTGCTAATATCATTACTTTTTATTTACTTTGTTATATTCGAGTAAAAAAAACTTCTACTTTTGTTTTGGTTGGTAACCCCTGACTTAACCCATACGTTCCTCTTGCCCCGAAAATGCAATACGTCATTTATTTTACAAAATGATAGCTATTTGAATAGAGTAAGGCTCAAATTCAATTGCAGCAATTACAGTAATGAAGTTAGTAGCGAATATATTCTGCATACTTTGTAATTGTGTGAAATTCGCTTGTTGTTCCTCTTTCCCCAGAATCGGGAAAAGAGAAAAGTTAGCCTGATCTGGAAGATTTTTGAACATATCTTTGTAAATATTCACATTAGAGTAACGATTCTTAAACCATAGAAAGATTATATATGAAGACAACTTTTATGTTTATCAAAATTCGAATCAGATGTTATCCTTAATTGGTAGAGCTAATAATGTGCGGATGAAAATAAAGTATGTTCCTCTTATCCCACCTGACCTTATGTATTAACATTTGTTTAACATTTTTTGTTTATTTTTTTTTAAATGTTTAAATAATTAATCATTGTCTTTGCATAATATTACTAATTGTTTTATTTAAGAGTAATAATATTATGTAAATAAGATATATTCAATAACATTTAGCAGTTTTGGATACATCACACAATATAATCTGGGTCCAGCGGAAACGGTAGCGAGTTTTGGCGTCACAAATAGGGGCGCAGGTTCAGACGTGTTAATGTATTTTACTATAACGCGACCGCTATATCATATTTTATAATTACTGTCTTTAAACATCTACATGAGTCTTTTATGCTTATCTCGAGAAGGAAGCCTGAGGTATAATTAAGAATCAAACCAACTTACCTTGTGAAGTTTGATTCCAATTATGCGAGGGTCTCAACCGAAGACGATTACTTTTTACATGCAGCAGTACATGAGATGGTGCTATCTTCTTCACACTTTTAGATATATCCTAAAAAGAAATATCTTATTTCCGTTCCCTGAACTGGTAACCCCGCGTCACGAGACGTCATTATTTCAGAGAATTTTGTGTTATCCTCCACAATTTTTTATTTTATTTTTTTGGGTTGGGAGGAATGGGTTGACGTAATCGTCTTCGGTTGAGACCCTCGCATAATTGGAATCAAACTTCATAAGGTAAGTTCGTTTGATTCTTAATTATACTTCGGGTCTCAACCGAAGACGATTACTTTTTACTTGCAGATGTTCAGAGCATTGTAATGTTAACACAATAAAAATATAAAATTATGTCAATTTAAACTTTACAATATGTAGGTAGTTTTTTATAGGTGCGTAAGCCTCCTGTAAACCTTAAAAGATGCATTTAGTCCCTGGATATCAAAGCATTGGTTGTTTTCTACACAATGACTTTAACAATTTCATTTATTTATTTGATTAAGTATTATTATTTTGTTGTGTAAATACTGCATTGACAAATTCATTCTAATTTTTACCTAAACATTTCTCCAATAGTATTAACAAATACATTTAAGTGACTCAGCCCAGCCCACAACAACTCTGCGAAACACCTCGAGACTAGATCTGTGAGCAGTGTGAGCAGTAAATGCCGAGCGACTGCGTGACTGTGAGCTCCAATCCAAATACAGACAAATTTCGGTATCGGCATGTCATCCACTGTCTTGGAATCCTTTTTTTTATTTTTTTTTATCTGCAACAAATGTTTGTTACCGCCTTTTTATGAGGTTGGCACAGCCAGCAACAAATTACTGGGATTCTTACAAATTTTGGACAATCTGATGAGCGGTTGCCAAACGCACGTCCTGAAGTCTAAATGAAGTCGGTAATTTCAATCACAATCACATAATTTTTAGTTTAACTCAATGATTGATATATTATTTTTGATTAAATTAATAGACTGCGTTTTTTGAGCAGAAACAATAGAAAATATAGTGTAAGAACCATAAGTGACACATCAATGATTATGATCTGATTCTAAGGATAGTCCTGGAAATATGGTTTAATTAACATGACATTTGTGTCCCATGTTGAATTGTATTTTTGATTTGGAGCAATAAATCTCAGTTAGTGTACACTTAACAAAACTGTGTTAAACACAGTCATTCATTTAAAGTAAATTACTTCCCTTAGATGACAGGTAAAGTGGACCTGGACCTATGCGTATAAAAAACATAGAACCTTTCTCAAACTTTTTGGTTAGAAATGATAACTTTATAACTATCAGCTTTGAAAAGATTCAAGTTATTATTTTTCGAATAAAGCTACCAAGATATTATCAAATACAGTACTGATTTAGTGTTACTGATTTTGTTGCAAGAGCATATATCTCAAGATGCTCGTGGTATACCATGTCTGGTCAATGATTCACTAATAATCACTCGCCACACCGAATTTATTTTTTGAAAAACGAAAAAGTTTATTGTCTCTAATAATAAAGTTAGGACACGACCTAGGAGTACTAACACACTTGTCCCACAACTTTTGGAACCAAGTGTCTGCGTCAGGCACCTTTATTTCGAGCACCGGAACGGCACGCGATAGTGCATCTGGAACTACGTTGTCCTTGCCCTTGCGGTGCTCAATAACAAAGTTGTAAGGCGATAACCGACAACCCCAACGCGCTAATCGACCCGTAGGATTGGTTAAATTAAAGAACCACTTCAGGCTCGAGTGGTCGGTTATCACCTTAAACGCAGGACCTCCCTCCACATAAGGACGAAAGTGTTCTACAGCAAAAACCACCGCTAGGGCCTCTCGCTCCGTCGCCGAATAATTGCGTTCTGCCGAATTCAGTGAACGACTACAATATGCTATTGGATGCTCCTCTCCCTTTTTAAACTGAGTCAGAGTGCCCGCTATCCCAAAACTGGATGCGTCACAATGAATCTCAAATGGCTGGGAAAAATCGGGACAAGCCAATACTGGTGCAGAGACCAACGCTGTTTTTAAAGTAGTAAACGCGGTTTCTGCCTCAGCAGTCCACTTAAAAGGCGGGGCTTTTTTGCTAGTACTCGTAAGTGCATTTAAAGGTGCCGCTATAGAACTGAAATTTTTACCGCTACCGCTAGGCGTCGCTACGGTGGCTGTCATTTTGTCTATGGTGTTATGTCAAATACAAAACGTAAACACGGAATAAAATCTCTTTAGATGTAAGTTTAAGTCTTACTAAAACTGATTTAGAAATATGTTTTAATTGAAAATGCAAGAAAAGTGTGTCTTGTAATGTGTCAGCCAAGGCTCCATGTCTTTAATGTGAAGAAAAATGGATTTAATTCAAACAAGCTACACGGACTAATGTTTTTGGACATTTGATCATTCTAAAGCGATTATTTCAGGTAAGTACTATTCAACCATTGCGAACTTCTTTTGTAGATAAGTAAAGGCAGACAGGGCCCTGAATTTACAACGTAACAACCTGGATAAGGGTATCTAGACGTGGATGGCTCGCCTTGAAAGGAAATTATGTATAACAAATATTATTTAGGGCCGAAGAACATTTTTTCTTGGACAACAAGTTTGGGCCGCATTGTATACCAAGGATGTAAATTCTAATCTGTACCACAAGAATACCTTCTGCTAACCAATTTATATTAAATGTAAGTGTTTTTTTTTGTTATGACTTGCTCAGGATTTCGTGATGCATTCTGCGTTTGTAAGGGTCTGTAAGGTCAAATTATGGCTTTGCCAATAAACTAATAATAGGGGAAATTGCACGGTAGGAGAGTTACCTACTCCGTTTCTAAGTATATTCGTATAATGTTTTCACAAGAATGGATGTAGGATGCGAATACATAAAAGATTCTGAATCTATTAATGCTAAGAATTTCTCTTGTTCAAACAACTTGGTGTAGGTAGGTAATTCAAACCGCAACGGCAGCTGTGCATGCCGTAGTCAATATTCCTGAATTCCTCGAAATCCCTTATTATACATTTAAGTACAAAAACAAGTTCTGTTGCTCGGTTTATTAGTAATGCTTTTGGAAGTGTTTGTGACAAACCCTATGACTTCAAAAAGGTGCTTGTACTCGTAGTTTTATTATTCAATACACACTCGTCATAGTTTGAGCTTATTTTTCGTGCGTATGTACACACGCCAGCACATCAGGCTACCACACTTTGACCTTGAGCGCTTCAAAAGTTGAACAGAGAGAATCGTGCGAAAGAGATAAATAGCCTATATCAGTCCCACGTCAAATGAGTCGTGCTGCATTGCCGCCGCACACATACGTTATACGTTATTTTGCATGTGTGTATCACGCTCTGTAGAGGAATCGCTAAAATGAAACAATGTTTGAGGATTAATCTTAGTTATTAATATTAGAATAACTTTGGACTCATTTATTCCTAAAAGCGTTACTTAATGGAATGGAAAAATAAAAATCTTAGCCATATTTTCATATCTATTTTTTATTATAAGTAGTGTAATAATAATATCTTCATTACCTCGGAAATAATTTTTGGGATGCCTTGCCGATGTAGGCACTAGGGCATTTAACTAATTCTGGATTTTCATAAATAAAAAGTAACATTTTTAATGTTAAATTAAATTATGAAATATACCTACATAGCAAAATGTCAACTTATCTGATAGAAATATTTGCAAAAGTGTTTCTATCGGGTGTTAGGGTAGATTGTTGTGATGACGTCGGCTTGGGACGTAAGTAAAATCACTAGAAGAATTTCGACGATCTTTGTGCCGGCCGCGGTGGCGTAGTGGTCAGCGCACTTGCCCGGAAAGCGAGGGACGCGGTTTCGAATCCCACCTACATTCTCGATTCTCGGTCCGAATTTTTTCTAGTATTTTCATAATTCCTGGGATTGTGGTATTAGGTAACACTGATTCTGTCTAGTTATTCGGTATGAGGAACTAAAAAATAAAGCGACGCGTTGAAATAAAAAAACATTGGGAAGTAGCTTAAATAGATTTTTGCATTTGCGATGAATCTTAAAATTGATAACGAATAACATACTCATATGTAAAATAGCGTAATACACGCTATAACTGAATTTAGAGAATTCTCGCTCGTATTAAAATAGCGTAACACACTCTTTAACTGAATTTAGAGAATTCTCGCTCGTATTGCGATGTGGTTTATAACTTACTGTATATGCGCCAGACAAAAAGGAATTTAAAACCCTTGTGTTGGTAGAGACGCTGGGTATCTCGGAGTTTAGAAAACCAACATTAGGAATTAACCCGACCTGGAATTTAACCTGGGACAAGTGGAACACAAGGTGAGAAACCCTACAGCGCTCTGCGCGAATCATATCGTCTAATAAGAAAACTTTTGAGACAACAAATTTAAAAATTTAAATTCGTGGTGAGGATTTAATTTAGGGGAGATTCCTAACGTTTAATAAATATGTAATGAAAGAATTTTCTCTTGTCTGTGTGACTTGCCCTATAGCGATCGACTCGCTACGACCTCATTATATATACATGTTTTGACTGCTAGATCGCAGAAATTGACGATCAGTTTTTCCCATTAGTTGAACTGACGTCAGTCCAAAATTTGATCGTGAATGTCGAATCGTCACTAAAGAGTTTTAACTGACGGCGCGAGACGGAATTTTCCGTGGCTACCATAATCCAAGCCGGCGGCGGCGCGTCGCGCCAAACTGGGGCCCAAGTCTGCTAATTTACGAATGGCATAATTTAATCGCATTGTAATTGTTCGACACATTTGGTATTCTTAAATGAGTAAGAGAATACCAAATGTGTCAAACAATTACAATGCGATCCAATTGCGATTCAATTATGCCATTCGTAAATTAGCAGACTTGGGCCCCTGGGGGGTTACTCTCGAACGCAAACTCAATCTTAATACAATTCCAATGCGAATAATATGTATCGATATTGGGATAAGTAAAGATAATTCCGGAACGTCATCTCGATAATAATTTGTTCAATCAATTTCCACGCAATTTAATTCCAATGTGGCGGCGCTATTGTCGCTTACTAAAGTGCCATTTGACATATTTTAGATTTATGATTGGAAATTGATTAATGCATTTCTGTTTCAAGAGTAGGCTACTCTCACCTGACCGTGTGTGATCGACTGATCGTCACTCCAATCGCGTCAGTTCGAATTTCTCCAATGAATATTGATCCTTAGAACCAAGCAATAAAGTTCAAAATTGATTGTACCGGCCGGTCGAGAACCGACGAGCCGGAGTGACGCCAGTGAGTGGGGAAGTCTGTTTGGCGTAAAACCACTTGCAGTGACGCCACAGTTTTACGCCTGGACTGACGCGCAAAACTGATCGTCAGTGGCCAGCTTTAAAACAACATAATAAAATTAAGAGAATAGAAATTGATAAGAAATTCGAAAATTATTTTGACAGTTAGGTGGTGATTAATGGGGTATAAGTATAAAAGACCAAATGATACTCTGAGGCCATAATGTTTTATAAAATAAATAAAGTGAAACATAGTGACTCAAGCACAAGCGAAGACCGATCTGGCCCGTTGGCAGAGATCCTGCATTCCAACCCCAAAGGTCCCGGGTTCAAATCCTGGTACGAGCAAATGTTTGTGTGATGAACATGGTAATTTTTTACCGAGTAATTTGAACCGAGTCGGTGTTTATATGTATTTATATCTATATTATCTACGTATTGTTTATGTAAGTGTATCCGTTACCTAGTATCCATATCACAAGCCTTACAGTGCTTACTTTAAGCTAAGTAATTTGTGTGAATGTGGGAAATATTATTAATAGCCGTGTGAATTCTGCAAAACATGAAACATGCAAAAAGTAAGAAAACACTATAATAGGTCAAGGATCATAAGACCGCCGGCGGTCACGAAACAATTGATTTTCAATTGTATCTGGTTTTACGATGCTCAAGGGGTTAATTGTTCATCATCAGCAAATAAACGTCCCACTGATGGGCACAGGCCTCCCACGTGGACAATAGCACGTGGGGTTAATTGTTATGTCCCAAAAAGTGTTGATATAATGATAATTACTTAGAGCATACTTGTAGCTTTATTAATTTTACAGACTTTTCCGTGGTTGAATGTTAGTAAGTCTGCTTACATAGGTACCCGGAGGACTGGGTTCGATATTCAGCGGAACATATCTTTGTATACTTGTTCTGGTCTGGTCGTGCTTCGGAAGGCACGTAAAGCCGTTGGTCACAGTTGCTGTAGTAAATATAGCAACAAGTCAAGTCAGAGACCTAAATGGCGGCTTGTAAAAACTCTGACACCAGGCCTCACCAGCCACTCGATAAAGAAGAAGAAATTTTACAACGCGGTCTTTGATTTTCTATTATCTTTTAAATGTTCAATAGTCAACGAATAACTGTCAAAATATTGTAATAAGGCTCTTATCGAGTTTCGAACTTAAACTTAGAAAAATAAAAACAATAAACTAACACAAATAAACATTTATTGATTATAATCTTCAATATATTTAAACTCCCTGATTTATTAACCAATAAAATAGTAGGAACTTTAATAAACTTACTACTCTAAATAAATTACACAAATAGGTATTCAGGGTGATTAATTACCCCGAATTTGATCGATACTTATAGCTAATATAATATCAAAGGTTCAACCTATCACATTATTATTCTGATAACAAATACATGGAAAAGAAATTAAGAAACAGAGCAATAAGCTGAACATTCTCCAACAATTAAATGATAGAACGAAAACATTTATAAAATTTCTTTAAATAAACCATCCAAATCTAAAGTAACTCTAGGGTTATAAACTTAATTATAATACTTCAAAGTAATTATTAAATTAAAAATACGTCTTATTACGTCAAATGCCGGCTAAGGGATAAAATGAGAGGCAAGAGTTTATTTTCTTAGAACATTACAATTTGACTGGGCGTTTTTAACAGACTTCAAAACAAGGGTTCATTATCACAATTCCATAACATAACTTCAAGATTCAATATCATTTATTCAGGTTAGGCCATGTTTAGGTTACAGCACTTATGAATGTCATTTATGCCATCGGTTCGTAAGTCTAACTATGGGGCGGGAGCCTTGTAATGAGAAGAACCGGCAAGAAACTCAGCAAGGGCATTTCCTTTCTCCCTTTCTTTTACAGCGTCAATTAGAATTGAAAAATGCCCTCCCTATCATAGAAGGGCACTTTCCATTACAATAATAAAAACATAAAACAACTACAAGGACATAAAAATAAAAAATATATTAATAAAAATAAAAAGTTCAGGTATTCATCAATATAAAATAATCAATGTAATCAATGTCTTACAGTACAGAAAAAAGAAGTAAGACTATAACTACTAATATACTAATAATAAAAATAAGTTAGCAAGAGCAGACCAGCCTCCACAGGCGGCACCCGTTCACGAGTATGACATGTGAATCAGCCATCGCTTCGCTCAACCATGTTTTAGGGAACGCAACGACCCGACGCGCATGCCACCACCGCAGAGACACTTTGAGAGAGCATGACACACTCGAGCAACTCCAATGAAGCAAGCAAGAAAACATTTAGGCAACGTTTTACGCAACATAAGTTTTGAGTAGGTACCTCTTGTCTGTAAGACACTGCTGATAAAGGCTATCATACCAGGGTATGAGCTAGTTACAAAGAAAATGGACTTAAGAAAATATAATGTGATTATTTTATCATTACCAGGCTGTTTTGTCTTCTTCTTCCTTAACTGTATAATAACCTTTCTTAAGTAAATAAGATTTTAAATGATTTTTAAACTTATCTAAAGGTAATTCTAGTACAGTACTTGGTATTTTATTATAATAGTGAATACCTTGCCCCAAGAAAGAGCCGAGAACCTTCTGTAACCTGAACAGGGGCATCATAAGTTTTGACTTATTTCTAGTACTGAAATTGTGTACGTCACTGTGTTTAGCGAATGAGTTAATATTGCAGCGCACAAAAAAAATTGAGATGCAGCTGTTAGAACACCAACTTCTTTAAAAATATCTCTTAGAGAAGTTCGTGAGCTTAGTCTATAGATGGTTCTATTGCCCGTTTCTGTAAAAAAAAATATAGTTTCAACATCAGCCGCTGTTCCCCACAGTAGGGCGCCATATGACATGACACTGTGAACTAAAGTAAACCTTTTAGCAGTTTCAACGTCGGTTAACTGCCTAATTTTTCTAATGGCGTAAGCAGCAGAACTGAGTTTGCCGGCCAATTTCGATACATGAGGATTCCATTAAAGTTTTGAGTCAAGGGTTATCCCTAGAAAAACAGCCGAACCTACCAAATCTAATTTATCACTGTTTATCCTTAGATCAGTTTGTTCGGTCTTAACATTTGGTAGTGTAAAATTAATACATTTGGGTTTTTTAGCATTTAACTGTAAATTATTAACAGTAAACCAACTGAGTACTTCTGAGAGAGCATTGTTAATATCGTCATAATTTTTCTTAGACCTAGTCACATTAAAAATGAGTGAAGTATCATATGCAAACAATACAATATCACAGAAGTTTTCTACAAAGAATGGAAGGTCATTAATATATATCAAAAGTAAGAAAGGGATTGACCCTTGTGGAACTCCCATTTTTACTTGAGAACCAGATGAGTTAGTTCCATTGACATAGACAGTTTGTGTTCTAGAACTGAGATAAGACTTTATCAAATCAAGCGCAAAACCTTTGAGACCATAGTAATTTAACTACATCACCAATGTCCGGTGCTCAACGCAATCGAAAGCCTTGGACAGGTCGCAAAAAACTCCAAGAGCGTTATGAGACTCCTCCCAGGCATCAAATATATGTTTTACTAGAGCAACACCTGCATCAGTAGTGGAACGACCCTTAGTAAAACCGACTTGCTTACTATGTAAAAGATTATTTAAAATAAAGTATTCCACTAACTGTTTAAGAATAATTTTTTCATAAATCTTACTTGCTGGTAGTATTGAAATTGGTCGATAGTTACTGGGGTCCTCTTTATTTCACGTTTTCCCTTTTTTCGTCAACAAAAATAACTATATCATTATCCCAGTCAAAGTTGTAAAATTCTAAGCAAAAGCTAACTCTTGCCTCTTTATGATGTTCATATAATTGAATTTTTTTCGCAGGTCTGCTGCATTTCTTCCCGGCCTCTTTTAATCTTCTCCGGATAGTGTCCATGGAAACCTAAAACAAAGAAAAAAGTAAAGTAAATTCATTAAACTAAACATTTTAACTATACAGTAAATATGTTAAATTTAAAAACTTAATCAGGAATCAGAGAACCAACTTTAGGATTGTGTGTGACTTTTTAGTGATTTCACCCAATTTATGTCAATGTTTCTTTTTTATTGTAGACATAAAATATACAACGGTCTCTAAAATTATATTTCTATTAAAAATGTAAAATATTTTATGGTTGGTTAAAAAGGCTGAATATGTATTCACATGAAATTTGGCACACAGTCTGTAACCTGGCTTAAAATAATAGGTATTGGAAACACTGATTGAATTATTTTACTGCATGTAGTTAATATTATAGGTAGTTAAATGTATCCAAAGCCAAATATTTGATAAAAATATATTCTTCGGATCATCCTACTATACAAACCATGTCTATACATAGTAATTAATCAATTTAATTTTTTTAATTTTTTTAAAGGATATATAGGTAGTAAACATGCAATTGGGAACCCCCAATTGATTATTATGATTATGCAATAAATAGCTGGAACTTCACAACTTTCCCAAAGGTTGGAGGTTTTTTTTTTTTTTTGGAAACATTGATTTAAGAGGGTTTACGCATTTCGGTTTCCTATACAAATTTCCAAGCTGAAATATTTAAAAACCACTTAGCCAATTTTAATAAAACTTTGCATGCTAAAGTAAAATTCAGGGATCTGAATAGTTTGTTAAAAACATTTTTAAAAAACGTTTATTTAAGTGAGTTATTGCGATTTTAAACTTTCTAGAGTAGACTTTAAATCGCAATAACTCAGCTAAATGAACGTTGTTTTAAAATGTTTTCAACAAACTATTCAGATCCCTGTGTTTTACTTTAGCATACAAAGTTTCATCAAAATTGGATTAATGGTTTTTAAAAACTTCGACTTGGAAGTTTGTATGGGAAACCGAAATGCGTAAACCCTCTTAACAATTCTAGTACTTACTTAATTGTTTTTGTTTAGAAAAATATACTTATTCAAACTTTATTTTAATCTAGCCATAGCTTCTGTTATAAAGATATTTTTTAAAAAAATTCAACATTATCACCCTACTACAAACCATGTTCAATATAACTTTACAGTCATAGTAAATAATAAATTATATTCTTTACTTAATTTATTTGTAAAGATATTTAAAACGTGTTTAAAAGGATCTCAATAAATTATTAAGATTATGCAATAACTACTCATTGTCAAAAAGTCATTCTCAAGAAGTGCGAAGGCATTTGAGCTTATTATTTTAATAATTTAACTAAAACCTTCATCAAAAAATTCATCAAATACACATGCAGTAAGTGGTTTTTTGGTCAGCCAAGTCAATGGTAGAAAGAATAGCAAGTTAAATCCCACTTTTGTTTAATAGGTGTTAATTTCAATAGAGTTTAAACAAGGTAGGTAATTGTTATGATATACTCACGCTATAATTAGAAGAAGACACTCTTGTGCTCAAAAAGGGATCAGCAGAGTGTGAATCAACTATGGCCGCGTCCTCCTCAGACGTCGTGGCCCTCTCGTAGTGCTGACGGTGGTGAGCTTCTAGGGACCCAGACTTTTCCCATCGGCGAAGCCAAAAATATACCGTTTTTCGCTGAAAGAAAACGTCAATTAGGGTTTGTTTTAATACACCATTGGTAACACCTACTATCAAATAAAACAACAGCACAAGTTGGTGTTAGTTTGTTCGTCCCGTGTAAAAACATTGATTACCTTACAAAATTATAATTTTATGGCTAACTATTTCTCGTATTACTACACTTTACGGTTAAAAAAGAATGAAAAATCCGCATTCTTACAAAATCCATTATGGCGGCTCCACATTAAGGCCTGTATTCACATTGATAAGTGCGACAGTGCAAGTGCAGGTGATTAGTTGCGAGTGATTAGTGCAGGATGTGTAGTGCGAGTAGTGTCCATTTTGTCAAGTGGCTGGCTGTGTTTAGTACGCACGTCAAGAAGCGCACTTGCAATTGCAAGAAATAATGAAAGAAACTTTAGAACCCACATATCACTTTACTATGCGGGCTACTTTAATTAACTATATTAACCACTCGCACTAATCAATCGCTGGAGTGCGTTCCGTCGTTTTGGGTGTAGTGTAGTTGTTTGGTTAAAGTTTAACTCGTTTGAGTTGCAACCAGGCCACGGAACAATCAAGTTGTTTTTATAACCTCTTCTGAAGTATTCCTGTCCTGTACGAGAAAACATTCTTCTGTCTCCATTTTTTCCACTTTTATACCATATATAACAGAATTATTAAAAAGTAAAACAATACAAAACAACCAAACAACAGGCGGAATTTTTCGAGACGTTTTGACATAAATTGCAAACTTTGACACTTTTTAAATGATATAAACGTCAAATAGCTGTTAGAGTGAAAATAACCATCCGATTTGATGGTTGTTTGGTTGCTGCGCTCTGAGCCACAGAACCACAGAACACTTAAACTAGCACAGAACCGATGAAACTACGCTCTGACAGCCATCAGAGTAAAATTTCACCAAGCCACGGAAAGGTTAGAGCGCGCGCCGGAGTGCGCTCGAGTGAAGCGACAGAACGCAGCCCAGTCCACACGTGTTTACTCCTAATCACTAAGCACTTGCACTCGTCACCAGCACTAATCACTAATCAAAGTATATACAGGCTTTAAGTGCCGTGAATTCACGCGCGAATTCACGGCACAAGTCGTGCCCTCCAGATTCACGGGATGCTCACAATCGTTCGTGAAACCCGCCGCGAAATGGACGTAGAGAAAAAAAAAGAAGATGGTAGATGACTGAAATACATCGTATCGTAACCGATCGAAGTATAGTCTGGAGTAAACCGATTAATTTCCTCTTTGGTAAACTAGTACGGGGCCGTGAATGTGGATTTGTACGCGTGAACGCCGCGAGAACCCTTTGTCGCGGGACAAAATAGTACGCGCGCGATCACGCCTGTTCCCCGTCCCCGATCAGATCGGGGAACAGGCGTGAACGCGCGTGAACCCCAAGAAAACCGTCCACATTCACGTTCACGCCTGTTTACGGAGCGTCACGGCACTTTATTATTTATTATGTGTCTGCACTAATAATGTGGAGCCGCCATTACAAGCAGTCAAACTAAAAATTACAGGTTTAGGGATGAATTATATTAGAGCGGGCCGTGCACGGGGCGTCGTGCCCCGGACGGGACACGGATCATGGAATGCACAGTTTAATAAGAACTGCTCGATACAAAATGTATGCAACGTCTCAAATCAGTGCGCCATCCGAGCCCGGACGGAGCCCGGACGCGCCCCGTGCACGGCCCGCTTTTATATAATTCATCCCTTAGTAAAATTTCTTCCTCTAATTTATCATGAAACTAAATAAAATATCATGATAACCTATTTAGATAAAAGTTACGAGTTATGTTAACCGCCATTTTTGTTTACAAATAAACAGTAAAATTTCTTCCTCTAATAAAGCATGAAACTAAATAAAAAAGCATAACCTATTTAGATGAAAGTTACGAGTTAAGTTAACCGCCATTTTTGTTTACAAATAAACATTAATCTAACACTCCTAAGCCGGGTCTCCTGCGGCACTGTTTTGTCTTTTCTAACACCTAACAAATCATATTTTGTAGTAGGTTAAATTACTCACCGTTACTCCAGTTTGGTCACATATATGTTTGACTCGGCATCCACTTTGTCTTTAGAGCAATTATTTGCTCTCTCTCCACCCTACTTAAAGTAGGTGCCATTTTTGTGTTTACCACAGACTTAGAGATGGTGTTTACAAAACGCGAGCGTCGCTGCCGTGACGTGTGACACTGGACTGCCAGAAGAAAAATTCCGGCCCGGTGGCGGCCGCGCAGGGGGCGTGGCCAACCCCCGTGAATAATTACTATTGGCCGATAGTTTTTGACATATTCGCCTGTATTCGCCATTCGGGAATTTTGATAAACTAGAGAATTCCACCAATTAAATTGAAGACACTTTCTTTCTAACACTCCATACCGCAACGTAGTTATAGATATGTATAATGGATAGCGTGATGTGCTGCCGTGTGTACAAAACATAAACTAAACAATTATTGTAGAAAATTAAAATATTATGCGCAATTGTTCTAGAACCGGTTCCAGTAATTTCGCAAACACAAATAGGCCGAACAGAAGAACATTAATTTCAACTGAGGCCTCAAACTAAACCTTAACTTTTTCCGATCAGCCTTAATTGCAGTAGATACTTAATTAAAAATAAGCATCTTGAATATCAATTGTTGACAATAGTAGTTGTGATTTAATAATTTAACGGCAGTTTAATTCTTTTAAATATAATTTGAAGCTGAATTGAATATTTTGAATCTGCTTTAAATTATAAGTGAATCTGTGAGATCCCATACATTTTTTTTTGTAAACTTTTCCTGACCTTTATAAACACAACAAAAGAGAATCAGACAAATCAGTCGAGCCGTTTTCGTGCGCTTAGCAACACATTTGGCGATTCATTTTTATCTACATAGATTGAGATAGTAAGTAACAGACATTGTTTTGGGGTATACTTAGTTGTTTTGTATAGGTTTGCCGGGAAAATGAATATTACATTTACGAATCCAATGTAAAACATTACGATCCCTAGTGAGCTCACACTTTCTGTCATTCAGTCATAAAAATAGGTCAAGCGACTGCAGGAGCTCTGATTCCAACGTCTCCCTGTCAGATATCCGGCGGAACCTCGGCAGTCCCTCGGCGGTGTGAATGGTGCTGGTGGGCTTGATCGCAGCTCGATAGCTGATGATACTACTACGCGCAGTGGCACCCCCCCCTAGAGTTTAAAGAACCTCGAAGTTGATCACAAGTTCAGCCCGGGACCCTGTATAGAGCGTTGGATTTTTGTTTCTTTCCGAATCAAACATGGTTTTGGCATTAGGGGTCTTAATATTATTATGCTCAGAAAGTGAAGTTTTAAAACTTATATTCACATTTACCTCCAACAGAGCTTATTATTATTATTATTATTTCAATTTCCTAATTTAGTTTTGGAGTTTCGAGGCTTATGTACATTATTACCATTTTTTATTATTATTATAAATTTTTTTTTCATTTATTTAAGTAGGTCAGTAAGTACTTATTATTATTTTTTTTATTAATTATTATTATGAGTAACCCTTTATTTTTTATGAGGTTCTTCTCTGAAAAATTGTAGAATCTATGGGTGTCCAATGAAAGCAGGCTATCGTCGGACTGACCGTCATTATACGGGGACAGATCGAAGATCTTAGTGGCGCAGCTGGCACGGGCACAGACGCTAGCGCTGCAAGCAGCGCGAATGGCCAAGCTTCGTTCCTGCCGCTACTGGTTGAGTCATTATAAACATCAATGACATACTTTAGGATGTCTTCACCAAATCATTATTGATAAGTAAACCCGAAGATAACGAAACGTTGAAAACATGTCCACCTCAGGTGGAAATCGAACCCACGTCCTCAACAATGTTTAGACTCTGCTTTGTTCCACGGAGAACGTGGAAACGTGAAACTGTTTGGGTGAAATAGGTATGGACTCTCACGGTTTATGTGAAGTAGAAAATCCTCAACACAGTTCAAGTGGAGTTAGAAACCATGAAACGGCTAGCGTGGAGTAAAATAAAGCCTCAACACTGTTAAAATGTACTAAGTACATATTCCCGAAACGGCTTGCTTGAAATAAAATATAGCCTCACTCAACCCTGGTAGAGTGGAGTGAGTATGTTTCGACACGGCTTGTGTAGCCGCTGTGTCGCGGAGTAAGTCTAATTATTATTCTAATACAATTAATAAGTATTTATAATGCTGAGGTCTGACCTGAAAACCGCGTGGCGACACCTTTGCTTCCAATCCAGAGGGGCTCCTTGGAATTTTCTTTCTTGATGTATCCACCAATTGACAACATTAATATAGCCTCAACACTGTTAAAGTGGAGTGAGTATCTTTGACACGGCTTGCTTGGAGTAACATATAGCCTCAACACTGTTAAAGTGGGGTAAGTATCCTCGAAACGGCTTGCGTGGAGCCTCAACACTGTTAAAGTGGAGTAAGTATCCTTGACACGGTTTGCGTGGAGCCTCAACACTGTTGAAGTGGAGTAAGTATCTTCGACACGGTTTGCGTGGAGCCTCAACACGGTTAAAGTGAAGTAAGTATCCTCGACACGGCTTGCGTGCAGTCTCAACACTGTTAAAGTGGAGCAAGTATCCTCGACACGCCTAGCGTGGAGCCTCAACACTGTTAAAGTGGAGTAAGTATCGTCGACACGGCATGCGTGGAGACTTCAACTCTGTTAAAGTGGAGTAAATTACCTTGACACGGCTTGCGTGGAGTAAAATAGAACCTCAGCACTGTCTAATTGGTGTAAGTAACCTCGATACGACTTGTATGGAGTAAAATCAATGACATTCAATGTCATTAAGTAAAATAAAGTAGCAACACTGTTGAGCAGTTATATATCCTCGACACGTCATACGTTTAGTAAGTTAAACACTGTTACAATGGTGTCTAAGTAAATAGTTAAGTATTTAAAGAATTTCTTGTTGTAAATGGCTTTTAATTTTGTTACAATCATTATTTAGAACCCAAGAAAAACCAATAAAAATGAGGGTAGATAATTTTAATGATAAATGATCTTAGTTCCTTACAACTATGATACATTCCTTAATAGTTAATTTTTCAGGTAAATTAGCGTTATGTTCCAATACCTGCGTGTCGTAATATCGTTGGTAGGTACGACATTTATCACTATTCACCGACACCGATGATGATAAACGCCTAAGTTTTTTGAATTAAAAATGATTTCTTTTACTTTACAAAGAATACCATAATGATCACTGTCTCTCAACTTCGAACTTTAACACTTTCCCATTTTATTAAATACAAATTTAATTTCGTTACGAAAAGTACGTGTGATTCCGATAACACAAAAACACGTAATGACGTCTCGTGACGCGGGGTTACCAGTGCAGGGAACGGAAATAAGATATTTCTTTTTAGGATATATCTAAAAGTGTGAAGAAGATAGCACCATCTCATGTACTGCTGCATGTAATAAGTAATCGTCTTCGGTTTAGACCCGAAGTATAATTAGAGATTAAACGAACTTACCTGAAAGTGAAGTTCTGTCTTAATTATATGAAGGCTTCGTTCGAAGAGATTAGCATCCCACCCACCCTATACGCTTTCACTGCTACCCTACTCAGTGTAAAATATGAAAAGTTTTACTCTAAACATAATGAAAAGGATTGCGATCGGGCGGAGAGGCTTGAGTAAACAGATACCTACCCTACAAAAAAAACTCAAAATAGTGTATCTAATGGTAAGTGCTACGCGTTACTACATGTGTCTTTTATGCTAATCTCTTCGAACGAAGCCTTCATATAATTAGGACAGAACTTTACTTACA
This sequence comes from Scoparia ambigualis, assembly GCA_963921215.1. Taxonomy (NCBI): domain Eukaryota; kingdom Metazoa; phylum Arthropoda; class Insecta; order Lepidoptera; family Crambidae; genus Scoparia; species Scoparia ambigualis. The sequence continues at coordinate 24,774,071 of OY992508.1, forward strand.
GGTAAGTTCGTTTAATCTCTACGAGTAAAATCAATGTAATCCTCACCGATAGGAGGATGATAAAATATATAATAATAATATAAAAAACCAATTTACTGAATTATTATTGTGTTTAGGGACATATTGAAATGTTGATGAACGCACTAGGTACTCACGTTTGTATTATTGTCAAGATGTCCCGCTTTTCCAAAGTCAATAATGGTTTGCACAAGCACAATGGCCATAATGAAATTGCTGATGATGTAGAGTGAAATCTATAAGTCAATAAACATGAGGTTAATGAGATACTCAGAGATCGATGAACCATTGCATTTCATTATTTTAGCACGTAACTACAGTAGAAGTAAATTCTTAAAATACTACGTACATACATATAATCACTGCTATTATTCCCGAAAGGTTAGTCAGAGACTAGGCAATGAGGACCGCAAAAGCAGCCCTCTACCATAGTTCACTCTTCACCAAATAGCGACTGCACATGTGCTCAGCGTGACAGGTGGTGAGCCCATCGCCGCTCTATGCTGTTAGGTGTATGTGTCTTTAGTCCGTTAGTTGCCTTTCACGACACTCAAGTGAAGAGAGGGGATGGTAGTATCCTTTCACCTCTACGCGACACGGTTACTAAAATACTACATTAAAATACTATATGACTTTGATATGTTTACAACTTTGTTTTATCACATTGAATTATTTATGCTATTCATACTTATAACTTACCGACATTGTGGCAGTTTTTTTCAAAACATAAAAGGATTCAATTAATTCATAATATGCTTTAAAGAGTTTATTACAACGCCAGCCATTGTATGCCTTATTTACTGATTTATTTATTTTATAAACTTTTAAAGACATTTTCATGGAAATAATCCAGCCACTCATTAATATCCTTAATAGTTTTATTATTCCCACAAAGTACAATTGTACGGCATCCCACATTATCAAATTAAAATGATTTAATAACACATAAATACACGACGACCGAAGCGCGTCTACTACAAAAGACTCAACCGCTACTATGAACATCAGATATGCTGCAGTGCTTATCCAGTTGCAGCGCATTGACTTTTTTAATAGTTTTGACGAAAATTTTATCGCTCTTTTTGCCATTTGTAATTTTAAAATTACTAAAACGTTTTTCTTATTATTCGATGCAATTGAAATAAATAACGTTGCAGTAAGCATAAATGACGATATCAATAATATATCAATGATATTTCCAAACATATCACCGAATATTTTTATTTCCCTTAGAAAAATTTTACAGGTGATACAACAAAGTATAAAGTGAGCTACTAAACAAATTGCCATAATAATATTTGATAACCAACTGTTTGCATTAATGAAACCGTGGCGCACATTATATTTAGGTAGAAAAACTGAATTTTGTAAAATATTTAATGGTAACAAACATTGCTGAGTATCCCAATCGATACTGTTATCTAGCAAAAAACCTGGATGTACCACCATTTTTTTTATTAAAAATGGTAAGATTAATACGAGGGCTACGCACAGCACACACTGTTACTTTTATATTGTGAGTCGAGTGACTATTGGTATTGAAATGACTTCTAGCTTTTTATTTTCATATCAAGTGTACTATTAATTAATAAATTTCCTATTTGATCATTAATCATCAATCATTTGTAAATGAAGTAAAAATAATAATAACATATACATATTGTCACGTCAAAATGGATACACTCTAATTGTATTACGGTAAGTAAGTGAAAAATGGGAGTAGACATTTTTCAAAGATACGCTATATTCGGAACCCTAACCAAGCATAACGATACCTTGCGGCTCAAAGGGCGTAACTACCATTTCGGCCAAAATAAGTTTTGAATGCTGTCTTATTCAGTTTTTTTTTTAAGCTATAGAACTGTATTTTCAAAATTTTCAAATTCTGAAAACAATGGTGAATAAGACCCCAAATTTCAAAGCATGTAATGTAGACTTTTTTTGTATTTTTGGACGTAAAAGCAATCATTATTAGGCATCATCGAAGTGTTGGACGTAAACGACACTCTCAAATAAAATTGTATGGCGTATATGCGTATGACTAATAAGTCATTTATGAACATTAAACTAACTAAAGTATATAGGTACGCCTCGAGGTTAAATAAACTTTGATTATTTTGTTTACTTTTTAATTTGATTTTCTCTATACGTTCAACAATCGTTACCTTTCAACAAAAATCCAGCGGTTTGCACTTATCAAGTACAGTCGCGAGTGGGTAAGTATGATTGAATTAATGTAGTGGTATTGATGCAACTAACGTATTAATGGTATAGAAAGATTATAAAGGTCTTTATTTATGTTTTCAATTATAAATTTTCTATAAGTGATGATTAAGTAACGTAAAAACGTCATAAAACTATGTTTCTAGTATTTCTTAATATATTATTTGTAGTTCAGTTAATTTGTCTTATTATTTATTACCTTCTTCAGGAATTGCCAACAATCAAAATTGTTTTCAAGAATCGAAAAAGTTTAGTAACCCCTGTACTCTCATTTTCTTCTATTAACTAACTATAAAATACTAAAGTAGACGTAACAAAAATCCCCAAAGAAGCAGCCGGCATAATGAGACTTTTGTAATTGATAAAGACATCTTACATTGATAATGTCTTTACATTATTATTTAAATTCTAAAACTAGCGATTTTTTAATATTTAATTTTCAAAATACTCCTAAATTGCGTTAGAGAACGTTGCTGTTCTTGGATTAAAGATGATAACATACCCGATTTTAAAAAAGTATTTGACTGTCATTGTCATTGTCAAACTGACAATGTCAATGCATGAGTGATTCTTGTTTGGTTTAGTTTTCAACATTATTATTTTATTAAACGTCTGTTAAGTACGAAACGAAAGCACAATACCATCCCAACACAACACGAAGGAAGGTGAGAAAGTGAGCCAAAAGTGAGCTGATTACAACATGTCACTTGAGTTGAATAAACATAACATTGACATAACAATTTGTTAGAGATGAGCCAATTAAATCCACCAACCGATATGCGGTGACGTTATATTAATTCGCGGAAAAATTCATGCTCATAACTTAGTGTTAATAACTCAACAAAATCAATAATATTATGGCGTTTTTATAAATCTCGTAACGAAATATCAAGTGAAATACATAACTGTTGCAAAATATCTAAAATCGTTATAATTTTCCGTGATACATCGATACTGTATAACAACTCGACACACTGTTACTGATTGACTCTATCTCTTCTCTACGGCTTGTGCTAGTGCTGCCATAAAACTTAAACAACATGACCATGTAAAACATGAAAAAAACATTTAATTTTTAAAAAATAATTGTGAAAAATTGGCTAGACTAGAATATTTTTTTTTAATTCACACGAGTTCTTCATTTCATTTCATTCTCCCGGTTTTCATTAGTTTTGGTCCAGCTGCATTTTAGTGAAGACTTTCTATGGAAATGTAGACCGTCTCCTTTGTTTGTCGTTACTAAAATACAAAAATACAAATCTTACCTAGTGTAACGTTGTATGTTTTTAACATTGTCTTTGTTTATAAAATTATAATTTTTTACAAACAAACTTATTGGTCACGTGTATTTTAGTTCTGAAGCACCTCAATAAATGGCGCTAGCAGTCTCACGGGATAGTAGAAGTCGATATAATCGATGCGTTTGGTCTGTCCGAAAAACGGAGTGAGAATTTACTTATTAAAAATAAAAGTTTATTGGCTAGGCTGTATGGTCATTATCAATGACTATCAATGGTGTTATTAATTGAGTTTATTGAATAAATTGACTTGACTTGGTCTCTGACCTTAGCCTGTTCCTTCAATTAACGAAAAAACCATTTGACATTTATAATGTCATCTCGAGGATTTTTATTTCTTATCCCACGACGTGGGTCAAGTCGGAGATGTTTATAAACTACTTAATAATACTAATCCGCTCTACTAAGGCTTCCTATCGAAATAGTGGCATACGCCTACATTTCCTCGGCACTTCTACGTGCCCTATCTATTCTACTAATTCTATTTCCTATTCTAATATCTATATAAATTCTAGTTTACTGTTTCCATTTTTATTGCAGCAATATATACGTTACACTAGATAGGCCCTTCCGAACACGCACTATGTTCCACTCATCTGCGGAGTCGACTCGGCACCTTGCTTTAGTGTGGCTTTGACATTCGCTCGTGCGGAGTGGCGAAAATAATTCTATATTTATTTTCAAAGTGTACACCTAGACGTTAACTACAATTCAGTCGTCAAGTAAGTGAAATTAATTGTTATTCAAGTCATTATTATGTAGTTATATCGTATTATTAGAATAGAAAAGATATTTTTTTATTTATTGTTATTAACAATCGATTTGGGACGCCATCTTGATACACACTACGTTGTCTTTGACCGATCTGGCGCTGCGGCGCTGCGATGTCTGTCTGTTGATTAGACGACATTTAAATGTATAAGCGCTGCAGCGGCTGCAGCGAACTTTAGGTCTCACATTCCAGAATTTGAACAAATGGTTTGTATGAACGTTCTTGTCTATACTGCACGTTCGTGCCCTATCTACCCTTGTACTTATTACTACTAATCTATTACTTATCTGTTTATACTTATATTCATTACATTTTTATTGCATCTTTTACAATTCCCTACACTATTTAATATTACCTATTCTTTCTTTTATATTTTCTTTGCATTTTTCTGCTCTACTTCTTATTTCTATATTTATTTATATCTTAACATTTCTTACATTTATTCGCTTATTTCTACACAAATGTTTTTCTTTCTATTTATACCTAACATTAATATTTAGTGACATGAATTTGCATTCATACAATTTATTTTCCTTATAATTAAATGTTTCTCCTAATATTGGGGAGAACATATTTTTGGCTGACTTTTGTTTCTACCGATATTGATTTACTGATTTTAATGCAGAATTACAAAAATATTGGCCGTGTTTGTTTGCAACTTACGATTTTGTTGATATTGTCTTTGCTTAGTAACGTTCCTATATTCCTTTCCAGTCTCATCAGCTCATACTCATAGATAGAGCATTCCGTTATCGCATGCATTACTGTCTCTTTTTTCTCGGGGTCACAGATGCACGATGGACTCTCCTTGCACTTAAAACGGTGCAAATACGAGGAGAATTCACCGTGCCCTGTCATCACTTGCGTTAGAATCCCGGTATGCTAAATTTTTCGGACTAGCCTATACGCAGCTACTGCATCTGGGAAGAAGACCTTCGTCACTGAAGCTGTCGATCCCGCGTCGTATCTCCAAGCCCACTCGCCAATCGTTTCATCACGAATTAAACGCTTGGCGAATGAGATCGGACACTGATCATAATCCGGCCTCCTCCGCCTCCTTCTCTATCTCATCCGCACGCCCGTTCCCGGGCACATCTCGAGGATTGATTGTCATCGGGTTTTTTTATTTGTCTCGATCGACGTGAAAGGGTCATTTAAACGAGACAGATGGGTGGAGTCCCAGGGCTACCTTTTATCCGCAGACATCGGCCCCGGAATGTGAAAGATATAAAAAAATGTCGAAATAATTTATTGGTAAGTTCTTTGAGAAGCATTTTCATCGTTTATTTCTTTTATTGTCTTCTAGAAAACATGTCCATGTGCTTTCAGGGAGGATGAAGGGATTTTGCATGATTGTCTGGAGCTGAACGATGCGCAGGAGTTTTAAAATAAGCGGGAACTAATCAGACATCGGCAGTAAGTTCAACGATTTTCTAAATTTCCAACTTAAAATCTGCAAAATCATATATTTGTAATCATTATCATGTTTTTTGTTTCAGATGGGTTACTAACTTCTAACTTCTAATTAATAATTTATAGTTCCATTTTTATTTTACAATGGTTTTTTGAACGGTTTTGTATCTTTTATTTTGGAAGAAATGTCTAGGTAAAATAATTTAAATCCGGTCCCCGTCGATTGCTGAAGACCTGTCACTTGTGCTGCTCTCTAGCCAGGTAAAGGAAGGATCACCATTGATCTTCAGGTCAGTCTCCATATTCGTTCGGTGGACGCCTGGACCGTCACCCTAGGGTTTCTCTCCAGGCCGCCACTGTTCCGGATGCCGGGGTCGTCTGGCAGGATGTACTTTAGTTTCAATTTACCGAAAAATTTAAGGTAAATGATTTATTTAAACATATTGAGATTTGGGATAATTTGATTACAGTCGCGAATCAACATACAGTGACCTTGAGAGTAGAAGTCTTTTGCATAACACTTAAATTGATGCTCGGATCTCCAATAAAGTTATTATTGTTCCTTGTAATGTCTCATGTATTAAAATTACATTTCATTTTATTCATGTAATTTTGTATGGACTAAGCAGGGTAGAATAATTTATAGAAGCAAAACCTCAGATATCATTTGATACAGTAGAAAAAGATAACCGTTGCTATTACTAGACTATCACTGTAATAGACGCGTTTTACCTGAAATAAAACGCATATTAAATACTTACCTCATTAGAAGCTTATAATATTGAGATAGGCATATCCGTTTCCCGTCGTATTTTCCTTCTCTTTATTCCGGTATATCGCTGTCTCTCTCGCTCATCCCACTCAGTGGCGTCACCAGGTGGCGCGGTAGGGGAACCAGGAGATTTCACACCCGTGCCCATTTGTTCATCATTGTGTCGAAATATGCATTAAGCACCAGGCGGAAATAAAAACTAAGCTTCTAATGAGGTAAGTATTTAATATGCGTTTTATTTCAGGTAAAACGCGTCTATTAAACACTTGACCGTCATTAGAAGCTTATAATATTGAGACCTTTTTGTTATCGCCTGGTGAAAACGCCAATGTGAGAAATAAATTAAACAATAAGTGCGAGAGAGTTAATCATATGATTATGGTTTAAACAAAAAGTTATGATAAGAGATTTAATTAAGTACTAATTATTTACAATTTAAGTCATTAAATTAAATAATTGGCCAGTCATTGATTAAAATCAAATAATTTAGCTTGTAAACCATGTAAACGAACATTATTATTAGGAAATAAATATTGTTTACTATTTGACTTCAATCACTTTACAGGGTAAAAATAAAAAATGAAAAACTTCGTGACGCCTGAATCAATATTTCACGACAATAAACCTTGTGAAAAGTATTAAGTAACTAATCTCCAATTACCTATAGTTAGTATATCCTCAATGGGTAAATCATATCAATCTAGTTTGTAGATGCTACAGCGGAGCAAAACACAACCAGGTGTGGCTGTTATATCCATCTAGCTACCACAGTGCTTGAAACAGGTGACAGGTGAACCACTCGAAGTTTTAAATAAATTAGTTTAGCCATTTTGTACAATATTTATTGATCCTTTTAACCAGTAGCAATTTCTAGCTTGTTTGTCTGTAGTCCCTACAGTCAGTTTTTGACCCAAACTGTCGCCATAATATTACTGCATTGTCCTGAACAAAATAATGTTTGGTGTCCACAGCAAGGTAACAAAGGAGCAATGCGACAATAATATTGCAGTGTTACGAACTGTTTGAAATCTAGTTGATCCTAGGTTTGAAATACATTTCAAAGGTCTACAGACTAATATTACTAAAACCTGGAAAAAGGAGGTTTTGTTGTTTTTAAATGTTTAATTGAGATTGATTTTAAAACATGTTTAACTATTACCTCGTCACTAAGATTTCTATACAATTGTGCGCTGCATAAAGTAGAAACGACAATTTATGGTAGTGTATAGTATTGTAAGAAAGATTTAAAATATTAAGTGTAAATCTGCCAAAAACTGGACTGACTGGACCCATTTGGTACGCGTTCCGCGTGTGGATGGCGCCGCTGCTGCTGCTAACGCCCTTCCTGTACTGCTGGACCAAGCACAAGTGCTCATAATATTGTATAATAACCGGAGGCTTGAGTAGGGAAATTTGCTTGTGGTTCCATAACGATTTATCATTTAAGCACACCAAATTTCAACGTCATGTCTTGAACCTTGGGGGTTGGCAGGCCTGTGGTTATGTCTACCAGGCATCTACGTTTCGAATTCCATACTGTGAATGAGGCAGCAAGGGGTACCACAATCAGATAAATTCCTGTTTAGGTGTGCTAGCACCCGGGGGATGACGGAAGGTGGTGCGAATTTCTAAGCCAGAGGGAAGCGTTCTCTTCAGGCTGAAAGCATTGTGAAAGATCGCTTCGTAATCATTGAGATAAATCTGCATAGTTTACCCACTACTCGAGCGTTCTTGGATACAAACAGGTGAATTACTGGCCAGGCCCACTTTGCGAATATCGTTTGTGCGAATTCTAGCAGTAGATGCCACTCTAGAGCTTGGCTATGTCGAGACAGCTCATCTGCATGGCTCTTCAATTTCCCTGGAATGTAATGAATTTTTACCACAATTTGGTTGGTGGTCATTTGTTGGTTGGCAATTTGGAGGATTAAAATAAAATTGTCGCAGGTTTCGTGTTCGATGCTTGTAATTCTAAGACTTAGAACAGCCCGCTTTTCTTTTTGATTGCAGTGCAGCTTTTGTTCGGATGCACTCCACCTTCCCGATAGGGCAGAATTGTTGAGTTGTGACCCCCCAATCCTGAAGCAATGGTTGTCAAAAAGAATGTTGGTGGAGGTATATGTATTGGTGTTTCTGATAATTTTTAGCTACCAATACATTTAACTACATCGTAAGGTAGAGTCTATTTTACCGCCCAATTTCTTCTCTTAGGTATCGTAAAAGGCGACTAACGGAACATAGATTTCACATACATCCAACAGTATAGAGCGGCTATAGGCTCATCACTTGTCACGTACATGTGCAGTTATCATTTGGTGAAACGTAGACTATGGCAGAGGACTGCTTTTGCGGTCCTCATTACCTGGTCTCTGACTAACCCTTCGGGGATAACAGTCGTGAGTATATGTAGGTATGTATGGACGCTTGTGATTCCTCCATGCATCCTAGTATGTCCTTGCGGAAGACATTGATTTTGGTAAGCGCCCTGCGAGGGCGGTCATACAGACTTTTTGAAGTTTATGTGGACACCAAAATAAGTAAGTGTTTCTATTACAATGTTGGCATGTCTGGACAGAACCATCTGGTCCTTATGTCTATAAGATAATAGTCTAAGAAAACATTGCCGTGCTCATCTCAAATGGAAGGCATATATTTTTTAGTAATTCGCCTTTGTAGAACAGACGAAGAAACCATTGTGGGATTTGGCTATAGTCAGATGGTAGTACCTAGGTCTGAGAAAAGTAATTTGTACATCTCGTCTCTTGGCCGTACACAGTCCGGAATTTATATAATAATTAAACGACTTCAGGTTAAAAATTGGACGGAGTGACCTTTCTTGGGTGCTCTTTGGTACTAGAACTGGGTTAAAACGAAGTTTGGAAAAAAAAACTTACTGTTTCTAGAAACCTGTTCCTTCATCTGTGTCAGCATTGCAGACATTTTGTACAAGCGTGTAACAACTGTCTATTGTAACGTTTGGAACCTTGAGCGATGGCTTCAGATAAAACGGTATTCGATACCTTTGTGTTATGATAGAAAACTTGGAGCACCTATTTAGTCCCAACGGTGTCGATAAAGTGCAAATTGACCGGCTCGAAATTTCGGAGCGTCATTGTCTTCGTGTTTTGTTACCTCTGTTAGCAGAGAAGATGGACGTTTTTGCCTGATTGATAGAGCTGCCAAGCCTATGATCCTGGGGATCGAAAGTAAGAACAGCCTCCGTTGTTTATATTATAGCTACGATGTGGTTCGTGGCTGGCATAAGTATGTCCTTGCGGAGGACATTGAATTTGTTAAGCGCCCTGCTAGGGCGGTTCATAGCCATGATGTGGTTCGTGGCTGGCATAAGCATGTCCTTACGGAGGATATTGAATTTGGTAAGCGCCCTGCGAGGGCGGTTCATAGCCACGATGTGGTTTGTGGCTGGCATAAGCATGTCCTTGCGGAATACATTGTTTTTGGTAAGCGCCCTGCGAGGGCGGTCCATAGCCACAATGTGGTTCGTGGCTGGCATAAGCACGTCCTTACGGAGGACATTGTTTTTGGTAAGCGCCCTGCGAGAGCGGTTCATAGCCACAATGTGGTTTGTGACTGGCATAAGCCTGTCCTTGAGGAGGACATTTATTATTTAATTTAATTAAAAACGGTTACATAACCATTTACAATAATTAAACGTATTATTCAAATTCAAATAAAATAAGGGACTTTTAGCATTACATTAACATACATGCGTCTTCTCGCAAACACCGCGAAACTCAAGTAATATTACCCTTGATTTTGGTAAGCGCCCTGCGAGGGCGGTTTATAGCTACGATATGGTTCGTGCTGGCATAACCGCATAAGCATGCCCTTGCGGAGGACATTTATTTATTAAATTTTATTAAAACGTTTAAATACCAATTACAATAATTAAACATATTATTCAAAATCAAATTAAATTAAATAAGGTACATTTAGCATTATATTAACATATATGCATCTTCTCGCAAAACCGCGAACACTCATGTAATAACCATTGATTTTGGTAAGCGCCCTGCGAGGGCGGGCAGATTATTGCCACGATATGGTTCGTGGCTGCCATAAGTATGTCCTTGCGGAGGACATTGATTTTGGTAAGCGCCCTGCGAGGGCGGGCAGATTATAGCCACGATATGGTTCGTGGCTGCCATAAGTATGTCCTTGCGGAGGACATTGATTTTGGTAAGCGCCCTGCGAGGGCGGTTCACAGCATGCTGTGCGTGTGTCTGTCCCATGAACCAGAAGAACAACGCGATGGTACGCTAAGACGATAAGAAGTTTGCCCTTGCGAAAGGTAACCGTTTGTTATAGTACAGGTTTTGCTTGCGAGGCATTCCCAGTACCAGATTTAATAACTGGCCAAAAGAGTTTTCTAACAGGACAATTTTTTCTAATGCAACTGTAATCTGTTCAGAATTAAACAAATGTGTGTTTGAAGGTAGAATCTTATTCAAAGTAGCAAGCATTAGAGGGTCTGTAACATTTTTATGAGTACCTATCCACTTTTCGTATATTTATAGTTTCAGTCTACAACCTAATCACCACTGAAAATAAGACCTTTAAGAGAGGCATCAGATGTTTGCGACCAACTAGTAAACTGCGCAGACAATTATTAAAAATATCTTTTTAGTTTTAAAATACCAAAAGTTATTGGTGCACAAGATTTATCAGAATATTGGTGCTTAAGGCCTAGCTGGCTCTTTTAGTTTACTTTTAAAATCAAAAATCAAATCTAGATCACTAGGCGGAATATTTAAATTGTTAACTGTTTTAGTCAGTATTGGTAACACCTGCGAGGTGCAACAATCGTTGTAAGATTTCCTCTAACGTCCGATAAAGCAGACACATTGTCGTTATCGTCATGAAAGGCGGGTAGGTACGATGACCATGCTTCTTTGAACGATGACGACTAACTCGAACTCAACCTTCGCCGATGCGATCGGGATTGTTAGAAGGACTAGCTATAGCCGCTTAGCTACAATTCATTTTTCTCATTATCTAATGTAAGCACTAATTATCGGTTTCTTATCTAAAATAAAAAGAAAAAGTGTCTGGAGGGTAGATACCACGTATTAAACACAAAAAACACTTTTAAAAATGCTATCTTTACTCGAATGCTTTCTTATCTTAAAAGAAAAGGTGTATCTACATCTCTTGCGGGTAAAATAAAAAGTTTGATATACCAGATAAGTTTTAATTATAAATTCAGCGAACGGTAACACCGTTAAGTTAAGAAACTATTCTAAGTACTCACGTGTATTGTAGAAACTCACGAGAACTGTGTTGCAGTTTAAATAAAAATAATTCTATTTCTTTGTCACTTGATCACTATGTAGTGCACAAGTTACGCCGACGGGAAATTTCACGCCAATGATGAACAAATGGGCACGGGTGTGAAATCTCCTGGTTCCCCTACCGCGCCACCTGGTGACGCCACTGAGTGGGATGAGCGAGAGAGACAGCGATATACCGGAATAAAGAGAAGGAAAATACGACGGGAAACGGATATGCCTATCTCAATATTATAAGCTTCTAATGACGGTCAAGTGTTTAATATGAAAATAAAACGAGTTTGGCTTTGAGACAAATACCATCTTTAATTTCTCTCCGAGCATTTATTTGGTTAAGTAACATTCACACTACATTTCTTACTATAATATTTTTTTAAAACTGTATTGTTTTCCAACTCTAGGAAAACACTAGTTTTATAAATATTAGTTTATAATACAAGCCTCTGATGGACTAAGGTTTGCCTAATTGAAATATTGTACTAAAAATAGTCGTAAGTAGTGTAATATAAACCCAAAAATGGAATAAAATAATGACAGCACGATAAAAACTATAACTTTAATTTTGAAAGTTGGTGATTACAGCTTGCGTCACTAACGCAGCAATCGTTTTATGAAGCATAAAATACATCCATGTTTGATTTTGTGAGGTACATTCACCGGCTAACATTTAAACTATAAATATTTCCTTAAACGTTACGTTTTAATATTATGCACCACAAAAATCAACGACTTTTGGTGTAAGAATCATATTTAAATGATCATTCAACAAAGTTGTAACAAATACAAGATTTTAATTTTAGTTTTTTGGCTCTCCTGAAAAGTCGCACTTTGATGGTTACGCCCTTTGAGCCGCAAGGTATCGATAATATTTCTAGCCGAAATATTTGGTGGCAAAGGTGAGAGACCATGTCAAACCTAAAAAAATAACTTATACGTGTTAATATGCATATGAACGTATTCAAGTACTATGATTCAATTGTACGATTGCTTAGGTTGTTACATTTGGGATTTTGTCCCTTTTGGGGAAAAGGAAGAAAATCCCAAACGCAAGCGTCAGTGGGATGTTATCAAATAAAACCATAAAATGTTTTACAGCTAGGCAGTATATTGTAAAAGAACACACACTAAAATTTTGTCCAACAACAATAAAATAAAATTATAAATTTTATTTCACTCTTATTATTTAAAAGAGGGGGTTAGTCACAATTTTTCCTTATATTATGTTAGGTACTAATCATCTACGTTACTCCTTTTAATTTATTAAGCCGAAAATAACAAAAAAAAACTATCAGTCGAAATTGACCCTAGGGTCAATCTCAAATGTAATTCCAACAAACTTTCTATTAATTTTGCCAACTATAATTTACTGTTTAAAGTACTCTAAACCTTATTACCAAGCTATATCACCCCCTAAAACACACTAAAATCCTAAGAGTCAAAAGTGACCAAGCGGGTCGGTGATAATTTTAATTTTAAATAAATTTTATAATACTGTTCCTACTACTACCTAACCAGCCAGCTAATATTTCAGTGGTACGAGCTATGGTCGTGGGGGGTTTGGATAAAACCAGTACCGTTCGGAGTATGAAGTTGAAATTAAAATTAAATTACTCCATCTATAAAAATATTAAATTAAATGTTTTAATCCGTTTAACCGTATCAAAACTATCACACGTTTAAAGCCAATACACTAGAGAACCGTGAGGTTACACCGATATACAATTAATATTAAAGGGCGCCAGGATCTAAATGTAGACCCGAATCTGGAGACGATGTCACCATACAACTTCACCCAAGTCGAACTCGCAGATCCTCAAATGTTTCACAACTTCACCAACGCTTGGTGTAGTTGGATATAAAAGGAAAATAAAGCTTAAGGTGTCGAAACCTTAATTCAAAAAATGTTCCAGTTTAAAAAAAACAATTATCCCCTAGTAATGGGTAGAAAAAAAAACCGTCAACGCCTGCTCATCCGCTAGGCGGCGACAGCTCGACTGGCAGCAGGTGGCCGCTGGTACCCCGACGAAGCAGGTCTCGCGTCCAGGCTTTAGGGCCCAGCTCTTAATCCTGGCGGCGAGACGGGCCTTTCGCAGCATCTGAAATTATCAACACGGGGCCTATTTATAACACTACACGCCTAGTTCAGATCTGTTACATAAATTAGGGTCCCACAGTCTGCTATCTGTGTATCTGGGGCTGCAACCTATCATAATCAGGGACTCGCAGCGCCATGGGTTATCAAAAGCTTCCCAGCGCTGTTGCACAACTATAAACTAACACTACAACAATAATATTCAACACCATGCTTCAATTTTAGTGTAGTTTCACATTTAACTAGTACACAAGGCACTTCACGGCTACGATATTCCAATAAACAAAACCAAACAATGCTAGACTATTGTGGGATGATGCAATATCCACTTCTACAGGGCGTCGCCTGGCGACAAGGCATGATTCGGACACCATGAAAAATCGATTTGAATTCCTAGGATGACGGCTTATTATACTTAAAAATTATATTGGGATACTTACACGCTGGGAGATTTTATCTGTGCGCGTGGCTGCCAGTCACCGGAACTTCGTTTCGCGCACGGATCACTGTAAATAAACTACATCAATAAACATCACTACATTATTACGACCTCAGATTAAAACAAAAGGTTACCAGGACTCATGCCTACCTCAGTGAATCGATCTCAATACATCACACACCACTTCACGCCAGAGATTGAAATCCCTTCCACGTCATAACTCGTCACTTTCAATTCGCCGGAAACACTTATAAATCGAAGGCCAGCTTATGATTTCTACTCCCATAGTCGGGTAATCTATAACAACCTGTTCTTTTAGAATTTTCCTTCAAACTATCAAAACGTCAAATATGACGTCTGTCACAACTCGCCCTCTGCTAACAGAATTTGCCAACAATAACAACACAAGACCTAGAAAAAAAATTAACGTTTAGCAATGTGAAATGCGTTTTTCTTTAATTTAAAATTATTTTTGTGATATTTAACTCACTAATTACCCTATCTTAATATTAAGGAGTATTAGTTTCCTCTCTGGTAACCCCTACGGGCAGAGACAATATCCATATAAAAAATATTTCTCCCGTTCGAATGTTCTAGATAAAAGTCCTTATAGAAAAAATAGTTCTATTTCCGGATTTGCTTGAATTAAATTTAATTACTTAAAGTAATTATTATACATATTAATTTATTATGTAATTTATTATTGGAACTGTTTCGGCTATTTTTTAAAATTGAATCTTTTATGTGAAATTAAAAGCTGACAGCCACTTCGCCCCGTTACCGCTAGGCGTCGCTACGGTGGCTGTCATTTTGTCTATGGTGTTATGTCAAATACAAAACGTAAACACGGAATTACGTAGATCTACATAGATTTAAGTTTATATCTTGCTAAAACTGATTTAGAAAGGTGTATTAATTGAAAATGCAAGAAAAGTGTGTCTTGTAATGTGTCAGCCAAGGTTCCATGTCTTTAATGTGAATAAAAATGGATTTAATTCAAACAAGCTACAATGACTAATGTTTTTGGACATCTGATGTTTTATCTACAATGATTTCAGGTAACTATTACTCAATTATTGCGATCCTTTTGTAGATTAGTAAAGGCAGACAGGACCCTGTATTTACAACGTAACAAGGTAAGTGCCCAACTCCGAGAGGCTTAGCGCTAGGCCCAATGTCCGGCCCATTGTTCAATTCTTAGATCGGGCATTGTGTTTCGGAAATTTCTATACGTAGCCCGAGTTTGTAATTACCAACCCACATTTGGCAAACATAGTGATTAAGCCAATACCAATTGTCACAAGACTTAATTTCAGTGAAGGAGGCTGTTCGATTTTGAACAGATGTTAACATCTTTATTATTGAAATTTTGCATTCAAAATGCTATATAGATATAGATAAAATGTTTACTAGAAAAAAAGATATTAACATTAGGTTTTATGGGTGTTCTTTATTTGCCCATTTATGAAATTAAAACAAACTGTCAAGTGTCAAATGTCATGTACGGTTTTGACATTGACAAACGCAAAATGTCTTGTCGTGATTCGAGTCAGAAATATATAGCGATCTGAAACGTACGCTGCTTTTGATTGCTATCGGGTTTATTAATAACGCACAGCGCCAGACGCCATATAATAGCTAAAAAACACCCGCGAGTACTGTTCGCGCATTGTAATCGTGACAAAACACACATTCACAATTCGCGACCGTGGTCGAATCGAATTGAGTAGAATCTAGCGTAGGTGTGCTAGTTTTTGTGAGCCCCACGTACGGTTGACCTTGATGCTTGATCCGTGGGAGATAGTGTGGTGATTTGGGGTGTTGACATCTGACCTGCCATGTAAGGCCTGGAGTTGACCTTGGGACGATCAACGTACAAGAGAGAACAGCAGCGCAGGTCAGACCCACAACTAATTAATTAGGTAATTAACGGGGTGTATCGCCCCATGTTCAGAGCAACCTCCAGCTCGCTTCACTCCCAGGGAGTAGTTGTGGGCCCGCTATGAGCCTGGGTGATGTTGGCGAATGAGGTGGAGTTTGGCCAGAACAAATTTTATTGTGGTAGCGAGCGTAACTGATTTACTGTTGTGTGCCCAGTACTGGGTCAGTGCAGTTACTGCCTAGTGGCCACTGTTAGGTCGTCTAACACGAGTTAGGCAGGCAATATTAAGTTCCAATATTCACAATTAAGTTAGGTTCGTTGTCAGTGTTTAAAACAAATAAATCTCAGCACTGTGTGGTACAGCGCTGTTAAGGTAACCTATGTGAATAATTGCAGTTTGTTTGTTTTGTTTGGAAACCAGTGAATTAATAGACTATTAACTTAAATTGAACAATGCAATTAATATGGACTATTAACTTAATAGATTAAGTCTTATTATAGATAAGAATTGTTCTTTAGTTAGTATACAACTGTTACAGGTTGTATATATTAATAAAGATAAGTAATACATTAAGTTAACTTTAATTATTAACAATAGATTGTTGTTGTGAACTCAATTTAAATTGTTTTATGCCACTTGAAAAACTTAATTTATATTATTTTTGCCTCGGCGCCAATTAAAGTTACGAATTAGGTTTAAATTAGGGGTAACTATATTGTCTTAGAGTGTAATATGATAATTTGTGTATACAGGTGTGTAGTTACCTGTGATTTGGTTTTGTTAGTATATAACTTTGGTTTATTGCATCTTGTAAGTAACGCTTTGCACTATATCGTGGTCGGCCATTCAAGCCAAAATTAGTAGTGAGTTAAGATAGTTCACATCAGCTCAGGGATTGATAACCCGCAAGGATAGACAGGATGCGCTCTTGCTTCGAGCCCTGGATGTACCAGCCCGCCTAGAAAAGGTTTTAGAGTTATTAAGCCGAGTCGAAGCTTTTTCTGAAGATGATGGTCAGAAACAGGCCGTATTGTCAGCCGATGTGGATCATTGCATGTCAATGGCCGATGATCTGCTCCAACGGACTGAGGAAAATAAACGACAACGTCTATCTGGTTGTGATGAAGAACGGGGAGACCCTTCTCCCCTAGGTGTCGTTTCACGGTTACCGAGCACACAGGTACTGACCTTTGGGGGAGCTATTGGTGAATGTGTCAGCTTCATCAAGTTGTTTGATAGTCTGGTGCACCTGCGGGAGGACTTACCTAAATCCTACAAGATGGCTCAATTGATGTCGATGTCTTTTCCTAACTCATAGAGTTCTTGGAAGAAGAGTGTCGAAGGGTAGTGAACGTGGCTTGTCCATGAAGCCCTCTGCGGAACCACAGAAGACCGCTCCTAAGAGCACTGTGATAAGAGGTTTTACGGAGAGAGGAGAACCTATGACTACGTATTAGCACATGGGTGCATTGACTTATGCGGATTGTTGCCCATTTTGTAGGCAGAGTGGTCATAGCTTGAAGCCTCAATTTTAAGGACAAAACGGTCCAAGGGCGACGTAAAATCACCAAGCAGCGCGGCTGGTGCTTCCTGTACCTGGGTCCGCGTATGGTTAGGGACTGTGCCCGGTCAGCGATGTGTACGTTTTGTGGTGGCTACCATCACGAATTTCTGTGCATGAACCAGCCCGGACAACACCAACCAGTTGGACAGGACCGCACTCAGACACAAATGAGGCTACGTGCGCAGGGCTGGAGACCAAGGACGTCAGGAGGTTGGGGCCGATATTCAGGCGAACATCGCGGGTGGCTCCCCGACCCACTCGAGCGCTGGAAGTGCGAATAGGTTTGCCACAGGCGGGTGTCAGGAAACACCCCGAGATTTGCGCGTTTAGTCAAAATTCCGCCTTGGGTGTCACCGTGCCCGTCGCCGCCATCCGAGTTTTATCAATGGACGCCGCCAATCATGGAGCGTCCTCGCTTGGATCACCGCACCCCCTCACGCGTACGTCGCCCAATAGCGCGCCGCAATATAAGAGGCCCATACGAGGGGCCATAGGATCCTCTCGTCGGGTTTGACGTGCCCTGTCCGTCGGGACAAGATGCGTGAGGCACCGGGGCCTCCTGCTAGGAAATGGCCGCCCAATCAAGTGTTGCTTCCCTACCGCAGGCTATTGTCTTGCCCACTGCCTCCGTGTGTGTTTGGGGTCCGAATGGCAATGCAAAGCACGTTCGCACCCTGTTGGATTCCGGTGTCCAGGGCTGTATTGTGTGAACGATTGGGCGATATGGTTGGGCTTGAAAATAATTAACTATAATAAGACCATTCGAGGCGTGAGGAACATTGCGATAACGAATATTGTCGGTCAATCTACGTTTTGACACTTCGCATAGACCATCCGCTTCGGTACTGGTAATGACTAATGTGATGGGTCGACAACCTCTGGTGAGGTTGAATCCGGCTGTTCGATTTTTAACATCAGATCTTAAACTAGCGGATTTCGATTTCGACACCCCAGGTACGGTTGACGTTCTCCTAAGAGTAGACGTCCTGGGTAGGTTTTTATTGTCGGATCGACGGGTTTTGCATCACGTTAGGCTTATCACAGTTAAGACAAAACTTGGCTATGCCATTATGGGTCCAGTTTACCCATGGTTATGCCTAACGAGTCAAATGGCATACTTGTTGGTTCAGCATTGTCCGAAACGATGCAAACATTTTGGGAGATCGAAGAACCACCCACCGCTCGTCGAATCGACCCAGACGAAGAAGAGTGCGAATTGTTTTACCAGAATAATACTGGCCGCCTTCAATCTGGTCGTTTTGTTACTCGGCTCCCCTTTAGGGCCAACCGACCGCCATTGGGGAAATCTAGGAAGACAGCCAAGTCTCGATTGATTTTGACGGAACGTTGTATGGCCAGGGATGCGGGATTTAGACAGAAATATGTCGAATTCATGAGGGAGTATGCATCTTTAGGACACATATCTGTGTCGCGTGTGGATTGGAGATCAGATGATCATTATTTCCTTTCTCATCATGCTGTCCTTAAGACCCCTACCGGAAAGATTAGAGCCGTGTTTGATGGTTCTGCACCAACTTCGAATGGTATGTCCCTGAACCAATGTCTACATTCAGGAGCAAAGTTAAATCGTGACGTTTCGGACATACTCACGAGTTTTCGGAATCACCAGGTGATTTTTGTAGCTGAAATCAGGATGATGTTCCGACAGACGGTGATTCATCCGGAAAATAGAAGGTATCAGTTGATACTATGGTCCGAGTCGTAGTACGAACCGATTAATTTTTACGAGTTGAATACAAACACGTACGGTTTACGCTTGAGTCCTTTCCTTGCGATTCGTACACTGCGGGAGTTAGCGGCTCGGGACTATATACAACTAACTACCCTAGCGCTGCTGCCATCCTGGAGCAGGACCTGCACGTTGATGACGTCTCTACAGGGGCAGCCAGTGTCGGGGAAGCGCTCGCCTGAAGAGACGAGCTTATTCAGCTCTTAGAAAGAGGATGTTACGAACTAAGGAAATGGAGGTCCAATTCCCCTGAGTTGGTGGGGAGGCTACCTGATGAGTTCCAGCATTATCCGCACGTATTTGAGAATCCTGACAACCCCAGGATGTGTTCAGGATGTGTTCACCTATCAAGTGGTGTTGGAAACACCGAAGGCCTGGATGAAGAGGTACGTGTGGTCGACTATCGCGAGAACGTTCGACCCGAACTGTTGGATTGCGCCTGTCACATTTTTATTAAAATGTTTCATGCAGCAGCTATATATAAGGCGACTGCTAGAAACCGCAAGAAACATCAAGGGCTGGTCAGGTCAAGTGTTTTAAACATGACGAAAAAGGAATTTAATTTTTAATGAAATAATTCATTTAGTGAATTTTAATAGGAAAGTCTTTGAGTATGTAATTTATTTTAAAGCATACGGCCGTCTTTTGACTTGTCCGCGTCAGGTGGGCGATAAGTACCCACAATGACGGGTCAACAGACGGCCGGCCGGTCGGCCGTTGCCGCCGTCAGCTGGGCGATAAGTACCTACGAAAAAACACGAACTCCTTTTTTGTAATTTTTGTCATGTATAAAACACTTGACCTTACCAGCCCTTAAGTATTTTGCGGTTTCTAGCAGTCATCTTATAAATAGCTAGATTCGGCCGGGTTGCTTCGGGTAGGAGGAAGATTGCGGAATGCGAATCTGCTGTTTTCGGCTCGTCACCCCCTACTGCTCCCTAAGGGAGGACAGTTGGTTGAGTTGTTGGTGACTAATTGGCATGTGAAGAATGCACACGCGGGCTGTAACGCCTTGTTGGCCACCCTCCAGAGGGAGTTTTGGATTTTGTCTGGCCGTCGCACCATACGGAACATCGTGTTTTAGTGCATGCCTTGTTATCGTCTCAAGGCTGCCACGATGCAACCTCACATGGGCGATCTGCCTCTTGATCGGGTGGATTAGGTTGGGACGTTTTCGGGGGTTGGCATGGACTTTGCAGGCCCATTTATGGTTAAAAGCTCACGGCTTTGCAATGCAAAGCAGTACAAGGCGTACCTCTGTGTGTCCGTCTGTCTGTCTATCAAGGCAGTACATTTCGAGCTCGTGGCTGACCTTACGACGGAGGCTTTTGTAGCGTGCTTGGACAGATTTGTTTCCTGAAGGGGACTCCCAGCACTCATCCGTTTGGATAACGGAACAAACTTCGTAGGTGCAGAGCGATACTTACGAGAAGTTATAAGTTTTTTTAATGAAAATAAGGTGGATATTGGAGCAGCCCTCTCCCGTCGGGGTATACAACCTGTGGCGAGCACATTTCTATTGCACGCGCCCGTCTCTACTCTCAGCGCGGCATAGAGAGATGTCACTCTGACGCAGACAAGATCTGAGAAGACGGCCCACTAATCTCTGCGTGCCTTGTTATATCTTTTACCAATTAATATAAATTGTACATACAGTGCTGTGGCTTTCAATCTGCTCCCCGGCGTTCTGCCATATTGGTGACCCCGCGTTCGCGTTTTATGTCGAACGGACGCGCAGAAAAAATGGACGACGACGATGTTGTTGAAAAAGACGTGTCAGCGATGGACGCCGTGGTGAGTCACGTAGCTGTACGCTTGCCACCGTTTTGGCCGGAAGATCCGGAAATATGGTTTGTGCAAGCAGAGGCACAGTTTCAAATATCGGGTATCAAAAAAGATACGACAAAATTTTACCACATACCACCACACCAGATCAGCAGTGTGATTCTTTAAGCTAAAGCCTTTGTAACAGCGGCTGCCGCAGCGCTGACAATTGACTCTGTCTCTTTCATATTCATAGAATTGGAAATAGACAGCAGATCACAGCCATGCGCGCAGCGTCGATGTATCGCTTAGAGAATCGCATAGCAGAGGTACATCCGCGAGATTAAAGATGTAGTCAAAAATCCTCTTGCGGTCAACAAATATGAAAAATTGAAACAGGAGTTAATTAAAAGATTAGGCATTTCTCGTCAACGTCAAATTACGCAGCTGCTTTCACACGAGGAATTAGGAAACAGAAAACCGTCACAGTTTTTACGTCATTTGAAAACGCTGGCGGCGGATACTGTCACAGACGAATTTTTACGCAGTTTGTGGTCGAGTAGATTGCCACCACATGTGCAAGCAATTATTGCATCAAATACATCCGGCACTTTTGAAGACATCGCAGAACAAGCGGACAAAATTTGTGAAATCGCACTGACACCTACACCGATACAGCAAGTCGCTACGTTAAGCGCTGTCATAAGCAACAATTATGATGAGTTTTTAAAGCGCTTTGAGAATACGATCGCGTCACGTATACAAGAAGAAATAAGACAGCAGGTTTCGCAGCTCAACTTAGGTTCTCGTGATCGCTTCTCGTCCCGAGATAGATACCGGTCGAGGAGTCGCAGCTGAAGCAAAACTTCTGGAGTGTGTTGGTATCATAATAATTTTAGAGATAACGCGAAGAAGTGCACGTCACCTTGTACTTACAAGTTGGGAAACCTTAGCGACAGATCGTAGGCGCGACAGACGACTGTCAAGGTGCTACCAGTCGCCTTTTTATAACGGACAGAAAAACAAAAGTTCAATATTTAATAGATACCGATTCCGATTTATGTGTACTTCCTCGCCGATTTATTGGTCAACCTAGACAAGCCACCGACTACAAACTTACCGCTGCAAATGATAGTGTCATCAACACCTACGGTACCAAGACTTTGCAACTGGATTTAGGTTTGAGATGGGACTTTACCTGGAACTTCGTGGTCGCAAACGTGGACAGACCAATCGTCGGAGCTGACTTTATCGCGTATTTTGGATTGTTAGTAGATTGCAAGAACAGACGCCTGGTGGACAGTATAACAACCTTAACGACACTTGGAACTGTCAAAACTTGCAGCCAAACGAGCATCAACGCGATATCAGGTACAACCGAATTTCACGTTTTGCTCTCACGTTATCCTGATCTGTCTAGACCTTCTGGTGTTATGAGTAATGTCAAACATTCAACTATGCATTACATAAATACAATACCAGGACCTCCTGTATTTTGTAGACCACCACGACGTTTGGCACCTGATCGGCTCAAAATAGCTAAGGAGCAGTTCGAGGAGATGATTCGCAGTGGAATAGCACGCCCTTCAGATTCACCGTAGGCATCAGCGTTACACCTGGCACCGAAGAAGAACGGCTGGAGGCCCTGCGGCGACTACCGCGCACTCAATGCGTGCACCATACCTGACAGGTACCCTATCAGGCACATAGAATATTATACGCATAGACTAGCAGGATGTAACATATTTTCAAAAATTAACCTGGAGAGTGCATACCATCAAATTCCAGTTGCTCCAGCTGATATATCAAAAACCGCCATCACAACCCCTTATGGATTGATAAAATTTTCATTCATGACGTTTGGCCTAAGGAATGCAGCTCAAACTTTCCAGCGGTTCCTCGATGAGTTGCTGAGAGGTCTGGATATGTGCTGTTTTTCATATATAGATGATATTTTAATAGATTCCAGAAGTAAATCTGATCACCTGGAACACCTGGAGGTCATTTTTAAGCGCTTGCTGGACTATGGACTTCATATCAACGAAGGTAAATGCGAGATCGGCCAAAGTGAGATCGATTTCCTTGGATTTCACGTCACAGAATATGGTACGCGTCCATTAGAAGGCAAAATCAAGGCGATACAAGAGTTCCCTCCGCCAAAGACAGTCAACGGCTTACGCAGGTTCTTGTGGATCCTTTTTTTTTTTTTTTATACCAAGCCCGGCAAATGACCCCACTCCACCTGATGTTAAGTGGAAATGAGGTCCAGGCGCGAGGACAACTGGTGCAGCGTAAGAGACGTAGCATCAGTCATCCTCACTCTGCCGGCCCACAAAGTGCTTCTTCACGCCTCGTTTGAAGGACCCTATGTCATAGGTAGGAGGGAATACGTGTGCTGGTAGACTATTCCATCTTTTGGAAGTGCGGCAAAAAAACGAGTCACCAAATTTCTTTGTGCGAGATGGAATGTTAGAGACTGTTAATTGGTGACTCCGGAGAGCAGCACGCGTACTCCTATGGAGGAAGGGAGAAGGAGGAATGAGGTCAAAGAGTTCTTCAGAGCACTCGCCATGGTATAAACGGTAAAAGACGCTGAGTGACGCAATATCTCTACGCAATTGCAAAGGCTCGAGAGTTTTAGTGACCTCTGCATTGCCGATAATGCGCACAGCGCGGCGCTGCAATCTGTCCAAGGCATCGAGAAGGTACTTTGCGGAGCCGTTCCAAAGGTGAGAGCAATACTCCACGCAAGACCGCACCTGTGTCTTGTATAATAGACACAACTGATCAGGCGTGAAGAATCGCCGCACCTTGTTCAGGACACCGAGTTTACGTGAGGCATTTTTAATCACGGTTTCGATGTAGTCCTTTTGGTTCAGATCGCAGCGGATATCCATACCGAGCATGTTAATACTGCTCTGCAGGCCTAGAGATGTACCCTGAAGAGAGGGAAGGGGAAGAAATGGCGACTTTTTCGCTGTGAACGCGCACACCTGTGTTTTCTTGGCATTGAACTCCACCAGATTATCGGAGCCCCATTTAGAAATGAGGTCCAACACCCGATCGAGCTCAATGACAAGATTTGCTCGCTTCATTTCGGTGTCTACCCGCCCAGCCGTTGGGTGCCCGTCATATCCCCCATGCACTGTGCTATCATCTGCATAGCAATGAATGTTTCCAAGAGGAAGCATGTCATTGATATGCAGAAGGAACAGCGTGGGGGATAGAACGGAGCCTTGAGGAACACCAGCGTTCACTGACATGAACCGCGAAGCGCATCCATCCGAAAGGACACGGATTCTACGCTCATGCAGGAAGCTGGCAATCCAGGTACAGAACTGAGCGGGCAAACCGTATGCCGGGAGCTTGGAGAGAAGAGCTTTGTGCCAGACCCGATCAAAAGCCTTGGCTATGTCAAGGCTAACTGCCAGTGACTCGCCACGCTTGTCAATAGCCTCACCCCAGAGATGTGTGACGTACGCTAGAAGATCACCCGTTGACCGTTTTGGCCGAAACCCATATTGACGATCGTGAATTAGGGAGTGATCTTCTAGGTATCGAATAAGCTGTTTGTTCAATATTCGTTCTAGGATCTTACACAACACTGAAGTTACGGCTATAGGGCGGTAATTAGTCGGATCTGACCGATATCCTTTTTTAGGGATCGGTTGCACATTAGCTTCTCTCCAAGATTCCGGCACACAACCCGAAGAGAGCGAGAGACGGTACAGACGCGTTAACACAGGGGACAACTCCGCTGCGCACATTTTCAGGACTATTGCTGGGATGCCATCAGGACCGTTAGCTTTCCGGACATCGATTGACTGCATTTCCGCACGGACATCACACTGCCTGATTTTAATATCAGACATTGTGTGGCCACAGTGAGGAACTGAGGGTGGCTGTGCATCACAGTCATCGATCCGGGAGTTAGCCGCAAAGAGTTTGGCCAGGAGATCGACCTTTTCCTGCGGCTTGTGAGCTAAAGTTCCGTCAAGACATCTCAGTGGTGGCAGCGAGGGTTGGCAGAAGTTGGATTGCACGGCTTTGGCCAGACGCCAGTAGCTACGGCTGCCCGTAGGATGCGTCAGGAGTTCTTGGCCTACTCGTGCAACGCGCTGGGCATCCGCTCTAATGTAGGCCCTCTTACACGACTTGGTGGCATTATTATAGGCTGCTTTTAGCGAGCGAGTTTCGGGATCCCCATGAGCTTTACCTCTGATCCAAGCGCGGTATGCCGTCTGTTTGCTTTCAACAGCGCTGGCACACTCGCGATTGAACCAGCGGTTGCGTCTGCCTTTGCTGATGACATAGGAGTGTGGAATATAGTATTCCATTCCTAATACTATCTCATCAGCAACGGCAGTGGCGCTAGCGGTTGGGTCCTTCTCACTAAAGCAGCGCTGCCTCCAAGGGACGGATGCAAAATACTCCCGCATACCGTCCCAGTCTGCCGACGCGTAGTGCCAAATCTGGCGTTTCGAAACCGCTGTTGGCGGGCGCGATGCCAAGGGCACTGTGCTGGATATCAAGCAGTGATCCGAGGAACCTAAAGGAGCTCGAATCTCCACCCGGTATCCAGCTGGGCGACTCGTCAGCAGAAGGTCGAAGGAATCGAGAAAATGATGCCGCGATGCGAATGGTCAAAGTGTGGTGGCCCGTTTCCCCAGGATTTTGCCCACAGACGAGTATTATTAACCTGCCGAACGGAAGGAGCCCCGAACCCCCCCGGGAATGGCTGCCGGGACCCCACCTTCCGGTCACCAACCGGCACGACGGACCACCCCGAGATTATGCGTGGCATGGTGAGGCAGCCTCACGAGCTGGTTAGGCTCGCTTGGGCCCCTGTACTGTGCCACGGGCGGCCAGCGGGACAACCGTTTCTACGGGTCTCCCTGGTCGGCAGGTTAACGAAGTCCTCCTGGCACTGGTTTGACGGAAGCCTCCACAGACCAAATACATCGCAGCATCATCCTCTCGAGCTCTGGTTATACGCTGGCTGATCCCGAAACGCGACCGATAAGCAGTCACTTGACGGGTTTTACACCATGCGTACGGTGGTCACCAACCAGACGGGTCAAGCCCTACCACCAGTGGAGCAGATCATCGCTCGAAAGAGTCCGTTAGTCGCTTTTTACGACACCCACCGGACGGAGAGAGGGGCGGCGATTGGTATTCTTTCTCCGTTACCGCACGGATAGATCCTTAATTACTTAATTTTGTAACGTTGTTACATTAAAACTTCTTTTGCGCGGACGCGACGCAGTTAGAAAAACTAAGCATCTACCATGAAGGCTTTAGGCGCGCGCGAGATTAAAAACTCTTTGCGCCCTTTTTTCCGTCTTCCACGCGGCTCATGAAAAATACGCTTTGTCACTTTTGGCGCCAAAGAAATTACAGTGCGAACCTTATTGTAATTTACGCCTATAAATTATTGATTTTTAACTTAAAACTTACTTACGTTAACCATAATTACTTAAAGTTTTCCTTGTCCTAGTAATTAAGATATACTATTAGACTAAACTGCGTTACGATTTAATCGGTTCAGCAGTTATTTATAGTGCCTGATTAGAATCCCTTACTGGGAACACCGTACGGGTTGAGATTGACCTCAGTTCATCTTGGACATCCTGGGCCTGCTGGACTTGGAAGTATTATCCCGTGTCTCGCGCTTTGGGAGCCTTGAGCCGACGGTTGAAGCAGAAGTACAGGGGAGTGCCCTACTACGGCGTTCTACCTTAATTAACGTCTAACCTACCCCGACCCTGAGAACTGACCTAGACTTAAATAAATTTGTATTCTGTATATATATATATTGTCGTTTTACTTATCTTAGTAGAACCCTGACAGTTATATATTGTCGTTTTACTTATCTTAGTAGAACCCTGACAGTGGCGCCCACTCTTAGTTAAAGGTTTAGAGGTTTATTAATAGTAGAACTGTTGTAGTTATTTTTTCTTTATTTTCTGGTGTTGATAGTGTGTGTGTGTTTGTAAAACGATGATAGTAGTCATTAAAATTGTGTGCTTAGTTCTTTCTTAAGCTAAATGATTTGTATATAGCTCTTAATATATTTTTTAATAGACTAACATTTGTATGTGAAGGTAGATTAAATAAAAATACTTAAGCAAGTATAAAAAAAATGTAAAGCACATTATTTTTTTTAAATTAACTTTTAACTTGTTTTAATTTCTATGCTTATTTAATTTTTTTATTTTCCTTTCATACTACATTGTTTAAGATAAAAAATGATTATTGTGACAGAACGGGCATAACTGATTTGGCTGTATATACCTACCTAGATTTTTAATATTATTTTTTGTTAATATTTCTTTTCAATTGTTTTTTATGTGTGTGTAAACATACACTCTATTAGTTACTTGCACAACTTACTAAGATAGTTGATGGTACGAACCGATTTAGATTTTTTAAAATTATCATTAGATAATATTATGGCGTTCTCCATTAAGTACTTACATCTGCAAAAGTCTGAACTGCAGTATGAAGTATTAATTAGAGGTGGAGAATCTGACCTTAAGGTAGTGGAATTAAGACGTCAAGTATGTAAACTGACACAACTGTATCCCCCTGAAGATATATCGGATTCTTGCATTGATTTTACGGATGATTTAAAGGGTGCTACTGAAACGTTATACAAAGTTAAGTTAAATTTAGAACAATTGCGGTTAACATCTGATGCAGCATTGACGGATAGAACTTTGTCGTTTTTGAATCAATTACATCATCGTATTCGTAGAGTAGAGAAGCCCACAACTCCAGAACAACTTAAACTTCTTGAAATTTTTATAAAATCTTTTGACTATTACTATGCCCAGTTCAAAGATTTATCAAAGCCTGTTACATCAAAGACTACGGTTGAAAGCGATGTTTCTAAAACTATTCTTGAGCAGGGGTGTCTTAATGTCCAGGTAACTTGTGACCGAGGCATTTTTAATGATCTTTCTAAGCTAAAGTATGATGGAAAGTCTTGCGTCAGGGCTTTTATAGAAAGATTGGAAGAGATACGTTCTTCTAAAAACATATCGGGAGAAAAGATGTTGTCTTCGGCTAGTGATATTTTTACAGGAGATGCTCTCCATTGGTTTCGAGGGGTTAAAGATAAAATTATCTCTTGGGTTGACTTACTGGTGTTGCTAAGAGGTGATTTTGACGTTGCTGACTATGACTACCGTATGATCTTTGAAATTAGGAGTCGCAGTCAAGGAGAGACTGAGAACATTGTTGTGTATCTAGCCATAATGCAGGGCATGTTTAATAGGTTGAGCAAATCGTTATCAGAGTGTGACAAGTTAGATATTATACTGCACAATATTCGACCTTGTTATTCAAATGTTTTAGCTAACAGTTCAGATATTACAACAATTGAGAGATTACGTGATGTATGTCGCAATTACGAGAAGTTTAAAATTAGGTCTGATAATTTTAAAGAACCGCCCGTTGTCACTTTCATAACTTTAGCTCCCGAATTTGCTTATCAGCAAACTTCTAAGCCTCCAAGCAAAAATAATAATTACGTTGGTTATAAGCAAAATAACTATGCAAAAAATTACACAAATTCTAATCCAAGAACTTACGCTATTGTTGAGCCTGATTTTGATAATCGGTTGAATTCTAATGAAGTCAGTGCAATTAGCGGTTCAAAGGTTTATTGCCATCGTTGCCGCGTCGACACACATAATATGAGAGACTGTAAAGCAGAACGAGTGATTTTTTGTTTCAAGTGCGGTGATAAGGGTGTTCGTACTCCGGAATGCACCAATTGTAATCCAAGAGTGTCAAAAAACGAATAGGTCCAAATTGCAATAGGGCAGCGACTTCGACTAACGATACTGATTGGAAGAGTTGGTTGCAATTTGTTAGAAATTTCTTTTCTTGTTATAAAACTGCCTCAATTTTTAATATTCGACCAAGTAGCGATCCTCGGCCCTACGTGAATATAAGTATTGACGGCATAACTGATAGCAACGTTTTTGGTCTACTTGACTCAGGATCAGCGATAAGTATACTCGGAAATAATTTCTATAGCGTTTTACTAAAACATAATTTTAAACTGTATGCTGATAGCATTAAATTGGTTATTGCGGCAGGGGGACAAGTTCTTAGTTCTTTTGGTTATATGCTACTTCCTGTGTCGTTTAATGGCCAAACAAGTGTCATTAAGGCTCATATTATCCCTGAAGTCGATACGACTCTTATATTAGGCATTGATTTCTGGAAAATATTTAAGATATTCCCAAAGCATATAAAGAATGTTTCATTATTTAATATGGGCGACCGGAGTGTACAGGAAATTAGTATTAAGCCTGAGGGTGAAGTGTTCCTGCACTCATACGACAACTTAAGTGATAGTGAAAGGATAAAAGCTGATGAAGTAGTAAGTAAGTTTAAGGCAATATCTTATGAGGAGAAAGGTTTAGGGAGGACACATTTAATTACGCACTCAATTGATACTGGGGATACCGAACCAGTGCGACAAAGATATTATCGACTGTCTCCTGATAAACAGAAGATGATTGTGGAACAGGTAGACGAGATGTTATCACTTGACGTTATTAAACCGTGTGAAAGTCCTTGGCTTTCCCCAGTGTTAATAGTAAAAGAAGGATGGTAAACCTCGCGTGTGTCTGGATAGTAGGAAACTGAATTCCGTTACAAAAAAGGATGCCTACTGTCTTCCTTATGTTTCTGAAATACTAGACAACCTTAGAGACGCTAGGTATTTATCTAGTCTAGACTTATCTAAGTCGTTTTGGCAAGTGCCAATTAAAAGTAAGGATCGAGAAAAGACGGCTTTTTATGTTCCTGGCAGGGGTACCTTTCAGTTCAAAGTCACTGCTTTTGGTTTGACTAATGCTCCAGCCACACAGCAGCGTCTTGTAGATACTTTGTTTGGGCCAGAATTCGAATTAAAAGTTTTTGTTTTCGTTGATGACGTGATTATCATAAGTCAAACGTTCGAGGAACATGTGTCGCTACTTAATAAAGTCTTCGAAAAACTTCAGGATGCAAATTTAACTATAAACTTAAGTAAGTGTAATTTCTTTCGTAGTGAACTGCGTTATTTAGGATATATAGTCGATGCTCGAGGGTTGCGCACAGACCCGGAAAAAGTAGAGGCTATGCTTAACTACCCCACTCCTACTAATAGGAAAGAGGTAAAGCGTTTCCTCGGTACAGCTGCCTGGTATAGGCGATTTATATCAAATTTTAGTACAATAGCTGGTCCCTTGAACAAGCTAACATCTACTAAAAAGAATTCTCCTCCCTTTCACTGGTCAGAACAGGCTAACCACGCATTTCTCGAGCTGAAGTCGTTACTGATCAAAGCTCCTATTCTAAGTTGTCCTAATTTTAATTATCCCTTTGAGGTGCACACGGACGCCAGCAATTATGGTGTCGGTGCAATGCTTTCACAAACAATTGACAGCATAGAGCACCCTGTGGCTTTTATGAGTAGGTCACTTTCAGAAGCAGAAAAAAACTACAGCGTTACCGAAAGGGAGACATTGGCGGTGCTTACTGCACTTGAGCATTGGCGGTGTTACCTCGAAAACGGAAAGACTTTCACAGTGTATACAGACCATTCGGCTATAAAGTGGTTTTTGTCCATCTCGAACCCGACGGGACGTTTGGCGAGATGGGGAGTTCGACTGTCGACCTTCGACTTTATTGTTAAGCACCGTCGTGGTAAAGACAATATTATACCAGATGCCTTATCGCGGTCTGTACCTGTCGCTCTGATTTCTACTCAGCCGACTACTAACGATGCCTGGTATTTAAATATTTACAATGGTTCTAAAAGTGCCTAATAGCTATCTTAACTATCGGATAGAAAACGGAAAGCTTTATCGTTACATGAAAAATAAAAACTTCCTTACCACCGAGTTTCATTGGAAGGAAGTGATACCGAAAGAAGGACGAGAAGAAATCCTAAGAATCAATCATGAAGAACCAACAGCTGGTCATTTTGGGGTTTTCAAAACTTTAAGAAAAATTAGCTTAAACTATTTTTGGCCTCACATGCACTCAGACGTAGTTAATTTTATGGCAAACTGTGATATTTGTCAAGCTTATAAAATATCTACTCAAGGCACCCTTGGCACTATGGGTAGACCTAAGGAGTGTTGTAGACCTTTTCAGACAATATCCATCGACTTGGTCGGTCTCTTGCCGCCTTCCCGGAAACAACATTGCTACCTTTTCGTCATAACTTGTTGCTTCACAAAGTACTGCTTAATGTTTCCACTGCGTAGGGCTACTGCTGAACTAGTAACTATTCATTTAGAAAATAACGTCTTTCTAATTCATGGTATTCCACAGACCGTTATCTTAGATAACGGGGTTCAGTTTACTAGTCACAAACTGGATGCCCTATTTAAAAGATATAAAGTTCCGAATGTTCACTTCACTCCAAAGTATACACCGCAAGTTAACACCGTCGAGAGATACAATAAGACGATTATGACAGCGGTGTCATCATTCGTTAAAGACGATCACCGTTCGTGGGATAATAATCTCTTTAAAATTCAATTCGAAATTAATAATTCTATAAACGAAAGTACTGGATTTACACCTTCCTTTTTAGTCTACGGGAGAGAGTTAGTAAGTTGTGGGTCTCACTACGTCGATAACGATATTCCAAATGATTTGGTGTTCCTGCCACGGGATACTTATGCTGAAAACTAAGGATATTTACAGTTATATTTTGATAAAGTTCAAACTTCATTGTGGGAGGCTCACGATAAGAATTCTCGACGCTATAATCTAAGGCGTAAAGAGGCCGAATTTAATGAAGGTGATATAGTATGGAAGCGTAATTATTTTCAAAGTGATAAAGACGCAAATTTTGCAAAGAAATTAACGCCTAAGTACACAAAGTGTACAGTTAAGCAAAAACGTTCACCATTGGTGTATGTGCTGGAAGACATGATAGGCAACGACCTAGGAGCCTGGCATATCAAAGATTTAAAACCTAAAAACGTTAATTATAATTGTTAGTTTTTTTTCTGTGTTTCATAAGTCGGATTTTTTTTATCGAGAATAAAAATCCTTGTTCTGGAGGAGGAATACTGTAACGTTGTTACATTAAAACTTCTTTTGCGCGGACGCGACGCAGTTAGAAAACCTAAGCATCTACCATGAAGGCTTTAGGCGCGCGCGAGATTAAAAACTCTTTGCGCCCTTTTTTCCGTCTTCCACGCGGCTCATGAAAAATACGCTTTGTCACTTTTGGCGTCAAAGAAATTACAGTGCGAACCTTATTGTAATTTACGCCTATAAATTATTGATTTTTAACTTAAAACTTACTTACGTTAACCATAATTACTTAAAGTTTTCCTTGTCCTAGTAATTAAGATATATTATTAGACTAAACTGCGTTACGATTTAATCGGTTCAGCAGTTATTTATAGTGCCTGATTAAAATCCCTTACTGGGAACACCGTACGGGTTGAGATTGACCTCAGTTCATCTTGGACATCCTGGGCCTGCTGGACTTGGAAGTATTATCCCGTGTCTCGCGCTTTGGGAGCCTTGAGCCGACGGTTGAAGCAGAAGTACAGGGGAGTGCCCTACTACGGCGTTCTACCTTAATTAACCTCTAACCTACCCCGACCCTGAGAACTGACCTAGACTTAAATAAATTTGTATTCTGTATATATATATATTGTCGTTTTACTTATCTTAGTAGAACCCTGACAGTTATATATTGTCGTTTTACTTATCTTAGTAGAACCCTGACAGGCGTTTTATCCCACATGCTGCTACCGATCAAGCACTACTACATGAAATGCTATCAGGACCCAAAATAAAAGGTACGCAACCACTTGAATGGACGTCCAAATTGATTGCCGCATTTAATAACTGCAAGGCGAACATAGTTAAATGAGCGTGCACGTGCACACCCAGTACTGAACGCACCTCTAGCCCTTGAAACCGACGCTTCGAATTTGTCATTGGGCGGGGTGCTGCAACAGTTGGTGAAAGGTGAGTGGCAGCCGCTTGCTTTCTTTTCTAAAAAGCTGACCAAATCCCAACAACTGTATAGTGCCTATGATCGTGAGCTGCTTGCCATATACGAAAGCATTAAACATTTCCGCTTTATGATTGAATTGCATTGCACTTTGTCATATATACGGATCATAAACCAATCACTTTAGCCTTTAAACAAAATAAACAGAAGTGCTCACCTATAGGCAGTTTAACAATCTTGATTTTGTGTCGCAATTTACCACAGACATAAGGCACATTTCAGGTAAAGACAACATACCTGCTGACGCGCTGACGCCAATTGAAGCCGTGGCAGCACCACCAACCCTAGCACAGCTGGCTTGTTCTCAGACGCATGACACTGTACTTCAGGAACTCCTTTGCAACAATTCAACCTCATTGAAGCTGGAAAAAGTACCAATTCCGGGTTCAAACATTGCAATCTATTGCGATGTCTCTCTGTCGAGGCCTCGTTCTTTTGTTACAAAAGAGTTGCATCGCCAGATTTTTAACTCAGTTCACTCAATGAGCCATCCTGGAACGAAGTCGACTACAAAATTGCTGATAGACAGATTTATTTGGCCCTCAGTTCGAAAAGATTGCCACGCTTGGGTACAATGTTTCGAAGCTTGCCAAAAGTCAAAAATACATCGCCATACCTCAGCGCCGCTGGGCAATTTTCAGCTGCCTCAATCAAGATTCAGTCACGTACACATTGATTTAGTCGGCCCGCTTCCACCTTCTCACAATTTCAAATACTGTCTTATAGCTATCGACCGATACACAAGATGGCCAGAGGTACAGCCGTTGCAAGACATAACCGTTGAAACTGTGGCAAAAGCTTTCTATGGGACGTGGATTTCACGTTTTGGCTGTCTACAAACTGTGACAACTAACAGAGGTCGTCAATTCACATCTTACCTTTTCAAAGCTCTTACAGATTTATGCGGAATCCAGCTATGTCACACCACTGCAAATCACCCGACTGCCAACGGGATGGTCGAAAGATTCCACCGCACGCTGGTGGCAGAGATGGTGTACGGTGAGCCCTTACGAATACCTGGTGAGTTTCTGCAATCCACTCCCGCTAACACACTGAAACCAATTGAATTCGTATTCCAAATCAAGAATTTTTTTTGACATCTGGATGTCAACAAGTCTGTTGATATCTTACATATTTTTTGGATTTTAAAATTAACAAGTCTTTCTTTTAAAGTGCTTATAATCATACAAGTTAAGTACATCTGTGCTGAGTGTCGTGTATTGTTGTCCAGTGTATTAGTACAGAAGTAAGTGTTGATGCGAGAGCCACCATGCGACGTAGTTAAGGAATAAGGCGGGGACAGGGGCTTAACGGGGGTCCGTGGTGTAGGCACGTTTACGAGCTGAAGGTGGCCGCGGATGGCGCTCGTGGCGTGGGCGTTGGAGCGGGCTTTCGCTGATGGCGGTAACACACACACACACACACACTTCACTAGGGGCACTGGTGTTCGTTAGGCGTCAGGGGCGAGCTTATAGCACTAGTTCTTCACTGTACACATAGGACTTCGGGGCCGAGTTCAAGAGCGCGTGACGCGTGGTTTAGCCTTGAGATCTCAAAGGGCACTGCCTCGGCGAACGCGTGATGCCCGCGGTCCAAAAGGTTCGTCCGGTACAGGCGTCATAGCCCCCGTGCGACGAAGATACGCACTCTCATTGGCCGACAAACGGGCGGCAGTGATTCGTCGTTGCGTTGGCGCAAACATCTTCCCGGGCCGCAGGGGGTAGGAGAAGGGGGGGGGGGGGGTGGGAAGGAACGGAAGTAAAAGGAGACTACAGCCTCGATTCGTGCTGTGTTGAGTTAACGTGTGGGTGTGTACATGATGAGCTGAGAGGAATGCATGTGTGTGATTGTATAAGCAAAATGGGCAACGCGCAAGGGCGTGCGCTGGGCATGTTACCATGTACGCACTAAAGGCGTGCACTGAGCACGGTACCATATAGGCACGGAAAAGCGTACACTGGGCATGTTACCATGTAGGCACGGGAGGCGTGCACTGAACATGATACCATATAGGCACGGAAGAGCGTACACTGGGCATGTTACCATGTAGGCACGGGAGGCGTGCACTGAGCATGATACCATATAGGCACGGAAGAGCGTACACTGGGCATGTTACCATGTAGGCACGGGAGGCGTGCACTGAGCATGATACCATATAGGCACGGAAGAGCGTACGCTGGGCATGTTACCATGTAGGCACGGGAGGCGTGCACTGAGCATGATACCATTTAGGCACGGAAGAGCGTACACTGGGCATGTTACCATGTAGGCACGGGAGGCGTGCACTGAGCATGAAACCATATAGGCACGGAAGAGCGTACACTGGGCATGTTACCATGTAGGCACGGGAGGCGTGCACTGAGCATGATACCATATAGGCACGGAAGAGCGTGCGCGCTGTGGCGCAACGCGCAATGGCGCAATAAAGGCGACCGCAATGAAAGCAAAACTAAAAAGCAGACTGCATGTGTGTGTGTGTGTATGTGTTGCAGGCTGATTAGTGGTGTATGTGTTTGTACGGGCTTATTGTGTTGTGCAAAGGCGTGGGCTGATGTCATGCACCGTATAAGTGCGGGCTGACTACATGTGTTTGCGTACTACTAATAACTAATTAATTTCTATTAGGGCACGAGATATAACTAGTAAAGTTACGGCAACAAAAGAATTTAGAAAATGATGGCACAAAAGGAAAATAAAAAAATTACTATGTTATAGGCTGAAATAGTTATTTTATATATATATAATATAGCGGACTGTATTAAAGTTAGGGGGTGATTCGGGGCTGATTCTGTATTGTGCTACTGCTGCGACCCATGCGGCTGCCTTGCGTGCGCAGACGCATGCAGCGGGCTATCGGTCGGTCTCTGGCTCGTGGTGTCCCGTAGGTGGGGCGGCAGCCACCGCTCCGCCGACTGTGGCTGGCTCTGCTGCGTCGTGTCGTCCGGTTGGTGAAGGGACGTGTGATGCTCGGTGCGCCCACACACCCTGCATCCCTTCACCGACTTGCACTCGTCCGGGTAATGTGGCCCGAGGCAGCGGGCGTAGCACTCGCGCGACACCACGAAATCCCACCGGCCCTGCGTCGGCTGGGCATTATAGCGGGCGCACGTGATGAGTTTGTGCCCCCTAGCCGTGCAGTAGGGGCAGTAGGGTGTATTTGGGCTGGGCCCGGCTTGCGCGTGTTTTGTGTGAATAAATGTTGATGCGAGAGGCATCAACATGCGACGTAGTTAAGGAATAAGGCGGGGACAGGGGCTTAACGGGGGTCCGTGGTGTAGGCACGTTCACGAGCTGAAGGTGGCCGCGGATGGCGCTTGTGGCGCGGGCGTTGGAGCGGGCTTTCGCTGATAACGGTAACACACACACACTTCACTAGGGGCACTGGTGTTCGTTAGGCGTTAGGGGCGAGCTTATAACACTAGTTCTTCACTGTACACATAGAGCTTCGGGGCCGAGTTCAAGAGCGCGTGACGCGTGGTTTCTCCTTGAGATCTCAAAGGGCACTGCCTCGGCGACCGCGTGATGCCCGCGGTCCAAAAGGTTCGCCCGGTACAAGCGTCAGAGCCCCCGTGCGACGAAGATACGCACTCTCATTGGCCGACAAACGGGCGGCAGCGATTCGTCGTTGCGTTGGCGCAAACATGTTACCAGGCCCCAGGGGGTAGGAGGGGGGGGGGGGAAGGAACGGAAGTAAAAGGAGACTACAGCCTCGATTCGTGCTGTGTTGAGTTAACGTGTGGGTGTGTACATGATGAGCTGAGAGGAATGCATGTGTGTGATTGTATGAGCAAAATGGGCAACGCGCAAGGGCGTGCGCTGGGCATGTTACCATGTAGGCACTGAAGGCGTGCACTGAGCACGGTACCATATAGGCACGGAAAAGCGTACACTGGGCATGTTACCATGTAGGTACGGGAGGCGTGCACTGAACATGATACCATATAGGCACGGAAGAGCGTACGCTGGGCATGTTACCATGTAGGCACGGGAGGCGTGCACTGAACATGATACCATATAGGCACGGAAGAGCGTACACTGGGCATGTTACCATGTAGGCACGGGAGGCGTGCACTGAGCATGAAACCATATAGGCACGGAAGAGCGTACACTGGGCATGTTACCATGTAGGCACGGGAGGCGTGCACTGAGCATGATACCATATAGGCACGGAAGAGCGTGCGCGCTGTGGCGCAACGCGCAACGGCGCAATAAAGGCGACCGCAATAAAAGCAAAACTTAAAAGCAGACTGCATGTGTGTGTGTGTGTGTGTGTATGTGTTGCAGGCTGATGTGTGGTGTACGTGTTTGTACGGGCTTATTGTGTTGTGCAAAGGCGTGGGCTGATGTCATGCACCGTATAGGTGCGGGCTGACTACATGTGTTTGTGTACTACTAATAACTAATTAATTTCTATTAGGGCACGAGATATAACTAGTAAAGTTACAGGAACAAATTAATTTAGGAAATGATGGCACAGAAGGAAAATAAATAAATTACTATCTTATGGGCTGAAATAGTTATTGTATATATATATAATATAGCGGACTGTATTAAAGTTAGGGGGTGATTCGGGGCTGATTCTGTATTGTGCTATTGCTGCGACCCATGCGGCTGCCTCGCGTGCGCAGACGCATGCAGCGGGCTATTGGTCGGTCTCTGGCTCGGGGTGTCCCGTAGGTGGGGCGGCAGCCACCGCTCCGCCGATTGTGGCTGGCTCTGCTGCGTCGTGCATTGTGTGAATGTGTATATATATGTGTGTTATATGCGTGGCACGAGTCGAGGCGAAAAATGAAATGTGGCGGGTAGGGTGATAAAAAGTGGACTGTTGCTGGGATGTATCCGGCTCGAAGGACCATAAATGTTAATGCGAGAGGCACCAACATGCGACGTAGTTAAGGAATAAGGCGGGGACAGGGGCTTACCGGGGGTCCGTGGTGTAGGCACGTTCACGAGCTGAAGATGGCCGCGAATGGTGCTCGTGGCGCGGGCGTTAGAGCGGGCTTTCGCTGATGGCGGTAACAGTAAGGATAGAATTGGATAACTAAAATCGATAACATTACAATCAGTGTGAAACTACCTTAAACATTAAGAAACAAACATTTTGTAACAACAACTTTTGTTTTCATCACTGTTTACAAACTATTTTGTGGTGGATACGTGCCCTGTGTGAATCAACTTTATGACTGTCGGGATAGCATCCCTTTTATAGTATTTATATCGATTTTGTGGATCAATTGACTACAACGTCATCAACCGGTTGCCTCAGAAACTAGCGCGTTGCAAATCGATGATAATTGCTTCTGCTGCTACGCTGCCCGAGTCCTGCATCTTTCTTGGGTGCGCTGATAGACATTGTAAGCCATTACCGCTAGGTGTCGTCGTGATTGTTATTTTGTGTCGCCCTTGTTGTTTACCTACTACTAAACAAGATGGTCAAGTGCGGAGGTTGTGGGAAATTCCTTTCTGCGTCGGATTGTGTACAATGCATTAAATTGTTTTTGGCCGGCGGCAGTCCCATCCGCCTAGACGACACAGCGCACAACACTACAGAGGAGTTTAAAATCGATCTTGCATTCGAAATCCGTTCGTTTCGTAGCGAGCTTAAAGCAACCAGGGATGAAGTTCATCAATGCCGCCTGGATATATCTGAGTTCAAGGCCACGTTGAGCGTTTTTGATGTTAGAATGGGCGAAATTGAGAGCAGGTTGTCAGTGTTGGAGAGCAGGTGCGAGCAGACAGTGCCGTCAAATATCGAGGCACTCAAGGAAACCATCGCTGGTCTTAAATCATAGCTGAACGACAGGGACCAAGAAGCGCTCTCGAACGATATCGAGATATCCGGTTTACCCGAAGAAAAGGGGGAAAACGTCATGAACGTGGTCGCTAGGCTGTCTACGACTCTGGGAGTGCCGTTCGAGGATAGGGACGTCGTTCGAGTGGGGAGAGTTGGGTCAACTCGCTGAAACCGCGAGGAAGGTGACCCACAACGGCCGCGCATTATTGCGGTGCAATTCGCGCGCCGAGCTACGCGGGATCAGTGGCTGAGCGCGGTTCGCGTGCGCCGCAACATAGCCGCGGCCGACACTGGCGCCGCCGGCGGCGCAACCGGGAAGCCTAGCGGCGGCGTTTACATTAACGAACGAACGTCGAGCCGCGTCAATCGTCAGCTGTTCTTCCAAGCACGTCAGGCCGGAAAGAAAAGTAATTGGAAGTATGCGTGGTCCAGAGATGGCAAAATATTGGCACGGAAAGAGGACGGTCATAGTGCACAACTTATACGTCATGAAAAGGACTTATCTATTTTTTTTTTAATTGTAAGAGTTGGATCGTCCGTTTTCTCTGCATGTTATATTGTGATTTATATTGTTTGTCTACTAATTGTTTTGTTGTCTTGGGTCTCACGGTCACAGGTACAAGGGATAATTACATTGGCATAGAATTGGATTTTGATAATTTGACTTCTTTACTTTTAAAATATAAATTAAAAAATATTTGTATTGCCATAAAAAATCATCTTTGTTATATTATTGTTAATGTTCCTAACTGCAATTTATTCCTAATCTTAAATTCCGTTAATATTATATCTACAGCCTATTCCAACAATCATTATGTAATTATTAAAGACTTACCTATTTACAAACTACTTCAAACCTCCAATTATAATATTATTATTATATTAGTATCCTACACCTACATTAATTTTTATTTATTTGCAACTAGCTATATTTACAAACATTTACCTACTATAATTTTATATAAGTACTTACAAGACTTCGTGCGCGTGAGACCAATAGTAATGCAATGTATTTACAATGAGCGCTTTAATGTTTGACTTTGCTACATGATAATGGCTCCTAAAATTAATCTTATGTTGGGTTTCTTTAATGCGGGCTCACTAGGTACGAACCATGACGACTTTATCTCATTTCTCGGTCCGAGCGGTATTGACATTATGGCTATAAATGAAACTTGGCTGCGCCCGCGGTGCCCGGGTACCGGCTGCGTCACACGCCCTGCCCGCTGAGCGTACGTTTAGGTCGTGGTGGGGGTGTTGGGTTTACCGTTAGCAGGGGCGTCAGCGCACGCACTTGCTTGGTTCCAATCGAATCCAAGTATGAAACGATTGAGCAGATGTGGCTAAAACTGAATGTTAACGGGAAGACTATCGTAATTGGCACAGCGTATCGTCCTCCATGGTTAGATTTAGAGCTATTTCTCGATGCCGTTACAAACTCGATTACTGCTCTGGGGGGCTGTGACAATTATGTGCTCCTGGGGGATTTTAACGTAAATTTGTTGAGTACTGGTGACGCTAGGGTTAAACGGTTGAACGACTGTCTTAACTGTCTAAGTCTTAAACAGTTAGTCGCTTCTCCAAACCGTTTCACACACACCAGTGAATCGTTAATTGATCTCGTGTGTACCGATCTTACAGCAAAGCTTATATCGGTGGAAGCCTTAGGTAACCTGATTGGATATGCAACTATTAATTGAGAATTTAACGTTAAAAAAGAGAAGTGTATGCCGCTTACAGTACATTATAGGCCCCTCAAAAACATTAATATTGATAATTTTAATAAAGATGTATTTAATTTAAATTTTAATAGCTTGTATTTGCTGACTACAGTGAATGAAAAGGTTGAAGCGTTTATCAGATACACCTTGACAGTTTTCGATACACATGCGCCGCTTAAAAAGTGCCTTATTAAAGAGCCCGCTCCCCCCTGGATCACAGATAATATCAAGTTAATGATGAGATTGAGATATGACGCGTTGGCTAAGTACAGGAAAAATAAATCACTGCCGCGAAAACATTACTACAAGCAATTAAGGTCATTGGTGATTACATCTTTATACAACGAAAAAGCTGCTTATTTTCGATTCAATATCAATAAAAAGATTAACGACCCCAAATGTTTGTGGAAAAATTTAAAGACCAATATTTTGCCATCTAATACGAATTTTGAATTGCCAGCTCACTTTAATGACCCGAATATAATAAATACTAATTTTATTAATGTCCCTGGAAATTCACAAACTAGCATTTCAAATTTAACATTTTATGAATATCACAGACTTTGCAACACCTCTTTTACGCTCAATACGGCTGACGGCAGCCGTGACTATGTCTCTAAAATAATTCTGAAACTAAATTCTAACGCAGTTGGTTCTGACGGTATATCATTGGAAATGCTTCTTATGACTTTGCCGTTCACGTTGCCGTACATATGTGACATCATTAATAGCTCAATAGAGACATCTGCTTTTCCTGACTGCTGGAAAACTGCCATAGTGCGACCGCTACCTAAGAATTCTAACCCAATAGACATTAAAGACCTGCGCCCGATTAGCATTCTTCCTTGCCTTTCTAAGATCTTAGAAAGAGTGGTTTGTCAGCAACTTACTGATTATCTTGAAAAAATGATATTCTTCCACAATTTCAGTCAGGCTTCAGGAAAAAGCGAGGCACTACCACAGCGTTGATCGATGTAACAGATAACATATTAACAGCTCAGGAGGAAGGCATGTGTACATTGCTCGTATTATTGGACTACTCACGCGTTTTCGATGCTATAAATTTAAATTTACTATTGTCTAAACTGCACTCATACGGTTTTAGCCGCGGGACTGTCCTTTGGTTCGACAGCTACCTTAGCAACCGGAAACAACTTGTAAGCCTGCGTTTAGGAAATGGAACCATTTTGCAATCGAGTCCTGAGTCGCTCGATAGAGGAGTCCCTCAGGGTTCAATGATCCTGTTCAATTTGTACTGTGCCGACGTCATGAAATGTATAGAAAACTGCAAGTATCATATTTATGCAGATGATATTCAGCTCTATATATCTTTTAAACCAAGCAATTATGAGATTGCAGTGAAAGGGTTGACTGATAACTTAAACCGGATTTCAGGGTGGTCAAATATAAACTGTCTGTTGTTAAACCCAAAAAAGACAAAATATATGTTGTTTGGTACAAAAAATAAATAAGTGATTTGCCAACGGCACTAAACATCACGCTTAATGGGGAGCCAATTGAGAGAGTATATATAGCTCGAAACCTCGGACTCAATACTGTATTGTACTCAATACTTTACAGATTTCATAATTTTTTCGATGGTTTGATAGGATTAGATTTGCTAGAGAAATGGGAAGCAAAAATAGACCTTAAAGATAAATTACTGATAACTCGTAACTCTACAAATAATATTCATATGTACAATTCGCGTAATGTTAATTTGTATGAAGATGTAATACCGGCTAATACAACCAAGCTAGTTAGGCTACCTATTAATTTACATGACGGCGACGCCTTTATTGACGAGCAAATTATTTCCAATTGCATTATAAAAGAGTGTCTAACTACTGTTAAAGATAACCGCGGATTTTTAGAAATATCTAATCCTACTCCACATGATTTAATATTTAGCATGGATAGGGCCGTTCAAGCAGAGTCTTATAATATCGAGTGCACGCGTACTAAACAGCCTAACTCACGAGCGCAAGAGGTTCTCTCGCGATTACGTACAAATCATCTTAACCCCGAAGAGCGCGTTAACTTAGAGACTTTGTGCGAGAAATATGCAGACGTATTTTACCTTGAGGGTGAATGCTTAACATTCACTAATAAGATTAAACATCATATTAGGACTACTGACGAGATCCCGGTATTCACCAAAAGCTACCGGTACCCATATGTACATCGAGATGAAGTTAGAGATCAAATCAGTAAAATGCTTAGTCAGGGAATTATTAGACCATCAGAATCTGCTTGGAGCTCGCCCATCTGGATAGTTCCAAAGAAGGCAGACGCCTTAGGTAAAACGAAATGGCGGTTAGTCGTAGATTTTCGTAAAGTTAACGAAAAAACTTACGACGATAAGTACCCTATACCTAACATCAATGATATCTTAGACAAGTTAGGGAACTGCCAGTATTTCTCAACTCTAGACCTTGCTAGTGGATTCTATCAGGTCAAGATGGACCCGGTAGATATTCCTAAGACAGCTTTTAACGTAGAGAATGGACACTATGAATTTTTGCGTATGCCAATGGGCTTGAAAAATTCACCATCAACGTTTCAAAGGGTGATGGACAACGTTCTTAAAGACCTTCAGAACGTTGTCTGCGTGGTATACTTGGATGACATCATAGTGTTCAGCACCTCACTCCAAGAACACATGTTGAATCTTGAGAAGGTGTTTATAAAACTCAGAGAATCAAACTTCAAAGTCCAAATGGACAAGTCAGAATTTTTAAAGTTAGAAACTGCATATCTCGGTCATGTTATCTCCAGGGAGGGCATCAAGCCTAACCCAGACAAAATTTCAGCCATCCAAAAATACCCAATACCTAGAACACAGAAAGAAATTAAGCAGTTCCTTGGCCTTGTTGGGTACTATAGAAAATTTATACCAGACTTTGCGCGCATTACCAAACCTCTTGCACAGTGCCTTAAAAAGGGTAAGAAGGTTGAAATAAATTCTGAATACACAGAGTGCTTTGAGAAGTGTAAGCAGCTTCTAACTAACGATCCGATTTTGCAATATCCAGACTTCACAAAAGATTTCATCTTAACAACTGATGCCTCTAACGTAGCAATAGGTGCTATTTTATCACAGGGTACTATAGGATTAGATAAACCGGTATGTTACGCATCTCGTACTCTTAATGAGAGCGAGACTAATTATAGTACAATCGAGAAAGAGCTCCTTGCAATCGTTTGGGCTACTAAATATTTTAGGCCGTACCTATTCGGAAGAAAATTTAAAATAATGACAGATCATAAACCACTTCAGTGGGTTATGAACTTGAAAGAGCCTAACTCGCGTTTAACTAGGTGGAAGCTCAAACTATCCGAATATGATTTTTGTGTAATATATAAAAAAGGTAAATCTAATACAAATGCAGATGCCCTCTCGCGCGTAGAAATTCACAATGAGGAAACTGATTCTATGATAGTTAATCCATCCGAACGCCCACCATCTGTAGCCAACTCATCAACAGTTACTGCTCATACTAGTCTAGAAAACCCCATCTTGGAAGTTCCTATAGTTGCCGAACCATTAAATAAATTCCATAGGCAGATTGTTATAACTGTAGTAGGCGATATAAAAAAACGTCCAACAGCATCCAAGCCGTTTGATACACATACACGGACCTCAGTCCAGGTATCGCAAACTAATTTAAAGGAAGACATAGTTAACGTTATTAAGGAATACGTCAATCCTAAAGTTAAAACCGCGTTACTTATAAACCCACCTTTATCTATGTACTATATAATTCCCATAATCCAAGACAAGTTTAAGAGCTCGGCAATGAATCTAGTTTTAGCTAAGACAGAGGTTGAGAATGTAAAGGAATACCTCAGACAACAAGAGATAATCAAACATTACCATGAGGGTAAAACTAACCATCGTGGTATAAG
Source organism: Scoparia ambigualis (assembly GCA_963921215.1). Taxonomy (NCBI): domain Eukaryota; kingdom Metazoa; phylum Arthropoda; class Insecta; order Lepidoptera; family Crambidae; genus Scoparia; species Scoparia ambigualis. Next base: position 24,818,844 of record OY992508.1, read on the forward strand.
TGAATGTTATCTGTCTCTTTCTCACCGTTACTATTGGCCCAAGATGAAAGATGAAATAACAAAATTCATCAACGATTGTACCATCTGCGGTCAGGCTAAATACGACCGTAATCCTATAAGGTCACAATTCAATGTCGTTCCGCCCGCTACTAAGCCGTTTGAAATAGTACATACTGTTACGTTGTAAATTCAGGGCCCTGTCTGCCTTTACTTATCTACAAAAGAAGTTCGCAATGGTTGAATAGTGCTTACCTGAAATCATTGCTTTAGAATGATCAAATGTCCAAAAACATTATTCCGTGTAGCTTATTTGAATTAAATCCATTTTTCTTCACATTAAAGACATGGAGCCTTGGCTGACACATTACAAGACACACTTTTCTTGCATTTTCAATTAAAACATATTTCTAAATCAGTTTTAGTAAGACTTAAACTTAACCCCTCAGGCCCCAAGCGGTCGCATGAGACCGCACCTAAAAATCGCGCCATTCCGTCAAACCCCAAGCGGTCGCATGAGACCGCGGTCTCCACTTAACATTGTTTCGTGTTTTCACAGACTTACAGACTACTTGTGTATGAACATGTTCGATTATTTCGGTTCTCTGGTAAATTTTACGTATTGAGATAGCAACACATCGCGTAGTCTATGCTCGATTCTGTCATTTTCGACGTTGACAGTTGCGCCAATTTCTGTGACAGAGTTAATCAGTGGCTGTGAATAAAGTGATATTTCTATTGGATTTATTGAATGTAAGTACTGTTTCTTATTAATAAATGATTATTGAGACTATAATGATCCTATTGAGATAATAAGTTGTAAGAAATACATCGTTATAACTACTAAATAAAACACGTTGAAACCGGTGAAACCCGATAGCTTTTTTCTAATTTCCGAGTGAATTGTTACAATGTTTGTTGGCAAATACTACAAGAACATTATAAAAAGTAATTTGAAACACGTTTACACACTAAATAACAACGTATTTATACAGTTTTACTACAATGAAAATTGAAGTACTTGACACGTACAAGTGCACGCACAATTACGTTCCATCAGCGCGAGCCATATTGGTCTTTATTTGTATGGGGCTAAGTAGATAGTTTGCCGCTAGCCGATACCGAAAACACGATTGTCTGTCGTATTGCCTAGGGAGACGCTATGATCGGTAGCGCGTCGGCAGTTTTACGATAAAATTTGTTTTTATCGATAGTGTAATGGTAAATTGTAATGATTTCATATTTACTCTTACATGATAACTTTATTATTTATAAACGGTTTTTAGCATGTTTGTTGTTGTTTTTGTTGAATGTTGTTGATGTTGGGTCAAATTGAGATCTATGACACACTCATCAAAACTGTATATTGGTCAAGCGATGCTAAACTCTTATTTTTACTGTCTACTCGTCAAGTCCTTATTTCTGCGTACTCGTCAAAACTGGATGTTGGGTTTTTTAGCATGTTTGTTGTTGTTTTTGTTGAATGTTGTTGATGCTGGGTCAAATTGAGATCTATGACACACTCATCTAAACTGTATATTGGTCAAACAATGCCAAACTCTTATTTTTACTGTCTACATGTAAAGTCCTTATTTCTGCGTACTCGTCAAAACTGGATGTTGGTCTAACTTTTAGAATAGTCGATTAGAGATGAAAATTTCAAGAAATAAAACAATAATATTAGCAACATTATTAAAACAAAATAACACTTCTTGTCTACTCGTCAAGTTTTTATTTCTGCATACTCGCTGAAATTGCTTATTGGTCTAATTTTTGGAATAGTCGATTAGAGTTGAAATATTTCAATAAATAAAACTATATCATTAGCTTAATTTATTCTATGTGGCCAGTTTTAAGTAAAAAACGAGGGAATTTAAAGCAAAGAGGTTTTAACTCTAATCGACGATTCCATAAGTTAGACCAATATGCAGTTTTGACGAGTACGCAGAAATAAGATTTTGACGAGTAGACAGTAAAAATGAGAGTTTGGCATCGCTTGACCAATATGCAGTTTTGACGAGTGTGTCGTAGATCCAATGGATTTACTGGCTACATAGAATAAAAAAAAGATAATACTATAGTTTTATTTATTGCAAAGTGTGTTGTAGAACCAAGTTTAGTACTTAAAATTTTGCCTCCTGGACCTGACCTGACCGATTAATTTGAAATTTGGTACACACCTTTAGTTCTGATGACAATACAATTATGTATATTCAGTATCATTGTAAATGCAAAATGGCCGCCTCCACAAAATTGTGGATTACATTTTTTTGTTTAACCACGTCAATATGGGTATCAAATGAAAGGGCTTGAATAGTAGTATACAGTACATTATATAAAAAAAACTTAAAATGGCCGCCTTCACAAAATTGTGGATTATATTTTTTTTTGTTTAACCACCTCAATATGGGTACCAACTGAAAAGGCTTGACTAGTAGTATGCAATACATTATAGAAGAAAAAAAACTTAAAATGGCCGCCTCCACAAAATTGTGGATTATATTTTTTTTTGTTTAACCACCTCAATATGGGTACCAACTGAAAAGGCTTGACTAGTAGTATGCAGTACATTATAGAAGAAAAAAAACTTAAAATGGCCGCCTCCACAAAATTATAGATTACATTTTTTTGTTTAACTACCTCAATATGGGTATCAAATGAAAGAGCTTGACTAGTAGTACAGTATATTATAGAAAAAAAATATTTATAAATAAAAAGGGTATAAAATAATTAAAAATTAATTAAAAATATAAACGATTTTAGAATTAATTTTTAATTATTTAGTAGCTTTATATGTACGATAGTTCTATCTTTTTTGTTTATAGCATGTCAAATTGGCGAGTCAATGAGGAGCCGCCTGAAGACTTCCTCCAGCTTTTATATGATGATGAGGATAGCAATGAGAGAGAGAGAGAGTGACTTCGAATCCAAAATTGAGGAGGTGGGTTTGCCTAATAATTTGTTTGCCTTATGGTACTGGTTACTTATTTATTCTTGTTTGATATATTACCTTATTTACTACTACTTATTGTGTGGATAGTCAAGCACTTGTGTCAGAGTTTTTAATCATGGTGATGGCGGTTATTCCATTGGGGTGTTTTTTAATGTCATTTTTCATGTTTAAGGATGAAGCGAGTAATCGCGGGGTCTATCGGCGAGACTCGCCGGAACGCTGGGAGAGCCCGCCGCCATTGGTAATGCATTTGATATAATTTTCGGTGAGATGCTGTATTTATAGCTTATGGTGTGCAGTACATGTTTTTTTGTGTATTTTAGATCGGTCCCGATCGTTCACCTGTGGCTCCACGCTACTTTTCTCTCACGTCCCCAGCGCGCAGTCCCGAGTGGTTGCCGGTAATGGTAATGCATTCATTATTGTGTAATGTATACGGTATTGTTATATTGGGTTGTAAAGCCGGGTCTCCTGCGACACTGTTTTGTGTTTTCTAACACCTAACATCAAACATCTAACAAAATATGTCAAAATATGTACGTAGACCACGCCTATATTTGTTAGATGTTTGATGTTAGGTGTTAGAAAACACAAAACAGTGTCGCAGGAGACCCGCCTTTATGATAATAAATTAATTCACATTTGTTTTGTATGTTTTAGGTATCTTTAGAAGAAGAAGAAGCGCCTCCAGACCTCGACAGGTTCCGGTCGCCTATTTATTTCAATGATTCGTCTTCGTCGGACAAGTAAGTAAAATTTCTGCTGATATTCTTTACTAGCGGTCGCTCGCGGTTTCACCCGCGTGGTTCCCGTTCCTGTGGGAATATCGGGATAAAAGTATCCTATGTGTTAATCCAGGTTATAAACAATCCGTTTGCCGAATTTTATCCAAATCCATTCAGTAGTTTTTACGTGAAAGAGTAACAAACATACACACTCACACTCACAAACTTTCGCCTTTATAATATTAGTGTAATTTAATGTAATGTAATAGTGTAATAATAATTTAATTCACATTTGTTTTGTATGTTTTAGGTATCTTTAGAAGAAGAAGAAGCGCCTCCAGACCTCGACAGGTTCCGGTCGCCTATTTATTTCAATGATTCGTCTTCGTCGGACAAGTAAGTAAAATTTCTGCTGATATTCTTTACTAGCGGTCGCTCGCGGTTTCACCCGCGTGGTTCCCGTTCCTGTGGGAATATCGGGATAAAAGTATCCTATGTGTTAATCCAGGTTATAAACAATCCGTTTGCCGAATTTTATCCAAATCCATTCAGTAGTTTTTACGTGAAAGAGTAACAAACATACACACTCACACTCACAAACTTTCGCCTTTATAATATTAGTGTAATTTAATGTAATGTAATAGTGTAATAATAATTTCATTCACATTTGTTTTGTATGTTTTAGGTATCTTTAGAAGAAGAAGAAGCGCCTCCAGACCTAGACAGGTTCCGGTCGCCTATTTATTTCAATGATTCGTCTTCGTCGGACAAGTAAGTTAAATTTCTGCTGATATTCTTTACTAGCGGTCGCTTGCGGTGTCACCCGCGTGATTCCCGTCCCCGTGGGAATATCGGGATAAAAAGTATCCTATGTGTTAATCCATATTATAAACAATCCGTATGCCGAATTTTATCCAAATCCATTTAGAAGCTTTTACGTGAAAGAGTAACAAACATACACACTCACAAACTTTCGCCTATATAATATTAGTGTGATGATCAGTGTGATAAATAAATAGGTATAAATATGTAATTTTTTTTTTTTTTTATAAACTAGGGAGGCAAACGAGCAGGCGGGTCACCTGATGGAGAGTAATCACCGCCGCCCATGGACACCCGCAAAACCAGAGGAATCGCAGACGCGTTGCCGGCCTTTAAGGGAGGAATAGGTTTAAGGAAGGAATAGGAATTGGGAGGAGGGATGGGGGGGAAAGGGCCCCCGGAACCCTCACTGGTCGGACGAAACACAACAGCACCAAGTGCCATTATTTCACGCCAAATATTAGTGAGAGGGTGGTATTACGCCGGGCGAGCCGGCCCAATGTGTGCTGCAACGCAGCGTGGCTCTACCACTTAGTTGGTGTCACTCATTTAGCACCACCCAGGGATCACGTGTAGGGTCTCAAGGGTAAACCTACGGACGCGAGCAACTTTGACCCCCAAAATTTTCCTTATCTTTACAATATGATCGTATATTGAATAAATGTAATCGTCGTTATTTAATGCCTAGGCACAGGCCTTACCTTAGGCGAGGATTCACGGATGACTGACTGGTCAAACAATCATATTGTTTTGTAAATGTCGTTACTTCTTTATAAAGCTGTTTAATTTTACAGGTAATACTACAAGGCGCGTATCGCAGACGCGCGAGTACCTTAGGCGAGGATTCACGGATGACTAACTGGTCAAGCAATCATATTGTTTTGTAACTGTCGTTATCTTTTTTATAAAACTGTTAATTGTATTACTTTTAAAAATAAAATTAAATATTGAATGATATTGTTTTTTTTTATTGAAAATAAAACAAAATATTGAATTATGTCGTATTTTTATTTACTCATACTAAGTAGCTTACAAAAATAACAACTTTCGATACTATCGATAAAATTACAAAAAGTAAAGGAACATCTCTAGTTGTTTTTATGTGTCGTCGCATCGAGTTTCAAGTGGTGATATTGTGTAATAACAATTAGCTCACTTGAAACTGTTTACATAATTAGATAGCAAAGGCCCCTGTTGTTTTGATATCGTTTGAGTATTCATTTATTTCTTGTTATCCAGCCCGCAACATTGTTTCCAAATTTTGAACGTGAAGTACCAATTCACTGTTTCATGATTTCACTTTATTTTGATACCTGATGGATAGGAAATATATCAGTTAGTACATTGTAGTTTACAGAACGACAAAATATGGTTTGATTGTAGAGTAATATGTTTTTTTGTAAAAGGGGGCATTTGTGACGTCATCCGTAATTCAAAAAAATTATGGCGCACCTGCTGTCATTATTTTTGACATATAATTTCCAAGACTGAGGGGTTAAATTTAAAGAGATTTTATTCCGTGTTTACGTTTTGTATTTGACATAACACCATAGACAAAATGACAGCCACCGTAGCGACGCCTAGCGGTAGCGGGGCGAAGTAGCTGTCAGCTTTTAATTTCACATAAAAGATTCAATTTTAAAAAATAGTCGAAACAGTTCTAATAATAAATTACATAATAAATTAATATGTTTAACAATTACTGTAAGTAATTAAATTTAATTCAAGCAAATCCGGAAATAGAACTATTTTTTTCTATATGGACTTTTATCTAGAACATTCGAACGGGAGTAATATTTTTTATATGGATATTGTCTCTGCCCGTAGGGGTTACCAGAGCGGAAACTAATACTCCTTAATATTAAGACAGGGTAATTAGTGAGTTAAATATCACAAAAAATCATTTTAAATTAAAGAAAAACGCATTTCACATTGCTAAAAGTTAATTGTTGGCAGATTCTGTTAGCAGAGGGCGAGTTGTGACAGACGTCATATTTGACGTTTTGTTAGTTTGAAGAAAAAAAGAACAATTTCTTATGAATTACCCGACAATGGGAGTAGAAGGTATAAGCTGGCCTTCGATTTATAAGTGTTTCCGGCGAAAGGAAAGCTGCCGAGTTGCGACGCCGAAACGAGTTCAATCTCTGGCGTGACGTGGTGCGATGAGTTGAGATCAATGCACTCAGGAATCCGTGCCACAACCAACCGGTCGTGACGCCGCTGGCAGCCACGCGTAAATATAGGATATCCCAACGCATGCTTCGAGAGGCCCGTCTCGCCGCCAGGATTTAGAGCTGGGCCCTAAAGCCTGGACGCGAGACCTGCCTCTTCGGGGCACCAGCGGCCACCTGCTGCCAGCGAGCTGTCGCCGCACAGGCGTTGACGGTTTTTGTACCCCTACTCTGGGTTTAATCGTTCTTTATTCAGGAACATATTTTTACATTAGGGTTTCGAAACCTTAACATAGTATTTTCTTTTATATCCAACTACACCAAGCGTTGGTGAAGTTGTGAAACCTTTGAGGATCTGCGAGTTCGACTTGTGTGAAGTGGTATGGTGACATCGTCTCCAGATTCGGGTCTACATCCAGACCCTGGCGCCCATAAATATTTATTTTATATCGGTATAACCCCACGGTTCTCTAGAGTATCGGCTTTAAACGTGTGAGAGTTTTAATACGGTTAAACGGTTTAAAACATTTAATTTAATATTTTAATAGACGGAGTAATTTAATTTTAATTTCAACATCATACTCCGGACGTTACAGGTTTATCCCGACCCCCCACGACCTTAGCTTGTACGACTGAAATATTAGCTGGCTGGTTAGGCAGTAGTAGGAACAGTATTATAAAATTTATTTTAAATTAAAATTATCACCGACCCGCTTGGTCACTTTTGACTCTTAGGATTTTAGTGTGTTTTAGGGGGTGATATAGCTTTGGAATAAGGTTTAGATTACTTTAAACAGTAAATTATAGTTGGCAAAATTAATAGAAAGTTTGTTGAACTTTCATTTGAGATTGACCCTAGGGTCAATTTCGACTGATAGTTTTTATTTGTGATTTTCGGCTAAATAAATTAAACGGAGTAACGTAGATGAATTGTACCTAACATAATATAAGACAAAATTGTGACTAACCCCCCTCTTTTAAATAATAAGAATGAAATAAAATTTATAATTTTATTTTATTGTTGTTGGACAAAATATTTGTGTGTTCTTTTACAATATACTGCCTAGCTGTTGAACATTTTATGGTTTTATTTGATAACAACCCACTGAAGCTTGCATTTGGGATTTTCTTCCTTTTCCCCAAAAGGGACAAAATCTCTAATGTAACAGTGGCGCACTCAACGTGTGTTGTGGTTAGGGATAGTGGTTATGTCTTATGCTGTAACTAAAAAGCCAGAATACCGATAGCGTTCTAGAACCGTGGGGTTTATTACTTTTAAGAAAAACCGTCACGCGTGCATTGGCACGGATTCCTTCCATTTTTTTTATAACGAATTTTTATTCGTTCTTTTTTTTAAATATTGTGTCAATATGTAATTATTAATATTTGAACGATCTTAACACTAATTTTATTTAAATACCAATGATATTAATTTAATTTTTTTTATATACAAGTGTTAATTATATAAGTTTTGTACTCAGCTGAATTGAATTATTATTTTATGACACAATAGGTTATGACACAATTTTTATTGGAATACACATGTTTTATTAATTTTTATTTTTTCTAATACAAGCGTTAATTGTGGTGTTAGTGTATTTCTATAATTAAAATATTATTGTAACGATATTGACTGAGATTGACTTAAATACAATTATTTGTAAGTATTATTATTGTAATACTGTGTTTGTTGCGGTTGTTACTGTGTTCTGTGGATGAGTACTATAAACTTAAATTGAAATCATCTAGTGAGGAAGCCAGCTCATATTTTAGTGGCTTTTTTTTAAATTTTAAAATGCCACGCCTTATATTTTAATTTTTTTTGACTAGCATCAATTAAAATTACTTTTTACATTGCAATAAATACCTTTAAAATGCTAATATTATTAAATTTACTTTGCAATTTACTATTTCTTGTTTGTATGGTGAGTTGAAAACCTCCGTTGTGGTGTTTTTGTTTGTTGTTAGGGGTTGAAAAGTGACGATGGAGGGCTGTATATGCCTTGAAGTCACTCTATTTCAGCGCTAGTGGCTGTATATGCCACAGTGCTGGAATCCCTTGTGGTGTTTGGTTTCTTGTGAAAGGGGTTAATGGTGACGATGGAGGGCTGTATATGCCTTGAAGTTACCGCTGTTTTAGCGCTAGTGGCTGTATATGCCACAGTGCTAGAAGCCCTTTCAAGGGAGCTTGTTGTTTAAAATTTTTTGTGGTTTTTGACGTTAATCTACAAATAGGAAAGTCGACTTTTGGCGTGGTATCACAGTTCTTTTGTTAAGCTGGAGTTTTGTTTTTGTTTCTTTTTATTTTAAATTTGGAGATTAGACACCATATTGAATGGTTCCAATCTCCGGACCGTTGGTAAGGCAACGTGGTGATAGTCCTGAGGAAGGTGGCCATTTATTGGCGGGCGTGTAGGCTGCTTTGACGGAATAAGTTTTTGTTGGATTTTCTTTGTGGGCGGTTAGCCAAACCTCAATCTCCGGACCGCTGGTTAGGCAGCGTGATGATAGTCCTGAAGAAGGTTACCATTTATTGGCGGGCGTGTAGGCTGCTTTGATGGAATTCGGTTTTTTTTTTGTTGGATTTATTTAGGGGCGGTTAGCCAAACTTTTAGGTGGTGGTGAATATTTGTTGGTTTGGGTTGTGGGTTTTTTTTTTGGTTTACGGCTGCCCAGCCGTGTAAGAGGTTTACTGGGCATTTCTTTAAATATTTGCTTGTTGGTAGGAGCATTTAGATGTTTGTGTATTGAGGAGGTATCGTTTGTTAGGAAGGGTAGACTTGGACGTGTAGACGATTCTAACATATATTTATTATTTTATAGCTCTTTGGGTTTCGTCTTTTCCATGTTTGTAAATGGATCAGACCTAACCTGTAGAACATATATAGACGTTTGGTGTATGTATTTATTGTTTTGTGCCTCTCTGGGCTTCGTCTTTTCCATATTGCTTAATGGATCAGACTTACCCAGTGGGATAACTGTAGGTCTATTTCAGTAACCTGTATAGTTAAATAAGCCATTCACCCCAGCGGATTAGTGACTGGTACCAAAAGCCTTAACGCGTGGCGTCAGTGCGGCTGGTGACACTGTAATAATAGGTTAACTGTATAGCCACCAGTTTTTATGTTTATGTAATAATATCATTATAACCATAGTTAGTGTATTTAATATATATAAAGTAGTCAATCATTTATAATCTAGTATTTTGGTAATATTCATATTGAACTCCTAAAGGTTTGTCTTTTCCATATTGCTTAATGGATCAGACTCACTTTGTGAGTCTATTGTGGTGACTTTTCAGTAACCAGTATTATTAAAAAATTAAGCCATACACCCCAGCGGATCAGTGACTGGTACCAAAAGCCTTAACGCGAGGCAACAGTGCGGTTGGTGACACTGTGATAATATGTTAACTGCATAGCCACCAAGTTTTTAGATTTATGTAAGAGTATATTATAATTGATATTATTATATTTATTATGTACATTAGTTTATATTCAGATAGAAGCTAGTATATTTATTGAGATATACAAACTATATATATATGGGATATTTGTACATTTAAATATATATATATATATATATATGAAGAATTGTCGTACACAAGTCTGCGTTTTGTTGTTTTTTTTACTGTCATAGCATATTGTATAGCTATTTACAGGAAAGTTTTAAGTTATTGTGTAGTGCAGCTACACGGGTAGGTTTTCTTTTGGTTGTTTATGCTTGCTTGGTTGATCGAAGTGTAGTGTGACGCTGGAGGGCCAGCGTCGAGATTTGCCCTGGTCGGTCAAATCTCTGGTGGTTGGGGAGGTACTGTTACGTTGTAAATTCAAGGCCCTGTCTGCCTTTACTTATCTACAAAAGAAGTTCGCAATGGTTGAATAGTACTTACCTGAAATCATTGCTTTAGAATGATCAAATGTCCAAAAACATTAGTCCGTGTAGCTTGTTTGAATTAAATCCATTTTTCTTCACATTAAAGACATGGAGCCTTGGCTGACACATTACAAGACACACTTTTCTTGCATTTTCAATTAAAACATATTTCTAAATCAGTTTTAGTAAGACTTAAACTTAAATCTAAAGAGATTTTATTCCGTGTTTACGTTTTGTATTTGACATAACACCATAGACAAAATGACAGCCACCGTAGCGACGCCTAGCGGTAGCGGGGCGAAGTAGCTGTCAGCTTTTAATTTCACATAAAAGATTCAATTTTAAAAAATAGTCGAAACAGTTCTAATAATAAATTACATAATAAATTAATATGTTTAATAATTACTGTAAGTAATTAAATTTAATTCAAGCAAATCCGGAAATAGAACTATTTTTTCTATATGGAATTTTATCTAGAACATTCGAACGGGAGTAATATTTTTTATATGGATATTGTCTCTGCCCGTAGGGGTTACCAGAGAGGAAACTAATACTCCTTAATATTAAGACAGGGTAATTAGTGAGTTAAATATCACAAAAAATAATTTTAAATTAAAGAGAAAAACGCATTTCACATTGCTAAACCTTAATTTTTTTTAAGGTCTTGTGTTGTTATTGTTGGCAGATTCTGTTAGCAGAGGGCGAGTTGTGACAGACGTCATATTTGACGTTTTGTTAGTTTGAAGAAAAAAAGAACAATTTCTTATGAATTACCCGACAATGGGAGTAGAAGTTATAAGCTGGCCTTCGATTTATAAGTGTTTCCGGCGAAAGGAAAGCTGCCGATTTGCGACGCCGAAACGAGTTCAATCTCTGGCGTGACGTGGTGCGATGAGTTGAGATCAATGCACTCAGGAATCCGTGCCACAACCAACCGGTCGTGACGCCGCTGGCAGCCACGCGTAAATATAGGATATCCCAACGCATGCTTCGAGAGGCCCGTCTCGCCGCCAGGATTTAGAGCTGGGCCCTAAAGCCTGGACGCGAGACCTGCCTCTTCGGGGCACCAGCGGCCACCTGCTGCCAGCGAGCTGTCGCCGCACAGGCGTTGACGGTTTTTGTACCCCTACTCTGGGTTTAATCGTTCTTTATTCAGGAACATATTTTTACATTAGGGTTTCGAAACCTTAACATAGTATTTTCTTTTATATCCAACTACACCAAGCGTTGGTGAAGTTGTGAAACCTTTGAGGATCTGCGAGTTCGACTTGTGTGAAGTGGTATGGTGACATCGTCTCCAGATTCGGGTCTACATCCAGACCCTGGCGCCCATAAATATTTATTTTATATCGGTATAACCCCACGGTTCTCTAGAGTATCGGCTTTAAACGTGTGAGAGTTTTAATACGGTTAAACGGTTTAAAACATTTAATTTAATATTTTAATAGACGCAGTAATTTAATTTTAATTTCAACATCATACTCCGGACGTTACAGGTTTATCCCGACCCCCCACGACCTTAGCTTGTACGACTGAAATATTAGCTGGCTGGTTAGGCAGTAGTAGGAACAGTATTATAAAATTTATTTTAAATTAAAATTATCACCGACCCGCTTGGTCACTTTTGACTCTTAGGATTTTAGTGTGTTTTAGGGGGTGATATAGCTTTGGAATAAGGTTTAGATTACTTTAAACAGTAAATTATAGTTGGCAAAATTAATAGAAAGTTTGTTGAACTTTCATTTGAGATTGACCCTAGGGTCAATTTCGACTGATAGTTTTTATTTGTGATTTTCGGCTAAATAAATTAAACGGAGTAACGTAGATGAATTGTACCTAACATAATATAAGACAAAATTGTGACTAACCCCCCTCTTTTAAATAATAAGAATGAAATAAAATTTATAATTTTATTTTATTGTTGTTGGACAAAATATTTGTGTGTTCTTTTACAATATACTGCCTAGCTGTTGAACATTTTATGGTTTTATTTGATAACAACCCACTGAAGCTTGCATTTGGGATTTTCTTCCTTTTCCCCAAAAGGAACAAAATCTCTAATGTAACAATACTGACCTTGTGACTATACAAAGTGAAAAATATTTAACTATCGTTGACATATTCTCTAAGTACGCTCAGGCTTACCATATTCGCGATGGTACAGCAATCAGCATCTTACAAGCCCTTTTAAAATTTTGCACGCATCATGGGCTGCCTTTGACTATTGTCTCTTATAACGGCACAGAATTTACGAATCAACTGTTTAGCGAATTTATTAAGTTGCACAATATAAATCACCATAGAACATTAGCACATTCGCCTAATGACAACGGCATTGTAGAAAGATTCCATTCTACTCTGCTGGAGACGTAAATAACTTGATTCCTTATGCAGTTTTAGCGTATAATAGTTCGGTCCATAGTTATACTAAGTGCAGGCCTTACGATATCATAACCGGGCACTTTGACCCACGTGATCCATTTCATATAGACTTAAACAAGCACCTAATGCAACAGTATGTAGAAAATCATCGAGAACAGATGAAGTTAGTTTATAATACAATCAACGAAAATAGCCTTGCTACTCGCACTAACTTAGTAGAGAACCGAAATAAAAATCGCGATCCAGAGATAGAATATGAACCCCAACAGCGTATATTTGTTAGCAACCCTCTCGCAAGTCGCCAGAAGCTAGCCCCTAGATATAGTCAGGATACGGTTCTTGCCAACCTACCTATACATATATACACCTCGCAGAAACGCGGTCCCGTCGCTAAGAATCTTCTTAAAAGAATCTCTAAAAGTGCCCAATTGTTACAGGGTTCTACTGGTCCTGACTGCTCCTTTGATAGCGTCCCAAGGGACCAATCAGGAGATAACACTTGAGAGCCTTGCTGAAGGCCCTGGATTACTACCGTTTCGTTTGGGTGAAACTAGGCTCATTACTCACCATCATGCATTCCTACAGTATATTAATCTTAGCGATATTGAACAAAAAATTAAGTATTTACAGGAACAATTAGTAGATTATAAAATAAGATTACGTAATGACACTTACATGCTTTACGAACTTCAAATAGAATATCTTAATAATAAGTTAGTAACAGTTACTGAACACCTAGATACATTAAAACCAAGGCGTATGAAGAGAGGTCTCAATGACGGTTTAGGTTCATTTATTAAGAGCGTAACAGGAAATTTAGATCATTCGGATGCTGGATACGATAAGGCAATCAAAATTCTCCAAAATAATAATGAAGAGATCACTCAGGAATTTAACAGTCATATCAGTCTCAGTAAAGAGTGGATGGTCCAGCATTCTAACATTATTACTAAGCTAGTTGAAAATCAATCTAAGATAAATGATACTATACAGTTAATCCTAGACAATCAAGCTTATAGAGATTCTAGCCTTATAAAGTATGCTAAGTTTGCCCAGCATCTTACTATTACAACTGAAAATGTAGATGAAGTACTAAACGAGATAATTAGAATAGAGAATATGTTAGCCTTTATACATGCTTCCAGCCCACATCATTCTATGTTAGGAATTGAGATTTTAGATAAGATGATTTTAAGATTAACAAAAATTTATGGTAAGAATCATATCTTGGATTTAGAACTTAGAGAATATTATGATCTTATTAGGCCAGGCTACTATTACTCAGGTAACCAAGTTGTAATAGTTTTTAAACTACCAATATTTTCAGAAAATAGTTTCGATTTATATAGACTATGTATGGCTACCAATAAACATAAGCAGGCCCTTATCCCTCCTTATTCCTTAATAGCAACTAACAGGAAAGGTTACGTGTACATAGAGGCTGAATGCCCAAAGTACAATATCTGGTATCTCTGCGAGAAGATGCATCACCAGCTTCAACAAGGATCGGACTGTATCCAGCATCTCATCATGGACCAGCATCTCGACGAGTCCTGTGACATCATCCCTATCACTCTATCTAAGACAGCCATGGAAGAATTGGATGAAAAACATTATATCATCTCGTTTCCTAACACTACAAGAGTGCATACGGTTTGCGGCAAGGAAGATTACAATCTGCTCAGCGGAAGTTATCTCGCTACACTACCAGTCAACTGCTTCCTGTTCACACCGGAATTCACTATAACCTACACCAATGATCAAGTTGAAGGCAGACCGTTGAAGATAACCAAACTTTCCATCGACACTGAGAGACCACGAGAAGAAACAGCACACGTGAATCTTAACTCGATTGATCTCAAGAGATTACATGATGTCCAACATAAGGTTATAACACAGTCTGCTCTACAATTGAAACAAACCCCGTCGGAATACTTATATCACACAACTATCCCGATCTACACCATCATCCTACTAGGGGTAATCGCACTTATAATCTTCTTCATCTTTCGCCGCTACACAGCCAGCAAGACACGCCCAGCATCCGACCCATCTCCTGCAGATAGAATCTATGAAGAACCTGGGAAGTCTAGAAGCCAAGCAAAGCCCTCAGCAATATTTTATCACCTGAAAGCCACAAAATAATTGCTGATCTGATGGGGGAGGTGTTACGTCATTCCTCTCCATGCAATACGCAACGCATGTAGCGACCCAGCCATCACATGTTCCAGCCGCGTGACTCCTCCGGTGCCTACGTGACCGTTTCTGCTGACAACGCTTTGCGACACCGACGGTGCCTACGTGACCGTTTCTGCTGACAACGCTTTTACGCCAGTTGCAATAATTATTTTATTTCATTATTTGACCATTCTGTATCTAGCATCGATCAGACTTAGACATAGCCACTTTGTTGTAATTTCTATCAATTAAAGTTTAGTTAATAAAATAATTTTGGTTTTTTTTGGGTCCTCCGGTTGTGACCTTCGTAATTCGCGTTTCGTATTATATGTTAAATAAAATTTAGACGTACATAGCAATTATGTTATTTACATTTATGCTAATTAAAATTATGATAAAGACGATTATGCTTATATAAAATTATGCCAATGAAACCACTATGGGTTTACAACACTCTGCTTATCGTAATTTAGGCGAAAAAACTTTATGCTGAAACTGTTATGCCAAACTACATTATGACGAAAGAGATTATGCGACCGAAAGGGCTCCCGCCTGGGTGATGTTGGCGAATGAGGTGGAGTTTGGCCAGTACAGAGGCTTTTGTTCAGCAATAGGACAGTGTATGAGATCAGCTGTCGTAATACCAGACACAATAGAAAATCAGTTGTTAGCAACCTCTAGGAGTGTTCGTGACAGACAAGAAAACAGCTGTACTTTATTTGATTTATAAGTATTCTCTATCTAAATATACCAAATAGACTAATTTAATAATTATTACCGATGATGAAAACTGAGAATTAATAGTTTTTTTAGTGCTCAATGAAAAATTTATATTGTGTCTGGTCTTTTAAGAGTTTAAGGCATGGTGTTGTTTGTAAATGACAAACTTACTGAATAAACGTTTGCTAACTTATCAGGTAGACATTAATTTACATTTGCAGTTACATAATAACAAAAATAAATCACAAAAAGTTAAAAATTGTGAAGAAGATTCGTCTTACCATTGAATAAATACATTCTACATATGATAAACAAAACCGTATTTGCAGAGACAGTGAATAGATAACTACAGAAGCTGAAACTGCAATAGTACAACAGCATAGGTTGTAACGAGCCTGCCGAAACGTAGAGGCAAAGTCCCGTCCACGGAGAACAATGCAAATGGATTCACTTTGGAGAATTGGTGGCAATTCACTCGTAACACGTTCTTTAGTATCTTCTTTTGCTCCACTGAAACAAATTTCAAGAATAGTAATGTAATTTAAAATCTAAACAGATAGAAATGAAGAAAAATATAAAAGTTAGAAGATAATTATATGATAAAATCGCGAAATGAAACAGAATTTAGATATGTTCAGTTCGATTTCTTAAAAAATGATCAACAAACCAACGTTTATACTCGAAAACCATTGACAACGGCTTTTCTGATTTTGGTAGCAACGAACGAGTATTTCTTGGAGGTATTCTTTAATATTTAGGTATTTATTTCGGGCATGTTGTGGGCACAGTGTTACTATTCATACAGTGGGGCAACGCCCTTGATGTGGGGCGATGCCGCCGCCCGCGTAGGTATAGGTATCCACGCGGTCGTTCGCCAATATGCAAGGGTTGTCACAAAATTCGAAATCAAATAATCGTTAATAATTTTATAAAATAATTATTTATTATTGATATTGTGATGCTTATTTTACACTTGAACAAATGAACATGTAACAGAAAATATACAACCTCTGCTCACAAGAATAGAATAGAATTTCTTTATTACTTGGACTGTGTAACAAGTTCTTAAAATAATTACTGTTTGCCCATGATTTGTCATGCAATGGACACAAATATTATTATTAACATTAACATTAACAAAATACAGAATGAATTTAACAATTAATTTGTCTTAAAACCAAAGTATTATTAGTGTATAGAAAATATTATTAATTATCCAAGTTTTTAACCTAAGTTATATATCACCATTCAATGCCTTTAAATCAGTAGGCAAATGATTATACACTTTAATACCATGTATGAAAGTACTCTTATTATAAACATTATTTTTTACACTACACATACTTACACACAGATTAAAATTTAGCTTAAATGTTCTTATTTTTATTTAGATAATTAATTAATATTTACTACATAAACTGCATTAACCATAAATGTACCCATGATATGCTATGGGAGAGTGGCTACTCCTGGCACCGGAGTTTTTACGTTTAATATGAGTAAGATTGATTTTTGGTCTGGGTGTTTTTCTATGTTTATGTATATTTATCCGTTGTCTAGTTTAACCATATAAACGAGTTTCAATAGAAGCTTATCTTGGGCTAGATAATTAGTGTGAGTGTAAAAAACACGTAAGTAAATAAAAATAAACAAAAAACCTGATTAAACCTGATAAAAAATGAATAAAAAAACAATCCCAGAAATCTTGAATGATTATAAACACTAAATATAGGTGAATATACAGCTTGTATCAAGGGGGCCAGCCATATTTTACGTACCTAATCAGTTACTTTTAGTGAGCTGGTACACATTAAAACATTTCTTGATATCTCTGACATTGTGGAAGTACATACTTTTGAAAATAATACGAGTTAATTGACATTATGACAACATTATCAATCAGCTGATTGGAGTAATGAACTCTGTCTAGTGTTAGTACCTCAAGTTCACTTCCTTTGCCTCTGCTGTGAACCTAGTATTTTTGTGCCTATTGTGCTGACTCCGCTCGCTTTCAACTATTTATTTTTAAAATGTATTAATGGTTCCGTGTTGTTATTTTTTCACTAAGAACATAAGTTACGACTACCTACTTTTATTAGTTAGAAAAGAAAATTGAGACGTTCATTTAGTCAATTATTCTCTGTTCCTATCACCAGGTCAGGTCAGGAATGTGTTATCTATCAGGTAATTACTTTTGACGGTTAATTAGTATGGAGGTACAAATCCAAAACTTTTATGATTTTGAGAAAATAAATGTAAATGTAAAGAGTCGTCTGAGCATTGTTCATGAATTGAAAGGCTTGTCATACGAAACGCACTGAGAAATGTCTTACTTCGCATAGCATTCTACTTTGCTTAGACCGCAATTCTCTAAGCGACACATAGACGCTGCTGCGCGCATGACTGTAATCTGCTGTCTCTTTCCAATTCTATGAATATGAAAGAGACAGAGTCAATTCTCAGCGCTGCGGCAGCCGCTACTACCAAGGCTTAACTTAAAGAATCGCACTGCTAAACAATAACTAAAGCATTATTGTTCTAAAGCTTAGACAAGTAAATGTTTGTAAATACGGGTTTCAGCACTGTACTTAACTCACCCGTTTACACGCAATAAAAATAACAAAACAGAAAAATCTGTCACCATGTGAGTTTTCATTGTAACTTTTATGTCGGCCTTAAGAAAACAAAAAATAATATAGTTAATAATTTGAACAGTGACAAAAAATGACTTAACTAATTTAAAAATATTGCCGGTTTGGGTAACCTAAGTGTAATTTTCGAACCCTAAAAAGTACTAGGAGCCACTCCTGGTATGGGCGGAGTTACAAGAAAGCGTGCGCGTGCGTCTTTTTTCTTAATGGGTTCTGTAGCTCATTTTATTTTTCTAACTACTTTGGTTGACCCGGTATAAGAGCATGCATTTTTGAAACCCTAACTATTTGTATGAAATTTTATTATTTAAACTAACTTTAACTATGTTGTATCAAACAAAGTTTCAATGCTTAACACATTCGTTTTTTTTACAATAATAATGATAATAAGAATAACATTTTTAAACATCTGTGACATAAGTACTAAATAAAACTTACGTGTAATGGAAGATTTTATCACTAATTGACTAAAATAATAGCAACAAACCTAAAAATAATACCTACATTGTGCCAGTGATTGGTGTTTCGCAGCGCTTAAGCCAGTTTACACTTTGGTAGTATTCTGTGACATCGGTACACTATTATGTTTGTATTCTGTGACTTCGTAAAGTATTAGTAGTAACTAGCACTGCAAGTAGACAGTATAAAATGTTACCTACTAGTCTAAAATCATTGCAAGTTACTGAACTGCACTTAAAAAATTTGAACACCTCGGACGGGAATCATACCTTGCCAACCAACCAACACCAGTCGCCACAGTCAAATCCAGAGTCCAGACTCATCTGTCAAGTGGTTAAAGTTCAGCCGCCCGTCTTTTTTCTTAAAGGGTTCTGTATAAAATGTAAGTATTCCTGAAATCCTAACTATTTGTATGATTTTTTTTAGGTAAACTAAGTTTAACTATGTTGTATAAAAAGGGTCTAATTGAAATAGGGATAATTTGAAACCCTGGATTATGGCTGGCCCCTCTTGATACACGCTGTAGAACCTCCCCTTTTTCTGTTGGTTTAACTTAAATCATGACAGTTCTACTCCAATAAGCTGTAAACACAACAATTATACTTTGCGCAAGAGCGTGAGTTGTAAAGAATACATATAGGGTCTAATAATATCAATAAGCGAACGTTTAAGGGGAATATCTATACATCACACTGAGGATGCTCATCAAATTTGGTCCAAAACTACAGGCTTGTAACCGAGATAATAAAAAAAACATTATCTTAATTCACCAAAAAATACACCTTTTCCAAACCCGTACAGCTGTACTACACACACACACACACAAAGATAACTGAACACTAAAGTCGGAGCACACTGAGCTATCTTTTTATTGACGCTTGCGTGCGTGTTAGTAAAGATACAGTAAGTTTCATGATGTGCATTATTTTAATAGATTTAGTTTGTTAGAAAACATAACTTTGATAAAACAATATAAAACTAGAGCCTATTTTATGTCATTGTATTCAGAATGATGTATAGATACCGCCTTTAAACGTTCTCTTATTAATTTTGTAAGACCCTGTATACCTGCTACCTACACTAGAAAACCCCGCTAGATTGGAGTTAGATTTCGAAGTACCTAACTATTTAGTCATCTGTTGTTGGAGCACAAGGTTTCGGTTATTTATCCTTGTAGTGAGAGTACCCAGCACTTCACCCACGATATTTATTTTACCATACCTACATTTCAACAAAGCCAAAGTAGGTACTGTAAGTTATTACGAAATTATAGAAAAAAACTTACCGTGCGTTCTTGGGAAATCTATGAAATTTTAATTTCCTGTTGTGTTTCGACGACGACATACAACCGCACACAGAACAATTTGTATGCAACATGAACATATTAAATTGCAATCAATGAACGTAACAAAAAACTGCGGCACTTAGCCTTCGCCAGTCAGCCACAGGTAGGTAGGGGTTCGAAAAGAAACGATTATTTAGTGGGTAACAATCGTTTATTCACAGCCTTATAATTTGTGTGGCCGCCTCACGTCTTGTTGAGAGATAGGTTAAAGGGAGAACACTGGCCTGAACCGACGTCGTTCTAAGGTACTGCTGCTCCTCAGGGTCCTTCGCAGGCTGGTCAGGTTCAGCGCTTCTTCCTCTAGCTTGATGGGGTAGGTACGCAGCCGGCCCTTCTTAAGGTCAGTGGTGAAAGATGCCGGTGCTCGTAAGATGTTTACTGTTCGTAGAATTTCCTGGAAGCCCAGACAGAAGAGGAAGCTTTAGCATGAGTCGCACAGCCACGTCGTCGACGGGTTCAGGGGTCACAGTGTTCCAGAGAAGGTTAAAGCGGACAGTGCTAGCGTTAGAAAGAACTTAAGAACACCTTACAAAGAACACTTCTTATAAAATACATGAGAACTTACCCCAGCGGGAATTCACTATAAATAACGAGTTTATTTTTATAGATTTTTGGCAACAAGTGACGCAGCCGTCACGTCTGATGCCTTGAAATGCTCTGGCCATTGGAAATTCCGATGCCACCCGAATGCACGCTCGGCAGTCGCCGCCGCGCGCCGGCCAGATGAAAAAACTTGTTAGGGATCGCGAATGCGCACGCACAATAGAAGCGAGAACCTTAGCAATATTATGTACTTGAGAGTTCCGTACGTTTTTGATTTACTGCAATAAGTTTGTATTAATTATTATTTTATTATTAATGCAAGTTTTGTCTTTAATTTAGAGTTTAAGTGGTATTAGTTTTATAGTTATTATTTGTTTCTTTTGTAAATAAATAAAATTATTATATTTCTTGTATTTTGTAAAGTACAACGTTACAGTACCCCGCCACAAAGCGAAGGATTTTGCCTACTAAATTGCAAAATCCGGCTACAATACTTATCTAAACTTACTACTTTTTACGTTCATAATCATTTTCCATACTTCACGCATATTTTCATCATCTTAGTTCATAACGTCTTCAAATTCAGTATTAATTATAAAATTTGAGACCCATACAGATAGAGTTACAATTGAGTTTATATTAACTGTACTCAAAGTAGGTTTTAACGTATTAAATTAAATGTTAAAGACTAATTATTTCATTTAATACGCTAAAGTTAAAGTAGAGGATATTAACAAATGGCTAGGTTGAGAAAAAATAATTTTACAGTATCATTTACTTATTTACGTTTTATAGTTAATAAGTTTAATATCTTTTATATGATATGAGCCTAGTGGCTTTCCAGATATATCAGCTAGTTCATAAACGAGTGGGGACCTTTTACCAATAATTTTGCATTTTATAAATTTTGGTGCTAGTTTTTTATTAAAATATTTATCCTTGTCGCTTTGGTAAAACGTCCTTCTCCAGACAGTATCACCAACCTGAAATTCAGCAGGTTTTCTGCGTAAGTTATACTGTTGGCAATTCCTACTGTGAGCCCTTAGTAGAAGTGCTTGCACTTTATTAAATATACTAGATAGAACACCTATATTCTCTGCGTAACAATCACGAGGTTGAAAAATAAGATCATCTTCAGTCTCAGTATTAACATAATGTGAACCACACGTGACTAGTTCACGCCCGTACACAAGAAAGGAAGGAGTATAGCCTGTTACTTCGTTTACGGAGCTATTTACAGCAAATTGGATTTTCGGTACAATTAAATCCCAAACACGTTGATCGTTAGAGATGAACGTTGATATAGCTGTTATGACAGTTTTGTTGTACCTCTCGACTGTGTTAACATGTGGTGAATATTTAGGCGTAAAATGTAATTTTGGAACCTTGTACTTTTCTAACATTTGCCTTAGCGTAGAACTTACAAACTGTTTACCATTATCCAGAATCACCGTAGAAGGAATGCCATGTATTAAAAATACATGCTCCTCTAAAATTCTGGTAACGATCTCAGCAGTAGCGCGCTTGATTGGAAATAGTAAGCAGTACTTACTAAAACAACAAGTCACAACGAGGATGTACGAGTTCTGCTTTCTAGTAGTTGGAAGAGGTCCTACTAGATCTATGCTTATGGTCTGAAAAGGTCTAGAGCAGTGTTTAGGTTTACCCATTTCACCCAAAGGAGCGTGATTCTGGTGCTTATGCGCAATGCAAGTGTCACATGAAGTAATAGTTTCCACGACATCAGCATGCATACCGGGCCAGAAGTACCTGAGGCTGAGTCGCTTATAGGTTTTAAATATGCCAAAATGACCCGCTGTTGGTTCTGAGTGATTTTTGAGAATGGCGTCTTGTCTAGCCTCACAAGGGATCACTTCTTTCCACTCAAATTCTTTATGCAAAGGATGTTTAGTCTGCATATAGCGGAATAAGCGGCCATTTTTGACAGTATAGTTAGCGAAAGATGTAGGAGAATTTTGACAACCATGCCACAAGTTTAGATACCACTGATCACTAGTAGAAGGCAAAACAGTGGGTGTAGTGCTAGAATCAGAGTCTATAGCAGCAACCTGGCAAGCACGAGACAAAGCATCCGGAATGACATTATCAACACCACGACGGTGTTTGATGTCAAAATTAAACGCTGAGAGCCGAACACCCCAACGAGCTAGACGTCCAGTTGGATTATTTAGATTAAGAAACCACTTGAGAGCTGAATGGTCCGTGTAGACGGTGAATTTTTTACCATTATCTAGGTAGCATCTCCAGTGTTCCAAGGTAACCAAAACAGCCAGTGCCTCTCGTTCAGTTATGCTATAATTTCTTTCAGGCCCCGTCAAAGTTCGACTGGTATAGGCTATAGGATGTTCGAATCCGTTTATTGTCTGAGTTAGCAGGCCTCCAACACCATAGTTGCTAGCGTCGGTGTGGACTTCAAACGGCAAGTCAAAGTTAGGACACGAAAGAATTGGCGCGGATACTAGAAGTTCCTTCAGTTTTGTAAAGGCCTCGTCGGCTTCCGTATCCCAATTAAAGGTTTTAGCTTTCTTGCTGGTAGAAGTGAGTTTATTCAGAGGGGCTGCTATAGCGCTAAATTTAGGGACAAATTTACGGTACCAAGAGGCTATACCTAAAAATCTTTTTACCTCTTTTTTATTAGTTGGTGTAGGGTAGTGTACAATTGTATTAATCTTTGAGGGGTCGACATGAAGACCCTTGGAATCAATAACATAACCCAAGTATTTGAGTTCGTTACGGAAAAAGACAGATTTTTCAAAATTTATTGTTAAATTTGCCACGGACAGTTTCCTATGTACTTTTAAAAGAAGGGATACATAATTTTCAAAATCCGAACTGATGACGACTATATCATCTATATAAACGAACACGGAGTTCTCAAATTCAGGCCCGCAGAAGAGTGTATCAACCAATCTCTGTTGGGTAGCTGGTGAATTGGTTAACCCAAAGGGCATAGTAACAAATCTGAAGGTCCCGCGACGTGGAATATAAAAAGCAGTCTTATTTCTGTCATTTTCAGCAATAGGTATTTGCCAAAATGCCTTAGAAAGGTCTATACTACTTAGGTATTTAGCATTCTTTAAGTTGTCTAAGATGTCAGATATGTACGGTAGCTTATACGCGTCTTTTTTCGTAACTGAGTTCAGCTTTCGACTATCGAGGCAGAATCTAAGTTTACCGTCTTTTTTGGGAGTCAACAAAACAGGTGAAGACCATGGACTCTCACATTCTTCAACGACACCTAAAGCTAACATTTCGTCTAGTTGTTCAGCTAAGACACGTTGTTTTTCCGGAGAAACACGATAATATCTTTGCCTTATAGGTAAGGAATCGCCAGTATCAATATGATGTGTTACCAAATTAGTTCTACCTAAACCGCGCACCTCACTTGAAATGTTTCTAAATTGCTCAATGATATTATCAGCAGTTACGCGTTGAGCTTCAGTAAGTTCATTGTACGAATGTAACACACGAGTAGCTTCACTAATAGTTAATACTTTACTAGTGTCAATTGGATTATTAGAAAAAGAAATAGAATTTTGAAATTTTGGAAAAAGATTAAATTTCTTCCAAAAGTCAACGCCTAGAATTAAATTTGATTTTACAGAAGGTATGACGTAAGCC
Source organism: Scoparia ambigualis (assembly GCA_963921215.1). Lineage (NCBI taxonomy): Eukaryota > Metazoa > Arthropoda > Insecta > Lepidoptera > Crambidae > Scoparia > Scoparia ambigualis. The sequence continues at coordinate 24,843,308 of OY992508.1, forward strand.
TTTAAAATGTGAAATTGCTTTTCAAATTTAACCGGCAGATGAACGTAGCCAATAGCAGGTAAATGTTCTCCTCCAGCAGCAGTAAATGTTTCAGTGACATCTTTATGAAGTGTGACACCTAATGAATTCAAATGTTCATGAGAATCATTTCCTAGAATAGTCACAGTAGAACCGGAGTCTAGCAACCCACACAAATTTGTATTACCTATATTGATAGTTGCGTACGGACGCACATCATTAGAAGATTTTTTATTGAAGACTGTTGTAATGAAATAGCTAGAAAAGAAAACCTTTAGAGTGGAAAGCCAATCTTTCCAATCCTTTTCATCAAAATTATCAGAATTTTTAGTGTTTGCATTCTTATTACCACAGTCTTCAGCAACTAGTTTTTTTGATCCGCTTGTGAGTGACACTTTGAGCAATTAGGATATTTAACATTCTTCGTTCCACATTTAAAACAAATAGGAAATCTATCAGCTTTACACTCACTCAAGGGATGATCCGAACTACGACAGCGAGGACAATAAACTTTCTTAGAGTTAGGATAAAAAGAAGTTATAGCAGCTATATTTGATCTATTACCTGTAGAATCCCTAATAAAATTTCTATTATAACCTTGTTGGCTTTTATTGTTATTTTTAAAATAAGATGAATTAGTTTTAAAATTATTATAATAATTATTATTATTATTATTGTGCCTATACTGATGATAAAACTGTGATCTGCTAGTATTAGGTTCAGAGATTTTTAAAAAAGCTAAGTCAGGAGCAAGAGTACCAGTTGAAATTCTAGGAGGTTCTTTAAATTGAGAAGTTAGGGATTGCATCTTTTCAAAATTCCTACAGACCTTTTTCAAGTTCTCAATAGTATCGATAGAAGAAGAGTTGGAAGCTAATACACTAGCGTAACATGGTCTAATGTTATGCATTAGGATACTTAATTTATCTACTTCAGAAATTTTATTTGTTAGTCTAGAGAACATTTCCGTCATTTTAGCAAAATAAATGGTAATATTCTCTGTTTCACCCTGCGTTCTATTTCGAGTCTCCGTTAATAATCGGTAATCGTAATCAAATTGACTAAAATCTTCAATTAGCAACGCAATCAACTTATCCCAAGAACTAACAGAACTTTTAATACTACGGTACCAGTGTAATGCATCTCCTGTGAATATCTCCGTAGCGTAAGATAGCAACTTAGAAGATGTTATGTTTCTAGCAGTACTATACTCATTCACTCTCTGTATAAAAGCGTGTACGCAAGTCTTACCATTGTACTTAATTTTTTGTAATTCACTAATATGTGAGCGATCACAATTTACTGATACGTTAGGAACCGATTCGAATGATGAAGATGATTGAACAGCTTCAGCTATAGGCTCACAGCTAGGGACAGGGTTAGCAGATTTATTAATAGAATTTAATCTATTTAATAAAGAGATAAGATGCTTTGATAAACTTTTGACTTTTTCTATATGACTAGAATCAGCACAATCAATACGCTTTATGCGATGATACAAGTGATTGCACAAAGCTCTGGTACGTTCAAAAAGGTTAACATCATACTTCTCCTCTAAGGATTTAACGCGTGATATAACTTCACTAATAGAAGTGCCTACTCCAGCAATATCAACGTCAGGTTCTATGCCCGATTCACAAATGTCAGAAGTAGGAATGATAGGTGTGAGTTTATTAATTTGTTTACGCAGTTCAAGTACGGTTGCCGCAGGTTCCTCGCCTCTAATGAGCACTTCATATGTTAATTCAGTCTTGTTAAGCAAAAAGAATTTAATAGGATGAGTCCCCATATCAATTAGAAGTTCAAAACAAAAGTGAAATCAAAACCAACAAAATATTATTTAAAACAATCTATAGATGTCTAAAATAATTGGTGTTCTTTACAATTACTAGTAACTAACTACTACCTTTACTAACTACGTTTAGGTGGTTACTACGTGGATGAAGAAATAAAAACAAAATACAGAAAAGGCAAATAGAAAAAGGAAAAAAAAATTAAGGTGGGTATGCAAAATAAAAATAACAATGATGAAGAAAGAAAGCGTGCGAACTGTTACGTATTACAATAAAATATAATAATGATTTTATCAAGTTACTACTAGTAGACTGTTCTTAATATTTTGCAACACTAGCTTACAGTTATAAATATTATAAAAATATCTAATCAAACCAAAAATCTACTGTTAAAACACCACTTTTGTCATGTGGTTTTAACTAAGTAAGTACGTAACGTGCACTTTATGTACTTATTACATTAGAACATTGTAATATTAACGTTAATTGTTAATATTAAAGTTATTTAGCTATAATTAGTAACAGCGCTATAATTTACAATTATTTTAAAAGTGCACCCTACCACAGTTACTCATAGTAAAGTAGACAATCCATACGTAACAGTTACCTACGTAACAGTTAACTAAAAGGCGATAGAATAGTAAAAGCAGAAGCACACTAAAGCAGTAAAATAATAAATTTATATGTACGTACCAGTTCGCAGATATTTAAATCACCTTCACGTTCACAGCACTATATAGGTAGGTTTAACTAGCAGCTAGACTTCAGGGAAATCAAGACGTAATTAGGCCACACAAAAACACACGTTGTAGGCGCCACTGCGGCACTTAGCCTTCGCCAGTCAGCCACAGGTAGGTAGGGGTTCGAAAAGAAACGATTATTTAGTGGGTAACAATCGTTTATTCACAGCCTTATAATTTGTGTGGCCGCCTCACGTCTTGTTGAGAGATAGGTTAAAGGGAGAACACTGGCCTGAACCGACGTCGTTCTAAGGTACTGCTGCTCCTCAGGGTCCTTCGCAGGCTGGTCAGGTTCAGCGCTTCTTCCTCTAGCTTGATGGGGTAGGTACGCAGCCGGCCCTTCTTAAGGTCAGTGGTGAAAGATGCCGGTGCTCGTAAGATGTTTACTGTTCGTAGAATTCCTGGAAGCCCAGACAGAAGAGGAAGCTTTAGCATGAGTCGCACAGCCACGTCGTCGACGGGTTCAGGGGTCACAGTGTTCCAGAGAAGGTTAAAGCGGACAGTGCTAGCGTTAGAAAGAACTTAAGAACACCTTACAAAGAACACTTCTTATAAAATACATGAGAACTTACCCCAGCGGGAATTCACTATAAATAACGAGTTTATTTTTATAGATTTTTGGCAACAAGTGACGCAGCCGTCACGTCTGATGCCTTGAAATGCTCTGGCCATTGGAAATTCCGATGCCACCCGAATGCACGCTCGGCAGTCGCCGCCGCGCGCCGGCCAGATGAAAAAACTTGTTAGGGATCGCGAATGCGCACGCACAATAGAAGCGAGAACCTTAGCAATATTATGTACTTGAGAGTTCCGTACGTTTTTGATTTACTGCAATAAGTTTGTATTAATTATTATTTTATTATTAATGCAAGTTTTGTCTTTAATTTAGAGTTTAAGTGGTATTAGTTTTATAGTTATTATTTGTTTCTTTTGTAAATAAATAAAATTATTATATTTCTTGTATTTTGTAAAGTACAACGTTACAAAACAGCGCTGTTTGCGGGACGCTCGCCACAACGCCTGCTTCTCCGCGGGCTCCCCTCTCTTGCTTTGCGAAAGTACCTTCGTTGCCCCACTGTATGAAATAGTAACACTGTGACGTGGTGTGGGCATCACGATTTCTTTAAATAGAGCAAAATCGGTGAGTGTTGAAATGTGTATTGTAGCACATCGCGCGGCACCGTCAATTGATTGAGGGAAGAAATTGATGAGCGCCTCCTGATCGAAGTGCGCCGCAGAATAATTATATTACAGTCTTATTATTCTAAGATGAGCGCCTAATGAATCTGTCAACTAACCTTTACGATCATGTAATCTCGCACCTATGGATTACTTTCTTTGAAGACAGGTATGTAAAGTCACTCGTCTACCACAAACGTTTGAATACTTGGAAGTCAACAATTAGGGCCTTATGCCGAAAGGCCCCAGTTGCTCATAAAAGTGGTCAAGAGTTAAACTTTACGGTTACTCTTTATTCTTACGTTAACTGTGGCGTCCAAATACCCGAGATCATGTTTAAACAGTAACGGTATAAAATATTTTTTAAACAAAACAAATACTATGTGGCCTATAACATTATATAATATAGCAGATAATACTAGACCAGTATGATAATGATAAATTTACCTGTGCAATATTGCGCCTTGAGTGCCAGCAAGCATTCTGAGCCAACCAATGTGACCGTATCGTACAGTTTTTGACACTCTGCGGACATCTGGCAGATAAGTATCCAGTTATTGATAATCCAAACTATTGCTGTAAATTGTGCTACATCAGCTTTATACTGAAATAAAAAAATCATATCTACCTATTTAAGTTATATAAGACATCAAGAGGGTCTACGCATTTCGGTTTCCCATACAAACTTCCAAGTCGAAATTTTAAAAACCAATAACCCAATTTTAATGAAACTTTGCATGCTATGCAAAATACAGGGATCTAAATAGTTTCTTGAAAACATTATTAAAAAAGGTGTATTTAGCTGAGTTATCGTGATTTAAAGTCCACTATAGAAAGTTTAAAATCGCATTAACTCAGTTATTTAAACGTTTTTTAAAATAGTTTTCAATAAACTATTTAGATCTTTGTATGTTACTTTAGCATGCACAGTTTCATTGTAATTGGCTTAATAGTTTTTAAAAATTTCGACTTGGAAGTTTGTATGGAAAACCGAAATGCGTAAACCCTCTTAAAGTGCGAATGAACTTAATACTCACGTTTGTAAGATCGTCATGAAATCCTACTTTTGCACCGTTAATAAGGGTTTGCACAAGAAAAAGGGATAAAACAAAACTGTTGATGATGTACATCGAGTTCTATAACATAATAAACACAATATATCAGAGATCGGTGCAAATGGTACATAAGAATAAAATACAGATACAATACAGATACAAATATAAACAATTAAAACCTTTGACCTTTATAAAAGTGATCGAAGTTTGAAACACTATATTTTTATAAAAAAAAACATAATATAAATATGTTCACATCAAAGTGTAAGATAATATCATGTTTTATTTAACTTACCGGTACTGAATAAGATTTATTTAATACACAAAATGATTCTATCAATTCGTAATATGCTTTATACAGTAGGCCCCAACGCAAGTTTTTGTATGTCTTATTGTCTGAAGTTCTCTTTTTCTGGTCTTTTATACACGTTTTCAAAGATATAATCCATCCTCTTATTAGGATCCTCAAAAGTTTTATTATTCCCACAAAGTACAATTGTACAGCAGACCATATTATTAAATTGAAATGACCTATGAAAACAACATAACAAGACGACTTAAGGGAGTCCACCACAAAAGCCTCAGTCACAACTATGAATATCACAAACACTGAAATGCTTATCCAATTGTAGCGCATTGACTTTTTTAATATTTTTGTCGATGACCTTATTGCTCTTTTAGCACTTTGTAATTTTAAAATTACTGTTACATTGTTCTTCTTATGTAACACATTCGAAAGGAGCAGTGTAAAATTGAGAAACAACGAAATTACCATACTAAGATCAAGGTAATTTCCAAAAATATCATCAAATTCTTTCATTTCCACCATTATTTGATGACTGGTTAAATAATTTACTACAAAGTGAGCTAATATACATATTGCCGTAATTATAATCGAAAACCAACTATTTCGAGTTATAAAATTGTGGCGCACACTGTATTTACGTTGGAGAACTGAATTTTGTAAAATATTTAATGGTAACAAACATTGCTGCGTATCCCAATCGATACTGTTATCTAGTAAAAAACCTGCAGGTACCATTACTTTCTTCATCGTGTACTATATACTACACATAGAATACGTTGGAACCGTTTGTTTTAATTTTGGTGTTGTGAGTTAAGTGACTTTGTGACATATTAGAACGACTTCTTTATCAATTTCACATTAAGTATACTTTTTTTTATGGACTAACTTTTTCTTGCGGTCTCGTTTACGTTAATGTAGATTTTGTCAAATAGTTTTGATTGTCGATCGATTCAGGAAACATTCACGTAAAAAATTCGCCAATTCTTCTTGCTTTTCTTCTCTTCTGGAGTTGGCTCAGTCAGTTGAGTCAGGCTGTGCCTGCCGCTGTGTTTGTTTTTCTAAACGCAATTACATTTGTAGGAATGACTCAGTCGCTCTCATAGAAGCCCTTTGAGTTTAATGTAGTGAAGTAGCCCACTTTCATGAAAGACTGGCAAGCGACTACATCCTCCAAAAACAATTGTGTTTGAAGTAGTGACTTAGCCGCTTTCATAGAAGTCTGGCGAGCGACTTGATCAAACAATTGTGTTTGAAGTGGCAATCCAGCCACTCTCATAGAATTTTGGCGGGTAAGGCCTGACCTTCCAATCTTTCCTTTATTTAAAAAGGTGTCTCATCGGCTCTTAAAGCAGTTTGTCGCTCCGCTAGTTTTTGCCTCCGTAACGACTACAGTTGGCCATGAACAGAGGATTCTTTGGGATCGAGCAAGTTTCGTTGTCCGAGCTCGCGATGACCTCCTTATAGTATGTATAGCGTAATTTCGACGAGACCCGGTGTAATTACAATTATCATAACGTCGTTACGGAATATTAAAAAAAAAAGTATGAAAGATAAAAAGTACAATTTAGAAGTAAGGTAACTGTGCGGTTAAGCACTCAGCCGTTGTTTAACCAAAGAAAAATAATGAACATACAAAATACAAACTAAAACGTATATGATACAATAAAATTTACATAAAACAATGAAATGAGAGAAAAAATATAGATTTGACTTCTGTTGCTCTACTATAAATCCACCATTAGTTTTTCTTCAATATCTGTAATATACGCGTACATCGTTTCGACCTGTTACAATTTTATTATATGTTTATATATTACTAACTTTACCACACATTAAAAACGATGTAAGGCTCACAAAACACCCGTGTAAAAGGTAATAACATTATCAGTACATAATAGATAATAATAATAATAATAAAAAAAAAGCTAAGCTCCTTGTCAACACCACACGTCATTTTTTCCTTTATTTGTATATTATTTTATTTTCTACCAAATTTTTAGACAATTACCTACAATTTAAACTAGTCCTCAATAAATCGGCTGCAAATTATTCAAAAACGTAATAGTTTAATGTCTTTGGAACGAAAAATATACTTATTCAAAATTATTTTACAACGAGTACAAAAATGAAGTTGATCCATAGTGACGTGAAATGTCAATACAATATCACATCACATTACTTACAAAAATTAACATGAAGATCAGAAGATACAATAAAATGAAATAATAATGAAAAATAATGATAACAAGAAGAGCAAGACGAAGCGCACGCCCTCCATCATCGCCCGCTCCGCCGACCGTAAGCTCCTCGTCTGATGACTTCACCAGAGACGAGTCGAGCAGCGCGAGCGGGCGATCGCCGTCCCCGCCGCCGCCACAACGACCAGCGCGACGTGGACGACCACCGCTGCCGGCACGCTTGGGATCAGTGGGGCAATCTGCTCCGCGTACGACCCCCGCTACCGGTGGTGTAGTGCGCCACATGCGATGGACTCAACAAATAAATGAGAACTGCATGCGCGCCTACTACAGGGCAACAGAGGGAGGAACTAACCTCACTGCGTATCGTGTTCGACTGCTGTCTTTGTTTCAGGCCCTTGAACCGACCATCGACGTGTCTGCCTAACGATTGTCGGATCAAGTGCGGGTGATCCAGCGTAACAACTTGCTGGATCAGTCAGCACTTGATTGGCTACGCCTGGAGTCACTACGTATTTGTGCGGCTTCTTCTTCGGTGCAGGATCGCCCTGCCCCGCAATTACCGGCCGTGACGCCGGTTTTGGTGGCGCGAGTAGATCCGGTACCCGACGATGAAGATTTCATAAATACGAATGTAAGTACACAGACAAATGAGCAAATGAGGAGCGCTTTGAAAGATGCTATTCTACAGTATCGTGGCACGCGTAACTCTAGGCCGCGTATACCTTGTTTGCCCACGAATAGACATAATTTGGCGTTAATGAGTGCCTTGAACGATTTCCTGGTTCCTTATCTTGGAACCAGTGAAAGTTTAATTGATACCCACTCGATCCTTTATTGTGGGGCTATCGCGGTGTGTCGCGTTGCTCGTGTCAAATTCCAGGATTCTGACCGAGTACCGCGGCGAACCGGGACTGCCCCTGCTTGGCAATTGAGGATCGAGGGGCGTATTAATAAGTTCAGGACACTCATTGCAAAGCTAATTTGCTTCAGAAATGGCAATAATAGGCCTCGCGTCATGCGATTCGTCACACAAGCCTTTGTTGGGACTGATGTTCGTCCGGAAAACTATATGGCTTGTGTGACGGAGCGTATTGACTTTCTGAAGCAAAAAGTCTATGCGTGGGCAAACCGTATACGTCGCTACAGAGTGCGTGCGAATCGCCTCTTTCAAAGTGACCAAAGAAAAGTATACAGACGTTGGGAAGGAGCTGATCAACGTGTGAGCGACGGGCGGCTACCAGATGTTGATGCCATGACTAATTTCTGGCGCAGCATTTGGTCGGTGCCCGTCGAGCACACGGAAGGTGAATGGATGAGTGTTGTCAGTGACGCGTGTGAATCTATCGAGACCATGCAGCCTATAAATATTAGTACAGCTGACGTAAGTTGTGCAATCCGTACGGCCCAAAATTGGAAATGCCCAGGACCGGACGGATTGCACAACTTCTGGATCAAATGGTTTCGATGTTCACACGAGTTACTGGCAACACAATTCCAAGAAGCCATAGAGTTCGGCTCACTCCCAAGTTTGTTGACTACTGGTGTCACTTTTCTGCTCCATAAATCAGGTAGTACCATGGAACCGAAAAATTATAGACCCATCACGTGCTTACCTACTTTATACAAGCTCCTTACCTCCATTCTGAGAACAAAAATTAACACGCACATTGTTGCAAACAATATTTTGGACATGACTCAGAATGGATGTAGGGTTGGGTCCCGTGGTACTAAGGAGCTTCTCCTCATTGACATGACCATATGCCAGAAGGTCCGGCGTGGCAGAGGGACTCTCTCTACCGTCTGGATTGACTATAAGAAGGCCTATGATTCGGTGCCGCATTCATGGTTGGTGAGGATTTAAGAGTTATATAAAATTTATATAACTTTAAAATCCTTTTTGATGTCATGCATGCGGCAGTGGACCACGGTCTTGTGTCAACCAGGATGTCGAGATAGTGTTTCTACCACGCAGGATCTTATAAGGATAGAGCGTGGCATATTCCAGGGCGACAGTCTGAGTCCTTTATGGTTTTGCCTAGCTTTGAATTCTTTCAGTACTTTGTTGAGAAATTCAAGGTAAGGCTGTCGACTACGGAGAGGGGGTGAAGTTATGTCGCATTTGCTGTACATGGATGACCTCAAGTTGTTCGCACCAAACCGCCAAGACTTGGTGAAACTGCTGAAAATTACTGAGACTTTCAGCAGTGCCATCAGGATGGAGTTTGGTGTGGATAAGTGTGCGGTTATGCATGTACAGCGTGGTAGAGTAGTAAATTCAACCAATTTACAACTCTCCGAAACGATAAACTTCAGAACTCTCTCTGAAGTTGAAACTTATAAATATCTTGGTATGTCACAGTCTTTAGGTGTTGAGGACAGGGACATAAAACAGTCGTTACGGGAGCGATTCTTTTGCCGCCTGAGAAAAGTACTTAACAGTCTTTTATCGGGTGGCAATAAGTCGCGTGTTTTTAATGGCTGGGTTATGACTCTGCTCACATACTCCTTTGGCGTACTAATAATAATAATAAATAATAAAATATACTTTAATTGCACACAAGAACATACACAGAAAAGAACAAAGATAAGACTAAGATGGACTCAGACCGAATTGGACGCCTTGGATAGAAGAGTCCGTCAAATGCTCACGACTTCCAGAATGCTACACCCGCGCTCATCTGTTATGAGGCTGTACATCCCGCGGAGATGTGGGGGTTGCGGCTTTTTAAATGCCAAGGACCTACATAACCGTGAGGTGTGCAGTCTCAGGGATTATTTCCTTAACAGTGAGTGTGGGATGCATTTGGATGTCGTGGCAGTTGATAGACACTTTACGCCGCTCTCCTTGGCAACAGAAAACTGGAGTAAAACAGTGGTGCTAAGCACTCTCGATCGCAAGGACATATGGAAGAGCAAGGTGCTACACGGGCGCTACTATCGGGCTCTAACTGGGCCTGATGTAGATTTGCCTGCCTCGGTGAACTGGCTACGTTTCGGTGACCTCTTTAGGGAAACCGAAGGTTTTGTCTGTGCCATTGAAGATAAAGTTATCAAGACGAATAACTACCGGAAATATATTATGAAGGACGGTACGGTCGACATCTGTCGGGCATGCCGCCGTCCTAGAGAATCACTCCGATATATTATTTCCGGTTGTTCTCATCTTGCTAACGGAGAGTATTTGCACAGACACAACCAAGTAGCCAGAATAATTCACCAGCAACTTGCTCTTCAATATGGCCTTGTTGAATCAGAGGTGCCTTACTATAAGTTCGCACCTGCGCCAGTTCTCGAAAATGGTCATGCAACGCTCTATTGGGATCGCTCTATCATCACGGACAGGACTATTGTCGCCAATAAGCCTGATATCGTGGTAGTCGACCGGTCTCAGCGCCGGGCAATATTGGTTGATATCACCGTACCTCATGATGAGAACCTCGTGAAAGCCGAGAAGGACAAGCTCAGTAAGTACCTTGACTTGGCTCACGAGGTTACCGCCATGTGGGATGTGGATTCAACCATTATTGTACCGATAGTCGTTTCGGCAAACGGTCTTTTAGCTAAGAGCCTCGATCAACACCTAGAGAGGCTCTCGCTAAAAGGTTGGGTCAAGGGTCAGATACAGAAGGCAGTACTCCTTGACACGGCACGTATTGTTAGGAGGTTCCTCACTCTGCAGCCCTAACCACCGGTAACTTGGGTTTATCCCCGCTGCCGGTGGCAACCTAGGTTAAGTTTTCTATAATATTTTATATTGTAAATATATTTTTTTATATAAAATATTGTAAAAAATTTTACTTAAGATTATATTTAAATAAAGAGCATAATAATAATACATCATCAAATAGATGGACGCAATAAAACTGATAAAAAATATGTCATAATAACGGTGTAGCGGCTTTAAAAGAATACTACCACCCCCTCTCTTCCCTTGGGTGTCGTAAAAGGCGACTAATAAACTAAATACTGCACATACATCCAACTGCATAGAGCGGCGATGGGCTCACCACCTGTAATGCTGAGCACATGTGCAGTCGCTACAATTTGGTAAAAAGTGGACTATTGTAGAGGACTGCTTTTGCTGTCCTTATTGCCTAGTCCCTGACTAACCCTTCGGGGAAAATAGTCGTGATTATTGTTTATGTATGTAAAATAATGCTTATTTGTCTTTATTTCAGTCAAGTAATCGATTATATAATATTGCATTATCAAATTGAAAGATTTTAAATCGCAGTACTTTGGGTATCTACCCAAAGTACTGCGATATGAAAGATAAAACCACAAAAAGAAGGCCAGGGGCGCTACTATCACCTATTAGAGTAGTATTACTTTAATCTTACCAAGCAAATTTATATGGGAATTTGCATAGTAATATTACTCTAAGAGTTGAAAGTAAGGACTCTGATGGGCTCACGATAAACCGCCGGCTAAATGGTAAGTAAGTGCATCTTGTGAGATGCTACTTTCATCTGCACTTTCAAAAACGTTTCCTACTTGAGTTCAAAATTGGATAAATAAAATCGTGTATTTACGTAGAAAAACTAAATTTTGTAAGACATTTTGGTAACAAACATTGCTGAGTGTCCCAAATTAATACTGTTATCTAGCAAAAAATCTGGGTGTAACAACACTTTCTTCATTACACAGAAAGAACAAAAAGGTTGATTTTGCACGGGTTGGCGACACATTAGTTGAATTAACAAAGTGATGGGTTAAAGCAACATGAACAAATAGTTGTTTTCACAGAAAAGTTTTTGTTGATATGAAAACAGTTATTTTTACCTATTTGTACATGTTGGCGTAACAATTGATGCATAATTCGATAGGTAATTGTTAATTTTACTGTTCAAGTTGTTGAAATAACCATTTTTAAAGTTAAATTTACAAAATAAATACGTTAAAACAACAAAAGATATATGTAATAAATTCAAATTACCGTAACTGATCAACAATACAGTTTTTGTTCATTCAACAAAACGCAAGAGTAGGTGCTATATCAATCCTAAAATTTTGTTGAAATATGGTAAACCCAACTAATAATTTCTTTCCGTGTACAAATAGTGATATGAATACTACACACAGCATAAACTGTTAATTTTGTATTGTGAGTCGAGTGACTATGTGTATTAAAATAACTTCTACTGTTTAATTTTACAATAAGTGTTAAATAAAAAAATTAACTACTTGATCATTTCATCAATCATTACATAAATAAAAAAATATTAATTATATAATGTAGTCGACGTCATATTGATAAATAAAAAAATATTAATTATCTAATGTAGTCGACGTCATATTGATGGATACACTTAAATTGATGATTTAACGAGCTTACTATCAGTGAAGGTCAATCATAATTTTACGTAGGATTAGTCCGAAGAGATCACTCACAATACTTAACAAGGTGATCAATACTAAACTCAATATTCACTTTTAGTTGTTTTAATTTTTGTGTTGTGAGTTGGTGTCTCTCGATATTTAAGTAAATTCTTTCTTTGTCAGTTTCACATGAAGTTTACTTTTTATTTATGTTATGTTATTACATACCTACTTATTACAAAATTTTAAAAATAATAACATCAATTATCTGTACATACTTATTAGACAGCATCAGTTTGTTGGACATATTAAAGTTTCGATTTTTACATCTAAGTAAATAACACACATAATTAAATACATAAACTTACAACTCTTTATCATCAAATGGTTAGTCAAAGACTAGGTTATAAGCACCGCCAAAGCAGTCCACTTCCTCAGTCTACGTTTCATCAAATAATAATTAGGTAAACTTGGTCATAATAATTATTTTATGATAATAATTGACCGTACCCTTGTGTCTTCTAATGTCCTGTGTGTAATGGAAGCCTAAAATCGACAGGAAAACCGATTGGGTTCACGAAAGTTCTTGGTGAAATGATGTTTGGTGAAGTGCTTTCTGTAAGATGCTACTTACATCTGCACTTTGAAACCTACATGAGTTCGAAAGTTATTAGTTTATGAAAAGCGTTGTAAGCATTACAAACTAACATCGACTAAGTAATTAATGAGTTATCGCTGTAAGGTTTGTCAAAATGTGCAGTAACGTGACATCGCTCTAATGAAGCATCGATTTAATCAAACATCGTACTATGGAGTTATCGACATAAGGAGTTCAATATAATAAAAATCTAAACTTTAGAACTCAACAACCCGTTCCGAAGCAATTGACCACAGTTGCACGATGTGTGCACCACAATTGGCTACAGAATTTGCTGCTTTTCCAAAACAAGTTAAATTCATCTTATTTAGGTTCAAGGTTCAAAGATCTTTATTCTTATTAGGAACTAATGAAGTTCACTTACTATGAAGATAAAATAATAAATTAATTAAGAACACTTGACCGCCTCTTTGGTCTAGTGGCTAAGCCACCGGTGTTAGACCAAGACGTCTCGGGTTCGATCCCCAGCGGGGGGGTACATCATCCACCTGGCTAGCTACCACGATGTTATCTAAAGACCACATCCAAAACAGGTCAAACAAATCCTTCACAGGCGAAGGCTCCCTAGGACGAAGTAAGTAAGATCATATGCGGAGGTGACAGGAGGCAGGCCCGATTAATCACCGTTACCCTGAATGGGCACTATGCCACAAAACAAATGCTCCACAAAACGCAACTAGCAACAGAGAACCTGTGCAGGGCATGTGTAGGGGGAAACGGAGTTCATGAAGCACCCACTGTGTGAATGCGACTCTTTTGCCAGGAAAATAATGAATCTTCTGGGATCAGCCTTCCCGAAACCTGAAGATTTTAGGCTCTTCGCACTCAAGGATATTGAAAATCTTATGGCTATTATCTTCACTGAGGAGGCAAAGTGATAAGACGGGGTTGCACATAAGATCCCAATACCCATTGGTGCTGCTGCGAAGGGGAGACCTCTGCAGGCCCCACTAGATAAGATAAGATATCTTAAGTCTGGCACCGTTACAACAATGTTAAAAGCATTGTTGTGTTCCGGCTGTTGAGAGATAATAGTTATCCAGTTCTTAAGGATTCCGGGTAAAGCGCGCCACCTTCGGCCTTATCATCACATACCATTAAGAGAGATGAAAGCCTAGCCCTTACACGTAGTGGATAAGAAAAAAAGCTCTAACACGTACTGGATAAAAAAATAACACAAAAGTCGGATACCAAATATGAAATACGCGCACAATCGCACAGCGTCAGCTTTTTGTTGTATCTCATACATACATATAAATACATAAAATCATGACTATTATCCCCGAAGGGTTAGTCAGAGACTAGGCAATGAGGACCGTTAAAGCAGTCCTCTGCCATAGTCCACTTTTCACCAAATAGCAACCGCACATGTGCTCAGCGTGACAGGTGGTGAGCCCTTTGCCGCCCTAAGCTGTTGGATGTATGTGCAGTCTTTAGTCTGTTAGTCGCCTTTTATGACACCCAAGAGAAGAGAGGGGTGGTAGTATCTTTTCACCGCTACGCGACACGGTTATACACAATAATAACATATTATTTTATGCCATAAACAGAGGAGTCCCTAATGTGAAACGGCGTGCCTGTAAAAACATTAAAAAAGATGAAACTGCAATAGTACCAATGTATTAGTTTAAATTAAATAAAATAAGTCAGTCTCTATGAAAAAGTCTCTTTATATATATATATATATATATATATATATATATATAATAATGTGCGTATAGATTACTTACAAAAAAAACATTTCATTGAAAATCCGTTCGACAGATTACGGTGCCAATATTACTGAAGAAGCTGAAACTGCAATTTTACAACAGCATAAGTTGTAGCAAGCATGCCGAAAGATAGCGGCAAAGTCCCGTCCACGGAGAACAATGAAAATTCACTTTGGAGAATTGGTGGCGATTCACTCGTAACTAGTAACACATTCTTCAACATGTTTTTTGGCTCCTCTGAAACAAATGTCAGGATACTGACTATTTCAATATTAACACATGGCACTGTCTAAATTTCAGTAGATTCCGAATATTATAACAACAGACAGAATATAAATTAAGTTAATCCTGAAAACGGGAGCCCTTTCGGTCGCATAATCTCTTTCGTCATAATGTAGTTTGGCATAACAGTTTCAGCATAAAGTTTTTTCGCATAAAATTTGTATAGCAGTGTTATGAACCCATAATGGTTTCATCGGCATAAATTTAACTTAGTATAATTGTCTTTATCATAATTTTAATCGGCATAAATGTAAATAACATAATTGCTATACGTCTAAATTTAATCACATCATCACACTAATATTATAAAAGCGAAAGTTTGTGAGTGTGTATGTTTGTTACTTCTTCACGTAAAAACTACTGAATGGATTTGGATGAAATTTGGCATACAGATAGTTTATAACCTGGATTAACATATAGAATACTTTTTTTCCCGATATTCCCACGGGAACGGGAACCACGCGGGTGAAACCGC
Source organism: Scoparia ambigualis (assembly GCA_963921215.1). Classification (NCBI taxonomy): domain Eukaryota; kingdom Metazoa; phylum Arthropoda; class Insecta; order Lepidoptera; family Crambidae; genus Scoparia; species Scoparia ambigualis. The sequence goes on from OY992508.1 coordinate 24,859,047, forward strand.
GAGCGGCCGCTAGTTTATCATAAAATACGAAACGCAAAATGAATGAAGCGCAGCGTAGCTATTGTCTCGAATTTCGAGTTAATTTTTTTATTAGACAACAGAAATACTAGCTGCCTTTCTCCTGAAGTAACTTTTTCTCTAAAATATCCTACCCAGATTTTCGTTTTTTTTTTGTTTTTCTTATATTCATATTTTTAGGTAAATAAAGTAAAATGTCTTAAAAAGTTAATACTTTGTGTTTTCGGTAAGGTTGTGCTACAAAAGTCAGTGACAGAAACGAATCGCGGCAAAACCGACTCCTCGTAGTATTGTCTGCACTACGCTAGAGTGTTATTTAAGCCCGCGTAGGCGCGGAGGGGCGAGGCGGCCCGCGAGCTGAGGAGCAGGTTTAACGCTCGCCGCCGCGGCTGAGGCTGGCCGGCGGGTGTTTGCTTGTGGATAGAAAAGGGTTCTGGTATCACAGGAACGTTTGGGGCGGGAAGAGGCAGGTAATTGCGTAAAACGGGATCGTAGGTAATGAGGGAGTTGTGGGTAGCGAAGAATTTTATAAAGGAGGCAAAGGATGTGCATATCTCGGCGAAGAAGGATTGGGAGCCACTTTAACCTCGACCGGTACTCCGAAATATGGTCATATTTTCGTGGACCGAAGATATAACGGATGACCAATTTTTGCAGGCGCTCCAGCTTGTTAAGCAGCTCCTCAGTGAATCTAAAAAACAAACATCAGCATAGTCGAGAATAGGAAGTAAAAGAGACTGAGCGAGCATCCAGAAGTTGTGCAATCCGTCCGGTCCTAGGCATTTCCAATTTTAGGCCGTACGAATTGCACAACTGTACTGTACTACACTGTACTGTACTGTACTACACACTGATGTAAACAATAAGCTGTTTATTAAGCACACTATCAAACACCTTAGATATTACTGTTGCCAATGAGATAGGCCTATAGTTATTCTTATCAGCTATATCCCCTGTTTTTTTTTGATAATAAGTACAACAGTGGTTTGTATCATTTTACTGGGTAAATAACTATGGCCTAAACAGAAGTTATACAACATGAACAAAATTATCGGTAGATGAGGACCAGCAAACTTCAGATGTTCAATACTGAGTCCGTCGTGACCAGGTGACTTCTCTCTAGACATAGACTTTATAATTATAGATATATCTTTCACGGTAGGTTTGGTTTCCCTTTTCACGTCGAACCCAGCGTCCGTCACCGAGTGCTGGGCTTGCCCAAGGAGAGATTTCACAGCAAAGTGATCCTTGAATAGATCGGCAATTTTTTCAGGGTCAGTTTCACCTCCGATGCTCATGGGGACGCCTGGTCCACATTGCAACTTATTCGTGTGTTTTTAAAATGACCGGAAGTCATTCTTTAAATGATGCGAGGCCAACAAGTCCATTTTCATTAGTTGCTGGTAATCCTGGCACCATTTTAACCGTGATTTCAATTGTCGTCGGGCCTCACACATATCGGTATAAAGACTACCTGATTATGGATTACCATACCACATCCAGAGATGAAACTTGTTTATTCCATCCAACTACTTGATTAACTCGTCACCCAGTTTCTCGCCCTAGTTTGCCGATTCACTCAAAGCACTTATAATCATGTCATATAGTTTATGAATGACCAATCTATCTTTCTTAAATTGCCCGAGCGCCAAAAATCTACTGAGAACTACCCTTTTAATCGATTTTAATATAGAATCAGTCCCACCGGCCGACCGCTAAACAAACTTTGTTTTCACGGACTTAGTCCCATCCCGGATTCCCCCACATCCCGGATTTGGCTGCAAGAAGCTGCAAAGGACTTCTCTGGATCACCGTAAAAGAAAACCTAGAAAGGAAAAATTTTTGGACGCATACCTTCGGAGAGGAAGTCTTTTTGCAGCAAGTGGTCGGCCTTCTCAAATTTCAGGAAATTCTAGGAGAAAAGCGGCGCGTCGCAGAGCATCCGGGCGACCACCAGCAGCTCCGGGATTTCATTTAGATTAAATATAGGTTGTTCTCATATTTTTAGTAGTAATATTTAGTAGATAGGAATTTATTTGCGAAATAGGATAAAAATAACAAAATTTTTAATCTACCAAGGGTAATTAATCTACCAAACCCCATTCTCAAAAACCACCCCGTAAAGATTTTTGGGTAAATTAATAAAAATTTTGGGGTTGAATCAATCCCAGACGCAAAATTTAAGACAAACTCTTTGTTCGATGTTTTTATCCATTATGAAATTCGCAATACAGACTAGATATAAACTAACTGAAAACAGCACTGTATTTAATCTAACAGATGCAACTCAAACTCCGCACCAAAATGGATAACAGTTGTGCCAATCTAACAACAAAAAATATAATTTGAAATCATAAACAAATTATCCGTTCCCGTAACTTTTTTGACAGAATGTATTATTGATATTTAAGGCAACTTCCGAATTCGTTTAAAACTGTGATATATAGTATACATAAATAAAAAAAACATTATTACTCACTTAGCTTTATTACTCAATATCGATTTTACAAAATGTTGAGACATCCCAGAAAGTAATACAATACTCGTGTTGGGAGTTCACTCGCTCTTCCCAAGATAATAAATTAATATTGAGTAGTACTAACAATTTTTAGTTAATATTACAAAAGGCAAACATTACAAGAATATATATACATGTTATAGACATTGTCATGTTTACATAAGTTTGATATACATAGTGAGGACTTGTTATTGATTATGTATCGTTTACATTAATGTGGAAACAATGTATACCTACGAGTAACTTTAGAACAATTTGATGGTAACATCATTTTGAACAAATTGTTGAATAAAAATTTCTAAAATGCAATAAGTTTACATAATTATGAAAATGTGGCAATGAGTATTATATGTCATTGCTCGTGACTGTATATATCTTGCTCTATGCTTAATGTAACCTGGTCGAAAACTAATAAATCCGCTCTTAATCCGTCGGCGAAATACCCGGATCTGAACATAAACCGATAACTGCATCAATCGTACTAAGCAACGATGGCTATCGGAACAGATACTGTCGCATTTATTAAGGAGTTAGAAATTAAAATGCGGCAAAATTTAAGTTTAAGCATACAAGTTTAATTATAATTTATAAGATTTACAAAGGTGGGTAGGTAAGTTAGGTCGCCTAGGTCATAAAAGAACGCGAACTGTCTAGGTCTAGAGTTACCGCACTCTCATCGGTCTTCCAGGGTCAGGTGGCAGGCGATGCAGCGTACTAGGCCGAGCTTCACTCTTGACAAGTATGCAGGCAGCTCTCAAGAACTCGGCCTCGGACTTTGGAGTAAGGCTTGCTCCTAAGGTAGTTCCCAGTATGGGAACACTAATAAACACTTATAATTAAATAAAGTTAAGATGACAACAAATGAAATTAAAGAAATTGAATCTGTGGCAAATTCAAGTCCCAAGTCCTGTAGTCATTATTTACAAATGTAGATACAGCTGTAATGATAGTTTTATTATACCTTTTAACTGTATTTATTTGAGGCGTATACTTCGGAGTAAAATGTATATTGGGTATTTTGTACTTTTTGAAGAGTTTATCCAATTCGCGACTAATCAACTGGCTCCCATTGTCCAAAATAATAGTCTGTGGAATGCCATGCACGAGGAAAACGTCATTTTCCAAATGCTTACATACCAAGTCCGAAGTAGCTCTACAAAGCGGAAAGAGAAAACAGCATTTCGAGAAGCAGCATGTTACGACAAAAATATACTGATTTTGTTTTCTAGTATTAGGCAACGGGCCAACCAAGTCAATGGAAAGCGCTTGCATTGGACGAGAAATGTCCTTTGGTCTACCCATCTTTCCTAAGACTCCATGAGAAGGTAGTTTATAGGCGAGGCAAGTTTCACATTGAGTGACAAACTTTACAATGTCAGAGTACATACCAGGCCAGTAAAATCGAAGTGCCAAGCGTTTATATGTCTTGAACACGCCGAAATGTCCAGCGATCGGCTCTGAGTGACATTGTTAAAAAGTTGTTTCTCGACCCTCTTGAGGAATAACCTCCTTCCAAGCAAACTCAGTGGTAAGAGGATTACTACTTTTCATGTACCTATATAGAACACCGCTATCAACTTTATAATTTGGAAAACTAATAGGGGACTCTTGGCAACCATTGAAAATATTCAAGTACCATTGGTCTTGAGTTGTTAGATTTAGATTAGTGTTACTTTCAATAGTATTAATTGGATTACACCTAGAAAAAGCGTCCGAAACAACATTATCTTTGCCTCGACGTTGCTCTATTTCAAAATTAAATGCAGATAGTCGTATGCAGATACCCCACCTTGCCAGTCGCCCAATAATGTTAGAAAGGGACAGGAACCACTTTAGAGATGAGTGATCAGTGTAAACCTTAAAAGTTTTGCCATTTTCGAGATAGCACCGCCAGTGCTCGAGGGCAGTTAACACAGCAAGTGCTTCTCGCTCTGTTGTGCCGTAGTTCTGCTCGGGTTTGTGAGAGAACGACTCATGAATGCTATTGGATGTTCGACCCCAGAAATATTCTGCGCTAACATAGCACCAATACCAAAACTAGTAGCATCAGTATTCACCTCAAACGGAAACTCAAAATTAGGGCAAGCCAACGGGGGGGCTTGAACCAGACTAGACTTTAATTCAAGAAAGGCATTTTCAGCTTCAGGCGACCAAGCAAAAGGCGGTGATGATTTTTTAGTCGATGTGAGTCTGTTCAAAGGACCGGTGACTGTCTAAATTGAGGTATAAAACGTCGGTACCAGGAAGCTGTACCAAGAAACCTTTTGACTTCCTTTCTGTTGGTAGGAGTGGGGTAATTTAATATGCACTTAACCTTATCTGGGTCCGTACGCAGGCCCTGATCATCTACAACATAGCCAAGGTAGGGCAGTTTACTCCTAAAAAATTGACTTTTCCCAAGGTTTATAGTAAGATTAGCTAAGCGTAACTTCTCGCAGACACGTCGAAGAAGAGAAACATATTCTTCAAAGGTTTTGCTGATGATTATGATGTCATCAAAATATGCAAACACTTTACACTCGAATTCAGGTCCGAAAAGACGATCCACTAACCTTTGCTGAGTGGCCGGAGCATTGGTGAGTCCGAAGACAATCACTTTGAACATAAAAGTGCCACGACCTGGCACATAAAATGCAGTCTTCTCCCGGTCCTGATCTGCAATTAACATTTGCCAAAAAGCTTTAGACAAGTCAATGCTAGATAGATATCTAGCGTCTTTAACCCTAGAAAGATAATCATATTGTGTAGTATGGAAAAGATACTCATGCGTAAAAATTACGCATGTATTTTAATTAGCTGCAGGTCGAGGTGTATTAATTTATTTCAAAAAATCGTATGTCATTACATATTAACACATAACATATTAGAATAATTAATAATGCAAATAAATTATTTATACTCATTTATTTAAGAAAAAAACCAAAAACTTTTAACTTCTACTATAAATCAATGAAATTGTTTAATACTTACTCTTTCATATAAAAACTTATTATTTACTACAATAATCAGCCCTTTTTCAGTACAAAATCAACAATTAGCATAATATGTTATTATATTAGGAACATAAAGTTATATAAAAATCTGTTACAAACAGCTTTGGCATATATATCAATGTTATGCTCACGACATATAATTTTTTTACACTTTTTGCAGGACGCATTTGCCTTTTGCCTTATTTTAGAAGGGCAAACGTACAGTAAATAAGATTTTTGCTACTGGCTCATCAGTATTGTCTTTCAATGTACCAGGTACTTGATTTGGCAACATATTAGAGGTATTATCTCGCAAATATCTCTTCAAAGTAGGTGCTTCTAAACGCCTCGCATAAACAAAGAAGACAGACACAAGCTAGGGTTTTTCATGAATTTTTTTACGATATGGGCTTTTCTTCTTTGTTGTTAACATTGTGGCTGTAAATTATCGACCAACAATGTCTATTCCTACCTCTGATAGTCATCTGTTGCAAGGTTAAAATCCTACAAGAAGCCGATGTTTCCAGTACTGCTTTGCCCGCTAGTTGTTCAGTACTGCTTTGCCCGTCTAAGATTACACTTCCATTTGGGGTCGGCTGTTCTTCTTGAACCTCATCTATAAAAGCTTCTTCTGTGTCGCTCTGCACGTCATCTTCATTTTCGTGGTCCGCTACTTCACTGTCGTTATCCTCACAGGGAAACTCGTTTTCACTTTGCATGAGAGTGGCCAGGATATGGTCATCGTCCAAGTTTCTAAGCTCCATTGTATTATATTTTTGCCTCAATATCAATAAAAAGAATATGATAATATAAGTTATGTTATAAAGTATATAAAGATAAAAAAATATAAAACTATCATAAAAGTCAAAATCATAAAAGTCACGTAAAAGATATCATGCGTAATTTTGACTCACGTGGTCGTCATATTTCAAAATTGGTGACACTTACCTTATTGACACGCACGCCACACGGCAGGTCCCAGTGACGAATGAGATGTCCTAAACGCACTGCTATGAATTATAAAAATCATTTATATTAGAAAGATAGAGCAATACTTCGAGAACGCATGCGTCAATTTTACGCAGACTATCTTTCTATTGTTAAGGTTGACCAGAATCTCAGAGACGTAAGGCAAATTATAAGCATCCTTTTTCGTCACTGAGTTCAGTTTTCTACTGTCTAAGCAGAAGCGAGGTTTTCTATCTTTTTTATCTACAACTAAAACAGGAGAAGACCACGTGCTTTCACAGGGCTGAATCACATCCAAACTAAGCATTTAATCAACTTGTTCGGTGATAATTCTCTGCTTTTCAGGAGACATACGATAGTAACGCTGTCTAATTGATTGTGCGTCACCAGTATCAATATTATGTTGAATAAGATTGGTTCTCCCGAGACCCTTCTCCGTAAATGATATATTACGGAACATTTCGACAACTTTATCAACGATCGGTTTCTGCATGAGAGTCCTTTAAATTTTCGTAAGCATGTAAGTGAATATCTAAGTGTTTTGATATTTGTGATAAACTGGGATCACTTTCGTACAAATTCTCGGGGTTCTTTAGATGTTTTAAACAGAGGTTGAAAACGTTCCATAAGTGGATACCTAAGATTAGCGTAGTTTCGATCTCCGGAATAGCATGCGCCTTAATTACCGAAAATTTGTTTTCAAACGTAACTGGTAGAACAATGTAACCGATAGAAGTAATTTTCTGACCACCAGCCGCAGTAACAGTGATTTTATTATCGGTACACAGTATCAGATCACACTGAATCAACTTTTTATAAAAATCCCTGCCCAAAATTGTTACAGCTGAGCCAAAATCAAGCAATCCATACACCGAGAGATCATTAGCGATTGAAATTTTAGCATAAGGACGAGGATCATGACTCGGCCTAGAATTGAAAATTGCAGAAACAGGAGTGCGGCAATCAGAAAAGATTTTTTTAAGAAACACCAGCCAATCATTCCAGTCTGAGTTATCAAAATGATTTGCTAGTGTGATTCTGCAATTTTCCGTAATTAGTTTTTTGAGTCAATATTATTACAAGGTTTAACTTTTTTACATTTGGGACAATCCGGCTTACGGACCACCTTTTTCACCACAACCGAAACAAATAATAGTACGTTCTGCCGTACAGTCGCTCATTGAATGTGTTACACGGCAGCGAAAGCAATAAGGTGTAGCTATTCCATAAGAAGGCTTAAACTGAATTTCATTTTTCGTAGGGATTGCTTGATTTGTTTGACTTGGTTGACCGTAAAAGTTCTTAGTATTATGAATATCCTTACGCTTCTGTGACTGATAACAGAATTCAGGAGCCAACAGTCTTGAATTATAAGACGGTGGTTCCCTATAGTTATCAGAACGAACCTTAAGACGTTCATAACTTCTACAAACAATTCTTAAATCATCTACGGATTTTATATGGGGGCTTGCAGCTATGATAGTTGAATAACAAGGATGTATGTTATGCAGTATAATATCAAGTTTATCCTCATCAGACATAAACTTACTCAAGCGAGAAAACATACCTTCCATAATGGACAGGTAAACAGTAATGGATTCATCTGTTCCCTAAGCCCGGTCCCTTATTTCAGAAAGCATACGGTAATCAAAGTCAGGGATGTCAAAATCTTTTTTAGGGCGAGATATCAGGGTCTACCAATCATCGAGTTGCCTTTTGACACTGCGATACCAATGAAGTGCATCCCCGCTGAATATATCAATTGCAGAAAGAAGCATTTTAGTGTCAGACAAACCCTTGGAGATACGGAATTCTTCAATTTTTTGTGCAAAAGCGCGGACGCAGGTCTTACCGTCAAATTTTAATTTAACTAGGTCACTAGTATTACGGTCACAAGTAACCGATATATTCAAACCACAAATATTTGGTCTATCCGAACTTCCGTCCTCAATGGCAGTTAGAGGAGTAAAGGTTTTAGGATCATTAGAACCAGGCACATCAAAACCCTTCATAATAGCACTGCAATTATCATAGCTCCTATAAATCTTATCTAAAAGAGCGGAATCTTCAGTAGTCTTAGGTTTTTCAATTCTTTGAATCCTATAATATAAGTGATTTAACCATGACTTTGTTTTATTGAAAAGCGATTCATTGTAGCCAGCTATTAGGGAGTCAAGTGTTACATTACAACCAGCAGCATCAACAGATAATTCAAAAACGGAATCAAGAATTTCCTCAGCAGCGTAAAGCTGAGTAAATTTTGTGACCTGCCGTCGCAACCCTTCCACACTATCCAAAGGTACTTCACCTCGAATCGCAACTTCATAACTTAATTCGGACTTTTGTAAAAGCAAGTATTTTATTTGACGAGCCATCTTAATCTTATTAAGTAAAAAAATAACACTGTTTCACTTGAGTATGTAGTACAAATAATAGCAAAAGAGTAAGAAATACAATAAGAATAAGATATAAGCCAAGTTCTATACCGTTCTGTTACAACAATTTTTGCTACAGAACGATAGTGTATTGCAAAAAAATAAAATAAAATAACGAGCTACAGCTAATATAAAAAAATAAAAACAAGTAAAACCGAATGTTTCACTAGTATAGTATAGAGTTACTAACTACACAACTAATTACTTCAACTAATGTGCCTGCCTTAATAAAGGTAAAAATAAAGTAACACGAAACCTAAAAGCAAAATACATTACTTAGGAGAGGAAAAAAATTATTGCGGGTAAGTTAAACAACAAAATAAAATACAATATTCAAATCTATTTTTACAATTGACTACAGAACATTAAAAATTGGGCACATCAGTTGAGAACACAATCGTTTTACAACAACACAGCACACCAAGCAGATCCCACACCAAGATACTAAACTAAATGTAGTAAACCTAGGCAGCAAACGAACTATTATTGACCTTTAGACCACGTATATGGGCGCAACTGTCGCATTTATTGAGGAGTTAGAAATTAAAATGCGGCAAAATTTAAGTTTAAGCATACAAGTTTAATTATAATTTATAAGATTTACAAAGGTGGGTAGGTAAGTTAGGTCGCCTAAGTCATAAAAGAACGCGAACATGCCAACACAAATAAATTGATAGATTTTGTTCAACTCTAAATTAGAAAACCATGAACTGGGCCACTTTTTTACGTTTTACCACAAAAAACACAAATGTGATTTATCGGTTTTCTTCCAATGCTCTTCAAGTATTCTCTATCTAAATATACCAAATTAACTGATTTAATAATTATTACTGATGACAAAAAACGAGAATGAATTTTTATGTTTAAGCTTTTACCTTTTCGTGCGGACGCGCACTAATCAGTGCTCAATTAATATATTATATTGACTCTGGTATTTCTAGGAGTTGAAGGCATGGTGTTGTTTGTAAACGACAAACTTACTGATTAAACGTTTGCTAACTTATCAGGTAAACATTAATTTACATTGCAAAAATTAATCACAAAAGGTTAAAAATTGTAAAGAAGATTCGTCTTACCATTGAATAAAGTGATGATGAAAATAGTTTGAACCAATACCTACTACATAATATTATGATAAACAAAACCGTATTTGCAGAGACGGTAAATAGATAACTACAGAAGCTGAAACTGCAATAGTACAACAGCATAGGTGGTAACGAGACTACCGAAACGTAGCGGCAAAGTCCCGTCCACGGAGAACAATGAAAACGGATTCACTTTGGAGAATTGGTGGCGATTCACTCGTAACACGTTCTTTAGTATCTTCTTTTGCTCCACTGAAACAAAATTCTAGAATACTAAGGTAACATAAGATTTAAACAGATAGAATTTAAGAAATAATATGAAACGCAAAATAGATCAGAATTTAGATTATGTTCAGTTCAATCCCTTAAAAATGCTCAACAAACCAACATTTTATGCTCCAACACCATTGACAACGGCGCTTATCTGAATGTAGTAGCAACTAACGAGTATTAAGAAGGTATTCGAATTTAAAATGAAATAAAACACAAAAAATAACGTCACTGGCCATGGTATAGGATTGGTTTGAAAATATGATTTCGGGCATGTGGGCATCACGATTTAAAAAATGGAGCAAAATTAGTGAGTATTGAAATATGTATTGTAGTACAGCGCGCGGCACCGTCAATTGATTGAGGAAAAAATTGATGAGCGCCTCCTTTATGATCAAAGAGCACCTCAGAATAACTATTATTCTTGAGTTGAGCGCATAGTGGATCTATCAACTAACCTTTACGATCATGCTTGCGTCCGTAGGTTTATTCTTGAGACCCTACACGTGACCTCTGGGTGGCGCTAAATGAGTGACACTGACTGAGTGGTAGAGCCACGCTGTGTTGCAGCACGCATTGTGCCGGCTCGTCCGGCGTAATACCACCCTCTCACTAATATCCGTCGTGAAATAATAGCACTTGGTGCTGTTGTATTTTGTCCGGCCAGTGAGGGTTCCGGAGGCCCTCCTGCCCCATCACAATCAATTCTTATTTCTTCCTAAAACCTATTTCTTTTGTCACGAATACAGAATTTAAGTTTCCAAATAGTCATGCTAATACAAATAAATTGATAGATAGAACTCTAAATTAGAAAACCATGAACTGGGCCAGTGAGGATTCCGGAGGCCCTTTTGCCCCATCACAATCAATTCCTTTTTCTTCCTAAAACCTATTTCTTCCTTAAAGGCTGGCAACGCATCTGCGATTTCTTTGGTGTTTTGGGTGTCCATGGGCGGCGGAGATTACTCTCCATCAGGTGACCCGCCTGCTCGTTTGCAGTCTATTAAATAAAATAAAAACATTTACCGCCTTATGCTGAAAGGCATAAGTTGCTCATAAAAGTGGTCGAAAATAAGACTTAACTATTGCTCTTCATTCTCACGTTAACTGTGGCTCCCTAATACCCGAAATTATGTTTAAACACTAACGGCATAAAATATATTTTAAACAAATCAAATACTATGTGGCCTATAACATTATTCACTATAGCAGACAATAATAAACTAGTACGATAATGATAAGGTTTACCTGTGCAATATTGCGCCTTGAGTGCCAGCAAGCATTCTGAGCCAACCAATGTGACCGTATCGTACAATTTTTGACACTCTGCGCACATCTGGCATATAAGTATCCAGTTATTGATAATCCAAACTATTGTTGTAAATTGTGCTACTTTCGCTTTATACTGAAAACAAAATCATATCTACGTATTTAAGTTACCTAACACATTAAAATGCGAATGAAGTTAATACTCACGTTTGTATTATCGTCATGAAATCCAAGTTTTCCACAGTTAATAAGGGTTTGCACAAGAAAAAGGGATATAACAAAACTGTTGATGATGTACATCGAGTTCTATAACATAACAAACACAATATATCAGAGATCGGTGCAAATGGTACACAAGAAAAAAATACAGCAAGTAAAATAATTCATTTTAAAACCTTTATAAAAGTGATCGAAGTTTGAAACACTATATTTTTATAAAAAACATAATATAAATATGTTTTGTTCACATCAAAGTGTGAGATGATAATAGTGTCTTATCTATTTTATTTAACTTACCGGTACTGAATAAGATTTATTTAAAACACAAAATGATTCTATCAATTCGTAATATGCTTTATACAGTAGACTCCAACGCAAGTTATTGTATGTCTTATTGTCTGACGTTCTCTTTTTCTCGTCTTTTATACACGTTTTCAAAGATATAATCCATCCTCTCATCAGAATCCTCAAAAGTTTTATTATTCCCACAAAGTACAATTGTACAGCAGACCATATTATGAAATGGAAATGACTTATGAAAACAACATAACAAGACGACTTTAGGGAGTCCACCACAAAAGCCTCAGCCATAACTATGAACATCACAAACGCTGAAATGCTTATCCAATTGCAGCGCATAGACTTTTTTAATATTTTTGTCGACGGCCTTATTGCTCTTTTAGCACTTTCTAATTTCAAAATTACTGTTACATTGTTTTTTTTATGGAAAACATTCGAAAGGAGCAGTGTAAAATTGAGAAGCAACGACATTACCATACTAAGATCAAAGTAATTTCCAAAAATATCATCAAATTCTTTCCTTTCCACCATCATTTTATGACTGGTTAAATAATTTACTACAAAGTGAACTAATATAAATATTGCCGTTATCATATTCGAAAAACAACTATTCCGAGTTATGAAATTGTGGCGCACACTGTATTTACGTTGGAGAACTGAATTTTGTAAAATATTTAATGGTAACAAACATTGCTGCGTATCCCAATCGATACTGTTATCTAGTAAAAAACCTGCAGGTACCACCACCTTCTTCATCGTGTACTATCAATACTACAAATAGAATACGTTGGAATCGGTTGTTTTAATTTTGGTGTTGTGAGTTAAGTGACTTAGTGACATATTAGAACAATGTCTTCCTTTATCGATTTCACATCAATTAAACTTTTTTTTATAAACTAGCTTTTGCTCGCGGCTTCGTTTACGTTAATGAAAATTTTGTCAAATAGTTTTGTTTGTCGATCGATACAGGAAACATTCACGTAAAACTGATTACCCAACTTATTCAGGTAGTTGGGGCCGAATGGCTGTTGGATGTATGCTCAAGTGTGCGATGTTGAGCTAGCAGCGTCTGTCGTCAAGTCCTATTCACACAGGTCCACGCCGCCGCCTTGTCCAGCCGTGCGATCAATCACAATCAGTGAATCACACGGCACGCTGCGGCAGCCAGGCAGGCTTTAGCCTTGATAGCTGCGGCTGCCGCAGCACTGAGAAATGACTCTGTCTCTTTCATATTCATAGAATTGGAAAGAGACAGCAGATCACAGCCGTGCGCGCAGCGTCTATGTGTCGCTTAGAGAATCGCATAGCTGTCGACCACATGTACAGACAGGCGGCGGACCCACTCTAGAGTGGGTCGTCGGTTCTGGATATAATGCTGTCGTCACTAAGCAAGCATCGCACACCCATCATCTACCTTGCGACGTTAAGCAGCCGAGGTTGGGGGGTTAACCCGCCAGTGATATCCCGCACGGTGGGCATTCCCTTACCCTTAGGCAGTTATCCCACCAACAGCGAGTAAACGACTAACTATCTGCAAATTTCTCGCTCAAGAAACATACAATAGATATACATTCCGTGTAAACAAAAGAGATGCATATATAAATAGTTGATCGCTGACTGTTTACACTGCGGGCGAAGCCTCGCTCCACTAGATCGTCAATGAGTGACAAGAGCTATGAAAGATAATTTTCGCTTAGTGATACTCGCTGAGCGAGAACTCACGCCGAGAGACCAATCAGCAGCAGCGGTCATTTCCTGCTACGAGAACTGCTATGCAATTCTCTGAGTGACACATAGACGCTGCGCGCATGGCTGTGATCTGCTGTTTCTTTCTAATTCCATGAACATGAAAGAGACAGAGTACATTCTCAGCGCTGCTACCAAGGCTTAACTTAGAGAGTCGCGCTGCAGTACGCTCGACTCGGCCGCCGTGAGCGATTGGCGCGAGTAATCGTCCGTCTCACTCGTACACTCGCTTATAGCCCAGTGACAAAACTATCGGAACTACACACTCGCTTTCCTCTGCTCGCCAATTCGTTTCTAGTTCTAGCTCGACTCGCTCTTTGTTCATCGTCGGCGGTGGGACAACTGCCTTAATCCCATAATTCCATCCACAGCAACTCCACTCCTTACCATTTTTCTGCCAAAAATGGCAAATTTATGAAACAAATTCTTCTGTTCCGCAATGGACTCAGGCGTGCCACACTCCTGCGGGGGCAGGCGGGTGTACGGCAGGTCCTACCGCGAAACATAGTGGGGATGAACACCTTCAGGGACCAACCCTATCAACTGGACGTAGTAGACACAAAGTTTGTGGGGGCAAACGCTCGACTTCAGGTGCACCGGCACGGCATCCGCTGCAGTCGGGCCCAATGCAGGGGCCTGGTGGGAGTGGGAACCTTAGGGGGCCTAACCCGCCGGGAACTACGCGCGGGAAACAATCGGTCGCAGGTCTGCTGCTCGATAGGGGAAGGGCGTCAGCACCTGCCCAGCAACCCCATGTGGAGGACCGTGGAAGGTTAGGGGCTTCGGGATCTGGGTCCCGCTGGGATCCGTCCCGTCGCCATTGCCAGACCATCGCGGCCGCAGGAACTGGGTCCTCATAGGAACCAACCTGCCAGCCCCAGGTCTGATAGAGGGGAGGGGCGTGGGCAAGAAGCCGAGGCAAGGTTCGGGTCACGGTGTATACGGCATCGGACGGCGAACTCCGCTCAGAGGACTGGCGCTAGGCAGCTTCAAAGAGCTAAGGTGCCTACAAATCAATTTACATCATTGCAAGGCCGTAACTGCCCTTCCGGCACGCGAGCTTGCAATGAATAAATTCATCATTGCCTTGATGCAGGAACCTTATCTTTATAGTTGCCGGATTAAAGGTTTAGGTGGAACTACTGGTACATTATTCTACAATTATTCTACTAATGACATGAGGACTTGTGTCTATGTCAGAAATGACCTACACGCAATGCCTTTAATGAAGTTCTGTTGCAGGGATCTGACGGCTGTCAAGGTCCTTACGGAGGAGGGGGGAGATAGGCGGTCGGTAATTTTATCGTCAGCTTACCTCGCCTTTGAAAAGGCGAAACCATTATCAAAGGAGAGTGCTACATATGCTTAAGGTACAGACTAGGTAAGATCATAAGAACTGTGCAAAGGAAGAACCCTCGAAACACCAACTGGGACTGGGAGGGCTTCAGGAAGGATCTCAGACCTGGGGCCGGCAGGTTGGTTCCTATAAGGACCCAGTTCCTGCAGCCGCGATGGTCCGGCAATGGCGACGGGACGGATTCCAGTGGGACCCAGATCCCGAAGCCCCAACCTTCCACGGTCCTCCACATGGGGTAGCTGGGCAGGTGCTGACGCCCTCCCCCTACCGAGCAGCAGACCTGCGATCGATTGGTTCCCGCGCGTAATTCCCGGCGGGTTGGGCCCCCTAAGGTTCCCACTCCCAGCAGGCCCCTGAATTGGGCCCGACTGCAGCCTGAGCCCACTTAGGGGTTCTCCGGCCTAGGTGGTACCCTCCTGGGGTAAATTTGTTTCATAAATTTGCCATTTTTGGCAGGAAAATGGTAAGGAGTGGAGTTGCTATTGATAGAATTATGGGATTAAAGCAGTTGTCCCACCGCCGACGATGAACGAAAAGCGAGTTGAGCTAGAACTAGAAACGAATAAGCGAGCAGAGGAAAGCGAGTGTGTAGTTTCGATAGTTTTGTCGCTGGGCTATAAGCGAGTGTACGAGTGAGACGGGCGATTACTCACGCCAATCGCTCGCGGCAGCCGAGCCGACCGTACAGCAGTGCGATTCTCTAAGTTAAGCCTTGGTAGCAGCGCTGAGAATGTACTCTGTCTCTTTCATGTTCATGGAATTAGAAAGAAACAGCAGATCACAGCCATGCGCGCAGCGTCTATGTGTCACTCAGAGAATTGCATAGCAGTTCTCGTAGCAGGAAATGACCGCTGCTGCTGATTGGTCTCTCGGCGTGAGTTCTCGCTCAGCGAGTATCACTAAGCGATAATTATCTTTCATAGCTCCTGTCACTCAGTGTCGATCTAGTGGAGCGAGTCTTTGCCCGCAGTGTGAATAGTCAGCGATCAACTATTTATATATGCATCTCTTTTGTTTACACGGATTGTATATCTATTGTACGTTTCTTGAGCGAGAAAATAGCCGATAGGTAGTCGTTTACTCGCTGTTAGTGGGACAATTGCCTAAGGGTAAGGGAATGCCCCACCGTGCGGGATATCACTGGCGGGTTAGCCCCTCACACTCGGCTGCTGAATGTCGCAAGGTAGATGGTGGGTGTGCGATGCTTGCTTAGTGACGACAGCATTATCCAGGACCGACGACCCACTCTAGAGTGGGTCCGCCGCCTGTCTGTACATGTGGTCGACAGGACAGGGCGGCGACGTGGACACACACCCTAACACACCTATTCTTTAAGTTAACAACAATATAAGAAAAACATAATAACCTTGGCCATAGCAGCTTTCACAGACTGTTGTCAATGACACTAACAAGTGATAAACTGATAAATCATAAGTTACCTTAACGTTTGTTTCCTTCCTCCTCATCTGAGGAGGAAGGAAACAAACACGTCAACGACTTGCAAGGTGCCAGTGATGATAGGCCACATTTTCATATAGTCTACGGATGTGGTTGTTCTTCGTGGTCCGTCTGCCGAAGTCTCCATCTTCTCCACTTCATTTCTATTAACTCCCTTAGTGCTCACCACTCGATATGGACCTAGAAATTTAGTTTTTAGTTTCATTCCTACTCCAAACTGCGTTAGTTTGATCACCGGGTTGATACTGTGCACTTTTCTTCTTTATTCTATTGAAATTCTTTATCTTTTCCTTTTGTATCTTTAATATCTGCTGTTTCACCTTTTGTCTTAACTCATCTCTATTTTTTATGAACTGGCTTCTGTGTTCTTTTGCTAATAAATCATGAAGCTTCCCTCATGCGCATCTTAGTACCAACTAGAAGTTCAAAAGGAGTGCAGTCTTTCTACGGTGGTATGTTTTATTTAACGCTGTCTGTACACAACTCACATGTCTGTACAATAAGGCAGGGTCTTCAATGCACAGTTTAGTTAGTACTGATATAATTGTTTGGTGCATCCTCTTCACCTGGCCATTTCCTCTCGGCACACCAGTAGTTATGGTTATATGTTGGATGTCTTCTTGTTTACAAAACTCCTTAAATTGACCACTAGTAAAAGCAGCTCCTTTATCTGTAACAATTCTGTACGGATTACCAAACTGTTGTTGATATATTCTCAATCTTGTAAAAAGATAATTCATCTTGCTACTCTAGTTGTCATAGATAATTCTTTTTTATTTATTGTCATCTGAAATGCTTTGCTCACCACAGCCACAATCTTAAACTTGTTACCAAACAGATAGTGTCTAAATTTCTTTATTCCTTCGATAACTGCCAAAGTTTCTAGTTCGTAACTGGTATATCTACTTTGCTGTGCTATCGTCTTCTGGCTCATATAATATACTGGATGTAGTTCTCCATCTTCCACATTTATTTGCATCAAAATAGCAGCATTAGCCATAGACGATGCGTCAGTAGGTATGCAAATCTGTTGGCTATTTCGGGTTGTAAATTTTTAAAACTGCATTTGAAATTAATTTCTCTTCAATAATTCAAAACTTTGTCGATGGTCATCATTAAATTCAAAATTTACATTTTTCTTTAGCAAATCTGTCAGAAGCTGTGCTATAACTGCAAAATTCTGAATGAACTTACGGAAATATGAGCATAATCCAATGAAGCTCTGTACCTGTTTAATGCTCTGTGGCTCTGGAAACTTTACAACTGCTTCTATCTTCCCAGGAGATGGTTTCACTTTACCATTTTCTATTTCATGTCCTAAATACTCCACTATTCTTACCAACAACTGACTCTTCTTCCAGTTTAAGTCCAGACTATATTCAGATGTGTTTTGTTGTACCTGTGACAACCGTTCCAATGCTTCATCTTCATTTTGAGCTGGAATCAGCAGGTCATCGAGAAAGATTTATACGATACTCTGTTCAAGAAGGCCTCTGAAGATAATGTTAATAAATCGGGTGAAAAGCTTGGGTGAAAACAAATCGACAAACCAAAAGGAGCCCGCAAAAACTCATACTGTCCAGTCGAAGTGTCCCTATCTACTGACCTCAATAGATAGGGTATCGCAACTGGAACTACGGGTCCGGTTGTGTTTTCAGAGGTACTACGGGGTTCCGGTTCTAGCCCCCCGCTGGTCGTGCCTTTAACCAGGCGCCTCCGGCGGGATCCGGACATGGGTTGGACTCGTAGTGGCATGTGGTTAGCTGTAGAGCTTGGGAATGTTCGTTTGTCCTGGTATTGTGTGCCAGGACTTCCAAACTCGTGCACAGCGAGCGGGGCCTAGTAGCGGTCTCTGAGGGGCCAGAAGCGAAAAGTCCTGCGGGGAACGTGAGTTTCCCTTATAGTTGGCAGCTTTGTCCGGTGGTTTTCATTGGACATTGGTGTTGACATCTCCGGTACTAGTCTGGATAACTAGTAGAGACGGCCTCCTAGATGCCGTAGGTCTCCGGTCCAGCCAGCCGCGTAGGACGTGGGAACTGGCTAGGCTCCCGGATGGGTTCCGAGAAGTGAGTGTGCTTACTACTCCGCTACCAAGGTGGACACTTGGGAGTCGACTTTAGAGTCGACGACCCTAGCAGTGGCAACTGCGAGTTGTGCCCTTCGTGCAACGAGAAGTGAGCGAGCTCGACAGCTCCGGCTACCTATCTGGACAATAGGCAGTGAAGTACCGAATGAAGAGCGCGCTGCGGCGGGCACTAATTTGGCGTCAAGACCTAACGTTGGTGGTCTCCTGCGCGAGTGTCTACTGGCGCAGGGACGTCTGGCACTTCTTGCATAACCTAACGGTTGGTCTCGAGGTGCCAGTACAAATAAACTTAGTGAATTAAGGAGAGGGGATGTCCAGTCGAAGTAACAAAAGAAGTAAACTTGATTGAGTCCTCCTGAACTCAAGTGCACTAAATAGCTTTCTCGACTTACACTTATCTATCAAGTCATCGATCAAAGGTAAAGGATACTGGTCTTTAACCATCTTGTTATTTATAAGTCTATAATTGACGCAAACACGAATACTACCATCTTTCTTACGCATTAATACTAAAGGACTTGAATATTTAGAGTGGCTTATCCTAATGATACCTTCTTTCATCCAACTATCTATTTGTTGGTTAACCTCCAATTGTTCTTTCAATGCTAAACGTCTTGGTCGTTGGGAAACTGGCATGTGGTCTTTCAAAATGATACGAAATTCTATCGGCGAATTCTTCGTCTTTAACGGCTGGTACCCCTCCATCAAGGTGTCTGAGACACCTTGCACGTCGTTGCACAACCGCACCAACCTCGCCACCTACAATTTCAAGATCAGACACAATACACGTTAAGTTATGCAACCACTGTTCATTACAATGTAAAAGCAAAACATTATTCTTATCGAGTATCATAACAACATTCTATAAAAAGTGCTGGCCAAGTATAACTGAATAAGACATAGAATTCTTTGGTACGGCATAAAACAAAACATCTGCAAAACGGCTGCTATCAACGCACACTGTCGTATAAAAGCGTCCCAAAGCTTGATCTTTGGCAGCACCAAGTTCGTGAAACACCGTATCAGATTCGTCATAAGCTTGTTCAGGCAAAGCGTTGCACACAGAGTCTATGCATATTAAGTTAAGTCGCTCCCGGAATCTATAAGCGCTTCGAACGATTTATCACCCAAACTTATGTTTTTGATAGGTCTGTGTCGATCCGCTATTTTGTTGTTTACATTCATTGACATTGACATGTCGTTCTTCTTCTCAGTGCACTCAATTTCATTCTCGCTATTCAGTTCGTTCCGTTCTTTCGGTTCATTCGCAGTGCTACCATTCCGCAAAAATGAACAACAATGCTCCAATTCGTCGACTTCAGAGTGAACATTGACGCACATCGCTTTCGCACCAGTACTGCCAACATCACGTCGCTACTTCGTGCAGCTCGTTCCTGTTGCTATCTCGCTGATTCTTCTGATATCAACTCCGCTGTTTTGCCATTTGAATTTTCCGCCATTTTCACTGCGGTTGGTGCTATTGCAATCTCTTGCTAAATTACCGAATAAGTTGCACCGGAAACACTTCGTGCCATCTTGCTTGTTCGGACATACTGCCGACTTTTGACTCGTATCACCACAGTTGTAACAATTTTTAACTGCTGGACCGAATGATTATGACTTTTATACTGTCCTTATACGTAATTTTGTGGTCTAGGTAATCTATGAGTAGAAGTATAATCCCTCTTTGTCTTGTTTTTTATCTCTTCATAGATCCGCAATTTTTCTTTGAGATCGTTGTAGGATGTCACCCTATATAGCATCATTTTATTAATCTCTGCATCGACAATGCCATCTACGATGTACTTGATAGCGACGTAATCGGGCATTTTGCCGCATTTACCCAACTCTTTCATCACCAACATATAATCGAGGCACCCTTCGTCATGACTTTTCCTCCTAGCACTCATCATCTCGTGAATTGTTTTGATGTCCACGCTGTCGGGAAACTCCTTGGCGACCGCGCCTCTTAAATCTTCCCATGATATAAATGGTCTTTCCGCTTTCAGCCATAATGATGCGGTGCCTGTGAGTGACCGCCGTGCGACAAGTAGTTGTTGTAACGGTGATCAGCCAAAAATCTCGGCGTTATCCTCCACATCTTGGATTCACCTGGTGACGGAGAGTAGGTTTTATCTTGTCCACTAAACTGGGGAATCAGCTCTGACATCATGTTTAGGGGTTCTGAGTACTGCCGTTACCCGCCATTTTGTACTTTGGCCACGTGCGCGTCGATCAAGACTTCCTGTCTGCTCTTTCGTCGTTCCTTGCCGTTGTTTGGCATGATGCTCCGCCTGCTGCTCTTATCACCGTCTTCGTCGTTAGCGTCTAGTTGTCGTCTTTCCCTCTTTGCAGCCCCACGGTACGCCACTTGCCACGTGCTCGGCAACACCTCTTTGCTCTGCTTCTCGAATCTTGAATTTTTGATCTATCTCGGACGAGCCACCAAATTTGTGGGAAATGAAAATCCAAGAGGCTGGCAGCTTTCTTTATTTTGCTCTCCAATGCACAATCGCATATAATAAAATTTAATTAAGTACCTCTGACCACGCACGCACACGTCTTCCACCCAAAACCAAATCTCGTTTCCGTTCAACCCTTTCACTCATACATATCGTCTCACTCATCGTCACTCACTTACTTGCGTTTTGTTTGCTCTCATACCAACTTTCGTTTCGTTCCACATGTATGTAGGAAAATAATGAACAACAGAGTCATAGGTTCTGCCTTGCCGCAAATTGAAATGTTACCTATAGTTAATTAAATATTATCCTAGTATGAACTTCGCTTGACTTTGGTCGTTACTACATGGGCACAGAAAAGAGCATTATTTTAGAACGCTGCAATATACTATGTTGAGTGTCCCTTTGAGTTTGCGTTTAATGTGGTGGCGTAACTGCTTTCATAGAAGTCTGGCGAGCGACTACATCCTCCAAAAACAATTGTGTTTGAGGTGGTGACTTAGCCGCTTTCATAGAAGTCTGGCGAGCGACTTGATCAAACAATTGTGTTTGAAGTGGCGATTCAGCCGCTCTCATAGAATCTTGGCGGAGATGGTCTGACCTTCCAATTTTTTCTTTATTTGACAAGATGTCTCATCGGCTCTCAAAGCAGTTTGTAGCTCCGCTGATTCTTGCCTCCGTAACGACCACAGTTGGCCATGGAAAGAGGATTCTTTGGGATCTTCCAATTTTTGTTGTCCGAGCTCGCGATGACCTCTATATAGTATGTATAGCGTAATTTCATCGGGACTCGGTGTAATTACAATTGACAAAACGTCGTTAGGTAATATTAAAAAAAAGAAAATATGAAAGATAAAAAGTATAATTTAGAAGTAAGATAACTGTGCGCTTAAGCACTCGGCCGTTGTTGAACCGAAGAAAAATTATGAACAATAATACAAACTAAAACGTATATGATACAATAAAATTTACATAAAGCTATAAAAAGAGAGAATAAAAATAGTTTTGACTTCTGCTGCTCTACTATAAACCCACCATTAGTTTTTCTTTAATATCTATAATGTACGCGTACATCGTGTCGACCTGTGACAATTTTATTTTATGTTTATAGATTACTAACTTTACCACTCATTAATAACGATATAAGGCTGTGTTTAATCCGTGCGGTGACGGAGAAAGAATACTAATAGCCGCCCTTCTCTTCCGTCCGGTGGGTGTCGTAAGAAGCGACTAACGGACTCTTTCGAGCGTAGATCTGCTCCACTGGTGGTAGGGCTTCACCCGTCTGGTTGGTGACCACCATACGCATGGTGTAAAGTGACTGCTTGTCGGTTGCGTTTCGGGATCAGCCAGCGTATTACCAGAGCTTGACAGGATAATGCTGCGATGTATTTGGTCTGTAGAGGCTTCCGTCAAACCAGTGCCAGGAGGATTTCGTTAACCTGCCGACCAGGGAGATCCGTAGAAACGGTTGTCCCGCTGGCCGCCCGTGGCACAGTACAGGGGCCCAAGCGAGCCTAACCAGCTCGTGAGGCTGCCTCACCATGCCACGCATAATCTCGGGGTGGTCCGTCGTGCCGGTTGGTGACCGGAAGGTGGGGTCCCGGCGGCCATTCCCAGGGGGGTTCGGGGGCCCTTCCGTTCGGCAGGTTAATAATACTCGTCTGTGGGCAGATTCCAGGGGAAACAGGCCACCACATTTTGACCATTCGAATCGCGGCATCATTTTCTCGATTTACGCCTCTCACTTTCAACTCCTAAAATGATAGCGCCTAACAATAAAACTGGTAGTACAGTGGTGCACACCCCAACCACAACCTTACCGTTTGAGGTGGAGTTCGCTAACATCCGCGGACTCCATGCAAACCTCAATGCCGTCCACCACCATCTTAAAACGGCACGGCCAGCAATGTTGTTCCTGACGGAGACGCAAATAATCCGCCCGGCTGACACCACGTACCTGAACTATCCCGACTTTGTGCTTGAAGAATCCTTCAAAGCAAAAGCCGGAGTTTGCTTATTCGTTCGGGCGGATGTTTGCTGTCGCCGTCTGCGCTGTCTGGAGGACCCTTCCTTCTCCTTCCTAGTGGGCGTCTGCGTCTACTGATCCCATAACTGCGACATGGAGACAACTCGACTAATTGAACATCTTAGTCGGGTAGCAGATGATGCGCAGGAGCGGTTTCCATCGGCGGAATTGGTGTTTTTGGGGGACTTCAACGCCCACCATGAGTTGTGGTTAGGTTCCTCCAAAACAGACCATGCTGGTAGAACTGCCCACGCATTCGCTCTCACGCATGACCTGACGCAACTGGTGAACCAGCCTACCAGAATCCCAGACATAGTTGGCCATGCGCCCTCCTTACTCGACCTTCTGCTGACGAGTCGCCCAGCTGGATACCGGGTGGAGATTCGAGCTCCTTTAGGCTCCGCGGATCACTGCTTGATATCCAGCACAGTGCCCTTGGCATCGCGCCCGCCAACAGCGGTTTCGAAACGCCAGATTTGGCACTACGCGTCGGCAGACTGGGACGGTATGCGGGAGTATTTTGCATCCGTCCCTTGGAGGCAGCGCTGGAGACCGGTAGCGCCACTGCCGTTGCTGATGAGATAGTATTAGGAATGGAATACTATATTCCACACTACAATGTCATCAGCAAAGGCAGACGCAACCGCTGGTTCAGTCGCGAGTGTGCTAGCGCTGTTGAGAGCAAACAGACGGCATACCGCGCTTGGATCAGAGGTAAAGCTCATGAGGATCCCGAAACTCGCTCGCTAAAAGCAGCTTATAATAATGCCACCAAGTCGTGTAAGAGGACCTATATTAGAGGGGATGCCCAGCTCGTTGCACGAGTAAGCCAAGAACTCCTGACGCAACCTACGGGCAGCCATAGCTACTGGCGTTTGGCCAAAGCCGTGCAATCCAACTTCTGCCAACCCTCGCTGCCACCACTGAAATGTCCTGACGGAATTTTAGCTCACAAGCCGCAGGAAAAGGTCGATCTCCTGGCAAAACTCTTTGCAGCTAACTCCCGGATCGAAGACTGTAATGCACAGCCACCCTCAATTCCTCACTGTGGCCACACAATGTCTGATATTAAAATCAGGCAGTGTGATGTCCGTGCGGAGCTGCAGTCGATCGATGTCCGGAAAGCTAACGGTCCTGATGGCATCCCAGCAATAGTCCTGAAAATGTGTGCAGCGGAGTTGTCCCCTATGTTAACGCATCTGTACCGTCTTTTGCTCTCTTCGGGTTGTGTGCCGGAATCTTGGAGAGAAGCTAATGTGCAACCGTTCCCTAAAAAAGGAGATCGGTCACATACGACTAATTACCGCCCTATAGCCGTAACTTCAGTGTTGTGCAAGATCCTAGAACGAATATTGAACAAACAGCTTATTCGATACCTAGAAGATCACTCCATAATTCACTATCGTCAATATAGGTTTCGGCCAAAACGGTCAACGGGTGATTTTCTAGCGTACGTTACACATCTCTGGGGTGAAGCTTTTGACAAACGTGGCGAGTCACTGTCAGTTAGCCTCGACATAGCCAAGACTTGATCGGGTCTGGCACAAAGCTTTTCTCTCCAAGCTCCCGGCATACGGTTTGCCCGCTCAGTTCTGTACCTGGATTGCTAGCTTCCTGCATGAGCGTAGAATCCGTGTCCTTTTGGATGGATGCGCTTCGCGGTTCATGTCAGTAAACGCTGGTATTCCTCAATGTTCTGTTCTATCCCCCACGCTGTTCCTTCTGCATATCAATGACATGCTTCCTCTTGGAAATATTCATTGCTATGCAGATGATAGCACAGTGCATGGGGGATACAACGGTCACCCAACAGCTGAGCGGGTAGACACGTAATGAAGCTAGCAAATATTGACATTGAGCTCGATCGGGTGTTGGACCTCATTTCTAAATGGGGCTCCGATAATCTGGTGGAGTTCAATGCCAAGAAAACACAGGTGTGCGCGTTCACAGCGAAAAAGTCGCCATTCCTTCCCCTTCCCTCTCTTCAGGGTACATCTCTAGGCCTGCAGAGCAGTATTAACATGCTCGGTATGGATATCCGCTGCGATCTGAACCAAAAGGACTACATCGAAACCGTGATTAAAAATGCCTCACGTAAATTCGGTGTCCTGAACAAGGTGCGGCGATTTTTCACGCCTGATCAGTTGTGTCTATTATACAAGACATAGGTGCGGTCTTGCGTGGAGTATTGCTCTCACTTTTGGGACAGCTCCGCAAAGTACCTTCTCGATGCCTTGGATAGATTGCAGCGCCGCGCTGTGCGCATTATTGGCAATGCAGAGGTCACTAACACTCTCGAGCCTTTGCAATTGCGTAGAGACATTGCCATCACTCAGCGTCTTTTACCGTTTATATCATGGCGAGTGCTCTGAAGAGCTCTTTGACCTCATTCCTCCTTCTCCTTTCCTCCATAGGAGTACGCGTGCTGCTCTCCGGAGTCACCAATTTACAGTCTCTAATATTCCATCTCGCACAAAGAAATTTGGTGACTCGTTTCTTTGTCGCACTTCCAAAAGATGGAATAGTCTACCAGCACACGTATTCCCTCCTACCTATAACATAGGGTCCTTCAAACGAGGCGTGTAGAAGCACTTTGTGGGCCGGCAGAATGAGAGTGACTGATGCTACGTCTCTTACGCTGCACCAGTTGTCCTCGCGCCTGGACTTCATTTCCACTTAACATCAGGTGGAGTGGGGTCATTTGCCGGGCTTTGTATAAAAAAAAAATTAAAAAATTAAGACTCACGAAACACCCGTATAAAAGTTAATAACATTATATGTACATATTAGACATCATCAAATAGATGGACGCAATAAAACTGATTAAAAAATATGTCATAATAACGGTGTAGCTGTAACTTTAAAAGAATACTACTACCCCCTCTCTTCCCTCGGGTGTCGGAAAGGCGACTAATGGACTAAATACTGCACATACATCCAACTACATAGAGCGGCGATGGGTTTACCACCTGTCACGCTGAGCACATGTGCAATTGGTAAAAAGTGGACAATGGTAGAGGACTGCTTTTGCGGTCCTCATTGCCTAGTGTCTGACTAAGTCTTCAGGGATAATAGTCGTGATTATTGTGTATGTATTTAAAATAATGCTCTTTTGTCTTTATTTCAGTGAAGTCATCAATTATGTAATATTGCAATATCAAATTGAAAGATTTCATATAGCAGTACTTTAGGTAGACATAAAACCACGAAAACAAAGGCCAGGAGCCCTCTTATTACCTATAAATTAGAGCAGTATTACTTTAATCTTACTATGCAAATTTATATGGGTATCTGCATAGTAATATTACTCTAAGAGTTAAAGTCAAGGACTCTGATGGGCTCACGAAAGTCCGCCGGCTAAATGGTAAGTAAGTGCATCTTGTGAGATGCTACTTGCATCTGCACTTTCAAAAGTCGCCGTGATCCTGGCCTCGTAGCTGAGTCTACAGGGCCATGGCAAGACCTTGCGACGAGGACGGCTTCATCAAGGTGGAGAGTAAGAAAAAGAACCCAGCCTGCCGCAACCTGTGTCGAACCGCACCGACGGGACCAAACCATCTGCTGCGTCCAGCCACGGCGACGACGCTGCTGTACCTGTACGTGTCCCGTCTTCATTACTCTACGAAGGCAGGAAGTAAAGTCCAAGTTCTGTCTAAGGGTCGAGCGGTTGGAGTAGCGCCACAATGTATACTTTAACTCATTTGTGGTGAGAGTTCCGACCGACCATCCGTCGACCTTCATGAAAGAGGACTATTGGCCGAAAGGTGTCATGTTCCGGCGATTCCGCGGCCGACTACCCCGCGCAGCGTCACGCGTCGCCGTCAATACGTGTGAAATAGTGTAGTTTTAGTTATACTTTATATTATATATATGTTAGTCTATAAGGTATTTATTATATAGGCCTGTCTTTATTTTTACTATTTAGTACATTGTTTGTTGCCTGAAATAAAGAATTATTATTATTATCAAAAGCGTTTCCTACTTGAGTTTAAAATTGGATAAATGAAATCGTGGTGCACATTGTATTTACGAAGAAAAACAAAATTTTGTAAGAAATTTTAGTAACAAATATTGCTGAGCGTCCCAATTAATAATGTTATCTAGAAAAAATGTGGGTTTACCATCACTCTCTGTGTGTTCTGCTGTGGCCGCACCACAGTTTAGTACTCAGATGCTATAGTTTGAAATAATATCTACCTAAAGTCTACTTTCATCAGAATATATATTTTTTTAGTACCTCAACAGATAACTTTTTGATTAACAATTTATGTGGTTCGGCCGCGAATCCGTGTTCTCTGGCCGAGCCACCTCAAATTAAAAAAAGTATAATGAACTATTAAGAAATCAATATCCCGAAAAAATCAAGAGTAACTTGCATACGACAACTATGGTCCGATAAACTCCTTTAGTTGAGGAGTTATTGGTCGTAGGGTGTGGTCCGGCTGGAAGGTATACTCTGCAGCAAGTCAATTTCCCAATATTTAATATTAACTATCCATAAATCCATTCAAATAATAGTACCTTTTCTCTACTCTTCGTTGATACTTTTTTCTTTCAAGAAACTATTCATTTTGATTAATTAACCTTTACAGTATGTGGAGCGGCTAGGGAGGATTACTTTTAGCAAATATAACGAAATATGGTTTATTTCCTTATGACAACCAAAACTGCATAAAAAGTACTTTATAAAACGACCTGGACTTCATCTATAAATTTTTTTTTTTACTACCAATAATGATTTTGAAAAGGTGCACTTGCTATTTTTTGCTTACTTACCTACTTACCTAAGAATAGGTAGTTAATTTGACGAAGTAAGTGAAAATTTTTAGTTAAAATAACCAATAAGTATACGAAAAACAAATATATTTTAATAATCAAATATTAATATTAATTATATTGTTAATAGGTAAGTACTAGGTATTATAAATGGCGGAAAAATGTTTTGTATAACAAACTATGTCTATGTATTTTAATTTACTCATACTAAACAGCTTACAAAAATAAGAACTATAGATACTATCGATAAAATTACAAAAGGTGAAGGAACATCACTAGCTGTTTTTATGTTTCGTCGCGTCGAGTTTCATGTGATGTTATTGTAAAATAACAAGTAGTCCTCTTGAAACTGTTTACATAATAAGATAGCAAAGGCCCCTAATGTTTTGATATCGTTCGAGTATTCATTTATTTCTTGTTATCCAGCCCGCAACATTATTTCTAAATTTTGAACGTGAGGTACCAATTAACTGTTGCATGATTTCACTTTATTTTGATACCTGATGAATAGGAAATATATCAGTTAGTACATTGTCGTTTACAGAACGACAAAATATGGTTTGACTGTAGAGTAATATGTTTTTTTTGTAAAAGGGGGCATTTGTGACGTCATCCGTAATTCAAAAAAATTGTGGCGCACCTGCTGTCATTATTTTTGACATATGATTTCCAAGACTGAGGGGTTAAACAGTGCATCATTGGATTTCTATAGACTTGTATTTTGAAAACGTGAATTTATATAATTTACTTTATTATTATTATAAGCGCAATCATAATTGAAAATGCCTTTATAAGGAAATGTTTGAATTTTGTAACAGATAAATTTAAATTTAGAATAGATGGATTTGATTCAAAATTATTGCCAATCTCATTATGATCTAAATTGTGTGCAATTTCTGAAGCCAATGTATCAGGAATTGCTAAACTAGATTCGTGAGTCTTTGCAAGATGAGACTCACTTTTCATATCATTGTGACATAGGTCTGCACAGATTCGAGTGACTTGGCTTCACTACGATCACATGTGCCCGATATGTTGATAGGCACAACGGGAGTAGAATACTCGCTGTCGTAAGAAGGAATCAAAGGTTCCAAGGGATCTAAAGGCTTAATAGGAGTAGAAGACGCACTATTGTTCGAAGGAATCAAGGGATCTAAAGGCATAATAGGAGTAGAAGACGCACTATTGCTCGAAGGAAACAAAAAGTCTACCCCCTAATGCTTAATATTGTTAAATATTTTAAAATAGTTTTTGAACTGCGAAACGCACTTATCATATTGAGGCTGTATGGACTCATCAGATATTATTCGGCCGATCCGATGGTACAAATGATAGTCAAGTCAAGTCAAAATATATTTATTCAATAAACTCAATTAATAAGAACTTTGAATCGTCCAAATCTTTTTTAACCTACCACCCATTCAGGACATAATTTTTTAACTGTGGCAAAGAATGGGCGCAAGAAACCACAGCGCACAAAAGCAACGACATTTACAGCCAAAAAAAGAGTATGTCGTTACCAGGTCAATACAAAATATGAATATAAAAAATAAAAAAAATGATGCAATACAAAATAACAATACAATGTAGTATCAATTAAATAAAGACAATTAGAAATAGCTGTTGGAGTGCTTGGAGCATTTCAGATCCAAGCTGTTTTGTCTTCTGTGTAATCTGACACTTTATAATAAGCTTTTTTATAAAGCTTTTCTTTGATTTTGATTTTAAATTTATTAAGATCTAATTTCTGAATATCATTTGGTACTTTGTTGTAAAATCTTACACACAGACCCTTAAAAGAATTATTTATTTTATGGAGCCTAGTATAAGGTACTGCTAATTTGTTCTTACTTCTAGTGTTTACATAGTGAATATCACTGTTTTTTAAAAACATTCCAGTATTTTTATGAACATAAATCAAATTTTCATAAATGTATTGTGATGTAACTGTCATTATATTTATATTCTTAAATCTCTCTCCGAGAGAGTCGCCAGCCTTTAGGTTATAGATTGCTCGAATAGCCCTCTTCTGAAGCACAAAGATTGTTTGAATGTCGGCAGCATTTCCCCACAGTAAAATGCCGTACGACATTACACTATGAAAGTAGGTGAAATAAACTAATCTAGATGTAAAAATTTTTAAACACTGAAAAAAGATGACAACCTCAGGCGGGAATCGAACCACGCACCTTCCGCATTCCGGGCGGCTGCCTTAACTACTTGGCTACCGAGGTCTGGCTTTCAACCGTCGAAATTTGTCAGTGCTTGATGCTTATGTTTTTAGTCAACATTGCTTCATCAAATCTTAGAAGTTTTCACCTCTGAGATCCGAAAGAAATATTTTTTACAAATATTTAAACATTCGGTGAAGATGAAGCTGCGTTTATAAATTAATGTTTTATATTTTAGCGTTTTATTAACGCTTAAAATATACTTAAGTAAAATTTTTTAAACACTGAAAAAAGACGACAACCTCAGGCGGGAATCGAACCACGCACCTTCCGCATTCCGGGCGGCTGCCTAAACCACTTGGCTACCGAGGTCTGGCTTTCAACCGTCGAAATTTGTCAGTGCTTGATGCTTATGTTTTTAGTCAACATTGCTTTGCAACATTGCATGTTTAAATATTTGTAAAAATATTTCTTTCGGATCTCAGAGGTGAAAACTTCTAAGATTTGATGAAGCAATGTTGACTAAAAACATAAGCATCAAGCACTGACAAATTTCGACGGTTGAAAGCCAGACTTCGGTAGCCAAGTGGTTAAGGCGGCCGCCCGGAATGCGGAAGGTGCGTGGTTCGATTCCCGCCTGAGGTTGTCGTCTTTTTTCAGTGTTTAAAAAATTTTACTTAAGTATATTTTAAGCGTTAATAAAACGCTAAAATATAAAACATTAATCTAGATGTATCAACGTCAGTTAACTGACGGATTTCATTACTGCATAAGCCGCAGAGCTAAGTCTATTTGACAATTTAGCTATATGTGGGCCCCACTGAAGCTTGGCATCTAACGTGATGCCTAGAAACACAGTGGTGTCCACAGGATTCACATTCTTATCTTTAATTTGTACACTAGTTGTTACTTGCTTAACATTAGGCAATACAAATCTTACACATTTGGTTTTTCCCTCGTTTAATAGCAAGTTATTTACACTAAACCAGTGAACAATCTTTGAGATCGCATTATTCACATCGTCATAATTTGGGTGTTGTCGTTTCACTTTGAATAAAAGTGAAGTATCATCAGCAAACAATACTATCTCATGACTGTCTTTTACAAAATGAGGTAAGTCATTAATATAAACCAAAAACAAGAATGGACCTAGTATTGAACCCTGCGGAACTCCCATTGTAACCACTGATCCCGGAGATCTTTTACCGTTAATGTCGACCTTCTGAATCCTGTTACTCAAGTATAAGATTAGAAGGCTCAAAGAAGCATCCCTAATTCCATAGTGGTTAAGCTTCCTGACCAAAGTTTCATGTAAAACACAATCGAAAGCCTTGGATAAATCACAAAATACCCCTAGGGCATCCTGTGATTTCTCCCAGGTATCAAGTATTTGGATTAAAAGCTCAACACCGGCGTCAGTTGTTGAGCGACCCCTAGTAAAACCATACTGTTTACGAGTACAATGTAAAAGTTTATTTCTATGAAAATGGATTTGAATTTGGTCTAGCATCAACTTTTCAAAAATTTTACTAAATGTGGGTAGCACAGAAATAGGTCTAAAATTAGAGGGGTTAGAAGTGCTACCTGATTTAAACAATGGAATTAATTTACTATGTTTCATTAGGTCAGGAAAAACACCACAGTCAATGCATTCGTTAAATATGCAAGCTAAAACTGGAGCTATTGTCATAATTACTGATTTAGCGACATCCACCGAATTACCCCACAGATCAGCAGTTTTCTTTTTATTGAGAGTGTTAAATGTTTTTAATATATCTATAACACAATTTTTTTGAAAACTTAAATTACTTTCACAATCTTTAACATTCTCCTTCAAAACAGATTCAGCTACAGTGGGGGAGGAAATCAAGGCGTTTGTAGTTGAAACTGGAATGTCAGTAAAAAACCTCTCAAATGCTGCAGCAACATCAGCATCAGAAGTCAAGGTTTTATTATCACAATTTAAATTGTACTCATTATTACGACTTCTGACCTTTCCTGTTTCACTATTTATAATATTCCATGTCATTTTTATTTTGTCATTACTATTCTTAATCTTAGAACTCAGATAGTTGGCCTTGGCTAATCGGCACACTCTTTTAAATAACTTTGAATAATTTTTAACATATAATTTGAAGTCGTCGCTGGTGTTATAGTTGCGTTCACCATAAAGTTCATAAAGGCGTTTCCTACTTTTGTGAAAACCAATTGTAGCCCATTCATTAGAAGATGCAGTACCACTAACCGAGATCTTTTTTGGAACAAATGATTTATTAAATTCTGAACAATATATGTTAAAAAAATCATTATAAAAGACATCAGGGTTGTCATTGTATTCTAAATAATTTAATTTTGTATCTAGATTGCTTTTAAAGCGTTCCAGCCGACCTGCAGTTTTTGGCACAACAGTGATATTCTTTTTCATCACTTGCTTACGCTGGTGTGGAAAGCTGACCATTTGGCCACAATGATCTGAGTCCAGGTTATTAATAATTTGCTTAGCCAGTGGTTTTACACTTGTATATATGTTATCAATACAGGTGGCCGAAGTGACAGTTATTCTTGTCGGCTCCAAAAATAAATTATTCAAATTGTATGATAGAAATAAGTTTTTAATTTTAGTTGACAATGTGGAGTTTTCTAGCAAATTTATATTAAAATCACCGCAAACAATTATTGTTTTACCTACATTGCGGACCTTCCGCAATGTAGGTAAAAAGATATAACTTTATATAACTTTTTCAAAAAGATCATACAATGCTGAAGGAGGTCTGTATACACTTATCACAACAAACTGCTCCAACTCCACACAAGCTATTTCTATTGTTCGCTCAACCGATAGGCTCACTATGTCTTTGCGTTCCTTTAATTTAAACTTTTTACTAACAATAATTAAGGAGCCACCATGTATTGCATTTCCTCGACTGAACGAACTTTCTACCAAATGATTCTTAAAATTGAACATGAACTGATGGTCTCTAAGCCAGTGCTCGGTAATGCAAAGAATATCAATATTATTACAGTTCATGAACAATTAAATCTCTAAATCTATGCCCAATACAAAACGTTTTCTATCCGTAAAAAACCTATTTTATATAAAGACGAATTTAAACTAACTTTAATTTTAGTGAGGACAACACTAATTCCGGTCAAGTCCTCTGAAGCATCGAATGGACTGACTAAAATGTCTTCAGATGGAAATTTACGCCCTAGACTTAAAATCTGCTTACGCAGTTCCTGCACGGTACTACTAGGCGTGGTACCCCTAACTGCCACTTCGTATTCTAACTCTGACTTTTGTAACGACAGGAATTTTATACGAAAAGCCATTTCTTTTTTAATAAACACGGAAACATAAAAAAAATATAAACAAAACCTCAAACCAAAAAAAAATTATCCGTTAGAGAAGGTAAGTGTAAAAACAGACAATGACTTACCTAATCACAACAAAAAATAAAAGCTAACTCCGTCTGTTACAAAACAAGGAAAACAACACAATACTACACAAAACACACAACACACTACATCTCTCTGCGAAAGCAAACCACCAGCCAAGAAATCAAGTTGAGGCGCCAGTGTGACGTAGCGTGGGGTTATATGATAAAATAATACAGCCCACTTACGAATATATAAATTTATTTTACTTGGTCTTAGGGCGTGGGGTACGTAAAGGCCTAGCTGGGTAATTTGCTCTCGTCCCTGACTTAGCTTGGGGAAGCGCCGAGGTGTTGGGAGGCGCGTCGCTGTACAGGAGCTGCGTGCTGCGTGGTGTGTTCACAAAATGGCGGCCGCGTCGAAATGCGAAGACGGTCGCGTAGAAATCTTCTAAACTCCGGACGTAGAACTCCGAACGTAGAACGTGGAACTTCAGTCCAAGCGTAGAACTCCAAACGTGGAACGTGGAACCCTGGAACACAACGCAGCATGAGCCGGTTTGTCCAGCAGCCGCCGATTGCGATAGCCACCTCACCCCAAGCCAATCCGAAAAAGTCAGATGAGAAGAGACTGTAGTGTGAGGTGGGAAGCGATCACAATCAGAGCGGAGTGCACATAACTATGAAATTTAAAACCTAGCTAAAAAGCATTGCGAGAAGCGCTAACAACTAAATAATGTTCCAGAAAAAATAAATTAAAATTAAATTATTTAAGTGCGGGTTCGGATCCCGGTCGAGGGTACTTTTAAAACATTTGGTTCCCATCTAGTAATTTAAAATTAAACTAAATACGAGTTCGACCGTAGTAGTACCGGTCTCAATAATAATTTAATAAATTAAAAGCAAATTACATATGTGCGGATTCGAGTCCCGGTCGAGGTTACATGTAAAACATTAATTGATTCCTCTCCGTAATTTAAAGTTGAACTAAATAAGAGATCGACCGTATTAATTCCGGTCCAACAGGAATTAAATAATTAACAACCTCTAGAAGTCTTCCTGGCAGACAAGGAAACAAATAGCAATTAGCAAACGAGTTGCACAACTAAAAATTAACATTATAATGTTAATTTTTAGTTGTGCAACTGACGGTCACCCTTTAACGGTTACATGTTTTAACAATTTTGAAAATCACCGTTACATGTTTAATTTGAAATTATAAACAAACCTTCGCACGCTTAGTAATGCTATCTACGCGCACTGCATAAGCGAGCTAAGGCTAAAACAAAGGATTAACACACATCTAAATACTTACGCTACTCTAATTTAAAAACTGTTCAACACTTACCTTAACGGGGAATAAGTAGCACAATTATCGTAGAACAACGATAAGGCTGGATACTTTATAAATAATAGCTTTGGTCAAATACGTGACCTATTAAATATTAATAAACAAACGTATTTTAATAAAATTGATAGCGACGACAAAAGCAACGTCTGTCGTATCGCTGGCTCTGAGGCGTATGAGACGATGTAAGCTGGTCGCGCGCAAGTAAATTTTAACTTTCATACTTACATCAAATATAAAAATACAAAAGGCATTTCAGGATACCGTGCGCGCAACGACTAAACCATAAGAAATAAAATACAATATCAAAACTATTAAGACTTTATTTCTTTGTAGTTATTAGATAAGTAATTTAGTTTAAAGTAATATTTAGAATTAAGTTAATTAGGATAAGATAATCTACGTTTGTTTATTTATAAATTAAAATTTAATATAAGGATTTAATAGCTATACGTTTATAACGTTACAGTACATAGGATCTTTGGAAGAAAGGATAGAAAGTCGCAAGTCATACTTAGAAATTAAAAATGTACCTAAAAGTAATATAGAAATGAAAGAAGACCTAATATGTATGGCAATATGTCTACCTAAGAACATAAACTTCGAAATAACAAAAGCGGATATAAAAGACATCTATAGAGTGCACGGGAAGAAAGAGGGAAACAAAAACACCCCAACTATAATCGAAACCTCTTCGACCATACTAAAAACAGAAATTTTAAAAATGAGTAAATCCTTTAGTTTAAGACATAAAGAGAAACTATGCGCCAAACACTTGGGTTTTAAAAGTAATGAAAACACGCCTATATACATCACGGAACAACTAACTGCGAAAAGCGCACGCCTTTACTACCTCGCCCGAGAACTCTCAAAAGCCAAGACCTATAAGTTCTGCTGGACTGCATATGGGAAGGTATACGTGCGTAAGGGAGAAACTACCCCTATTATTTTAATAAAAAGTGAAGCTTAGGTAACTAAACTTATGCAAGAAATATGACTATCAAGTACTATATTGTGTCTAAATTGTATATTATTAGGTATGTTGCATGCTTACTCTCAAACTTAACTACACATATTTTTGTTTTTATTGTTGTTTTCATATTTGTCAAAGTGGTTGCCAAGGATATTTTATTATAATTGTAATAAGAACGATACGGGCATATTTTCCAATTTGAGTCATAATTATGTTTATTAAATGTATTTATTCGTCCATGTACTGCTTAAGTTGCAACAATTATGGAAAATATGATTGCACCGACCGCTTGAATGTTCTTTCAGTTGCGCTTTTTGCTTGTATTGTTGGTGATATTATATAATGTATGCTACAAACCTAATTTATAAATTTTTCTTACATAATAATTCACGCTACTCTAGAATCATAAATAACTATAAGCCTCAGAATTTTAAGTCAGTGATTTTACAAATAATTATAACTATATGCATAACATTAATTGTGGAACGAATTTCTTAAAAATAAATCTTTGAGGCATTAACTACGGTATTTGTAGCGACGGTGTCACGACTGCCTGTTGTTTAGGGGATAGGTCGGGACCTATCCGGGTGGGTGATTGTTTAAGGGTGAATTCGACCAAACTGGAATAAGGTCTTATACCTAGATTAAATGCCGAATTTGTATGGACAAATCTCGGAGTAAGTCTTATTCCAGTTTGGTCGAATCCACCCTAAAACCAGCAATGAACAGGGTAGGATAATAAAAGTGTCATGGCCGTAAAATTGACATTCGTATGTTAGTTCACTTCGGTATCGGTTCGGCACGGAATGGCGGACGGCGGTCTGCTTACGGTTTTCTGGTTTTGAATTCTATCGGTGGAACAGCCTCAGATCTTCGGTGTAAAAACAACCGCGATTAAGGTGCACGCATTATATAGTCCTCTCGGTCGGATACGCGCTCGCGATAGTTCGGAAGAAGTTGTCTGTGCCGGTACATACCCACGTGGATTCGGTGTGAATTAACAGTTAATCGGCTTTTAACCTACTAATCGCCTTGCGAACAGCCAGCGGAGGCTCCTATGTGTAATTAATTATTGGCCGGGGTGCAACGGATGTGTGCGTGTGTGATTTGGACTGGTCTACGAGGATTCGGCAGGCGAGGTATGCTACTACGAGGCAGGCGTCACACCGCAACACGGCAGCTGAGCAGCGATCATCCTTTCCTTCCTACCCATACTACCTCCACATCCTCAGGTTTCAAGGCGGTTCAACCATCGCCGCACCACCGGTGAGTTTAGTATTTAAGGTTTGTTAAAACTTTAACGCTGCGAAGCGCAGCTAGTTTCAAGCAGGCCATGATCAGTGACCTGGTGGTCCATGGTCTGTTTGGATCACATACATATTAATCTATCATTTGAACAAGGAATGTTTCCAAATGTGTTAAAGAACTCAATTGTCAAATCCTTACTAAAAAAAGGTGACCCTACTGATGTCCACAACTATCGGCCTGTAACTCTTATCCCAGTTATAGCTAAAATATTTGAAAAGGCTATTCTAAAAAGACTGTGGAATTTTGTAAAAAAACACGACTTACTTCAGCATGACCAGTATGGATTTCGTGAAAATAACACTACATCTCTTGCTTGTTTTAATTTAGTAAGGGTCATTACAGAAGCAATTAATATTAAATTACCAATTACAGCTTTGTTCCTTGATATGAGCGAGACATTCGATTTTGTGGACCACAATAAGCTAGCAAGCTATACAAGCTTCTACTATATAAATTGGAAAGATATAGCATATGAGGAAACGCACATATTACAAGATCTATAACTATTTACAAGATCGAAAGCAATGTACAGAGATAACAAAAATTGTCAATGGTATAAAAACTACCATTCGTTTGTCAAATAAACAAAACTTTTTTGGTGTACCACAAGGAAGCGTACTAGGTCCATTCCTGTTTTTGATGTACATTAATGATCTTCCTAATGCCACTCATCATAGAACTATATTATTCGCTGATGATACAACACTACATATAAAATGCAATTCGAGAGATGATTATGAGAATGATATAAATAATGCTTTAAATAGTGTCGTTAAATGGCTAAA
This sequence comes from Scoparia ambigualis, assembly GCA_963921215.1. NCBI lineage: Eukaryota > Metazoa > Arthropoda > Insecta > Lepidoptera > Crambidae > Scoparia > Scoparia ambigualis. The sequence goes on from OY992508.1 coordinate 24,896,975, forward strand.
TGCTAATTATTTAAAAATTAATGTAAATAAAACAAAAATGATTCAATTTTAAACTAATTCAGCAAAACAAATAAACCTTAATATAAATTACGGCACAAACACAATTGAACAAGTGAAAACTAATAAATTCTTAGGTATAATTATGGATGAACACTGTGATTGGAAAGCGCATGTTGAGCATACTTGTGACAAATTAAACAAATTTGTCTTTGCAATAAGGCGTTTACGTATAACCGTTTCTGCCGAAGTGGCGCTCAATGCATACCATGGTTATGTCTCATCTGTGCTTGCGTATGAATTATTGCTATGGGGCAATTCAGTCGAAGCAAATTAAGTATTTATGGTTCAAAAGAAATGCGTCAGAGCCATATGTGGTGCAAGGTTCATGGAAGGTTGTAGGCCATTGTTTAAAAGACAAAAGATACTTCCGTTGACTTGCATGTATGTCAAGGAATTGTGTATATTTGTTAAACTACATCCAAATTATTTTAAAAAACAGTCTGATGCCATTTCCCGGAACACAAGACATGTACATAAACTGTATATACCTGTATGCAAATCAGAGATATATAATAGAAACGCTTACCTTATAGCTATTCATGTTTATAATAAGCTACCAAATACATTTAAAGACTTACCTCTTGTCACTTTTAAAAATAAATTAACCAAATGGCTCCTTGAAAATTGTTTTTATAGTATGAATGAATTTAATAATTATAAACATATTACGGATTAATGGACATAAATAAATAATATAATGTAATTCAATATTATAGATGCGGTATGATTTAATTAATATAGGTACTTACCTAATTGTGTAATTTACTATTTCATTATTATTGTGATTGTCTTAATGATTATTTTTTGTTTAGATTCGTTCTTTATTGTTGTTATTATTATTATTAATTTTTTATTTGACATTTGTTGATTTTATGATTTTTAAAATAGTCAATTTTAATTAGTAATCGCTATAGAGACAATTTCTTATTAATATTGTCAAATTAGATTTTTAAATATTTACACACCAATAAATTGGTAGAATGCATTGGCTCGAATGTGAAAATGAACAACTGTACCTGTACCTGTATTTTTGCAAATAAAGATATTATGATTTTGATTTTGATTATGATTAAAATTAAAATTATTTTGATTCTTAGGTTTTACTTGTGTTTCAGGGTGTGTAATAGCTTTGTAATAAGGTTTAGATTAATTTAAACAGTAAATTAGAGTTGACAAAATTATTAGTAAATTTATTGGAATTTAATTTGAAATTGACCCGTCGGGGCAATTTCGACTGATAGTTTTTTATTGGTATTTTTGGCCTAATAAAATAAAATGAGTAAGGTAAATGATTAGTACCTAACATAATATATGGAAAAATTGTTACTAACCCCCTCTTTAGATAATAGTAGTGAACTAATATTTAAAAATTTATTTTATTGTTTTGCAACGAATTTTAGGGTGTTTTAAGTGTGTTCGTTGACAATATACTGCCTAGCTGTTGAACATTTTATGGTTTTATTTTACAACAACCCACTGAAGCTTGGGTTTGGGATTTACTTCCTTTTCCCCAAAAGGGACAAAGTCTCAAATGTAACAAGTTTAGGTTTAACTAGTCAAAATTTCTTAATTTTGTCACTCACTGACCGATCAATCATCAAAACTCTAAGGCACTTCTAGCAGACATAGAACCTTCAAATTTAAAATACAATGTTCTGTGTGTAAATCAAGGAAAATCTAAAATATTTTGCAATTTCGGTTCATTTTTCTAGATACACTAACTGCATAAATAACTTTGTAAGTTATTAAAATAAATAGGATTACAAAGTTTACATTTGCAGTGAATGAATCAGTGTACCTATAATGTCATTGTGTACTATAATTTATTGGAATATCCGTTGTTGGTATTCAAGAAGTAGAAGGTAACTGAAAAGAAAAAAGTAGGACTATCTATAACAAGAAATGAGATGCCATCAAAAACATACTTGTAAAAAAACCAATGCTCGGCACTCTCCCGCAAGGATAAGGCCGAATTACGTTGGCTATCTACGGCAGCAGCTTTGGTAGACATACCAAATAGACAAAAGGCGTTGCTCAATAGGTTTGTGGACCTGCCGATACGCATGGCGATGGTAGACAAACAGTACGCTTTGTTCCTTGAGAAGTGTGTTGACCGTGATCAAGACAAGGTGGAAAATGACGTTGACCAATGCTACGAATTGTCAAATCGTATTGCCGAGGTCACCCGCCCTCTCCACCAGGGCAGGGATGTGGAACCAGACCACCTCAAGTCTGCGAGCAAGTCTATGCCCGCCTTGTGGTCACGCCTTCCTCCCCTTGACCACCGTCGTTTTTCTGGGAGGCTCGACGAATGGAAGGGCTTTTTTAATTTATTTAATAGCCTCGTCCACCACGTACTGGCGGGTACCCTAGGAACTTTCTACTGCGGGACAAATTGAAACCGGTTGATAGATACGGTGCCACTATCAAAAATCCCCGTGTTAGGTCTGCGTCAGCGGTGGTGGAACGTCCGCGTTTGGAGCGTCGTCGACGTTATTCGCCAGAATGGGACCCCCTTGCTAGGTATCAGTGACCCCCTCCTTCAGAAGAAGCGGTTCGCTTCCCCACCCATTAGCAATTAACGGCCACCCAATCGCCAACCTCAGCCCCCCCAGAGACCGTTATACTCCCTACGGCCTCTGTGATGATTAGGGGACTGTAGGGTAACCTGATGAAAGTCCGAGCTCTTTTGGATTCCGGTGCTCAGTGATGTGTGCTTTCAACATGGTTGGTTGGCAAGTTGGGCCTCTCAATTAGGCTTTACCAGGAAGGTGTTCGGGGTATTGGTGATGTGAAAGTACTTAGACTGCTAGGGGCGGTAACGTTTACTTTCACCCCCGTTTTATCGTCCAACCTGAGTATAACAGCCTCGGCGATTGTTTTGGACACAGTAGTTGATAGGCAGCTGTTCATAGAATTAGAACCAACTATTTTGGCATTGGCGTCTAACTTTGTGTTAGCGGACACCAAGTTCAACACCCCGGGATCGGTTGACGTTTTGTTGGGAGCAAACGTTTTAAGGCGATTGTTGTTGAACGATAAACGTGTCCTTCAGCCGAGCGGTCTGGTTGCCGTCGAGACGGTTTTCGGGTATGTGGTATGGGACCAGTGAACCGAGTCTCACCCCTGAATAGTGAGGGTACCGCTCTCGTTGTAGGGGCTACCCTCTCTGACGTTGTTCAGAAGTTTTGGGAAGTAGAGGAACCCCCCTCCACGCCACGAATTGACCCAGAGCAAGAGGAGTGTGAATTGTTTTACCAGAATAACCCTGGTCGACTCCGGTCTGGTCGACTGTTCACTCGACTACCCTTTCGTACCGGTCGTCCTCCTCTGGGTGAGGACGTAGGAATATTTTAAAAAAATACAATTTTTGAATAAAAAAAATATGCTTTCATATTTGTTTAGTTTATATCTACAAATATTTTTATGAAGACATAATCATTACACTAACTTTTAAGAAGTCATTGGCCAATTAGTTTTTTTTGTATGAAAGTGAACATAACACACTTTGTAACTCCTGAGTTTCGCCCGATTTCAATTTACGGTGTAACATACAAACAATTCATCGGCTATGAATATTATGATTACAAAAAAAAATATTAATTACGTACTAAAGAAATAGTAATGATACTCAAAATGATTCTAAATCATCATCGTCTTCGTTATCATTACTGGGTTCTGAATCAGTCTGAAACATTTCGATATCTTGAATATACATTAACGAACTCAAATTCAGTTCGGTCACAAGCAATCATATCGTAAAGCTCCATTAACGAGAACTTCTTCACTTTACGATTCAATTTTGGCCGAATGCTCGTGAGAAAAGGATCGGAAGATAAAGATTTTACAAAATATCCGCATTGCACGCAATACTGCTATTTTTTCAATTTTATTTCTCTATTTAATTTGTGTTCAAAATTTTTTTCATTTTTGTTATGGATAGATATACACTGAGAACTTGTAAAAGATACATAGAATTCCTAATACATCCGAAATAAGTTAAAAAATACCTACTATTTTGAATTCTTTAATAGTAAAATGTAACTTCCTGTATCTCGGAAGGTGAACGTTTGAAGCACCATGTGTCAAAGGGTAAATTGTAGAAATTAGTAAGTAGATTATAACACCAAAAACAATCGGGCGAAACTCAGTAGTTACAAAGTGTGTTACGAGGGGCGTTCAAAATATTCTCGGTATGTGGATAAAAACAAACAAGTACGAAAAGTTTGATATTTTTATTTTTCAATATACTCCCCCCCTATGTTCATACACTTATAAGATCGATCAATTATTTTTTTTAATCCCTCATAAAAATATTTTTTATCTTTGGTGTAAAAATGCTCCTCCACGGCCGTCTTCAACGCTTCATCGTCAGAAAATTTATTTCCACGCAGATCCTTTTTAAGATTGGGGAACAAAAAGAAGTCGCTTGGGGCTAAGTCCGGACTATAGGGTGGATGAGTAACAGTTTCAAACCCACATTCAACAATAGCTGCCTTGGCAATATGAGCAGTATGGACAGGGGCGTTGTCATGCAGAAGCAGAACACCTTTGGTTAACTTTCCTCGCCTCTTTTCTTTAATCGCATCTCTTAATTGACGTATAACGTTAGCGTAGTACTGCCCTGTGATATTTACACCTTTTTCTTTATAATCGATAAGCAAAACTCCTTCACAATCCCAAAATATTGTGGCCATGACCTTGCCAGCTGACGGGATTACCTTGAACTTCTTGGGATGAGCTGAACCCTTAATGTGCCACTGCATGGACTCCTGTTTGCTCTCTGGGTCATAATGATGAACCCAGGTTTCATCTCCAGTAACTATTTTTTGCAGCACCTCATCGGGATTTTCACCACACAGGTCGATAAAATCTGAACAGCAAGCCACACGCATATCCTTTTGAAGAAGCGTCAGCATTCGCGGAACCCATCTTGCACTTACTTTTGACATATTAAGATGGTCATGTATAATGTCATGTACGGTACCAATAGAGAGATTGGTTACTTGAGCTATAGATTTTACCTTCACTCGGCCGTCTTCCAATATAAGTTTTTCCACTTTATCAATATTTTCTTGTGAGGTAGCCACTACAGGCCGGCCAGGTCTAGGGTCATCTTCAATACTCTCCCTTCCACGCTTAAATTCGCTTAACCATTTTTGAATAGTAGATAAAGAAGGAGCAGACTCACGGTAAACACAACCCATTTCCTCTTTTATGGTTTTTTGATTTTTACCCTGTTTTGTCAAGAATTTTATGACGGATCGGTGCTCTAATTTCGTTAAAATTGTTAATTCGCTCATGGTGTTCATGTTTGTTCGGCAATTGCAGAAAAACAAAAGAACATCTCGGTTCCAATTTTACTTTTTTTTAATGTCAATGGATAAATCTTAGCGGCCAGTAACAAATATATATATAAAAGAGGTTGTAACGTATCAATACCGAGAATATTTTGAACGCCCCTCGTATGTTCATTTTCATACAAAAAAACACTAATTGGCCAATAACTTCTTATGTTAGTGTAATGATTATGTCTTCAAAACTATATTTGTAGATATAAACTAGGCAAATATGATAGCATATTTTTTTATTCAAAACTCGTTTTTTTAAAAAGATTCCTAACGTCCAACCTCTTGTATGGGCACGATCCAACGTGCGGCGTCCGGTGCAGGGATGCACGCGGCGGTGGCGATCAGATCGCGCTTGTCGCGTTAGGACGCTGCACACGTTAAGAAAAACTGTTTTTAGATTTAAAATACATCTATAAAAACCATCACAGATGCTGGGTGGTGGCCTCTTTCGATCATCAAAATTTTCTCAGTAGCTTCTTGGGAGCTGTGTGCATACACCCTATCGTTTTTACGGTTAAACTTCTCTTCAACCCAAAAAATGTTTTCATCCGTAAATAGAGTTGTCCGGTGGAGGCCACCGTCTGCGTGTCTCTGCAACAACTTCTTGGCTCTCACGATTCTTTGTGGTACCCCACTTCATGTTTACACAGCTGTGTATTATATTGAAATGAATAGTATACACCCAACTTAATATAATATTATCTATTAATAGTACTAACGTCATTTTATTCAATTTAAAATACCCTCATTTAAGTTGGGACAGAACTTATGGCAAGACTATAGGTAGTGACGTAACTCCAGCCTGGTGAACGCCTGAACAGACGCGACAGTGTGCAGAACTTTTGCACGCGTAGTAATCGCCACCGTGCACGCCAACGCGGACGCGGGCTGAACACGTTGGTTTGGCCTAGCCTCTTTACTAAAAAAACAATTCGATTTAAGTGCGTGTACTATTTATAGTATCCTTAATCGCAACTATGAACATCACAATTACTGTATTGTTTATCCAAGAACAGTACATTGATTGTTTCAACTTTTTATTAAATGGCTTATTTCTCTTTTATAACTTTGTAATTTTAAAAACACTCTTACATTATTATTTTTGCTTAAAGCATTTATAATGGCCAGTGTTAAAGTGAGGAGAAAAATTATAGCCGTACGAAATATTGACGAAATATCCAAAAACATCAATAATAAATATTCTTTTTCTTTGAAATCTTGATAGGTTTTATACATAACTATAAAGTTGACTACTAAACACATTGTCGTTATAATATTTGAAAACCTACTGTTTAGATTAATGAACTTGTGATGCACTTTCTATTTGCGTTGAAGAAAAATAATATATTCAATGGCACCAAACATTGCTGGATCTCCTAGCAGAAAACCTGGAGGTTTTTTTTATAGCAGAAGGAGGTAAACGAGAAAGTGGGTCACCTGATGAAAAGTAATCACCGCCACCCATGGACACCCGCAAAATCAGAGGACTCGCAGATGCGTTGCCGGCCTTTAACCCCTCAGTCTTGGATTTTTTTGACACTTTTTTGACACTAACTGTCAAGGTCAAATTTGACAGAATTGAGCATAGACTATGCGATATTTTGCGATAACAATACATAAGATGTACCACAGAACCGAAAACCCCAAGCGGTCGCATGAGACCGCACCTACAAAAACACACTTGACTTTGTATCGTGTTTTCATAGACTTGCAGACTACTTTAGTATGAACAAGTTTGGTTATTTCGGTTCTGTGGTTTATCTTATCTATTGTTATTGCAAAATATCGTATAGTCTATGCTCGATTCTGTCAAATTTGACCTTGACAGTTAGTGTAAAAAAAGTGTCAAAAAAATCCAACTCCAACAATCGACTGAGGGGTTAACGAAGGAATATTCTCATTTCTTGAAGATCCCTATATAAGTCGTAACTGTCCGGAAAAACCGCCGCCAAGAGCTGGTTCCACGACACTGTAGTTCGAGGCAAGAAATTTCTTGAAAAATGCACAGTAGTAGACCGCCATCCATCAAGGTAATGTGGATGGAATGTGTTACATTTGAGATTTTGTTCCTTTTGGGGAAAAGGAAGAAAATCTCAAACGCAAGCTTCAGTGGGTTGTTATATAATAAAACCATAAAATGTTCAACAGCTAGGCAGTATATTGTAAAAGAACACACACCCTAAATTTTGTTCAACAACAATCAAATAAAATTATAAATTTTATTTCATTACTATTATTTAAAAGAGGGGGTTAGTCACAAATTTTCCTTATATTATGTTAGGTACTAATCATCTACGTTACTCCTTTTAATTTATTAAGCCGAAAATAACAAAAAAAACTATCAGTCGAAATTGACCACAGGGTCAATCTCAAATGAAAGTCCAACAAACTTTCTAATAATTTTGCCAACTATAATTTACTGTTTAAATGAATCTAAACCATATTACAAAGCTATATCACCCCCTAAAACACAAGAAAATCCTAAGAGTCAAAAGTGACCAAGCGGATCTGTGATAATTTTAATTTGAAATAAAAAAATTATACTGTTCCTACTACTACCTAACCAGCCAGCTAATATTTCAGTGGTAAGAGCTATGGTCGTGGGATGGTTAAGATAAAACCAGTACCGTCCGGAGTATGTTGATGAAATAAAAAAAATTAAATTACTCCGTCTATAAAAATATTAAATTAAATGTTTTAATTAGGTTAACTGTATCAAAACCATCAAACGTTTAAAGCCAATAAACTAGAGAACCGTGGGGTTATACCGATATAAAATTAATAATTATGGACGCCAGGATCGTATAGTCGATCCGAATCTGGAGACGATGTCACCATACAACTTCACACAGGTCGAACTCGCAGATTTTCAAATGTTTCACAACTTCCCCAACGCCGGGTGTAGTTGGATAGTAAAACGAAAATAAAGGTTAAGGTGTCGAACCTTAATTTAAAAAATGTTCCAGAATAAAAAACAATTATCCCAGAGTATTGGGTAAAATAAAAACCGTCAACGCCTGCTCATCCGCTAGGTGGCGACAGCTCGTCTGGCAGCAGGTGGCCGCTGGTACCCCGAAGAAACAGGTCTCGCGTCCAGGCTTTAGGGCCCAGCTTTAAATCCTGGCGGCGAGACGGGCCTCTCGAAGCACGCGCTGTGAACACTTATTGTGGCGCGTGGCTGCCAGCGGCTTCACGAACGGTCGATTGTAGCACGGATTCCTCGGTAAAATGATCTCAACACATAGCACACCAACTCACGCCAGAGAATGAATCATTTCGGCGTCGTGTCTCTGCAACTTTCCTTTAGCCGGAAGTGTTCTAAATCGAAGGCTAGCCTAGGAAATCTACCCGAAATCTTGGAAATAATTAACAGGGTGGCTCCTTGAGATTTTTTTCTTTAAACTATCAAAACGTCAAATATGACGTTTCCACCTCTAATCTAATCTAATCTTAATTAATGGCTTCGCGTTCAGCATTAAGCCAATTTCAAGTGTTAAACTTATATTTTTTATATTTAGTATGGTACGGTAGATTTAAATAAAATGGAGTCTCACAACACGTGTTGTTGCTAAAAGAACACGGGAGAAACTCCGTTTCCACCTCTCGTTCTGACACTGAAAGAATCTGTCAACAATCAAACTACATTAACTAGAGACAAGCTAACGTTTAGCAATCTGAATTTCGTCCTTTTTTAAATTTGGAAATCAATTCCACTCGAGTTAATACCCTGTCTAAATATTAGGGAGTATTAGTTTCCTCTCTGGTAACCCCTACGGGCAGAGACAATATCCATATAAAAAATATTTATCACAATCGAATGTTCTAGAAAAAAGTTCTTATAGAAAAAATAGTTCAATTTCCGGATTTGTTTGAATTTAATTTAATTACTTAAAGTAAATACTATACATATTAATTTATTATGTAATTTATTATCGGAACTGTATCGGCTATTTTTAAAATTGAATCTTTTTATGTGAAACTAAAAGCTGACAGCCACTTCGCCCCGCTACCGCTAGGCGTCGCTACGGTGGCTGTCATTTTGTCTTTGGTGTTATGTCAAATACAAAACGTAAACACTGAATTACGTAGATCTCCTTAGATTTAAGTTTATATCTTGCTAAAACTGATTTAAAAAGGTGTATTAATTGAAAATGCAAGAAAAGTGTGTCTTGTAATGTGTCAGCTAAGTCTTTAATGTATAGAAAAAATGGATTATAGTCTAACAAGCCACAATGATTATACCAACTGTATCTACAGGTAATTGTTGATTTTAATTACTCCGAATCTTTTTCTAAAGGTAGACAGGTACCTGAATTTACAACGTAACAGTCGATTGCGTGTAGTGCGGTGAAGGAAATCAGCGGCAGGGATCAAGCCGAACAATTCCTCAGAACATTCCTCATGATATATACGGTACAATATACGGAGAGATGCAATGTCTCTCCGAAGAGCCAGTGGATCGAGCCGACCTAAAATAACCACGTCGTCGACAATTCGAGCAGCTCTGCCTTGAATGCGGTCAAATGGCAGGAGTTGGTATTGGGGTGCTCCTGCCCAAAGATGGGAGCAGTATTCCATATGCGGCCTGACCTGTGCTTTAGACAGTTGTAAGCGGTGGGCCGGCGTGAAATACTGACCCGCTCTATTAAGCACACCCAGCTTTTTCGAAGCTAATTTAGCTCTACCTTCCAAATGACCATGAAACTGAACGTCACTCGAAAAATTAACGCCAAGGATTCCAATAGTCGGATTGGTATCAAGGGTACCAACACTTTCTTAATTTTTATGTGATTAATACTACACAGAAAATACAATGTTACCAGTTCTTGTAATTTTAATATTGTAAGTGTAGTATGTATGCGTCAATAATTAGTTTTTATATATTACCCACTTCATTAGGTACTCATTGTTAACGTCACCCTGTCGCTAATTTATAATAATAAATCAAGAAAAATAATAATAACACGTCGTGATAGTAAGCATCAAATTAATAGAAGTATTTTAATTGTATTTTTTTCAATTAAAATACTTCCATCAGTTTGATTAAGCAATTTAAGTCATATTCCCGTGACTTTAATTCTGCATTTGCCTTTATCTAAAATGGTGTTACATTTGAGATTTTGTCCCTTTTGGGGAAAAGGAAGAAAATCCCAAATGCAAGCTTCAGTGGGTTGTTATCAAATAAAACCATAAAATGTTCAACAGCTAGGCAGTATATTGTAAAAGAACACACACCAATATTTTGTCCAACAACAATAAAATAAAATTATAAATTTTATTTCATTCTTATTATTTAAAAGAGGGGGGTTAGTCACAATTTTGTCTTATATTATGTTAGGTACAAATCATCTACGTTACTCCTTTTAATTTATTTAGCCGAAAATAACAAAAAAAACTATCAGTCGAAATTGACCCTAGGGTCAATCTCAAATGAAAGTCCAACAAACTTTCTAATAATTTTGCCAACTGTTTAAAGATAATTTTGCCAACAAATTTACTGTTTAAAGTACTCTAAACCTTATTCCAAAGCTATATCATCCCCTAAAACACACTAAAATCCTAAGAGTCAAAAGTGACCAAGCGGGTCGGTGATAATTTTAATTTCAAATAAATCTTATAATCCTGTTCCTACTACTACCTAACCAGCCAGCTAATATTTCAGTCGTACGAGCTATGGTCGTGGGTGGGGGTCGGGATAAAGCCAATACCGGTCGGAGTATGAAGTTGAAATTAAAATTAATTACTCCGTCTATAAAAATATTAAATTAAATGTTGTAATCCGTTTAACCGTATCAAAACTCTCACACGTTTAAAGCCGATACACTAGAGAACCGTGGGGTTATACCGATATAAAATTAATAATTTTGGGCGCCAGGGTCTCGATGTAGACCCGAATCTGGAGACGATGTCACCATACAACTTCACACAGGTCGAACTCGCAGATCCTCAAATGTTTCACAACTTCTCCAACGCTTGGTGTAGTTGGATATAAAAGAAAATACTAGGTTAAGGTTTCGAAACCCTAATGTAAAAATATGTTCCTGAATAAAGAACGATTAAACCCAGAGTAGGGGTACAAAAACCGTCAACGCCTGCTCCTCCGCTAGGCGGCGTCAGCTCAACTGGCAGCAGGTGGCCGCTGGTGCCCCGAAGAGGCAGGTCTCGCGTCCAGGCTTTAGGGCCCAGCTCTAAATCCTGGCGGCGAGACGGGCCTCTCGAAGCATCTGAAATTATCAACACGGGGCCTAATTATAACACTGCACGCCTAGTTCAGATCTGTTACATAAATTAGGGTCCCGCAGTCTGCTATCTGTGTATCTGGGGCTGCAACCTATCATAACCAGGGACTCGCAGCGCCGTTGTTTCACATTTAACTAGTACCCAAGGCACTACACGGTTACGATATTCCAATAAACATAACTAAACAATGCCAGACTATTGTTGGATGGGGCAATATCCACTTAATAAAGGGGTTTGACACGTCTGCCACATGGCCAAAAGCCTTGCGTCGCCTGGCGACAAGGCAGGATTCAGACACCATGAAATATCGATTTGCTTTCCTAGGATGACGGCTTATTATATTTAAACAATGCTATTGGGATACTTACGCGCTGGGATATCCTATATTTACGCGTGGCTGCCAGCGGCGTCACGACCGGTCGGTTGTGGCACGGATCCCTGCAATTAATTAAATTTCGGTAGATTACAACACGCTCCACAACAACAAACCTGTTACTTCCCTAATATCAATTCACAAGCAACACGTACCTCTTTAAAATGACTCTCAACACATCACCACACCACTCACGCCAGACAATGAAATCATTTCGGCGTCGCAACTCGGCAGCTTTCCTTTCGCCGGAAACACTTATAAATCGAAGGCCAGCTTATGATTTCTACTCCCATTGTCGGGTAATTCATAAGAAATTGTTATTTTAGAATCTTCCTTCAAACTATCAAAACGTCAAATATGACGTCGGTCACAACTCGCCCTCTGCTAACAGAATCTGTCAACAATTACAGAACAAGACCTAGAAAAAAAATTAACGTTCAGCAATGTGAAATGCGTTTTTCTTTAATTTAATTTAATTTAATGTTATATTTAACTCACTGATTACCCTGTCTTAATATTAGGGAGTATTAGTTTCCTCTCTGGTAACCCCTACGGGCAGAGACAATATCCATATAAAAAATATTTCTCCCGTTCAAATGTTCTAGATAAAAGTCCTTATAGAAAAAATAGTTCTATTTCCGGATTTGCTTGAATTAAATTTAATTATTTAAAGTAATTATTATACATATTAATTTATCAAGTAATTTATTATTAGAACTGTTTCGGCTATTTTTTTTTTTTTAAATTGAATCTTTTATGTGAAATTAAAAGCTGACAGCTACTTCGCCCCGCTACCGCTAGGCGTCGCTACGGTGGCTGTCATTTTGTCTATGGTGTTATGTCTAATACAAAACGTAAACAAAGGAACTTTTCTTCGAATCTAACGCAAAGTCTTGCTAAAACTGATTTAGAAATATGTTTTAATTAAAAATGCAAGAAAAGTGTGAAGAAAGTGACGAAGAGAATAAAAGTGATTCCGACATCATTAACGAGTGTGAACAAGAGATAGAAGGGATGTTGGATTGGAATAATTCTGAAACTGAACATCAGAAAACAGCAAGGAATGTTGAGAAGAGAAGACGTGAAGAAAGTGAGGAGAACAGTGAAGACGGGTACGTGACTGTTAAAAGTAGAAGAACAAAAAGACTTATTAGAAGTAACTCCTTGATTCAACAACCTAATAGGAACAATAATATTTACAGTGTAGACGAAACACAAGACGCGGAAAGTTCATTTCAAGTTTGTATTACTTCACTCACCGCGCTGCCTAAACAATTTGCCATGGCAAAACTGCTGAGACAAGAGAACATTGAAGACATACAGCGTATCAAATACAAAAGTCCATACAAAGCGATCCTATCTTTCGAAACAAGAGAACGAGCGGATAAGCTACTGAGTTGCTCTAGAATGGCCGATTTGGGATATAGATGCCAATTGACTACTGAAAATAATATTTCCTATGGAGTTATTAAAGGGGTAGACTTGGACATAAACATTGATGAGATTAAACAGTCCTTAGAAAGTAATCAAGTGATAGTGTCTATAATAAGACTGAAGCGCTTAAATATAGATGGAAAGTGGGTCGACAGTGAGTCAATCAGAGTTGGTTTCAAAAGTTCTGCCTAACCTACGAATTCCCAGTAACTCAGTGTTCCTTGTGTTGGAAATTTGGTCACTTTGCCAAGTTCTGTCCAACAAAAAAAGTATTGTGCCCCAAGTGTGGTAAGAATCACGATAATTGTGAAACACAAAGTTACCGGTGCTTAAATTGCAAAGGCCCTCATATGGCATTGGATAAGAAGTGTCCTATATTTATAAAAGAAAAAAATATAAGAAATATAATGAGCGTACAAAACGTGACATATAGAAAAGCTCTTCAATTCTATATCTATGAGTCTGCAAGGGGAAAAAAAGCTATTGATCTTAATGTGTGTGAACAGCCAAACGCGAACATTTATGAGCCAACAACAAACAACAATAAAACATATAGTTCTGCAGTAAGGGCACAAGCAGTGATACATCATGAGCTGTCTCGAGCTAATGATGCATTACAGTTAGAAGAAGAGACGGAGGTAATAAGTTCAAAAAATATACACGCAAGCAATGGAAAAAAACATATAAAGAAGAATAACCAGGAAGCTCAAATGGCAGCACAGGATTCGTTGAATAAAGTATTAGACCATAATGAAGAGAAAATAGAGAGCAATGAAAAAGGACAAAATATACAAAAATTTGAGTTTAGAAAGTTTATTTTGAAAATAAAATCAATAATTTTTAGCGATAGTAATTTTGAAGATAAAATAAGATTATTTGTTAAACTAATTGTAGAAGAAATTAAGTGTTATCTGCTTAGTTTTGTTAGTAAAGGAGAAGCAATAGATATTATATTTAAAAATATTTTCAATGGATAAAAGCCCTTCTAATGTTTCTGTTATTAATATATGCCAGTGAAACGCTCAATCTATAAGACCTAAGTAAGTCAGTTTTGGTGCACTAATGAGTCAGGAAAAAGTTCATGTGGCTATTATAAGTGAGACGTGGTTGGAGTCTGAATCATCTATCCATCTTAGTGAATACAACTTTCATCGGAATGATAGGTCTGATGGATACGGCGGGGTGGCTATTGTTACCCATAAGTCACTCCAGGTGCAGGTATGTCCTACTAGGTTAAATAATTCAGGCATAGAAATCATTAAAATTAGGTTACTTAATTGTAGCTTTTTAGAATATATAATTTCAGTCTATTGTCCATCATTTGTACGTACGTCTCGAGCTGACTGGGATGACTTGTTTACGTTGTGCTCTAAAAGATCTTTAGTAGCCGGAGATTTTAATGCGCATCATTCGAACTGGTCGTATAAAATAGACACTAGAGGATCACAGCTATCAGATTCGGCTTTAGAAAATGGCTTCATTTATCTTAACAATGGTCAATTCACAAGAGTAAAACTAGTTAATGGTAATATGCAGGAAAGCTCTCCAGATATTACATTCTCGTCTTCTGATATTGCTATAAACTTTGAATGGCGAGTGTTACAGGAAAACTTAGGAAGTGTTACGGCGAAAGATGTTCGCCGTAACAGCGGCGAAACAAGGGTTAGGCAGGAGATAAGGGAATTTCTGGGGCTTACCTGGTTCGGGCTAGAGCTGGTTGGAGCTGAAGGCAGGCGCGGGGGCGCGGGCTTGAAGGCAGCAACACACAACACAGTTCACTCAGGGGCACTGGTCGTAGGCGTTTTAGGGGGAGGTGAGCTGGTGGTCCTAGCTCTAGGTCACTGCACACACACTGCACACAGATGACGGTGATCACGGGCTGAGTTCTAGGTCGCGCGCGCGCGTGGATTCTCTCTAAAAGGTCGAAGCACACTGCCGTTGCGCGGCGCCGGCGAACACTTCGTCGAGTATAATTGTCAACTCGCTGTGATTGGCCGATCATTCGTTGCCCAGTCGTTGCACCAATATGCATCTTAATTGACCGGCGCAGAGACGGTTATCCGTCGCGCTGTGGCGCGAACATCTTCCCGGGCCCCAGAGGGTAGGAGGGGGGGGGAAGGAATGGAAGTTAAAGGGGAACTACAGCCCCGATTCGTGTTGTGTTGAGTTAATGTCGAGTGGGTGTGTATATGATGAGCTGGGAGGAATGCACGTGTGTGACTGTATGAGTACAATTGTATGAGGGCTGAAAGCCTGTGTCACGAAGCACAGGGGGCGCGGGGGCGCGAAGCGCCGAGTCAACGCAAAGGCGTGGGGGCGCGGGGGCCGCAGTCAACGCAAAGGCGTGGGGGCGCGGGGGCGCAGAAGCGCAGGGGGCGCATAAGCGCGGGGGCCGCAGTCAACGCAAAGGCGTGGGGGCGCGGGGGCCGCAGTCAACGCAGAGGCGTGGGGGCGCGGGGGGGCAGAAGCGCAGGGGGCGCATAAGCGCGGGGGCCGCAGTCAACGCAAAGGCGTGGGGGCGCGGGGGCGCAGAAGCGCAGGCGGCGCGGGGGCGCAAAAGCGCGTCTGATGTCATGCACCGTATAGGTGCGGGCTGACTACATGTGTTTGTGTGCTGAAGGCTGATGTGTGGGTGCACGTACTATGCTCTTGTGGTGAGCACTCACGAGATTGAGTCGATTGCCAAGGCAAGACCATAAAAATTTCATTACAAAATAAAACGGGAAAAACAACAATATCGTCGTCTAGACGCGGGTGTGTTATACCCAACTAAAGTTATATGTGCAATCTAATTAGTAAGAAAAAATATAACACGAATCGAACACTGTTCTTTGAACACGTTCTTAATTTATTTTTGTAGGTAGGTTAATAATATTTCGCAATGCACTTTGCAACGTCTATCGTGCAGAAAGGGTCATGTAAGGTAATGAAATTAGGAATGCTACGCGATAAAATTTAAAAATCAGAAATTAAAATTAAGTTACGTGATAACTACGAAATATGAGTAAATATTATTTTAACGGGTCGAATGACCAACATGTAATGAAATAGTTAATGGGCTGAAATAGTTATCCTATATATATATAATAGTGGACTGTATTAATAATGTGGGGCTGAATGTCTACGGTAACATGTACCTACTCCTGCGACCCCTCATGCGACCGCTGTGCATGCGAGGACACATGCAGCGTTCTGTCGCTGGGTCGCTTTGCCGGAGTTTCCCGTAGCGCGGGCGGAAGCCACCGCGCCGCCGATTCCGGCTGGTAATGCTGTGTGGCATCGTCCGGTCGGTGAAGGGATGTGTGGTGATCTGCGATGCCACACACTCTGCATGCCTTCACCGACTTGCATTCGTCCGGGTAATGTGGTCCGAGACAGCGGGGACAGCGCTCGCGCGACACCACAAAGTCCCACCGGCCCTGCGTCGGCTGGGCATTGTAGGTAGCGCACGCTATTAATCTATGCCCCCTAGTCCTACAGTAAGGGCAGTAAGAGGTGTTTGGGCTGGCGTGCATTGTGTGGGTGTTGTGTGCAGTTGTGTAGACGTGTATGGGTGGCGGCACGAGTCGAGGCAAAAAGTGAAATGTGTACGGTAGGGTTTAAAAACTAGTGGACTGTATGTATCCGGCTCGTAGGATCAAAATGTTACGGCGAAAGATGTTCGCCGTAACAGCGGCGAAACAAGGGTTAGGCAGGAGATAAGGGAATTTCTGGGGCTTACCTGGTTCGGGCTAGAGCTGGTTGGAGCTGAAGGCAGGCGCGGGGGCGCGGGCTTGAAGGCAGCAACACACAACACAGTTCACTCAGGGGCACTGGTCGTAGGCGTTTTAGGGGGAGGTGAGCTGGTGGTCCTAGCTCTAGGTCACTGCACACACACTGCACACAGATGACGGTGATCACGGGCTGAGTTCTAGGTCGCGCGCGCGCGTGGATTCTCTCTAAAAGGTCGAAGCACACTGCCGTTGCGCGGCGCCGGCGAACACTTCGTCGAGTATAATTGTCAACTCGCTGTGATTGGCCGATCATTCGTTGCCCAGTCGTTGCACCAATATGCATCTTAATTGACCGGCGCAGAGACGGTTATCCGTCGCGCTGTGGCGCGAACAGGAAGTGATCACTTAATTGTAAAATTATCAATGAACTATACAACTAATTTGCAATATATAAAACGACGTAACTACAAAAAGGCTAATTGGGAATCATATAAACAATATTTACAAGGATCATTTGGTATTGATGTTGTTGAACCCGATACTATTCAATCAAAATATGATTATTTCCAAGATCAACTTGTAAAATCTGCCAATAAGAGCATCCCCTATATTAAAATGAATCCCAATCCAGAATCAAAATTTAAACCCAAACCTTACTGGAATCCTACATTGTCTCTCGTAGTAGCACAACGCAGACTGTGTCTAAAAAATTTCAGACGCAATCCAACACCTGAAAATCTTAAACGGTTAGAGAACAAAGTTAGTGAGGCTAAACATTTGATAAGCCAGGCGAAGTCACAGAGTTGGCGAACTTTTTGTAACAGCATTGACGAATCCACCTCAGTCAAAGAAGTATGGCAGCGTATGAGATGGATGAAAGGCCTTAAACGTACATTTTTCCATGCGCCTGATGAAAAAAGGAAAGAACTTTTGGCATCCCTTACCCCTGACTCTGTGTCTCACCCTACTCCTGTGTTTGAGGGCAGAAATATACTTCTTGAATCTGAGTTTTCCATACAAGAAATGAAACGTTGTATAAAAAAGACAGATACTGCTCCTGGAGAGGACGAGGTCACTTACTCAATGATACATAACCTTCCCGAGGAAGGCGTAATCTATCTGCTTAGATTATATAATGCTATATTTAGATCTGGTTACGTTCCTACACAGTGGCGAAATGTCCTGATTGTTCCTATTCCCAAAGCTGGGGGTGGTCCTAACGCTTCGTTAAAGTTGAGACCAATTTCTCTAATATCCTGTATTTGCAAAATTTTTCACACCATGTTGGTCAAACGCCTGGAGTGGTTTATGGAAAAAAACAAATTGCTTCCATTTTATTCAACGGGATTTAGGAAAGACCAATCTTGTCTGGATTGTTTAGTCCGTATCATTACATATATTCAATTGAACTTTACAAAAAATATCCCTACTGTAGCGTGTTTCCTAGATATAGAGAACGCATACAATAATGTCTCTATCTTAAAAGCCACTACCTTTTTAGACGAATTGCAAGTAGGGAGGAACATTTGTAGTTATATTTGGTCTTTCTTAAATGAAAGGCACCTAAAAATTTAAAATCAAAATGGCGATAACTTTTTAATTAGATGGACGGATAGAGGCTTAGCACAAGGTGACCCTATGTCCCCATTGATTTTTATTATTTCATCGAAAATAGCGCAACAAATCGATAATGTCTTTATTGGTCAATATGCTGACGATTTTACTCTTTACATTAGTGACAAAAATATCAAAACGTGCGAAAATTACTTACAGGTAACACGATAGTCAAACAGTTGGGTATGATCGGTCTTGACTTGTCTGCGGCTAAATCGAAATTTTGTGTTTTTAGTAGAGGGAGAAGTAGAAAAGAAATAATACTAAGAATTAATGGTAATTCGTTAATGTCCGCCGAGTGTATTAAATACTTAGGGATTTGGCTTGACAGATCACTACACTGGAGTAAGCATATCAATGAAGTAGCTGAAAAGGTCACAAAGTTTTTAAATGTTTTGAAAATGTTGGCAGGTTCTGGTTGGGGAATCCATCCCAAACATTTAAGAAGAATGTATATTACACTACTTAGAAGTAGATTTGATTTTGGTTGCTATTTGTTCGATAATAGTGCAAAGACTCACGTAGCTAAGCTGGATAGAATTCAAAATCAGGCGTTGCGAATAATTGGAGGTTTTATTAAAAGTTCGCCAATACATGTCATGGAGGCGGAACTCTCTATTCCTCCACTTTTTCTGAGACGAAGATATTTAGCATTCAAATATTGTGTGAAAGCAAATAATTATAAACCGACTACTGACTTACTTGGGCAACTTGCATCTGCTTGTCAACACAGGTTTTGGGAGAGGAAAAAGAAACCATTGCTCGGTATTGTTTATAACCAAACTAAAAATTATGAGGTGGGTTCTTCCTATCCATTGGAAATGTTTTCTCTCGATGTCTGGACCACGCGTATTGATACTCTTAATGTCTTAAAACCTGATTTGGATTGTGTTACTAAATCAAAAAATCTTCTGGAACCTAATATTTTAAGAAATGATATAGTGAGGGAACTTTTAGATAAATATGACGAGAGTTGGTATAAAATATTTACGGATGGGTCAAAAGATCCGAGAGGCAAAGGTGCTGCATACTATAATATTAACCAAGGTGATATAGGTATATATAAAATAACAACTGATGTATCTATCATGTCTGTGGAACTTGTTGCAATTTATAATGCTCTAATGTACACCAAAAATAAAAGACTTACTAAATTTGTTATTTGTACAGACAGTAAGAGTGCGTTGCAGCATATAGCTCGGTGTGCCTCTAGCAAAAGAGGTGTACCAATAGCGTATGATATACTGCAACTAATTCATGAGAGTAACATAATGGGCAACCAATTAAAGCTGCAGTGGGTTCCTGCCCATGTAGGTATTAAAGGTAACGAGGAGGCTGACCGATTGGCAAAGCTTGCTATACTGGATGGTTTAGATTTTCAAATAAAGCCTTATCGCTCGGAAATATTACAAAAATGTAAAAACGAATGTTTTGATATTTGGAAGGAGCATTTTAATGAAATATCAGTAATAAAAGGTATTTGGTATAAAACCATGCAGAGTGAGCCTCCTCGTATACCTTGGTTTACGAACGTGGAGGTTAGTAGAAAATATATTGTACTATTGCACAGACTTCGTTCCGGTCACTTTCCGTCTAACAAGTTTGCTTTCTTAATGAAAAAATCAGATTCTCCGAATTGTAATGTGTGTAATAAACTAGAGGACGTGCAGCACTTGTTGATGGAATGTGGCAAAAATCAAAGAGAGCGACAATCATTGACGAGTCAATTAAATCTTAAAATGTCTGATGTAGGATTATATCAATCTATTTTGGCAAACCCTACATCAGACGCAGCCAGACTTGTCTGTGATATGGTCTTGGTGAGTCGTCAATGATTGGTAGTATCACTGGACAGATAAGTGCTAAGTATCTGCTAGCTATTACTAATTAAATAAGGATTGTATCATATTAACAAAATATAATGTTGGTAGCTAAGCTTAAGTTATGATGGGACTGACATAACATAGTGTAAAGTCCAAAAAAAAAAAAAAAAAAAGTGTGTTTTGTAATGTGTCAGCCAAGGCTCCATGTCTTTAATGTGAAGAAAAATGGATTTAATTCAAACAAGCTACACGGACTAATGTTTTTGGACATTTTGATCATTCTAAAGCAATGATTTCAGGTAAGTACTATTCAACCATTGCGCACTTCTTTTGTAGATTAGTAAAGGCAGACAGGGCCCTGAATTTACAACGTAACAGTGTTTATCATACTACACCTTCGATCAACAATACAACTATTTTTGATCGAAGTACTATACATACTATAAATACAAGTAAAGTTTATTAAATTGAATAACGGTAACTTATTTTTTTGTTGATACCGTTGGTCTGTTATTATCATGTAAAGAAAAGACAAGTTTTTAATGATATTTGTTTGTTTATGCACAATTTTTACGATTTATACACAGACAATATACAGTTACAATTGCTACAATATGTTATTTACATTTTCATGATAAGTTTTTAAAAATTGCCTCGTTAGCCGAGTGGACACGCGCTCGGCTCGATATCTGGAGGTCCAAGTTCAGTTCCCAGGACGAGCAATGTGTGTTTCGGATTTTTTCGATGCATACCCCGGGATTGTGCCGCATTTAGCAAGCCGCGGAGGTAGAAGCAGAACGGCGTCAAGCTCGAGAGGTGGCGATGGCATGGCATGTGGCGAAGCCGGAGTACAAACTATCGAAGCCATACGTCCAGTTCTCTTGTGATGGCTGGAGAGGCCCTACGGCGAGATGTGTTACCTCCTGAGACAGAAGCTTACCGAGCATGGATGCCTTGGTAAGTATCTGCATCGAATTGGTAGGGAAGAATAGCCGGCCTGCCACGAGTGCAGGGCAGCAGAGGACAATGCACGCACAACATACCCCAGGGTATGTTGTGCATTGTCCTCTGCGCAACGCACTACATCCCTCCAGAGGGATGCAGTGCGTTTGCCTCGCAGCACCGTACTCTGGAGGACGAGTTAGGGGGGATAATTAGTCTCTCGCTGGCAGCCGTTGTTAAAGCGATGGTGGCAAGTGATGGGGCGTGGAAGGCGGTGAGCCAGTTCTGCTCCGCGGTCATGCGCCTGATGGAAGAAGCGGAGAGGGTTCGTGAGGACGCTGTAAACGCATCTCCGGCACGTCGTAGAAGGAGAGGGAGACGGCGGCGACGCTACGCGGACCTAAATCCGCCGTAATGCTGCTGGTCTTCCAGCTGATGTCCGGTGATGATAGCTCTGTGAAGACCTACGCGAAGTCCTTGCACCTACAGTCTGTATAAATGTAAATAAGAATAGTAGGAATTTATGTACCTATATAGATAGCTTCTGTATACGTATATATTATATTAGGGTTAGTGTAAAAAATAGGAATAGAGAATTGCGTGCTGTACGTTTTATGAATGATTTTAGGCTATGAATTATTGTCTTGTGTATGTTGTATGTATGTACGTTATTTTATGAAAAATACAAAATATGTGTATTGTCCTGTGCCTTTGTTTGCACACATGTTTAATTATAAATTTTAGGATGTTAATTTAGTTGGTGTTGGTAGGGATATACTTCGTGTATCAGTTTCTGTTGCTTCTCCTTCCTATATCTATGAAGTTTCTCACACAACTAGAGTTATGTATTGATCTTTGCGTCGCGTCGCGAGTCACGTCCATGCGCCGGTGCGTGGAGTGTTGTGTAAACTCGTACGAGTGAGTACAGCCATCCATGGGCGGGCGCACGGGCGCCAGCGTGGATCCCGTGGTTTAATTCCCCAGTGGACAGATACCACGGTCTCAACTTTTCTCGAATTGCTGTTTCCCAGTGTTTAGTGGGTAAACTTCCCTCCCTCTTACCCTTTCTGTGGAAGGGATGGATGGAGCCCCACATAACTCTGCCTCCCCTCTGGTGGGGTGGTGGGGTGGTATATAAGGCGGATTCACTGAGATAAAAAAAAGCTGTACTTTTTTGCTTTAAAATTTAGTAGGTATTCAATAACATAGCCAGATCATCCTTTAGTGGCATTTACTAGCAAAGTTATAATTGATATTATTATTTCTCACCTTATTTTTCATTCGTCTGTGAAAAAACCGATATCGGTTAGTAACAATTAAATTTCTATTGTGTCTGGTTTCTCGCAGACAACAGGTATTTATTTTAAGATTAGTTATTTATTAACAAAATTGAACAATTATCTGGTTTACAAACGTATATTTTTTTCATAAAAGAAGGAGGCAAACAAGCAGGCGGGTCACCTGATGAAGAGTAATCACCGCCGCCCATGGACACCCGCAAAAACAGAGGAATCGCAGACGCGTTGCCAGCCTTTATGGAAGGAATAGGCTTATCCTCTGAACTGTGGCGGCCATTTTGCGCGAATCGGCGCACCTGTGTCATCACTTCTAGTTGGTCTTACGCGATAGCACCGCGTATGATTAAAATGACGATATCTCTAGTTTTATAATTCTTTAGATATTTGTTATGTATCTTAGTTATTAAAAAGATCTTGTATGGTATGACCTGATTATGTCTTGTCAGCAATATGATATTAAAATAGTAATGTAATCTTCATACCAAGAACAAAAAAGTAGTAAAAGAGATAATGGGTACTAATAAGACTACTGCAGAAGCTGAAACTGCAATAGTACAACCGCATAAGTGGTAACGAAACTGCCGAAACGTAGCGGCAAAGTCCCGTCCACAGTGAACAATGAAAACGGATTCACTTTGGAGAATTGTTGTCGATTCACCCGTAACACGTTCTTTAATATCTTCTTTTGCTCCACTGTAACAAAATTCAAAAATGCTTAATAACAAATAAAAATTCTAGGGAGGACACACTTCTAGTCTAAATATTTTTAGCAAAGAAGGATAGACCTGTGCAATACTGCGCCTTCAGTGCCAGCAAGCATTCTAGCTTAACCAATGTGACCGTATCATAAAATTTTTGACACTCTGCGCTTATCTGGCATATATGTATCCAGTTTTTGATTACCCAAAGTAGTGCCGCAAATTGTGATACATCAGTTTTATACTGAAATATAAAAATAATTAGTGTAGCGAGATCGATCGTTTGATCGTAGGTTCTCAAAAGAGTAATATTATTTACCGACACGAAGTGTCGCTTATTACAGAGAAAGAATAATTTCAAATTGGTTTAATTTATCTAATACAAAACGCCTTTTTTAATTTAAAGGCCACATTTTAAATTCAAAAAAGAATATTTATGTAGTTGTAAATAAAATCAAGATTTATAAGGCTAATTAAGAAATTAATTAGTTTCAGACAATTTCTAAACATAGCATTAATAGTAAGTCTATTAACCCCTTCAATGACTATACATTAGACTGGATTTGGCTAGGATTTTACAATGATTTTTTTGCATTTTACCAAAGACTAAAAAATAAAATATTTATTTTTAAAGATTTTTTCCCTATTTAAATGCAAACAAACGCAGTACTCACATGTGTATTACTGTCACGAATTTCAATTTTTTCAAATTTAATAATGGTGTGTACAAGAAAAATGGACATAGCAAAATTGTTGATGATGTACTGTGAAATCTATACAATAATAATATAAGGTCAATAAGACATTAACAGATCGATGCAGAGGCATACACCATGAATGTTTCTTGTAACACATAATTATATTTTATATACCTACATCAAATGGAAAAAAATATTATTCACACCTATTTAACTTACTGATACTGAAGAAGCTTTTTTCAATACACAAAATGATTCTATCAATTCATAATGTGCTTTATACAGTTTGGCCCAACGCCATCTATTGTATGTCTTCTTAAACTCCAAAGTACTCATTTTCTGGTCTTTTAAAAACGTTTTCATGGTAATAATCCATCGTCTCATCAGGATCCTCAACAGTTTTATTATTCCCACAAAGTAAAGATGTATAGCATCCCGCATTATCAAATTGAAATGACTTAAGAAAACAAAAATACACGACCACTGAAGCGCATCTATCACAAAACCCTCAATCACTACTATGAACATGACAAAAAATACAGTGTTTATCCAATTGCAGCGTATTGACTGTTTTAATGTTTTTTTTGATAAGTTTATTCCTCTTTTAGCTATTTGTAATTTTACAATTACCGTTACATTATTCTTATTATTTAACACATTTGACATGAACAGTGCTAAATTAAGGAGAAACAATATGACCAAATTAATTACAATTAAATTTCCAAAAATTTCATTAAATATTTTAACATCATTTACGATTTCCTGAGAGGTTATTATATGGATTACAAAGTGAATTATTAGACACATTGCCATTATAATAATCGAAAACCAACTGTTAGGAGTAATGAAATTGTGGTGCACATTGTATTTACGTTGGAGAACTGGATTTAGTAAAATATTTAATGGAAACAAATATTGCTGTATATCCCTATCGATACTGTTATCTAGTAAAAATTCTGAAGATGTCACTTTCTTCATCTTATATCGTGTGATCAATACTGAGCACATCGTTCACTGCTACCAGTTCTTGTAATTTTTCTATTATGTATGAGTCAAGTGAATATTGTTAATGAAATGAATTCTTTCGTATTTAATTTCACTTTGAGTGTTGTTTTCACTAACGAATTACCTACTTCGTCATTCATGATTAATGATGTTACGAGTATAAGCCGTGTGGTGTAGCGGCTCACTAAAAAATACTACCAACCCCTCTCTTCCCTTGGGTGTAATAAAAGGCGACTAACGGACTAAAGACTCATCAAACAATATGGAGCGGCGATGGGCTCACCACCTATCACACTGAGCACATGTGCAGTTGTAATTTGGTGAAACGTGGACTACGGCTGTGGAATGTTTCTATGGTCCTCATTGTCTAGTCTTTGACTAATTCTTTAAGGATAATAGTCGTGAATATATGTATTTATGTCTTTTTAAAATACGTCACGGGATACAAGGTGTTCACGTTGATGTTGATGACGTTGTCGCCGGCGGGCCGCTTTTCAATAATAAAATTAGTGACAAAAAGGAAGAATAAGTAAGTATAAGAAACATTTATTCATTGTATTACTTTACACTTTATTACTTTACAATCATGGAAAATTGCTAAAGCTGAAACTGCAATAGTACAACAGCATAGGTGGTAAGGAGACTGCCAAAACGAAGCGGCAAAGTCCCGTCCACGGAGAACAATGAAAACGGATTCACTTTGGAGAATTCGTAGTGATTCACTCGTAACACATTCTTTAGTATCTTCTTCTGCTCCACTGTAACAAATATTAGGAATATTTTTATAGGATATTTAATTACTGTTATACTTTTATAGGTTCATCATCATCATCATCAGCAGCCAAACTGCTGGACAGATGCTTCCCTCAGGGATCTCCACGACCGGTACTGCTCGCATCGAGGCTACCCGCGACTTTCACAAAATCGTCAGTCAATCTTGTTAAAGGCCTGCCTACACTATTTCTTCCGGTGCGAGGTAGCCACTCAAAAACCGTTCTGTCCTAACGGCCGTAGATTATAAGAGCGTGCTGATCTCATTTCTGAATCGATACCCCAGAGAAACCCCTAGCATAGATCCTTCTATTACTCTTCGTGTTACCTTATGCCTTATATAAGGCCCATAGTAAGCGAGCACGTCTCAGTCCCATAATATTCATCACTTTCAACACACTTAGATGATCAAACGAACTTACCTGAAGTGAAGTTCGATCCTAATTATCTTGGCTTCGTTGAAGAGATTTAATCAACCTTTAACATGTAGTAGCCCTGCTACGCTTCATTCCTTCGCATGAGTATTCATAGTAAAAAATAAAAAATCCCTACCCCGTTTGTTACACAATGCGACAGTGCTGCCGCTTGGCAGTGGCCTCATTCTTTCAGAGAGAGAGAAAGGAAGAGATGATATGTAGAAGCAACATTGTCATCACGGGCAATTATAAAATTAAGGGATGGGCGGGACCTTAAATCTCTTCAACGAAGCCAAGATAATTAGGATCGAACTTCACTTCAGGTAAGTTCGTTTGATCATCTAATTATCTTGCCTTCGTTTCCAAGATTTAATCAACCTTTAACATGTAGATGTTCAGATTATTACTAATGTTGCTTGTACATTTAGGGTTGGTTACAAAAAACAAAATAAAATGTAGTAAGTATGTATTAATATTTTATTAATTAATATAATTATAATCATAAAGAATCAATCATTATTGGGTTGTTAAATTGCCAGGTGAATCAACAATTGGCCTATTATAAAAGTTAGCAAAAACTGTCGACTGGCCAGACCAACCAGCAGCTCTCCTAATAACATCGATACTTATACCAGCTCGAGAGGCAGCCGAAGTACTAGCGTGCCTGGTACTATGAGCGCTATATATTGTAGTGTCGATACCACTATCATGTAAAGTTAGCTTTAGCCAGCGCCCTATAGTTTGAGATGATGCCGCTTTATGTGGCTTTTTATAAGATAAAATTAAACGATCCTCGTTTAGCGGTCTAAGTATTGAAGTTTTTTCAAGGTATAATTGAATGATAGCGGCTGGGCAGACACTAGGTCTATGAACAAAATAAGGTAAATTCAAAATAGGTTGACTACGACCTATAGCCGAGGTCTTTAACAAGTCGGTTATGGTTATTACTATCCGATCGTTGTAAAATTTAATATTTGAAATTTTTATTAGTGAAAGTGTTTGTGTTCTCTGCCCAGTAGCTAACGCCAACAACATTACAATTTTTTATGTCAAAATTTCTAAATTAGCTGTTTTATTACAAATTTTAGCAAGATAGTCCAAAACAACAGTAGGATCCCACGTAACATCGTAACGAGGAAAACAAGGTTTTAATTTAAATATTCCTTTAAAAAATCGTTTTATACGATCATCATGGCTATTGTCGTTAGAAGATACTAAGGAAATAGCAGACCTATGATTATTTAGGGTTCCATAACTTGAACCTAATTCGAAATGCTTGGTCAAAAAATTTAATAATGAACTAACTTCGTCTTTATAGAAATCACAATTGTTTTGATAACAGTAATTCCACCATCTTTTGAGACTTGAATTATACTGATTTATGGTTTTCTGTGACAAGGATGCGAGCATAATCCTTATCGCCGATTCTGGTACGCCCTGTCTTCTAAACCCTTCCCGGATAACACACTCGCAGCCAGGGAAAGCTGGCGATGTAAAGGTGTGTTGAACTGAAAGTAGAAGAGAGTAATTTTTTATCCGGATGAAATATTACTATTTCAGTTATAGACAGTGACTTAAATACAGGGTATCAAGGCTGGGAAAGCCATTGCGGTACTACTACGATCCCGTTTGCTTTGTCAGTTATAATTTTATTTAAGACTTTTAAAATTAGTGCAAAGGGGGGGAATGTATAGAAAAAATATGATGACCAATCAACGGTAAAAGCATCAATTTCAAAAGCGTAGGGATCTCTCTTCCAGGAAATGTAATTAGAACATTTAGCATTGTCTCGCGATGCAAAAAGGTCTATTTCAGGGATTCCGAATAAACATGTTATCTTTGAAAATGCATAATCGGCTAACTCCCATTCTGTGTCTGTATTAACTTTTCTAGATTCAGTATCGGCTTCTATGTTATGGGAATATTTAATATATGAAGCAAAAATAAATATTTTCCTTTTTTCGCACCATTTCCAAATCATGTTTGCAACTTGATTCAAATGAGAATACTGAACCCCGCCCATTCTATTAACATAAAAAATTGCCGTTGTGTTATCGACCCGTAAAAGTATATTGCAGTTATATTTATTTTTAGCAAACGATTTTAATCCAAAATAAACAGCAAGCAACTCCAGGTAATTTATGTGATTAGCTGTTTCATTTTCGGTCCACAAACCACCAGTTTTTTCACCATTGCAAGCAGCACCCCATCCCGTAGTGGAAGCGTCCGTAAAAATTTCTAATTTGTATTTATTGTTACCAATTTTATTGACAGCTACTGGTATATGGATTTTCCACTAATGCAAATCATCACGTAAATTATCTGGAATTGCCATCACCGAGTCGTAATTATCATTACTGTTCAATAGTGCTAGATATTTAGCTCTTTCAAGAGACTTAGTATAAAGCCACCCGTAACCGACAGCGGGACATGCTGCCGTTAGAGTACCAAGAATTCGTGCAAAGTCACGAATGCGCATGGTTTTGGTTTTTAATATTTTTTCTAAATTTTGTGAAATATTTTTCCTTTTCTTATCTGGCAGTTCTAAGGTCATTGCCCCTGAATTTAAAACAAATCCAAGGAACGTGCACACAGTTTTCGGCTTTAAACTGCTTTTTTTATTATTAATTACAAAGCCTAATTTTGTTAAACATTCTATTGTGGCGTGTACGTTATTTATGCAATCATTCTTTGTGTCTCCTATGAGAAGGAGGTCATCTAAATATTTTACGGATTTAAAACCACGCGACTTTAAATTAGACATAACCGGCTGTAAAAGCTTGGTAAAGATATATGGAGCAGAACACAAACCAAAGGGGAGTACATTGAACTCGTAAAACCCTTCGAAATAAAATCTTAAATATTTTCTATGACTGCTATGAACCGGGATTAAAAAATATGCTTCTTGTAAATCTATATTAGCCATAAAACAACCTTTTGACAAAAGCTTAGTAGCGGTCCTTATATCTTCCATTTTAAAATGTGCTGTTTCTACAAATTTGTTTAATTTTTTAAGATTAAAAATAAATCTCATGCTTCCGTCGCTTTTCGGGACAAGAAATATATCGGAAATAAATTGACCTTTAACAGAATTGCATTTGCTTATAGCTCCTATATCCAATAAATGCTGCATCTGTTGTTTTATGACTATGGATTCATGCGTGGAAAAAAAACGTATCGGAATCTCACAACTTCGTTGTTCCGGTAAAGTAAGAAAGGGAATAGAATAACCTGACACTATCTTTAAAATAAAATTGTCGTCCGTAATAGACAGCCAGGCATGTAAAAAATACTGTAAGCGACCGGCATGTACATGTACCTGATCTTCACGATTGTTGTTTATCTCTGGTGACGGTCGCTGACTGCACGCACCCGCTGTGGCGGCTGGCGCCGCTGGTGCGGCGGCGGCGGCGGCGGGGGCGGCTGGCGGCGTGCGGGAACTTGTGTGCGGGCTGGCGGCGGCAAGGCGCGACGGCGAGTCTGATACATTCCGCGTTGCCCACCGACTCGATGCTGGTATATCTGATTGCTCCATTGTGGTCGTGGTTGAATCGATGGGCCCCTGAAGTTTAAAGTTGCGCTAGATGTTGATGGTGCGGCTTGGATAAGTTTACTGGTTTTCTTAATTCCTTGCGAGTTCTTGACCACTTCGCCCAAACCATCGCCAAACAAGAAAGTGTCCCTATTGCGATTTTTAAAGGGTTCTGATAATGACTTTTCCACTAGTGGGATGATCAACGAACGACGCGTATCCGTTTCAATGTGGTGGGAATCCGCTATAAGTTTTCCTGCCTCGTTCAATATACGGACAACTTCGGATATCTGAGGATTTTTCTTAACAAGGCATGTCATAGCCTTACCGAGAGCGGACAGTGCTCGGCCTAACTGATCTTGTTTGATAAGCAATCGCTTATCGCGTTGGCAATAAGTTTCCGCGAGCATTGCTTCTATCTCCGGGTTAAGTTTAAGTGCTTTGCTAAAGGGAACGTTTTTCGGGAACAAATATTTTTTTTGAGCTCATCTTTTTGTTCTTTCTTTAAACCACTTGTCAAAATTTGTTGATATCTAGTAGCTAATTCTCCGTATATGTCTTCGCCGAACTCGACAGTTTCCGGTTCGACGCCGCCAAGAGCTTCCAATAATTCCGTATCAAAATCATCGACCGGATTTCCACTACCCTCCGGTAACTGAGGTAACACGATAATATTTTCGTCATTCGTCGGCTCAATTTCATTGCTACCAATTTGACCAACGTCAGCCAATGCGGTATCAACAGGTTCTTGATGTTCTGAAATAATATGAAAACGCTATATTTTTTCTATTCACAAAAAAAAAACAGATAAGATTTTTTCTTTCTTGATTTCTTTTTTTTTTTGTGACGGTAGATTTTCCTTTTGTTTGTAAAACATTTAACGTAAATTATGGGCAAGAAAAAGAAAAAACTTGTCGTTGAAGTCGATTTCTAAAGAGATATTATTGTAACACGGAAGGTGTTCCACTTTTAAAATATATAAAAATTCGCTAAGCAATAAGCCAGCGTTAAGTGATCCCGAAGAACCCGACGGGATAAAAAAATGTTTCTCGAAGAATTCAACGAGAATATAAATAATAATAAGCTCGGTAGCAATAAGCACCTTCAGGTTGTACATCATCTTCATCGGATGAATAAATAATCCGCTGGCTATAACGACGGTTCTTTTCTTGAAGTTTTGCTTCATACTTTCTCAACTTCCTTGACCAACGCTCTTCTTTGGATTCTTCATGTTGAAATGAAATTCTTCATGTTTCCGTTTCGGCATTTTAGTTGTACCTATTGCACGTAACTCAACACTTGTAACTGGCAAGTTTCAAACACTCGTGCTATCGGCGCGCGCGCACGGACAAGAATGAGGCCACTGCCAAGCGGCAGCACTGTCGCATTGTGTAACAAACGGAGTAGGGATTTTTTATTTTTTACTATGAATACTCGTGCGAAGGAATGAAGCGTAGCAGGGCTACTACATGTTAAAGGTTGATTAAATCTTGGAAACGAAGGCAAGATAAATAAGGAAAGATTTTCGTCTTGAGTTACTGCAGTATTTTGGACGAGAAAATATTCTGTATCTTACCGAACGCTGTCCGGCCGAGTTGGATTCGACAACTCCTTTTAAAAGTTGGACCTACCTAACTTGACCGTTTGTCCCAGGTATACCTATACATATTCGTTAACAATTATCAAGAGTAGAGATTCTTGATTATGTTGACGAATATGGACTTCCAGAAGAATGAAATTATTGCAGGTATTCATGTATTACATGAATACAATAAAAGGTGGTAATCTCTTAAAAACAAATTTTATTGATGTTGTTTTTGTTTTAATTTCAGGGTTTCTTTTCATCGTTCAATGCATAAGAGAGCACTGAGTCATGTAGTTGAATGTAGGACCAAACGAAATAACTTTACAGGCGAGGATAGAACAGTATTAAAATAGTTTACCTGTGCAAGTCTTCGCCTTAAGCACCAGCAAGCATTCTGATCTAACCAATGTGACCAAATCATACAATTTCTGACACTCTGCGCTTATAAGGCAGATAATTATCAAATTTTTAACTATCCATATTAATGTGGTTGATTGAAGAACATCAGCTGTATACTGCAATACATAATATGAGATTACCCACTTGAAGCTAGCGTCCTTTTAATATGTCAAGGATCGTAAAACCGCCGACGGTCGCGAAACAATTGATTTTTAATTGTGTCTGGCACATAATAAACGGGTTCCCTATTTTATCCCGAAAGCCGTTTTAGCGACTGTCATTTCAACGAAAACTATTAACTGATCACTTAATTGAACGAAGCCTTATTTGAACGAAGCTTTAATTTACCGATGTAACGATTCACCGAAAAATCCAATGTCGGACAAAGTGCGTTTCGAATTTGTCGATTCATAGCCCGGGTTTTTATTCAATAACCCGCATTTGGCAAGGGTTGTAATTGTATGATTTACAATCACCACCATAACATTGAATTAAAAAGGCATTTTATTTATCCCACTTTTATTAATTTACTATAATTATGAGTGATAAACGTTTCAATAGTCGAGCTTTTGATCTAAAAAAAAGGAAAGTCTAGGCTGTATACTGTCCTACTGCAGGGTAAAAGCCTCCATCTTTGAAATCAAGTCTTCGCTACAATTTATGGGTATTGGCTTAATCACCACCCTTGCCAAATGCGGGTTAGTGATCACAAACCCGGGCTATGAATCGGCAAATTCGAAATGCACTTTGTTCGACATGGGAATTGAAACCGGGACCTCCGGATATCGAGCCAAGCACTTGACCACTCGGCCACCGAGGCGTTGACCTTCATACTCTTAAAATTCGGTGAAATGCTACATCGGTTAAATAATGTGTCGGTTTTAAGTATGGTCGCTGAAATGAACTTCGGTAATTGGTTTTTCGGTGAATCGTTACATCGGTAATTTAAAGCTTCGTACATATAAGGCTTCGTTCAATTGAGTGATCGGTTAATAGTTTTCGTTCAAATGATAGTCGGTAAAACGGCTTACGGGATAAAATAGGGAACCCTAACAAACAATATGAAACAAAATGTAGGCACTTCAAAAAAAATATTTTATGCCACGGTTTAGTTGACATATGCGTCATTCTGTGTGTGTACAATATTTGTAGAATAGTATTATGTATTATAATAATAAGTATTTGAGCTCAGTATTTGCGATCAGGAATATGTGATAATGATGAATTAATTTCCTGTCCTTTGTAACGACCAAGAGTCTTATAATATGACCTACCAACGCAATATACAAAAGTATTATGTTATAGGCAGTTGACGCTCAATGAGATACCTAATCGAGCAGTTGGAAAAGTGTGACGATGAACCTGTACCTACCAGTTAGTACTCGTATTACTATTTAACCACCTGAAAATTACAATGCTGAAGTAACAGATGATGTTGGCGCTTAAGGCACCAACATGCGGCGGAGGGAAATGATAAAATAGGAGAGCTGGGGCTTACTTGGTTCGGGCTGGAGCTGGTTGGAGCTGAAGGCAGCTGGCGCTTTAGGCGCGGGGTCGCAGGCTTGAAGGCGGCAACACACAACACAGTTCACTCAGGGCACTGGTCGGTGGCGTTTTAGGGGTAGTTGAGCTGGTAAACAAGCGCTCTCAATGCACATACACTTAACACATGTCTGGCGTGTTCACGGGCTGAATTCTTGCGCGCGCGCGCGTGGGTTCGCCTGGAACGCTCGGAGCACACTGCCTTTGCGCCAGCGCCGGCGGCGCGGGCGAACACTTCATCTAGTATAATTGTCACCTCGCTGTGATTGGCCGATCATTCGTTGCACATTCGTTGCACCAATATGCACTTTAATTGACCGGCGCAGCGACGGTTATCCGTTGCGCTGTGGCGCAAACATCTTCCCGGGCCCCAGAGGGTAGGAGGGGGAGGGGGAAGGAATGGAAGTTAAAGGGGGACTACAGCCCCGATTCGTGCTGTGTTGAGTTAATGTCGAGTGGGTGTGTATATGATGAGCTGAGAGGAATGCACGTGTGTGACTGTATGAGTAAGATCGTGCACTGAGCACAGCAACATATAGGCACAAAACAACAACAAAAAAGGCTGTACACTGGGCATGCCATCATGTAGTCACTTGAATCATGAACTGAGCATAATGGCATATAGGCACAAAACAACAACATAAAGGGCTGTACACTGGGCATGCCATCATGTAGTCACTTGAATCCTGAACTGAGCATAATGGCATATAGGCACAAAACAACAACAAAAAGGGCTGTACACTGGGCATGCCATCATGTAGTCACTTGAATCGTGAACTGAGCATAATGGCATATAGGCACAAAACAACAACAAAAAGGCTGTACACTGGGCATGCCATCATGTAGTCACTTGAATCGTGAACTGAGCATAATGACATATAGGCACAAAACAGCAACAAAAAAGGCTGTGCACTGAGCACGATAGCATATAGGCACAGAAAAGCGCAATGCGCGCTGTTCGCGCCACAGCGCGACGGATAACCGTCTCTGCGCCGGTCAATTAAGGTGCATATTGGTGCAACGACTGGGCAACGAATGATCGGCCAATCACAGCGAGTTGACAATTATACTCGACGAAGTGTTCGCCGGCGCCGCGCAACGGCAGTGTGCTCCGACCTTTCAGAGAGAATCCACGCGCGCGCGCGCCCTAGAACTCAGCCCGTGATCATCGTCATATGTGTGCAGTGTGTGTGCAGTGACCTAGAGCTAGGACCACCAGCTCACCTCTCCCTAAAACGCCTACGACCAGTGCCCCTGAGTGAACTGTGTTGTGTGTTGCTGCCTTCAAGCCCGCGCCCCCGCGCCTGCCTTCAGCTCCAACCAGCTCCAGCCCGAATCAGGTAAGCCCCAGAAATTCCCTTATCTCCTGCCTAACCCTTGTTTCGCCGCTGTTACGGCGAACATCTTTCGCCGTAACATTTTGCTCAGGCTGTGGCGCGAACACGCGCTGTGGCGCAAAGAGCAAAGGCGCAATAAAAGGCGACCGCAATAGAAGCAAATAAAAAGCGACTGCATGTGTGTATGTGCTGCAGGCTGATGTGTGGGTGCACGTGTGTAGAAGTACTATGCTCTTGTGGTGAGCACGCACGAGATTGAGCCGATTGCCAAGGCAAAAATTAAAAGCAGAAAAAATATAAAATTAACACGAGCGAAAAACTAAAGGCACGCTGGTTGGCACGCGTGGTGAGCATGCACGAGATCTGAGCCGATTTAACACGACACGAACATAAAAATTTCATTACAAAATAAAACGGGGAAATAAATATCTCGTCATAATACCACACGCAACGTAATAATTTAACTACAGACTCAAAGTAATATTAGGCAACAATTATCTACACAAGCGCGCTTAGTCAGGACAAAATTGGTCAGTGTGTGCTAATGCATCAAACCAACACAAACAATGTGCAACTTAATTAGTAAGTAAAAATATAACACGAATCGAACACTGTTCTTGAAACACGTTCTTAATTTATTTTTGTAGGTAGGTTAATAATATTTCGCAATGCACTTTGCAACGTCTATCGTGCAGAAAGGGTCATGTAAGGTAATGAAATTAGGAATGTTACGCGATAAAATTTAAAAATCAGAAATTAAAATTAAGCTACGTGATAACTACGAAATATGAGTAAATATTATTTTAACGGGTCGAATGACCAACATGTAATGAAATAGTTAATGGGCTGAAATAGTTATCCTATATATATATAATAGCGGACTGTATTAACAATGTGGGGCTACGGTAACATGTACCTACTCCTGCGACCCCTGATGCGACTGCTGTGCATGCGCGGACGCATGCAGCGTTCTGTCGGTGGGTCGCTTTGCCGGAGTGTCCCGCAGCTGGGGCGGAAGCCACCGCGCCGCCGATTCCGGCTGGTAATGCTGCGTGGCGTCGTCCGGTCGGTGAAGGGACGTGTGGTGGTCGGCGATGCCACACACTCTGCATGCCTTCACCGACTTACATTCGCCCGGGTAATGTGGTCCGAGACAGCGGGGACAGCGCTCGCGCGACACCACAAAATCCCACCGGCCCTGCGTCGGCTGGGCATTGTAGGTAGCGCACGCTATTAGTCTATGCCCCCTAGTCCTGCAGTAAGGGCAGTAAGGGGTGTTTGGGCTGGCGTGCATTGTGTGGGTGTTGTGTGCAGTTGTGTAGGCGTGTATGGGTGGCGGCACGAGTCGAGGCAAAAAAATGAAGTGTGTAAGGTAGGGTTTATAAACTAGTGGACTGTATGTATCCGGCTCGAAGGACCATAAATGTTGGCGCTTAAGGCACCAACATGCGGCGGAGGGAAATGATAAAATAGGAGAGCTGGGGCTTACTTGGTTCGGGCTGGAGCTGGTTGGAGCTGAAGGCAGCTGGCGCTTTAGGCGCGGGGTCGCAGGCTTGAAGGCGGCAACACACAACACAGTTCACTCAGGGCACTGGTCGGTGGCGTTTTAGGGGTAGTTGAGCTGGTAAACAAGCGCTCTCAATGCACATACACTTAACACATGTCTGGCGTGTTCACGGGCTGAATTCTTGCGCGCGCGCGCGTGGGTTCGCCTGGAACGCTCGGAGCACACTGCCTTTGCGCCAGCGCCGGCGGCGCGGGCGAACACTTCGTCTAGTATAATTGTCACCTCGCTGTGATTGGCCGATCATTCGTTGCACATTCGTTGCACCAATATGCACTTTAATTGACCGGCGCAGCGACGGTTATCCGTTGCGCTGTGGCGCAAACAGATGAGATTCTGGTAATGAAAATTGCCAGGTTTGATGCATAACTTGCCAGGGTCTCAGCTACATGTGCCAGCCAGCAGAGGTTTATTTTGGTGACTTTAGTATATTTTCTACAAACAACTAAACTACGAGTTGCCTTGAAAAATAGGAACAATAAGTAACACTGTTAATCGTTCAGTTCATACAACAATTATTTCTGGCATTATTAATAATGAATAGCCACTTTACTACAATAACCATGTATACACCCTCCTTTTTTATTTGTTTTCATGAAATTAAGGGAAGTTCCACCCATGAAACTGAACAACTTTTTCAAGAAACCTATGTGCAAAAATGACAAAAAAAATTCGACCTCGCATACTATTGTCGTCAGTTGATCGGACAGTTTTGTATGGGAGGTGGAATTTTTTTTGTCCTTTTTTCACATAGGTTTCTTGGGGAAAGTTGTTCAGTTTCATGATTAGACCTCACCATTAATTTCATGAAAACGAGTAAAAAATGGGGGTGTATATAGAATCAAAGGACAAATATAAAAATAGATAAAATTATAAAACTGTAAATTGTAAAGTGCTGAAAATTTCCACGATAGGGTCCTTCAAACGAGGCGTGAAGAAGTACTTTGTGGCCCGGCAGAGTGAGGGTGACTGATGCTACGTCTCTTACGCTGCACCAGTTGTCCTCGCGCCTGGACTTTATTTCCACTTAACATCAGGTGGAGTGGGGTCATTTGCCGTGCTTAGTATAAAAAAACGAACAGGATTCGAACCCGCATCCTTCTGGAAATCTTTGGCTCCTTTGGGCATTCTTTGGTTATCAAAGTAAAAGTAACTCAGCTGGAAAGAGCACTTGGCCCGGATTGTCAGAAGGGTGCGGGTTCGAATCCCACTCGTGGAAATTTTTTCAACACAATCATCGTTCGCAACAAAATTTGCGTTAAAATTAGATAAACAGTGCTAATAACATTATTTTAAAACTGTCTACTCACTTTTATTTGATCTTCATGAAATCCTACTTTTCCAAAGTCAATAATGGTTTGGACAAGCAAAAGGGATATAAAGAAATTGGTGATGATATACAGAGAAGTCTAAAACATTAGAAACAAAATTAAAGTTATAGGATAGGGTATTTTAGAAGTCGGATTTTAGAATCGGATAGGTTGGTTTAGAAGTGCGACGATAGAGGAAAGCATCCAGCGGCATCGGCCGGCTTTATACTTACATAATTGGATGTGATTTTCTTAACAAACTTGTGTACCAGACTTTTTAAGTGTGAAAGCTTGTTTAGTAAGTGTAACACGTTCCATTTTTATTATTACTAACGTTATATTATTCTGAACATATTACTTATAATAATTGATATGCCATTGTATGCTATGCTAATAAACTTTTCGATATCGACGTTATCATCGGTTATCGGAATGATGTATGATGTATGATGATGTATGCGAAGAAGGTTAGATACACTAGTATAGACAGATATCAACTACGTTTTATCAGATCAAATAAGAGCTAGACTGGCTAGCCTTTGCCTTTTCCATTTTACTTACCGATAATGAAAAAGCTTTTTTCAAAATACTAAATGATTCTATCAGCTCATAATAGGCTTTATAGAGTGTTTTCCAACGCCAGCTATTGTTTGTCTTATTCACTGATGTTTTATTATTCTGGTTTTTAATACACATTTTCATTGAAATAATCCATTGTCTCATTAGAATCTTGAGTAGTTTTATAATTAACAAAAAGTACAATTGTACAGCATCCCACATTATCATATTGAAATGGTTGATGATTAGAGATAAAGCAGACGCCTTGAGTGCATCTATTACGAAAGCCTCAATCGCTAATATGAATATTAAAAAAGTTATATTGTGTATCCAATTGGAGCGCCTTAACTGTTTAAATATGTTTGCCGAATAGCTTATTTCTCTTTTAGCACTTTGTAATTTTAATACTACAGTAACATTATTTTTATTGTTTAACGCATTTGAAATGTACAAAGTTAAACTGAGCATAACAATTCCGACCAAGTAAACATAAGTAAGAATTTCAGTAAGCTCATCAAATAATTTTATTGTAATTATGAACACTTTACTATTTTCGTAAATTACTATGAAGTTAATAACTAGACAAATTGCCATAATAATATTCGAAAACAAACTGTTTGGAGTAATGACATCGTGACGCACTTTGTATTTGCGTTGGAGGACTAAGTTTTGTAAAATATTTATTGGCAACAAACATTTCTGTATATCCCAATCGACACTGTTATTTAACAAAACATTTAAGGGTATCACCACATTTTTCATCATAAAAGGTGTGCTTTTAACACTTGGACACCGCGCCACGAGACAATACTTAGTAATTCTGTTCGTTGAACACTGACATTTCATTGGAAATGACTTCTAATATAGGAGTATATTAACTTCACATCCGGGCACTATACCTTTTATTTACAAATGTTTCATCACTTACGGAATGTTAGATGAGTGCTATCAAGTTATTACATAAATGAGTACAATCAGCTTAAAGTTGATAGAAATCTTAACTGTCAAAATATTTTATTTTCCTAGTAAATTGTGTCGTCACGTCAACCTGTTGACAATATTTTTCGTACACATTCTCCAATTGGTATGTCATTTAAGTTTCGTTAATTTTTTTTTCATTTAATCTACCGAAAAAGGTTTTCTTTATGTACCGACCGCGTATGACTACCATCACGTCGTGTTAAAATACAGACGTATAATCACGACTACTATCCCCGAAGGGTTAGTCAGAGAATAGGCAATCATGACCGCAAAAGCAGTCCTCTACCATAGTCCACTTTTCACC
Organism: Scoparia ambigualis; assembly: GCA_963921215.1. Lineage (NCBI taxonomy): Eukaryota > Metazoa > Arthropoda > Insecta > Lepidoptera > Crambidae > Scoparia > Scoparia ambigualis. The sequence goes on from OY992508.1 coordinate 24,936,523, forward strand.
AAATATATAGTGGCGGCCAGAGTCGCCACATAATTTATTATCATCACGTATCGGTTAAAGAGTTTGTAAGCACATTCCTAAACGCGTGCAGATCCGATAAAGATATGTCACGGCATCCTCCCTCCAACATCTACGTAGTATTACTGTATAAATAGTCTTGTAAGGTTTAGATAATAAGTTAGTCACAATGTAGTCACTGTAAATATACAACATACCTACCTACCTTCACCTCCACCTCGCATACCTTTCCCGATGGAACAGACTGCATATGTGCTCAGCGTGACAGATGGTGAGCCCATTGCCGCTATACGGTGTTAAATGTATGTGCAGTCTTTGTCCGTTAGTCGTTTTACGACACCCAAGGGAAGAGAGGGGGTGGTAGTATTATTTTACCGCTACGCGACAAGGTTAAAATGATCTTCTTTATCAGTCTATAAACGTCCCACTGCTGGGCACAGCCTAACTACATGGGAAACTGCTCAGAGGAGCTGAAGAGCTCTTTTTTTATTTATTTGGGTAAACAAACAATGACAATACATAATGGTTAAAAACAATGACAAATGATTTGGTAGAATTGTCACCAACACCGTTTACCACATATTATAAGTAAAATTTAATAATGCTAGGTTGACAATGTATGTACTTAGGGCTACGTTACAAAATATGTACTATAATAATTTTTAAAAACCCATACAGTTGATCACTGACATAGTGAAAGTTGCTAAACTGACTAATTCGCAAATCGAATGCCATGCCATGCCTTTGAGCTCGAGTTAAAATGATAGCCAGTTTTAATTTAACCTATACGTTTATACTTAACGTGAGAACGAGTTCAATAAGCGGATTCTGAGGACTTAACGTTGTTGGAAACGTAATGGAAGATTTAATTTCAGTTACATCTTCAGTCTGAGAAGGCTTGGAAGGCACAATAGGCCAAGCGTATATAGTGCTGTGAATCCACATTGGACCATGCCACCACAAAACATGATTAAGTATTTGAGAGGGCAAAAGGCCACGCGAAACACAATCACTGGGGTTCTCAGTCTCAGGTATATGGAAGAAGCGATCAGGAGATAGCGTAGGAGCGTAAGAGCTAATGTTTATACTTAACTTAACTTAGGCATACTCACTTACTTCCATAGTGACAAGCAGCGTGTTTGTAGATACGAGAAGCAATTAAGAGGACGTCATACAAGCAGAAATTAATTACAAAAGCCATTAATTGCCTTTCAGTTTACCTAATTAAGGCGTGCAAGTACTCTTAACTAATCCTGACTATCGCAAACAAAAACTCTACGATGATAGCGTTGTAAAGTATGAAGCAATTTAAAAAATTACCAATTATAGTTTTCTACAGTTCACGCGAACAAAGCTTTTGCATTTCAAAGTGTGTGTGCACACACACTTTGAAATGCAAAAGCTTTTTTACGAATTTGCTTGCTAATCACCAGGTATTTTATATTGAGTAAAAAGTTAAGTTGTTAATTTGCATAATTATGAGGCGATAACATTTTAGTTTCCCTGTGTGTGACCATGGACCCTGTAAAGGGTTCAATCATTATTTTACTATAAACGCGAGTGTTGGATTTTTTTACGCAAGCCCGGGTTTGCATTTTTCATTCATTTTACTGCATTTTACTAAGTATTATAAAAACTTATTACAGTTCAGTACTCTCAAGTACATTAACGAGATGTGATTCCGGCCTAGGTATAAGCCTTCACAGCGGGTTGGTGATTATAAAGCCGGTGATCATAAATAAGTTAAGCAAAACAATAAACCAGAACGAGAAAGACTAAAATAAATTTCATACTTTGAAAACCAAGGTTCTAAAGCCTGTAAGGTACTCCAATCGACCGGTCCAAGTACGCCTCGCTCAGGAATAATCGATAACATAAGTAAACTGTTAGTGGACTAATAAAACATACACCCAATACTGCCGGAAAAAGTTCAAGCGCTCTGCCCTGAATTACTCAGGCAAATGGCTTTCAGTTAGGCCTAATGTCCACGGAGTAATAGCAAAGTCTAAGCTACGTTAATGACGTATTAAAATTTAACAAATAAAGTTCTTATTTTTTATAAATTTAGTAATAAATATCTACTAAAAAAAAGTTCGAGCCAAAGTGTTAAGAGTATCTTAGGTATACTCGTAACACTTTGGCTTTTGTTTTGTTATATTGGATATACTGTACGAGTAGGTAATCAATTTAAGCAATTTGCATGCTGTATGTAAAGTCGTGACCACACCCGCTCTTCCCTTGAGTGTCGTAAAACATCCAACAGCACAGAACGGCGATGGGCTCACCACCTGTCCCGCTGAGCACATATGCAGTCGTTATTTAGTGAAAAGTGGACTATGTTAGAGGACTGCTTTTGCGGTCCTCATTGCCTAGTCTCTGACTAACCCTTCGGGGATAATAGTCGTGATTATAAGAGTATTAATGTTTTGTAATTACATGTTTGTGGTAACTGCCCTACAAAATAAATAAATAAATAGAGTGGTTTGTTAAACATATCTAATAATTTTATGTTAATTTATTCTCTTTCTTTGATGGATATGAAAAAAAAATGTCTTCACTTCTCTAATAAAAGCGTTGACCTTTGAATGTTTCATGTCGACCAGTAGTTCTACACATTTCCTTTTCCCTACATTTCAACTTACAAACGCTTTATTACTGGCAAATGCCAACGCAATAAATTAAATTTTTATCTCTATATATAGATAATAATCTATTTAGTCCTAATGGATAATAACATTTCTCGGGACTTTAATAAGTTATGTTAGACGTAGAGGCAGATATTTTATTGAAGATTTATTTTAGAAAGGTTATTATATATTAAAATTTGCTAAGAATATGGTTGGTTTATTATTTTCTCTTTCTTTCAAATAAATAATAACGTAAATTAATAATTTTCAACAGGTCGACATACAAAAATAAAACTAAATTAACTTAATCCATAATTCCGCCTAGTACCTGGCTCAAAGGTCCCATCATGCTTGCAGCATTACCCCGCTGAATGGCTAAAGACACTCTTTGAGCCAGATACGCTCCGGAGCTTAAATCGTAGCCCTTATTTTAAACAAACGACCCAGCTCCGTTACCAAACGTGTTGCCTCGGCGCCCCAAACACCCCCGGTTATTGCTGTAGAGACAGCAAACAGAACAAATATATAATTATTGCTTAAATGAGCGTATTTGACTTTTTCCTTTTCTGCAGCGGTTTCAGCAGCATAGCCAGGTACCCGAATAGTCCCCTACAAATGAGTTATCGCAAACGTGCTTACACAAGTTGTAGTTATGTTATATTTATCAACGACCTCCGTGGTCGAGTGGTAAACACGCCGGTTCTGATGTCGTGCCGTGTCTGAGGTCCCGGGTTCAGTTCCCGGTAGGGTCCATTTAGAAAAAACTTTTTCTTACTTGATTTCGGGTCTGGGTGTTTTTCATGTTTATGTATATTTATCCGTTACATAGTTTAACCATGTTAACGAGTTTCATAAGGAGCTTATCTTGGGCTAGTAATTAGTGTGAGCGTAGAAAGATAAATATTATATTATTATTACCTTTATTATTTACTATCAGACCGCCGGCGACTTCATTCGCGTGGACCTCGTACCCCGTGAAGAATTTTCAAAATGACTGCCCTCCCAAGAACACTTATTGTGACCTAACTAAAATAGTTAGACATATGCTATCGCGACACTTTTTGTAGTTAGTGGTGTGTTCTGCAAAGCCATAGTACATTATTTTATTCTATCATCAATATTTTTCTTACCGCACGCGATTTAAGGGATTTATTTGACTTTTAGTAAGGATAAGAACCTAATTTTTTTGAAAATATATTATAGCCTATGTCACCCGGAGATAATGTAGCTTCCCAAGGGTGAAATATTTTTTTAAATCGGTGTAGTAGTTTCGGAGCCTATTCAATCCAAACAAACAAACAATCAAATCTTTCCTTGTTATAATATAGTATATAGATATAGTTACGACAATTATTATTAAAGTCGTGTTATATTGGAATATATTAAGATTTTTGTATAAATTAGTTAATAGGTAAAGTTAATTTATAGGAACTTCTTTATTATTGAAATTTTTGCATTCACAATGCCATAATATAAGATAAAATGTTAACTAGAAAAAACAACCAGTCTCAGGAAAGCTCAAACGGGAATCGAACCCATGACCTTTGGATTGCCGGTCCACTTCGAAAACGACGTAATACCGTTGGCTTGCAGCGTATCACAAACTACTAGAAAAAATTCATCGAGTCTTCTGGGGTATCGGTAGCTTAGCGGTTAGAGCAGTGGACTGGCAATCCAAAGGTCATGGGTTCGATTCCCATTCGAGCTTTCCTGAGACTGTTTTTTTTTCTAGTAAACATAATAGCAACTTACCTTACAACAAATTGTATTTCATATCTTACCAGCGGCCCAATCAGCGCAGCGGCAGCGCCCGCGAACTCGTCGGCGTGAACAGGCGAACACTCATATCCTGTGATGGTTTCGCCGTGCATTTTATGAGCATTTTTTTAACACAAACATTATTCTGGTGCAGCCGTCCTCAAGTGATGCGCGAACACATTCGGAGCAATTGATTTTCACGTATATACACTGGGCTGCAAAAATTAGTATGACACTTTTAAAGTTTCATTTTTTTCTAAACTACGTTAGAGATTTAAAATAAAAAACGTTTTATAGCAATTTTATCAGCTTTCTTTGAAACTATAGTAAACTATACATTAGTTACATTATTAACTCTGTGCGACCTTCTAAAGATATGCCAGAACAAAAAGTTAATGCAATTTATAATTGTGATAATATACTTATTTTTGCAGGTCAGTGTAGTTTCTATACCTATACTCTGTAATGTTCTTATCTAAATAGACAAAAAATAATTGCTGTTCGTTTGTCTCGCAAAAACCGAAAAGAATGACCGAACCGATTTGGCCAATTTTGATCTTGAAATATTTGTGAAAGTTCAAGGGAGATTTAAACGGTGACAAAAAATAGTAAAAATCTTTTAATAAATTATATAAACATAAGTAGACGTTGTGCAATATAGGTATTAAATATTAAGTTGGTAACTTCTTCTTCGCGACATTTATCTTTTTCCTGTCAGTTGAGTTATCATTGTAATTTGGACAGGACAACGTCTGTCATAAATTCTGTCTGTTACCTATTTGGACAATTGTAGCATAGTGACGGCAGGTGTCTAAGCACTAATTTTCGCAACGCCTTCCGAAGCTCGGAGAAGTCATCCAGTGACAACCGGATGGCTTTTCCGAGCTTCGGAAGGTACGACAAACCTTCATTCTCGGTTGCTTTAAGAAAAATGGACTTTTCAATCCGATAAGAAGAATTTATTTACATTCTTTCAACACATACATATAACTGCATATAATTTGTGCAAATTTAAACTTGCATAAAAATATTATCGCTACGTAACATGTTATAGGCATCACGAACACGTACGTAACTAGTAGACATGGCACTCGAATGAAGATAATAATACACACATCAAAAGTGTCTAGGGATCAACATATATTTTTGCAATAACTTTTCTCCTGATTGATATTAATTAAAATTTTCTTTAAGGATTCATCAAATAAAGTGTTTTCGTCTGTCTACAGTAACGATAAACCAAGTCACCTTTGCATTAATAAAGAAATTTGCCATTTTCCTAATAAAGGGATTTTTGACATTTGAACCACTAACATTAAAGTTCGAAAAAAAGACTGAAATAACAGTTTTCTTTAAAATTTTATTGGGTAACTTAAACAATTAATAATCCGTGTTTCTACCGCGAACACTAACAACACAAGAACATCGGTTTGGCATACTCAAAATGAGTTCATCCAAATCACGCTGTGGAATGGCCGCCCATGTTCGTTGCAACAACAAAAAAAGGTCTTCTTGCGACTGGATACCCTCCATATTCGGCAGAGCTCTTCTCTGTAGCATATCCCATGCATGCTCAATCGGGTTCAAGTCTGGCGACTGAGCAGGCCAGGGCATGACATTGATGTTAGCTGCGGCGAGAGTCTGTCTTACAACTCTTGCGGTGTGCGGTCGTGCATTATCATGCATTAACTGAAATAAGGGACCGATTTGCACTTGTAGAGGAACGATGACGTCTGATACAATCGTCTCAGCATAAATTTGAGCGTTGAGGTTGCCTCTGATCCAAATCAACTCAGTTCTTCCGCCGATCCAAATAACCGCCCATACCATGATGGTTCCACCACTATAAGGATGGACTTCCTGGCAGGATTTTAATCGCTGTTGGCGTCCAGGGGTTCTCCAGTGTCGTATACGTCTTGTATCCGGTCTCATACCAAAACGAGACTCATCAGAAAAGCACACGAAACGCCATTGTTCTTCTGCCCAATTTCTGTGTTCAAGAGCCCATTGATATCGAATCCTACGATTGTGCATTGCTATAGGTGGTACCCTTAGCGGTCTTCGGGAATGAAGGTTCACTTCATGCAAGCGGTTTCTGACTGTTTGGTCGCTAATTAAGTTCCCTGAAGAGTGATGAAGCCTCACGGCTAACATCATGGCGGTTATTGTTGGAGCTCTTCGAGTTGTGATTTGAATGTATCGGTCTTGTCTCCGTGTGGTGCAGCGATACCGTCCTCCATGGCGCTCAGCCACGGTACCAGTGCTTCGGTAACGTGTCCAAAGTCGACTGATAACACTCTGACTTGTATTAAGAGCTAAAGCCACAGTACGTTGCCGGGAACCAGCTTCTATCATTCCCACGGCTCTGAGCATTTCTTCCCTGCTTAAATGACGTCGCCGCTCCATAATAACGTTGGTTTTAATCAGTAGTAGGGAAACAGTAGCACTAATAATGTCTTTAATGCGTTGTATGTTTTTATAGGGAAAATATTGACAGCTGATTTTCATCTTTTACTAGAAATTGATTGAAAGTTCCTGTTTCAAATTATGAAATGCACCAAAAAGGATCCATATAAATTTATAAAATCATAAATTTATATTTTAGACACTTTTGATGTGTGTATATGATATCCGAAACAGCGAGAACTTTGCGAGAACTTCGAGATAGATGAGATAACTAATATTACTAACAAAGAATTAAAAATATGTAAAAAGTCTCTCCGAAATGTAGTGATACTGATATTCATCGTAATTCTTAAGAAAAAGTATAAGTACAAGAAAAAGTCCACTCATATTAAAAATGTATATTTTGTAATTAATTACAGAAACAAAATAATATAAAATAATAGTTTAAAAAAAATGTTTTTAGGCTTAGATGAATGATTTTTAGGTTTACTAAAGTCTAAGTGGGTAGCATTTCGAGTAGGTAACCTAGGTTATTAAAACAATATTATTTTTATTTATTTTTATTCCATTGTGATATTAAATAGACGTAAGGATGTAAATAATAATTGTACAATATACCTAATAGATTTTATAATTTACATCATTATTATGAGCATTTATATAATTAAAGTGTCATTTTTAGATATGTACACCACTATTTAATAAAGTTTACTACACATTATATTAGTATCATGTAAAAGCTAGTCTAATTTTATAAATATAAAACTTGTGTTAGTGTAATGGAAATATTTGCTTTAATATACTTTCATCTAAAGAAGCCATTACAAGTTACCACGATCTTAAATTAAATAGGCATATTAACACTGCCATCTGCCTTAATTGCGAGTAGAAGTTAATTAATACCAAAATCATTCTTAATAAGATATCGTTACGTACCGATCAACGAATCGAAATGGTCCTAAATAGGTACCTACTTAAATACATTTCTAGAAGAAGGTCACCAATTTCTGCAACACGTTTTTCACATTGCTCAACAACAACATTTTTAGTTTTGGATAGATCCTGATTGCAGGAACATAATATTTTCAGATTATATATTATGATCAATTATAAACAAAGTGCTTATAACTATTTTCTCTTTAATGTGGCTTAATATGATGTAAAAATAATGGACGAGGCTACTGGAAGTGACATATTATGGCATCTAGTTAATAATGGTAATATAAAGATCAGTAGTCGTCTGAAATTAAACCAATAGTTGAATGCTAGTGAAATCAAAAAAAAACGTCATATCCTTTTCGAACGTTTCTTTGAAGAAAAATTGAACAATCACAACTCAGACTGAGTTGTTCTATTAACATAATATTACTATTATTTATTATTATGTACTAATATTTAAAAACAGGTACTATTTACTTTTTCAGGTATCATTTTAGAAGATGCTGTAATTATATCCTTGGCACAAGACAAGTTTGAGAATAAATTATATGAAAGAATCTTCAGGTCCAATATTCGAAATCGAATTCCATTCAACTACTGAAAAATAGTATTTTTAATACCTTTATCATAAAAAATACAAGCTTTGCAAATTTGTTTAAAAGTGAAATCATGTTTCAAGGTTTTGATGATGATAGGTAACTTGCTGAAAAAATATGGTAAAATAAGATTAGTAGGGTAGGTAAGGTTCAAGTTCAAGAATCAAGCTTAGATTAAATGTACGATCAAATGGCATTCGATTTCGAATATGAAGCCCCGTATTATATACGATAGTTACACATTTCTACAAACAAAACGTTTGAAATATTATGTAGTTATAAACTAGTAAGTAAAAATAATTATAGGCTATAAATATTATCATAATAATTTCTGAAATTAATTATTATGAAAATATACAATCTAAACTAAACTTTAAAAATAAACAACACTGAACAAAACATAATTATTACATTATAATAGACTATATGACAGTAATAGGCTAGCAAAAAAAATATAGGTAGGTAAGTACATTTATATTTTTAGCAGATAACCTTTGGCAGGTAAAAATACTTGTGTACACTCCTAATTATATACGAAAGCTTTCTATGTTCGATTTAACTTTTCATTATCGCCAATAATTTGCGATGGTTCAAATTGAATTAAATCGTATATCATAAATATTTATTGCACTTTCATGAGTTTCATGCAGGTAGTTACATAGGTGTTAAAAACACATTTAGATTTTAACCTACATTAATATTGAATGTATAATTACAGATAAATGTTTTTATATATTTTAGCGTTTTATTAATGCTTAAATATACTTAAAATTTTAAACACTGAAAAAAGACGACAACCTCAGGCGGGAATCGAACCACGCACCTTCCGCATTCCGGGTGAAATCGACGGGTGAAAACCAGACCTCGGTAGCCAAGTGGTTAAGGCAGCCGCCCGGAATGCGGAAGGTGCGTGGTTCGATTCCCGCCTGAGGTTGTCGTCTTTTTTCAGTGTTTAAAATTTTATATAATTACAGTTATCCATTTTACATCATTAAGATCGGCTATGGTTACAAATACTGTTAAAATATTTTATCTTTTATGAATAAATAGATTTACACTTACAATATATCGTAAGTTGTAATGTTATTCAGTTATTACTTTAAAATTGATATTCATTAGAACTAGTAGAGGCTAGAGTATAAGACAATGTGCAACACCCGCATCTAAAATAATTGAAGGATAAAATCTAGATTGGAGGGAATTACAAGTCTTAGCTCTGAAAATGTCATGTAAATATATAAATATTTAAGTTTTGCCCGTGACTTGGTTTTAAGGCCTACTTTGACATGTATAGTTTGCCATTCTGGTCCCCAAGCACCAGTTGAGAATAAATCAAGTCAAAATAGCTTTACATTCAAAACTATATACTTTCTTGTGTTACCTACTATTTAGCTTCAACATTACATACCTTATATTCAATACATCTTTAAAATTTAAACGTAGTTCATTCACACGAAATATATACTCTTAATTGACAATTCAAATGTTTAAACCAAAATTGTTAAAATCTATAAAAATTAAATTAAAACAATAAATAGGGACGAAAGAAAATACTACTAAAGTAAGAAGTTTACATACGAGTACTCTACCTCTGAAATTTCTCCTTCAACACCATCTCTTTACAAATTCAATACTGTTTCTTATTTCCTAAAACACCATGTGCAGATAATACATAATTATCATTGGACCAAAATTCAACCTTCACGTCTTTCGATAGAGCTATTTCTACAAGCCTAATTTCAAAACATAATTTATTCAACGTTTTAACTTATACTGGTGTCACAGTGTTGTTGTATCTCTTTCAATTTATGAAATTAACCGTCAATGGATAAATAAAACGTTGAAGAATTCATGTCAGTCAGGTTATTAGCTTAAGTACTTACGATGAGATAAATTGCGATTATAATAAGCGATACAAAAGTATTAATAATGACCACTACAACGCCTTGTATACACTCACACAGTGGAGAAAAACTAAAGTCAATTAAGACACTGCCGCATAATTGATTTTGTACATAGCTAAAATTTTATAATTTTACATAAAATTGCTTATAAGAACGTTACACACATCACTTCCTCTTACAATAGTTTAGAGTGGCACTGTTAATATAGTTTAAGTTTAATTTTATGATAATAAAGTTATTGTGCAATCCTTAACTGCGATAGGTGAATATTAAAAGTCTAATTATTAGAACCTTAATTTAAACACTCATTAAAGACACAAGGGGATATAGATACAAAAATATCAATGCTAAGGATCGATGAAAATAAACACACCATTATGTAAACGCTATGGTCCCTCAACAAGACACGCATTAAAATAGCTACAGACAGAATTTCAGGCGAGAGTCTCGATATTCGTTGTTGCCAATATTTCTACACTTTCAACGCACACCTTCACTAAATACACCATATCACAAGGTAAAGTATTTCCTAAAGTAGTTCAAAGAAGTTCGGTTGCAGCGAAATTGTATCGTCCACTTATGGACTTTGTGCAGGGCTGGGCCAAGGGGGCCTCATCTTTTCCAGCACATATTTGAGCTGGAAACCGGTGTGAAAATGCTACAGATACTCATCTATTTGATCATAGTCCTCTTCGGGGGGAGACGGGCCGGACACCGAGAGGATCGGCAGCCCTAAATGTTTCACCGTTTCAACACTACTGCTGTCGTCCGACTTGCTCGCTTCCTCGTTTATAGTCTCCTCTCGTGGTTTGATTTTGCATAGGCGTTCAGATGAATCGCTCAATGTCGTTAACGGTATGTTATCTGCAGATCTGTAAGAAATAAAAAAGTCGATATAGCTACGTACCAATTTGTATAACATATAAAATAAAACCGTTGTTACCGGGATATCAAAGTGATAGATGCAACATTTTTGCATTTTCTTTATAATATGTGAGTAATAACTTAAAAAGGGCATAGGTAGGTACTTGTTTAATGCCACCTATATACTCTTAGAATGCGTCAATGCACCGCGCCTCCTTAGACGAGGCCAAAGGAAATCCATTTATTCATTACTTACAATAATAATGTATAAAATAAGACAAGAACCTTTTATTGGCCATTACAATATGAGTATAGATAAACAAACAAAACAGGACAAACAACACAAAGAGAAATATAAACTTGCTGTATCGTTATAATATCAATAATCGAGTTCAAAATTTAAAAAAACAATTGGTTAAAATTACATAGCTCAATAGTTATACACCCTTAGTTTTTATTCGTTTTATTAAAAATTAAGGCTGAGTTCCACCCATGAAACTGAACAGAAACCTATGTGCAAAATGACAAAAAAAATTCGACCTCTCATACATTGTCGTCAGCTGATCGGACAGTTTTGTATGGGAGGGTGTGTAGTTGATGTAGCACAATTAATTGCTATATCGAATAAATGCTTTGACCTTGACATTGTATATTTTAAGATTCCACCAACCCGAATCGGTCCAGCGTGAGTGGGTTATGGCATAATAGATAAAGTAGATTTAACTGTTCTGTGATCAGTGGGATGTTTATACATTATAATACACACATATATATATAATCGGACTTTGATCCCCGAAGGGTTAGTCAGAGACTAGGCAATGAGGACCGCAAAGTAGACCTCTGCCATAGTCCACGTTTCACCAAATAGCGACTGCACAGTGCTCAGCGTAACAGGTGAGCTCATCGCCGCTCTATGCTGTTGGATGTATGTGCAGTCATTAGTCCGTTAGTCGCCTTTTACAACACCCAAGGGAAGAGAGGGGGTGGTAGTATTTCACTGCTAATACGCGACACAGTTATATGCTAACTTTAAAACACTGCGGGTAACCCCTTGACCTTCATCACACCTTATGGTAAGTGAGGATAAGGCTGAAGGTGAACGCGCTTCACCCGGAACCCTCAACCATTGAGGGGATAATGATTTTGATCAATACATTCCAGGACTTTCTTGTTAACGACCCACGTTTTACTAGTAGCAGCACATTTTACCTGGCCTTGCGACACAACCTGGATTGCGAGCCGTGGCGCCTCAGAAACTCGCCGGCGTCGAAGGCAGCGAAGCCTGTCGGCTCGGCTGACACGAATATAGCCGAGTTGACCCGAGGCCGGTTACACCTGGCCAGGAGACGCTCCTCGCACTCCAAGCTCTGCGTGTGCGTGTGAGACCAGCGCATGTGCTGTAAAAGGGTTATCATGTTAGATGGTATGTAAACTATTTTTTTTCAATGACTAGTGGTTGGTAGACCTGAATGGTATAATAATGGGCGGTATGCCTAGTACTGCTAAATGTCTGAGCTGGTTCTACTCTTAGGTCTCCTGCCCCGTAGATTAAGAGCGGTTTCAGATTAGCGTTTTTTCGGCGCGTATAAACTTGTTTTTGGGAGCACGTGTAGGCGCGTTTATGAGCATCTTTTATCACACTCCCAACTTGTACAAGACTGACAAAATTATTGTTTATTTTTAAAAAAAAAAGTGTATCGTCAAACTTCAAGTAAACGCCCTACCCTACTAGATTCCTTGGTATGTTCCTGATTCGCCTCGAGAATCCGGCGAAACAAGAATCCGGCGAATCAGGAATCCGGCAAGTTAGGAACTAATCAATTCCTTCGAGTCGGTTGAAGACTTACGGTCATACTTAAAAACGTTACTTATATTTAAGTGTCACTTAAGCCGTATCGCGTAGTAGCTCATTAAAATAATCCTACCACCCCCTTTCTTTCCTTCGGTGTCGTAAAAGGCGACTAAAGGACTGCACATACATCCAACAGCATAAAGCGGCGATGGGGTCACCATCTGTCACGTTGAGCACATGTGCAGTCGCTATTTGGAGAAAAGTGGCAGAGGACTGCTTTTGCGGTCCTCAATCCTCATTGCCTAGTCTCTGACTAACCCTTCGGGGATAACAGCCGTGATTATGTGAATGTATGTTAGTGTTACTAAAATATTTCACATCCATACTTTTCTATAATTTTAAATTTGTTTAGATGCCAAATCTTAAGTATTAGTCGTTTATTAGTAAGGGGGCTAGACGTGTAGTTAAGTGGTCGTAAAACCTTTTTAGCGATTTCTGGATAAGCTCATCTCTTTTGATATATTGCTTATTCTACGTCAGACAATGTAGACACTGTTGTCATCTAAAACAGGTTGCTGATCTTGCAAGTAAGTGGCTTCACTTACGAATATGGTAAGAACCACTTCTGCTTATCTTTTTACAAATAGCAATGAAATATTATCGTGATTGCTGGTGCTGGTGTAGTTAAATATTGTCAAAGGAATCGTAGCTAAATGATTTGTCAATTATTGAAAAAAAAAATCATATTATGTAATGGAAGCTGGTGCTGGTGTAGTTAAAATATTGTCAAAGGATTCGTAGCTAAATGATAACTTTGACATTATTATGGAGGTACGTAAGTAAGGTATACAAGAATTATATTGAGGAGAGAAGAATATTGAGTTAAAATAACAAGATTATACTATTAATACTCATTACTACAAATACCATTAAAATAATTTATTATAAAATTACTTTTATTATTAGTTTAACAGGCCTATGTCACATAACTTTTCACAGACACACGGTGTAATCTATAGAATTGCAAAACACAAATAAAACAGTCGGTAAGTTAATTTATTTAGGTAATAACAAAATTATATTCATTGATATCGAATTTTAACTTCGTTTTTTTATAGATGTATTTAGAAAGCTTTTGTCTAGTATAATTAGTGTTAGAACCGATGGTACTTCATTAGTTAATCGATTACTAAGTAACTGAAAAAAGTTATTATTAGTGTTACCCTAAGGCATAAAATGTATACCTAATAAAGTGATAACTACACTAATACTACATTAATCAAAATAATCTGAAGTTCATCGTACAAAATGCAGTTAGTAGTTTTAAAAATGAAAGTTTATAGTTACTCTTTTATTTATACTTACTCATTAGAAAGTGGAAATGACATCATCACCTTCTACTTGAAAAAAATTAATCTCAGGGAAGAAACGCCATCACAAAGTCTAAACTAAACAGAGCAAGTTGAAAACAATATTATCTCTGCGTTTAACTTTCTACAACTGGCAGCGACCAAATAAGACCCGCATATTCTATGACGAACATACCTTCTTTCTTCCAAATCTAATAACGCTTTGTCAGAATCTCAAAGTTTAGCATAGTGCACAGAGATAAGTAATTTTTGGTAAATTAAATCAATGTTTTGTCGGATGACAGAGTAATATAAATATAGTTACAGAAACACTACTTTATTGTTTTGACATCAGTTTATAGACATAGAGACTACAATTTAAATTACTACTTACTGAGGAAAAATATTTTGGAATTACATAGCTTTATTAATGCAGAAACTTACTAAACAAAGCTCCATTGAAGAGAGTTACCAAAATAATACAAGCATATCTGAATTTATTATGTCGACGTCACTTTCTTTTCATTTTGTTACCTAACAGTTGTGTGACACGGCAAAAAAAATAATTAACACAAAACACAAACGTTAATCACGTTATAAAAAGAAGACATGAAATTAATACAACTATAAAAAACTGCCCGTATTAGCTACGGCGCAGTATGTCCCTTGTAATAAATAAAAAATCGTACGTACGTATATCCAATTTATACACATATATACGCAGCCTGAATTTGAAGTGTTTCAGTAAATATTCCCGTGACACGATTGTCATTATGAACATGCGATGTTGCGACATTCACTTTTTCCACCGTATAAAATAAAGGCTGCACAAAAATCGTGTTAGCAGTCACCACGTTTCATAATTAAGCTTATCGTCAGTAAGAAAGGTTCATTTTCGCATGACGTCCACATTAATTTCAGAAGATGGCCACGTTATTACACAACTGTCACTGTAACACGCGATACTCACGTTAACAGGACTTGTAGATACAACATTACTTCGTTGTGTAAGTAGAAATAGTTACAAAGAGGAGAGTTTTTGATACCATTGACACTATAAACATACATCGCCAATATAAACTGATTTTTATGCAAAAGACTGTCGTAATACACAATAGAAATCAAATTGTTAGCAACCTTTAGGAGTCTTTGTGACAGACAAAGGGAATAACAGAAATCTCTCACCTTAACTGGAGTCATAATAGTTATTGGTTATACAAGAGTGCAAACTTGCTTTATAACCGCGTGCTCAATTTTGATGACCGAGCAAGCGAAGGATTCTAAAATTGAATCACGAGCGCAGCGAGTGATTTAAAAATTATAATCCTGAGCGTTACCGAGGGAATCAAAAGAGCACGAGGTGAAAAATCTTTGCACTCGAGTGCAACACGTAACTTTTCATCCCACCTCAACGAGGAAATTACCAACCAAATTAAAAAAGTAGGTACACCAAAAAGGTTCCGAGTCTGACAATCTTTAACAATTTAAAAAGGTCGTATGATAAATCGGCACCATGGAGGAAGAAGAAAATAGGTTTAATGATGTTTTGAATACACATACTAAGTGCACACGATGTTATAAATTCAATTTACTTTGTCCTCTAGCGGGTAAAAACGGCTTTTGCACTCAGATATCGAAGAGTAAAAATACTCTTTCCGAGATGGGGGGGATGAAAAATATATATTAAATTAATAAAATGTATAACAACATAACTTCATTACACATTTAAATACAGTAAAAAGATTTCAATTGCCAGCAAATCGTTTGTTCTATTTCTATTTCTGCAAAAAAATACCTGACTAAAATTACCTTTTCAATTATTAATGATTTTCAAAGAGTGGCATTGTTAACTTCCAACACTGTCATCGGTCATCGCGTGCTAGGCTAAACAATATGTGGTACAAGGTTTTCATAGAAACATGTCTACAACCCTTGAAGGAATTCTGTAAAAGCTATTAATAACACTGGTAACATTGACCGTACAATTCGATCAATTTGACTGGATTCCGAAGAATGTATAACTAAGCAAAACAGAATTAAGTTAATGCTAAAAGTAAAACTTATGACTTATACCAAAAAAGATAAACTTTATTTATTTTTTTTTATCTTTACAACAATATCAAATACATAATTGATCACTCTGTAATCTTTTACAAACATAATATTTTTTACACACAAAATAGTTATATGCTTAGGTATACAGTAGCAATGCAGCGTCACATGATGCAATCATAATTGAAAATATAACCAACATTCAGACATACATATAATCACGACTATTATCCTCGAAGAGTTAGTCAGAGACTACGCAAAAGGACTGCAAAAGCAGTCCTCTGCCAATAGTTCACTTTTCACCAAATAGCGACTGCACATGTGCTCAGCGTGACAGATGGTGAGTCCATTGCCGCTCTATGCTGTTGGATGTATGTGCAGTCTTTAGTCCTTTTACGACACCCAAGGGAAGAGAGGGGGTGGTAGTATTCTTTCACCGCTCCACACGGTTATGAAAGTATAATCGACTGAGTTTAATCTCTCAGCCTGTGTTTAAACTTCTATTCTAAACTAGTGGCCCGGCCGTGACCTCATCCTTGTGAACAACCCTTAACCCCATGACGAATCACCATATGTGTAATGCAAACCTTGTTCGTACAATTATTATTACAGATACAATAGAAAAAAATAGCCGTGAAGCCGTTCTGAAGTGATGTGCGAACGTGAATCGGAAAACATTAATGGCAATATAATATTTCTAGTTTATTTCTAAAGAATATTTATTGCGAATACATTCTTATTTTTAACGGCGGAGAATCCTTGATAAAACTATGTATTCCACAAGCCAGATTCGAAACGTTCTGTCAACGCGATCCAGCCCCTTTGACCGTGGTTTTTTTCGCCTTGAAGGCCACCTTACTTTTAAACGTTACTTAAAATTAAACATTACCTACTTAAGATTTGCCATCGATACAAATCATAGTAACCCCTTATTAAAGCTTAAATTAGGTATTATGATTAAAGAAGAAACGGGAGACACTTAATGGTTCAGAAATATCAAAACTATTAGACGTAATTAAACTTCCAAAAAGGCCACATGCAGAAAATATCACATAAATCTCACGTGATTTTCCGACGTTGACATAAAAACTATACAATACGATGAACAATTGAACATACTTACATAATTATTGTATTTATTTTTTGCTTTTGCAAACAGTAATCGTTAACGAAACGATTATTAAGTTAGTTAATTTTATGAGTAATATTTACATACTAATAATTAATGTACATTAAAGTCATTATTAATTAGATTGTCAAGGACAGGATCCGGCCATGTCTGTAACATTTATAAGCAAGGCCAATACTGAAAACGACAGTGTTGAAAAAAATTGTCTTTTCAAATATTAGCTTTCAAAGGAAAAAAATAAAAAAACGTGTCGATTAATTTCGGTGAGCTGGATAAGTTTACGGTAGTTCAACTGGAAAGAGCACCTGGCCCGGATTGCCAGAAGGGTGCGGGTTCGAATCCTGCTCGTGGAATTTTTTTCTACACTCTTTTTCAATTTGCAATTTTTAACGTAATTTTAAAAAAATTGCTTTAAAATTTTAATTATGTATTTTACAGTTTAATTATTTTATTAATGTTAATTATTTTATTTTTTAATTTTATTGATTTTATTTTATTTTTTGTGACATTATTAGGGTAAAATGCTGACATAATTGTGTTTATTAGTATTTGTAATATTGTATTTCTACGCTGCTGTATGGACTTAATTATGTCTGACATAAATGTTTAAAGTGAATAAAATGCCAATACTGTTTAATCAAGGATGACGCAATGATGTCCAGAAAATAATGTAAAAAATATGTTCGCATGCACCGCCAATGGTTCCCGCAAAGGGAAGCATATAACTGAAAGCTTTTAGCTCTACTAGTCTCATGGGTACATTGCCTCCATCTGAAACATCAGCTAAGTTAATCTATTACAGCTGTACTATTACATTTCTCTTTAATAGATATAATATGGACGTTGGCCTGTATTGTCTGTTTATATCCCAGCGGGTTTGTTAAATCCTCATATTTATTTTTAATAACAAGAATTAAGAGCTCTTAGTATTTAGGTAAGTGTACCCTGCACGCATACATGAATAAATATTTTTAATATATATATTCTTTCAATCGCAACAAAAAATACCTTGTGTTTTTAGAATTTAATAACTACACCACTATAAAACTGCTATCGTTTAATCCGTTCATTTACAAAGTTATAAAACTATAATGGCGTAGTTTTTATGATGTCATACCACGTCACCGTGCTCATACTATTTAATTAAGAAATAAATTTGTAATTAATATTTTACTAAGTGATGAAGATGTTAGAAACATATATTACTGATGACGGTACATATAATCTTTTCTAGATGTAGGTATCATCAAGAGAAGCTTTGTATGTTCTTTGTTTCAGGACACATAGGAGTATATAGCATGAAACCTCCCCGAGCGTTTTGTACAAAAATAAACTTGTACATCCTGTGTCTACATACACGTACACTGTGATTCTAGTGTCACTTGGGAGCGAGAGTTTTCTCCACTTTACTATAACGCTTACATACATCCTGTAAAATGAAAATCTAACATTTCAACAAAATTATGTACTGCGAATGTGTATATTCTGCAGTTACAATGACACTCATTCCTTATAAATCTCTGTCGCCATAACAACAATGTTACCTAGTTGTAGTATTGTTGTGTTCTAACAGCTAGAGATAAGATAGCCATTTGTTTAGTAGTTGAGAAATACGGGTGTAAATGGGCTTACTTTCACCGGCACTTACGAACCGATAGGTCATTACTGCCTAGTTGGAAAATAATGATTAATAAAGGTTTTGCAACTGGGATATGAAACATTTTATTTAACATCATTTTGAAAATTTCACTTCACAATGGGTGATTTTCCGAGATCAAAAAAAAAGTACTTTTTTCGTAATGACTTCATAGATGGCGCTTAGCATAGATTAGTATGGCGCTTAGTAAAAGGCGAGTCTATGGAGATAAAGTGAACAACTGCGTAATATTTATTCCATTCCAAAATAGAAAATAGGTCCTATATGTCCTAAATAAAAATAGGTACTATTTTTTATTTTTGGTTGACAAGCAAAAGTGTAGAATTTATTACAGCCTCAGGAAATGCTCGACTTTCATAAAACGCCATCTATCGAGTGTTTTTGAACTAATTTTTTATTTTTTTATTTGGGCTGGCAGAAAATCGCCCATTGGGAATGACTAGGAACTTAATCGAATTCATAAGCTAATTTGTCCCCATTAGAAAAGTAGCTGACAACGTATGACATAGCATTTTTCAAAGAATATGGCGCTTTTGTTTTTAACAAAGAATTCTTGATACTCAACCAAATACTTCACTTGAAAGATAGGTACGCTAAAGAACTGAAATATATTATACTATAGAACATAAATCATTATATTTAATATGGGTATATTAAACGTAATTGATTTCTAAAATTAACGCATCAAAGTTCTTTCGTTCTTTCTTCGCACTCAGAGATAATAAATAATCATCTTTTCTTTGTTTTAAAAGTATGTGATAATGACGTCCTAAGTACCTTTTGGAATGATTAATTACAGGTACCAAGTAATCCTCAATTTTAATTAAAGAAGTGCTCAAGTGTGGCTCTCAGTAATTTCTACCTAAATGACTATACTTATTAGAAATATATTTATATTGATGTGGACAACTTTTAATCGTTCAGGAGAGGCTTAGAGTGTCCATGGAGTCAACACTGTACATACTTATGGACAACCTAGCAAAGAAGATGCTTACATTTCTAAACAACAAGATTTACTGCTCCTACAAAGTTTTCACTAAATCCGTGAATCAAAAACGACTTATTATCTAACTCGAAATCTTATCACATCATTGTATTCATTCAGTTTGTCTGTTAAATAATACAAACCATACTACACTATGCATAAAAAAAGATAATTGTTTATTTTGGTGTATGAAAACAGTGAAATAATTAACATCATTCAACAGTGCCGTGATATGCCATCCAAAATCAATTTACACTAGCGATTTCGTTGTATTGGACGCGTAAAATCGGGCCAAGTGTGAGGAAAAACTGGTGCGGATCAAAACGTGATAGCGTGCTCTGGGTTTAGCGAAACCGGCTGTGGCGTGTCGCGGCTTGTTAACGAGCAGTAAAACAAACTATTACACATATTAAAGCATCAAACTTAGACGACTAACTTCGTCTTTTATCATGTTGCGAGCTTCCACCACTACGAAAGCGCCAAAGCCCTCAACCGGATAAGATAGAGATAGCGATCGCAGTACGATACAGTTCAATATTTGTAATAGTCTCTCTAGTATATCGTTTTGGGTACTTGAAAAACAATTTAATAGAATGGATATTCCAACAAAAGCTAATTGTAAAAAAGTTTCATTAGCAACTACTTGTAATGATTTTTGTTGTTATTACTTACCTATAAGTAACGTAATTATATTTTGTAACAATCAATCGATAATATGATACACATTAATTGACCTTTCATATTTGATATATTTCATAATAATGATACATAATCAGATGTAGATGTTAAATTGGTTTATCAAGACGTGATAAAATTAATTTAAAAGCTGTGCCTCTTAATCATTCAAGTGCTTTACGTTAGCTTTCATGCATCATCGAAATCTTAAAGTAATAATAGCACTACAAACGTTAGCGGTATCAAATACATTTTACATTACCAGCCGTTGGAATATCCATCGAAACGATAAAAAAAATATCATCACAAGCACACAAAACGATTACCGTATCCAGCTTTCGAACACACTAGTAAGCGTGCCAGCTTACTTGGTGATCGCACCCGGCACACCGACACTGGCAGTGAGAGCAAGCCCGCGGCGCTGCGCGGGCCGGACTCCGCTAGCTGGCCGCTTGGTCGTCCGGCGCTGCGTGCAGCAGAGCAAACTGACAGCCGCAGTCGCGCGCGCTGCGCCGCGGGTATTGGAAGCAACGGTCCAGGAGACAGCACACGTCCTGAGCACCACACTATTCAGAACAAAGCGAAGCTCAGTTTTGGGTAACAGGTTCTGTTCAGCTACCTTTTCCCTGCTATAGATTTGGGATTTGTTGGACAAATTAAGTAATCCACCTGTTAGTAGTAATATAGGATGTGTCAAAAATAAATTGAAAGCCTCATCCTGGTATTTCAATGCAAGCATTTTATAATTTTATTTTTTGAAGCAAATGCAAAATTGGGAAGGGTATATTTCACGAGCTGAATTCCACTGACTAGCTGCTTGATTGTCTGTTACTGCATGCAACAGAGCAAATTGACAGCCGCAGTCGCGCGCGCTGCGCCGCGAATATTGGAAGTAACGGTCCAGGAGACAGCACACGTCCTCAGCACCACACTATTCAGAACAAAGCGAAGCTCAGTTTTGGGTAACACGTTCTGTTGAACTACCTTTTCCCTGCTATAGTTTTGGGATTTGTAGGCAAATCAAGTAATCCACCTGTTATTATAGGATGTCAAAAATAAATTGGAAGCTCGTGTGGAGATTTCAATGCAAGCCTTAAGTAGTTTTATTTTTAGAAGCTAATACAAAATTGGCAAAAGTATATTGCATGAGCCAAATTCCACTAGCTAGCTTCTAGATCATCTGCTGCAGCAAACTGACAGCCGCAGTCGCACGCGCTGCGTCACGGGTATTAGAAGCAACAGTCCAGGAGACAGCACACGTCCTGAGCACCACACTATTCAGAACAAAGCGAAGCTCAGTTTTGGGTAACAGGTTCTGTTCAGCTACCTTTCCTCTGCTATATAGCTGTAGGATTTTTAATTCAAATTAAGTAATCCATCGGTTAGTCGTATTTATAGGATGTCAAAAATATATTGGAAAAAATAAATATCTCGGTTAGAGATTACAATGCGATCATCAAATAATTACTTTTTCACACCTCTTGCTCAAAAAGACCGTCATTGTAGCGTTCTAGAGCGGGGCTAAAATAGCTTTTCTTGCCCTAGGGGAAAAAGTAATTTTTTTTTAAATTTTTGTCTGTCACATAACAATGAGCCTAAAAAAACGAAAAACTTTCAGTCTTATGTAGAATAATCATGAATAAAGACTCGAATTATTACTGTTTACTTATCAACAACTTTTTTAAGATAGATATTATTAAAGTTTATGGTAAAATTAGTAATCATTTGAATCTATGGACAACTCAGACCACGCTTCAGTAAGAAAAAACTGCACAGTCTGCACATGTGCTTAGGTGGTGAGGCTTTAGCTCGTTAGTCGCTTTTACGACACCCAAGGGAAGAGAGGGGTTGGTAGTATTATTGTGATTAACCCATCGCCGCTCTATGCTGTTGTATGTATGTGCAGTCTTTAGTCCATTAGTCGCCTTTTACGAGACCCAAGGGAAGGGAGGGGTTGGTAGTATTATTTTGATGAGCCCATCGCCGCTCTATGCTGTTGGATGTATGAGCAGTCTTTAGTCCATTAGTCGCCTTTTACGACACCGAAGAGAAGAGAGAGGTTGGTAGTATTATTTTGATGAGCCCATCGTCGCTCTATGCTGTTGGATGTATGTGCAGTCTTTAGTCCGTTAGTCGCCTTTTACGACATCCAAGGGAAGAGACGGGTTGGTAGTATTATTTTGAAGTGCCCATCGCCGCTCTATGCTTTAGGATGTATGTTCAGTCATTAGTCTGTTAGTCGCCTTTGACGACACCCAAGGGAACAGATGGAAAGACTGCACATACCTACTATCCAACAGCATAGAGCGGCGATGGGCTCATCAAAATAATACTGCTAACCATTCTCTTCCCTTGGGTGTCGTTAAAGCAACTAACGGGTTAATTTTTAATAAAATAAACCAATTCATATTGTATTGGATTGTTTTGTTTTCTCGCATTCGTAGTGAAAATCAGAGTGTAACACACGGCGCTAAAAACACATTAAAACTCGGTTTCTATTTACTCCCTCGCTAAAGCTCGGGAGTAAAACTACCTCGTCTATAATGGGTCATTTTAGCCCCTTGTATAACAATCTACTATTTAAAGCAAATACAAAATTGGATAAGGCAATGAAATTGGATATTATTATTGCACGGTTTGAATTCAACTGGCTAGTCACTTAGTTGTCCGCTGTTGCATAAAGCTGAGCAATCTGACAGCCTTAGTATAACTCACGTTCAACGCATTATATTATTTAAACAAAGCAAAGCTCATTGAATAATACGAAGGCTTCAGCTAGTCAGAAGTCAGCTTCGTAAACTGCCCTGCTTTAGTATTGAAATCTTCTTGTTTAAGATTGGTTTAATACCTGAAAACTTGATGAAACCTGAACTGCAGGAAGAATTAGAGGTTCACATAATTTTGCAGAATGCTTTGAATTCCTAATAGTTAACAATGAGTACCTTCCCATTTTGTTTTCTTAAGAAGCAACTTACATTAAATAGGGATCGGATTAAGCAAGGGCGCTTAAAAAGATGTTTATGAGAAATTATAGGTAAAAGTCTATGTTTTCATTGTAAAAACTGAATTAAAATACCTACACTCGGCGTCAAAAAAATCGCACCTTTTAAAAATCATCTTTAAAAATTCTTAAACCTTATGTAGAGGATAGTGTTGGGTATCATTAGAAAGGTAACAAAAAGGAGTATCAAAAAACAATTTAATTTAACTTTCTGTTTAATTATAATTATACAAACAACATTAAAATTAATAAAATAATAAAAATCCTTAATTAAGTCCTAATTAACAACAGATAATTTACAAAGAAAAATGTACAAAAAGTGTCTTAAAATTAACTTAAAATCTAGTGTTACCCCCCCTTGCCCTGATCACGGCTTCCATACGGTCCCTCATGGACCTCACCAACTTCAGGAGCTCTTCTTGAGGGATAAGCCCCCATTCTTCAATCACCGCGTCTTGGAGCTCCTGTAGAGTCGAAGGAGCTGGATCCCGAGATCGAACCTTACGTTTAAGATGGTCCCAGAGGTGCTCTATAGGATTCAGATCCGGACTTCGCGCTGGCCACTGCATCACAGAGATTTGGGACCTCTGCAAGAAGTCGCTCACGATGCCTGCAGTGTGAGCGCGAGCGTTGTCGTGCATTAATGTGAACCCCTCGCCAAAAGATTCGGCAAAGGGGACCACATGCACTTCAGTAGTCACTACAGCAGTCAGCGACCCTTGTCCGCGAGCACCTCCAGTCCGGGAGACGCAGACAAGGTCGGTTTTGCCGGCAGCAGACATACCGCCCCAGAACATGCAGGATCCGCCACCATATTCCACCGTCTCCTGGATGCAGGCTTGGGCGAAACGTTCACCCTGCCTCCGGTATACTCTTCTCCGTCGGTCGTTGCAGAAAAGACACACTCGCGTCTCGTCTGAGAAGAGAACAGCTCTCCACTGCTCAAGGGTCCAATCGACGTGGTCACGAGCAAACTGCAAGCGGGCTCGCCGATGCGCTGCAGTCAATTTTGGACCCGTAGCAGCTCTGTGGGCCGCTATCTTCTTCTCCTTCAATCTTCTTCTAACCGTAGATACGCTTACGGTGCGTCTGCGAACTGCCTGGAGCTGCTGTTGCAACTCAACCAGTGTTGCCAGTTCTCTTCGTCAATTTCGGACGGAGGTTAACCTGAAAAAGGACGGTTTTTAAGGCAAAGGGACGATTTCGTAAATTATATATATTTTTTTATTGTTTTATAAAATAACTTAAAACCAAAAATGTTCATGCATAAAAAAAACATCTACCTTATTTACTTGCATTAATGTAGTTTTGTAAAACAACTTAAAACCAAAAAAGTGCATGCAAAACAAAATTTTCTACCCTATTCACTTAATTAGTTTAGTTTAGTTTTAGTCTTTTACATAAACATGACTTGACTCGACTTGATAATATAAAGTGCAGTATTTTCACGTCAAAATGAGATACAAATGTTAGCTCCTTAGCAGCAATCCAGTTAACTTTAAGTTAGTTTAAGCTTTTGGAATATTAAAAATATAATGTGATTTTTAAATAACGAATCTTGGCATTGAGCATTTTTTTCTGGGCTCGAATTTCTTCACACCACTACCATTACCGATAGAGCATGCATAACTCGGTCAAGTTAACATGACACCTGACGCCCTACTCTAATTCTTTCACTCGATTCTGTCATACCCGGAGAGTGAGAGGGACGGGTGTTATCTCAGAACAAATAACCTGCAGGCTCAGAACAATAACTTTAGTTATTAATCTGAGCCTGCAGGTGTCATATTAGTTCGACCGAGTAGTAGGCTCAAGAGTTGGGATGCGTTTAAATACGTAGGTATAATTTATACACAGCGTTCATCGTTTATTTAATAAATATTTTAAAACCGATATAATTTAAAGTAATCGCAAAAAGGGACGGCGACGATAAGGGGACGGTTAAAGGACGGCCAAGCATTAAATAGGACGGAAAACCGTCCCTTTTAGGACGGTCTGGCAACGCTGAACTCAACAGCGTTGGAGAAACGATTTCTCAAAGAGTTCGACACAACGAACCGGTCGTCTCTTTCCGAAGTGCAGCGACGTCTACCCGAACCGTGTCTGCGGATATAGCCACCGGTCTCTATGAAGCGCTGGTACACTCTTCGAACGGAATAACGGCTCAGGTTCAGTTGCCGGGCGACATCACACTGCCGCACCCCTGATTGCAGTAGTGCAACCACTTGAGCGGCTTTATCAGCTGTGGTATCCATCAAAATCTGTGCGTGTGTCCTCTTCAACGGTTGAATAGCGAATGACCCACATTGAACCCGTGTTGACCGTTTTATACCCACAAAGGAAGCGCAACTAGCAACTCTCACGGGTAGCAAAATTTGCATCGAATTTTTGTGACACTTTATTTGTTGCATTAGGTTTTATTTGATAATGAAAAGTAATGTTTTTTATTAAGTTAATTAAGTAACCTTGTAAATAAAATCATAATTAATGCGACTGCATGTGCATATCAAGAGTAAATGACATTTGAAAGTGATTTTCTAAGAGGTGCGATTTTTTTGACGCCGAGTGTATTATAAAATTATACTGTGTGATAGATAATGCATCATGTTCATTACCGAAGATGTGCCAAACATTGGAAATGGATCTAAGGGGATATTATGCCGACCGTAAATTCAACAAGACGTTACTCGAGAGACCGATAAAGGACCGTTTTATGAATTCGGCCTGTATCCAACGTTTGCCGAGTGCAACTTTACGCGGAAAAAAACTTTATAATGCATGGTACGAATTTAAGATTCTATTTTGCATCAATTCATTATGTCCTTTTTAACAGCGTTGACCATTACATCGTCTTTGCGTTTGATGTAGGTCCTTCAACCTCTCAATTACTATAATGATACTTACTAGATATGAAAAAAATATTGTATCATCATCATTACCGTATTGAATTTATCAATAAAATGATTGGTTAATTTTATTGTTCCTGGATCAGTTCGTGCGTTGCAGATGGACAAACAATCATTTTCATCATCATCAGCCTTTAAACCTTTCACAGCTGAGCGTAGCCTTTTCCTTCAAGTAAAAATAGTCATTACCCAAGTTTGAACGATACACTTGCAACAACCGCTCCAATAGCGTATTGCTCAACGGAGCTCGAGATCATGCGTGGGACACTCAGAAAGTTTTGAGAAACTAAAAACTAACTTCTATGGATAAAATATTTAAATTAAATCTTTTCGAAGAACTCTCTACCAGCCTCTATACAAAGTTTCATGCGTCTGAACCAATTTTCGAAACATTTTTCCAGTCCGCCGCAGACACCTCTTCCACGGCCTTCTCGAACGCTGCTAGCGCGTCTTTCAGCGATGAAAACTGTATCCCTTTCAACTGATTTTTTATTTTAGGAAATAAAAAGAAGTTACACGGTGCCAGATCAGGACTGTAAGGAGAGTGACCCAAGACTCTGACCGGTGTGGTGTCCAGGAAGTCCCTCGTTTTGAGCGCTGAGTGCGCGGGCGCGTTGTCATGGTGAAGCAATACCCCGCGGAGCTCGGTGTTCGGTCGCTTGTTGCTCATTGCAGACAAAACTTCTTGCAAGCGTTTTGTGGTATACCATTCGGCGTTGATGCTGCTTTGGCCTCGTAATAGAATTGAAACCAGATACCCCGTCAAAGTGAAGAAACTAGCGATCAAAATTTTCCCTGCGCTTCTCGATCGCTTCACTTTCGTAGGCGTTGGTTCGTTTTGAAACGGCCAAACTGTCGACTGACGCTTTGTATCTGGATCGTATTGATAAATCCAGGATTCGTCACCTGTCACAATGTCGTAAACGCGCCGAGACGAACCTGCTTCAAATTTTTTAATCATATCACGGGGGCACGGGGCTCCACTCCACACGGGCCTGCTTCTGAGCTTCAGTGAGGTTGTGCGGCACCCAGCGCGAAATTATCCTCCTCACGCGAAGGTGCTCGTGTAGAATCTTGTAAACGCTTTCCGATCCAATCTGCAGTGTATGCTGTATGTAATTAATTTTTTTACTGCCAGTACACTTTCTTCCGTGACAGCCGTTGTAGGAAGGAGTGGTCCTTTGTTCATCCCCCAAAGTAAGGCGACCGCGCTTGAACTCGCTATGCCAACGGTAGATGGTTGCTTTTGAAGGTCCTTCATCCATAAAAGCCATTTGAAGTCGATCAAATGACTCATCAGGTTTTAGGCCACATTTAAAATCGTAGAAAATCGTCGCACGAAATTGTTCTCGATGCAGATCCATTTTTAAATGAGACACGATAATTTAATTTGGCTCTCAAAAAAATTTAGAGGGAAATTCGAAATTCGAACAATGGTATTTTTACTTTTAAATACCCAAATTTTTCAAAATAATTACAAGTGGCCAGTGCCTTAAAGATAAAAGCTTTTTTTTGCAAAACTTTCTGAGTAGTCTGCTGGAAGCTCGTAGCCCACCAGGGAACAGAGGGCCTACTCTCTTTCTCCGAAACGAAATTTCGGCTGATTTTCGTTGGCTATTTATAGCGCTTTCCATTATTTTTGAAATTTTAAATAATTTTCTGAAGATTAATAATCTAGATGCCAAACCTATTTTATATGAACGAAATTTCGAAAGGAACCGAAAAACCAACGAAAATCGGCCGAAATGTCGTTTTGGAGAAAGAGAGGAAAGTAGGCCTTCTGGTTAGTTAGACGAAAGTTTCTTAACTTTTTTGTTGTAGCAAACAACAACTAGTTGAATGCACAACATGATTGTAGTGTAACCTAAACTTTTTAATAATTTCCCCTTGTCAAACAAAAACTCTGCATGGACATAATAATATTTCAGTAAACTTTTAAGAAAGTGTAATTATTTTTTAACTTGTCACGATTTCGTGGGTTGTTGTACATTCGCCACAAAGTTAGTTTGCCACGTTTTTGTAACTCCATACATCGAAAGTAAATTCGCCACAGGTCTTCATAGTACATCATTTTTGCATAAAGTACCGGTAGCAAGGAAAGTTCGTTTTGAGCGCTCGAAATGTAAGGAAGTTATTTTATTCTTAAATTATTGATGTTTTTACTACACTTATTGTTTGATTTTTCTGTTGTCTGTATCGAAAATAACAGTGTGGCAAATTTACACATATGTACTTTTTTCTGTGGCAAACTAACTTTGTGGCGAATGTACAATAATTCTTACTAACTTCATATTATGACAATAAAGCGTTTATGGATAATTTAAGTACTAAACTAATTTTATTGAAGGTTAATAACGAAAGACCTAATTAAATTCCCATTATATTTGTGACTTTCCCTTCGAACCCTTTGGTTAAATGTCATGGACAGTCATGGAGGAGTTTGGATTACAAAGTAAAACACATAGAAACTTTGATTATTTATCTAAGCCTACATAGCCATTGTCGAATAAAATATACGGTCGATTAATGTGAACTTTTGAGCTTTGTCACTTTGAACTATCAATCTGTGGGTGTACATAATTAACCTTTACGTAACCTTAAAGTTTCTGAAACGTTTCAAAGTAATTTCTCAAGTGCTAGATGTTAAAAATATGGCTTATTTTACTTGATATAGGG
The DNA here is from genome assembly GCA_963921215.1 of Scoparia ambigualis. NCBI lineage: Eukaryota > Metazoa > Arthropoda > Insecta > Lepidoptera > Crambidae > Scoparia > Scoparia ambigualis. Next base: position 24,965,857 of record OY992508.1, read on the forward strand.
TAAATGTTTACTAGAAAAAAATCAACCAGTCTCAGGAAGCTCGAGTGGGATTCGAACCCACTGCTCTAACCGCTGAGCTACAGAGACCCCAGTGGCCTGATTCGCGTATTTTGTAACAGTCAAAATGTCGCTTACGTTTAGAAGTCGTCCTATTGAAAAACAGTTATAAATCCGTATTCACCTGTCATTTCGATAGAACGATAACTCGATAGGATCGCAACTCAGCGATTTGTCAACTATTTAAACTTAATGTTGCCATTACAATTCTACCAAACAAATTCAAATACTTTTTGTTACGAAAACATGCCGAAATATTTATTCTTTTTTTCCAACGACTTGGAAATTGTCTAATTTGACGTGTAATCGCTGACATCCGATCAAACTAAACGTCAAAATAATAGGTGATTACCGCGGAGGCAACGATCGAACTGCACGTGAATACGCTTAAACAAAACCGACTTCAACAAAATCGTGCGATTGATACGTGAATACGAAAAGTGACTTCAGCGATCAAATCGCTTGCATGTCGTTGAAGTTTTGTTACGTGAATTGAAGACTCGTTGAATTTTTCCTAGTAGTTTGATTTACGCTGCAAGCCAGCGGTATTACGTCACTGTAAAGTCTACCCTCACATTCGAAAGAAATACAATTGCAAGTATTTAACAATCGATAAAGACGTAATTGCTTATAAATATCTTTATTGTTGAAATTTTACATTCACAATGCTAAATAGATATACCATAAAATGTTTACTAAAAAAAAAAATCAACCAGTCTCAGGAAGCTCGAGTGGGATTCGAACCCACGACCTTTGGATTGCCGGTCTACTGCTCTAACCGCTGAGCTACCGAGACCAAGGGTCGTGGGTTCGAATCCCACTCGAGCTTCCTGAGACTGGTTGATTTTTTTCTAGTAAACATTTTTTCCTATATCAATATAGCATTATTTTACTTGATCTACAACGCAAAACCTGCCTTGCTATGCTCAAATACTTAGACTAGGGCCAAATTCAATGAAGAATATTTATAAACAATTAATTAACAATTCTTAGTGCACACATTTATCGTGTCGCGTAGCGGTGAAAGAATACTACCACCACCTCTCTTCTCTTGGGTGTCGTAAAAGGCGACTAACGGACTAAAGACTACACATACTTCCAACAGCATAGAGCGGCGATGGGCTCACCACCTTTCACGCTGAGCAATGTGCAGTCGCTATTTGGTGAAAAGTGGACTATGGTAGAGGACTGCTTTTGCTGTCCTCATTGCCTAGTCTCTGACTAACCCTTCGGGGATAATAGTCGTGATTATATGTATGTAGTGTACGTAATATAGTGTTCTCGGATTTTTACTGTTCCTTGAGATACATTAACGAGAACACCTCTAACAACGCTATCTTTCTCTCAAGAAACAGTAAAATTTAGAGTGACAATAAAAATAAAAAAACTTTTCTACACTTACACCAATTATCTAGCCCAAGAGAAACTTCGAAAAACTCGTTAAATGGTTACTAGACAACGGATAAACATACTTAGAATATTTTAATACATGCTTATTATACATAGAAAACACCCAGAACCGAGACAATTTAGAAAAACAATAATTTGTAAATTGACCCACCGGGGATCGAACCCGGGACCTCAAAGATGGCGACATCATGAAAACCGGTGTACAAACCAATGGACCAATGAGGTCGTCAAATATAATATATATGCACAAAGAATTACGAATAATTTGTTTATAACCATTCCTTATCGGATTTAGCTCTCCTATAGGTATAAAACGGCTATAATTATGGCGACAGACTTAAAATGGTGGAGTCAGGTGTTATAGAACTAGCCCTACAAGCAACCTGACCATGGCCAAGTCAAATACTCCTGGAAATTAAACACAGGATCTCTGAATCTGAGAACGAAAGTAAAAGCAGAGCAACCCCAAGTAGCATATCAAGCTGTATAAAAGCTGTATTTGAACTTATTTTTATACTTACAGCTGCATATTGAGGCTGTAAAAAGGCTGTATAAGCGACTATACAGACCTTATTAGCTAAAAAAGGGCCCATATTATAAAGCTTTTCGCGTTAGTATAGCTGTATAGTAGCTGTAGAAGCAAAGCAGAAGCTGTTTAGTAGCTGTTTAAGAGATGTTAATCGGTGTAAGGAAAAGCAACAACACTCCAAATAATATTTTATAAAGATAAAAGTTTAAAATATGAGTTATAAGTGAATTAGAAAATTATGAAAATAAAAGAGAAACATGTCGTACAAGAATAATACAATAATTATGACGCATGATGTTCATATTTCAAAGTGCAATCCCAAGTATTGATAAATCTTAGGAATCTGATGGTGTTAATTGGTAAAACAAAGTGCAAATCCAATTTTATTGTCAATGTGTGGTTGGTTATTGGCAATATTTTAACGCGCCAGTAAAACTATAAAAAAACATAAAGAAGATTATTAAACACGGGTAAGTTAGTGTTTGTTTTTAAGGTTATAATATAAATTATATTTAAAATAATAGATTGTAGGACACAGCGACAAAATGTTGTAGCTGATAATCATGAAACGGTTCAAACTATTAACAAACATTGGTTTAATTATATTCGAATATCTTTTTTCATTCGTTCTAAAATGGCGACATTTTGTTATACAGCTTAGATAATACTACGGCGGATATGGATTGCATAATACATCTCTTAGTTTACTGCTGAAAAATATGTTATTCAATATATAGACGAGTGCGAGCTGGCAATAATTTCTGTCGACCCCCATCGTAATGAGTTTGAATCTCAAACCCCTTTTCAAACCCAGAAGATCACGAAGTAAATCAAATAGAAAATTATCTAAAATATATTTTAGATAATCAAAATAATATATTAGACAAACAATAAATGTTCTTGCAGACAATCAAAATAATATTTAATCAAATAAAACATGTTATTGCAACAGTTTCTTTCTTTTTCACATTTTTATATATATCCCGTTTTTAATTAAGTGTTCCATTTCGTACACAAAATCATCTAAATATTGGTTTGGTTTTCCAACACTAAAATAAATTCCAATTACAAACGGCTTAATATCTGGTCTTTCAAATATAGTGGACAAAATTGGCCAAAACTCTTTATTTGAGCTTCTAGATATTGGGAGACCCTCAAAATTGAAATTTAAAGTAATTTAAGTTGGAACATTGTTCAACCTTGTTCAATCGTTTTGATACGTATTTGTTTGATAGTACCCAAATAGTTCTAGCGTCATGTGGCGCTAAATCGTTTAGAGCTATTTGAGTTTTTTTTTAATCCACAACGGGTTAGCGCTTGGCCTTTATCTTACCTGATAGTAAGTGACGATAAGGCCGAAGATGGAAGCGCGCTTCACCCGGAATCCTCAACCACTGAGGAACTGGCTATCTTATCTCAAACTGTCGGAACACAACAATGCTATAAACATCGTTGTTATGTCAACAGACTTAGATAAGATGGTGGTAGCTAGCCAGGCGGACTTAACAGCCCTACCACCAACCAAACCGAGCACACAAAGATGTACACCCCGCTGGGAATCGAACCCGGGACCTCTTGGTCTAAAACCGGTGGCTTAGCCACTAGACCACAAAGCCGGTTAAATAAATATATATTTCTTTCTGTAGCCCATTCTTTTATTCACTGGCGAAACTACATATTTTTTGAAAATTCGTCATCATCATTATTACGTTGTTAATCAGGTTCCAAAGTTTTAACTAAATCCAAATATTCGACACCAATTATTGTTTTTCCTACAGAACCTTCGTTGGACGTCGATGTAAAGTGGGCTAAAGCTGTACTATTGATGTAGTTTATTTTTTTAGTTTTAAAGCACTCTTGTAGACAGTTGTTTTAAAACCACTGTATTCACAAGAGTGCCTAATTACGCTATAAGATTAAGTTTTATAATGGAGGTTGCATACACCATTGTACAGAAGCAAGTATCAAGTGATACCATAATAACGCTTAGTTCAGTAGTAAGTAAGTGATCACATACAAAAACCAGCCTCTATACAGCTTTAACGATAAAGCTAGCTTAAAGTGTCACAAAACTCTTAAAGTTCTATAGCAGAGTTTTAATAATCTGTTTTAAAACCTTAAGATTCCGCAGATCCCTTAAAACTAATTTTATACAGCTTGAGCTGTATAATAACTCAAATATCTCTCTTATAAATATAAAAGTATCTTTTGACACTCTTGTACGTCTTTTAAGGGACCTTAAGTTCTAAATGAGCTGGTAAATTAATGTTGTAAACGCTTGTGTGCTGCTTGGGACAGAGGTAGCCAAAATAATGTTTCTACATCCAAGTCACAACAGAATCATTTCTTACAAGAAAAAATGTTCAAAACAGCCAGCAAGACAATTTTTAATACCTACAAAGAAACATTTCGATGGCCAAACGCGTAAGTAGCTGTAAGAGGCTTAACTCAGGTACCAAAGCCTTATTAGTCGAATCACCCGTTCCCTTTTGTCCATATACATGTACCGAAGTACGTACCTTATCCATAATAGAATTGGTATATACCAATTCTATTACTACTATACTATACTATACTATTACAATATTGTAAGCGACATGTAGAATAATGGAATAACTAATTGTAACTTATTGCAATAAAACAGTTTATTCGGATCTATGCGCGTTTACTGTTAAGAGGCCTATTACATCTCGAATGTGATTTTTGCGTAAAATGCCCATTGTTGCATTTTGTAGTAATTTTGCAGTTGTATTTATCGTTTTTATCGAAATAGGATAATAAATTTGTGCATAATATTACAAATCTCCATTCTGTGAGCATAAGTTGAATTCGGACGGCCGGCGCATCGCATTTTGTTGTAATTTTACAGTTGTATTTATCGTTTTATACGAAATAGGATAATAAATTCACTATAAAATCTTTATTCCTCATGAAGTAGCAATTACTCTGGTATAAATTTTGCTCAATAATATTATCGTAGATAGGAGATATTCACAGTTAACTTATAGCGATTTTCGAAGGTTTTTGGTTTAGAATAAGATTTTTATCCTATATAAAATCAATGATATCTAAAAATTCCGAGGCCGCTACGCACTATTCGACTATATAAGAGATAACATTATAATTTTTTATTTCACTTGTTTGTTGCTGGGAATAAACCGTGGGACACTAGCACATGTGCTCCGTGGATACTGGGTTGATGGTAAATTCCTACCAACTTTTCTATTCATACATACATAGTACATTATAATTACAACTATTATCCCCAAAGGGTTAGTCAGAGACTAGGCAATGAGGACAGCAAAAGCAGTCCACTACCATAGTCCACTTTTCACCAAATAGCGACTGCACATGTGCTTAGCGTGACAGGTAGTGAGCCTATCGCCGCTCTATGCTGTTAGAAGTATGCGCAGTCTTTAGTCCGTTAGTCGCCTTTTACGGCACCAAGGGAAGAGAGGGGGTGATAGTGTTCTTTCACCGCTTCGCAACACGGTTATCTCAAAAATGTTTATAAAAATATAAGTACCTAACTAATAAAGAATCATGCTGTTACATATTATCTTACAAAACCAAAGAATCACGCTTTGGAATTGATTCTTTGCGAGTCACTGGATAAGTGACCAAATTGAAAACTCCTCCGTGCTTCGGAAGACACCTAACACGTTAACAGTGCGGTGCACCGTATTTGGTACACGGGAAGCGGTTCCGCCGAGTTCGTGTACCTACCCTATGAGGTACACGAGCCCTGTGTTACTTTAGGGGCTCTAGATCCATAGATTTGTCAAATTTATCTATATTTTGTTATTTTTATGCATAATTCGCTAAGTGGACATCAAACAATGGCCAAAAATATATAATGACATTTCGGAACGCTTGTATGGGGACTGATGACGTATTTCGGAACGCTTGTATGGGGACTGTTAACGTGTTATGGCGTTGGTCCCGGTTCTTGTAATAAGATGGTCGTCGTAAGTCTTTACAACCCACCATCCCGCATTAAGCCGTGGTGGGTCATGGTAGGTACTTAAGGTCCAATCTTGTCAATGTGGGAAGGCCTGTGCCCAGCAGTAAGACGTTTACTGTGTTATTACAAAACATTTATAAACACTGTTTAACTAAACACATGTTTAAATGTGATGCTGTCACTTTTTTGACAATAGTGTTTGACTGAGACAGCATCACATTTGAACAGGTGTTTAGTTAAACAGTGTTTGAAAATCTTTTGTAATAACACGGTTATAGTTTATTATATCATACATATACGATGACGAAGTATTGTGAATTTATATAATTATCTCAACAGAATTACGTATTAAGGTATTGTCCACAGTAGTAGAGTAATTAGAAATAAAACAATCATGATACAATTTTAATAGATTTAAAAATATTATACAAAGGCAAAGTACTACAGAGATTCCTACTGAATATCCTAATACCATATTCATACACTGAAAGAACAAAAAGGTTGATTTTGCACGGGTTGGCGACACATTAGTTGAATTAACAAAGTGATGGGTTAAAGCAACATGAACAAATTGTTTTTTTCACAGAAAAGTTTTTGTTGATATGAAAACAGTTGTTTTTACCTATTTGTACATGTTGGCGTAACAATTCATGCATAATTCAATAGGTAATTGTTGATTTTACTGTTCAAGTTGTTGAAATAACCATTTTTGAAGTTAAATTTACAAAATAAATACGTTAAAACAACAAATGCTATATGTAATAAGTTCAAATTACCGTAACTGATCAACAATACAGTTTTTGTTCATTCAACAAAACTCAAGAGTAGGTGCTATATTAACCCTAAAATTTTGTTGAAATATGGTAAACCCAACTAATAATTTCTTTCCGTGTACACAGTTATTACAAAAAAACAGTAACTCAAAGGGCTGCCTACAAAGCTTGCAAGGCTTACATTACTTTGCATGCAATTTTCTTTTAAACTCTAATGTTATTTAACATTAATATCGTTTCTTTGTGTGTTGTATCCTTCTAAATGAGGTTTGTTCTTTGTTGCTACCATTTTAATCTTGAGCGCTTTTGCGAAGCGAAGCTGTTTCTAATTTTCTGCTTTGTCGCCGCTTGTGCATGTAAAGGGAATTATTGTTTTCTTTATTCTCGTATGTAGCGCATCTCACAGCATCTGTTGATTAGTGGTTGGACCAATTGTCTCAACATCTTAAGTCTCGTGTTCGATTCACTTATCAGTTTGTTAAATAGTATATATTATATTATACTGGTTTTTCATCCGTCTCGATAGCTAACAACAATACGTCTTAATATGTTGTTTTTCTAACTCGTACAAAAATTATAGTTAAATGTAGGTAATCCAACAGAAAATTAGGCACGTATTCACTGATTAGATTCAGAAACTCACAAAGTACTGAACTAATTCTTAACATCCTTAACACTGAGAGCCTCTCCTAATACTTACGCACTATCTTTGCCCCAATCCGATTGTCGTTTCCATTTTAGTATTCTGCGTAGGACATTCGCAGGCAGAATGGTAAAAGCATTTCGGGAAGAATACCTACTATCCCAAAACACTACTTAGTGTAATGAAAGTTTTATAAAGACCCAAAGTCCTGACTATTACGGTTTTATGCGTGTATACAGGTATCTGCCTAAGGTATCCCAGACGATGACTTATTTTTGGAAATGTCTCGAAGGGTACCTACCTACGTATACGCCTCAAGTCTGTCTTAAAGGGTATAATATATATGTTTTGCGTCAAGTCTCTACGTTCCTCATAACATAAGAACGAAGGCTGTTTGATGTGTAATCAGTGCCGCGAGTTAGAAATTGGCCCGTTTCCATCTTCCAATGGAGCGACCGAGAAATTGATCCTTATTGTCAAAATATTCAAATGCTTGTTTTACAAACTGATAATCAATGTGTCAAGTCGTCGTTCTTTCAATAATCTTGAAAGTGTCTTGTTATTTTATATCCTTTGCAACACACACGCAATTTGTTTTGTTCGTACGTGACTTGACGCTCTTCGAAAGAGTTATACGCCTATTACACCTTTTATATGTCTCATTAAATGTAACATTAAATCTATTTGCATCACAAAGGCTAGCGAAAGGATAGGTGGTTGTATCTGATTGCAGTGCTCCGCTCGAAGCGAAGGTAAGCCTTAGAGAAATCCTTTACGGATAGGATTACTTAAAGAACGGATTGTATTACAAATGGAGTGACGCACCCCGTGTTCTACTTCTCAATTGTGTTACCGTGAAACATTAATCGGATCTCGATACGGTACATAAGAGCGGAATATATTGTACTTGAAGTATGTGTATGTAAATCATATCTTTGTTGAGTTACATAAGATTTACTTTCACTGCGATATAGAATAGATAATTCAGTTTCATATTCTCCACAATAGTAATACTTTTTAGTAGTATCAATGTATTGTACATCTCCGATAGTTAGAGATGACCTAGTTTCTTAATACTGAGGGTTCCGGGTGAAGTGCGATTCAATCTTCAGGTTAAAACCTAATGGGAAGCTTTTTCTCGTTGAGAAATATAAAATTTTAGAGTAGTATTCTAAGAAGTAGATAGATAAAAAAACTAACTTAACTAGAGAGACCTTCATCTACGGTTTTGACAAATCGTTTTAAATGTCTAATTGGTAAACCAAAAGGTACTACTGTTCTTAATCCAGCGAATAGGTTTTTCTTTATGAGCTAGCTATGAATATAACGGCTATGTTTAGTGATTTATAAAATACAAAATTGCAACCTCTGACCTCTGGTACCTCATTAAGGCGGGCCACGACGATAAATACCGACAAGTACACTACCTTCACAACCACGTCTGACAAATATCTTTGTTTATAAAGGAGAAGTTTAGATAAAAAAAATTAAATAACCACCTACAAAAAAAAGTTCTCGGTTTTCGAGTGGCAATCGCGCACCGGAAGACGCAGTGTGGGCAGGCCTCCAACAAGATGGTCTGACGATCTGGTGAAGGTCGCGGTGAAAGCCGCTGGTTGCGAGCAGCACAAGACCGATCGTGGTGGAGATCCTTGGGGGAGGCCTTTGTCCAACAGTGGACGTCTTCTGGCTGATGATAATGATGATGATGACAAAAAAAGTAAAAAGTAAAAATGATCACGTCTAAACAAAAAAAAAACCTATTTGTATGTGTCACCCCCACAAGGGCGTACCCATTAAAAACTCCTTCACTTCACGGGCCGTCAGGTGAATCGGAATTCCCACCCGAAGCGATCCGCCATGACAATTGTGCCTGACTAAGACAAAGACTTTGCTGTCGTGGCTTTCCACATGGACAACGGTAGATTGGGACATAACCCACCACGCTGGCCTATTGCGGGTTGGTGGGTTTTCAGGAAGACGTTAAATCTATCTAACGATAACAATCGAGATCTAAAACTTTTTGTGCCTTCCGAAGCACATTGTGTTTGACTTAATAAAAAAAGCCTTTATTTTGGTTTATCATTATTTCTTCGATATCTGCTTGCAAAAAAATTACAGAAATACATTTTTTTAACGCAAAACTAAAACAAAACAACATCAGATCACCCTTTCGCATTTATTTACGACATTCGATTGCATTTTAACTATGTCTGTCTTCGACTTATCGCAATTTATTAAATAAAGATCTGACGACCTCCATGGTCGAGTGGTTAGCACGCCGGTTTTGGTGTTGTCATCTCTGATGTCCCAGGTTCGATTCCCGGTCAATAATTCAGATTTTATTATTTTTCTAAATAGATTTCTGGTCTGCGTGTTTTGTATGTACAATAACAAATAATTATCCATTAGATAATGAAAGACTAATTAAACAGTAAACAAGGTTTAAATTAAGCTTAACTTGGGCTACATAAAATAATAATAATAATAAAATCTTTAATGAATAACTTATTTTACAACATATCCTGAATACTAAACATACTATTAGTGACAATAATACACAAGTGCCTGAACTAGGTTTATCCTGTTTTCCGGGCAAAAATAAAGGACTTACTAAATACTTAAATTAGCAATGCAAAATACATTTATATTCTTAGTGACTAAATAAAAAAAAATAAGAAATTTAGTATGAGAGACAAAAGATAATTAGTATGAGAGTGGAAAAGTTATTTTATTTATTTATCATTCACTATAAAATCCAAAAACATGCCATTTCCATTTAGTAAACCTAAAAACTCAGCTGCTTTCGCGGTAGTAACAAAAGTTATATTTCCCTTTTACGAGTACACCTATATTTATAAAGTCCAAATTAGGCTGTTCTGTTAAATGTCAAATAGTGACTCAACCAAAAGTGGCGCATAAATTATTCGACAACCTAGGACACGGCCTACGCAAACAAATAATGAAATAATGAATAATTTGCTTCGAACAACAAAGATATATTTTCTTCACGGTAATACGATAAGGTATACGTACTTTGATATGTTTGTTTAGTTATTTTTTAGGTTTTTAATTGCGCTTGTCTTTTTATAAGGTTTTTTATGAAGCCGAATAAGTAACTTATTTTTATTTTATTTTATTTCTTTAAAACACTTTATGCACTTAAAGTACAGAGGCGGATTTAATGCCTTAGGCATTCTCTCCCAGTCAACTATGGTGGTCGACCCTATGGGGTAGAGGACAAAAAAAACATTTATAATTATTAAATTGCGTTTGGGGAAGAATTTTACCTTATATCGCGAACTTTACCGTTTGCGATATGGTTGGTTAAGCAACTTTCGCGATGCCGGGTTCTGGATGGGCGACCAAATTAAAAACATCTTGAGCTCCTCCGTGTATTAAAAGGCACACCCTCTATCTGTTAGTGGCAATATACATGCCTCCATAATTTAAACCTTATTCTATTTTAAGATGGAAAACCAATAAAAAATATTTAATGCTGTACAAGTTCAAGAGTTAAAGCCGTTGTTGTAGTTGTTAAATTTAGATAATGTCTTATTATAATAATAATCAAGCTTCTTTATTTCCATACTTTTGTACATTTTGATATAGGTAAGTATTACTTTTGTTAGTTTATCGGTATTTGATTTTATTATTATTTGGTATGTTAGGATAGGTATAGGGTTAGTATTTAAGTAATATCTAATTTATTTCTTGAAGTACGGTTCCCCTCTGGGTAAAAGCCTCCTCCATTTTATTTCATACATTTCTGTCCTGTGCTACTTTCATCCACTGTTTTCCTGTCAGGGTAACTATATCATCTGCCCATCGTTTTTTTGGTCTACCGACATTTCTTTTCCCTTGTGCACGCATACATGCACTCAAACTAAAATGTCTTATTAAAACATCATTATTATCAGCCAATAAACGTTCTACGGCTGAGTACAGGTCTTTCCACAAGCACAGCAGTACATGTGGAGATTGGGCTATTTCTCACCACGCCGCTGGCCCAATGTATATTGATCACCAACACAATATTATAATTATTTCCTTTCAATTGTACTTTCACATGTACACACCATTTTACGAAGTAAAAGTAATACAAAATCTGTCGAAAACTCAACGAGCGTGTCCCAATACGTTTCCACGAACGACTATCCGATGTAGTACTACTGAACAAAGCAAACGTCAAAAAATATCAACCATTCAGTTTTTACAGCGAAAAAGTATTTTCATGTTCTGTTTGCATGGCAAATATTTGTTGATGGAGAACCGAAAGCTTTCGCGCTGCACAGTAAACGCTAATATTTCCTGTATTGTTTGCTTAAAACACAAATGAACAAACAAATTGTGTGCACGTGATTACTATATTGACTGAATGTTACTTTTGTTTTGTAGGTATTTAAGAAATAATTCTAGGAACTGCAGATCATTACGGTGCAGTTAGTATAATGGGACCGAAATGTAGCGTCGGATGCCTGCCAGATATGCTGACGATGTTGTTAGCAGAGTTTGCGCATATCCGTTTTCCATATATACTTCCAAATTTAAAAAAATAGCAAACCAGAATCTTTGCATGCCACAGAAAAATACAATAACATAAATAGTTTGTAGAACGAGCACTACACATTTTACACATTTTTACACAACCCTTTACAGGGTCCGAAACGTCAGGATAATATAAAAAACTATGTAAATAGTAAATTAAACGTAAAAAATGTTTCCATTTCAATAGTTTGTAGAACACATTTCCACTATTATAGCAAGTTTAAAATTGAAAGAAATCCGATAACTAAACGATTGTTTTCTACAAACTATTTAGATATTTTATACTTTACTTTAGCTTGCATAGTTTCATTAAAATTGGCACATTGGTTTTTAAATATTTAAACTTGGAAGTTTGTATGGAAAACCGAAATGCGAAAAAGTGAATGCGATGCGCAAGATCGGGTCAAATGGAGAGGTCATGAGACAATTTAATACCCAACACTGGGTCAATTTAGGTTGAGAAGAAGAAGAAGTACATATATCTCTATTTCAACTCACCTCACCACCTGTCACGCTGAGCGTCATGTAAAGTCGCTATTTGGTGAAAAGTGGACTATTGGAAGAGGACCATTGCCTAGTCGTGATTATATAAAGTGACTGCTAGAAATCGCAAGAAACTTCAAGGGCTGGTCAGGTCAAGTGTTTTAAACATGACAAAAATGACAAAAAAGGAATTTGTGTTTTTTTCATTTTTAATTAAATATTTCATTTTGTGAATTTTAATTGGACAGTCTTTGAGTATCTAATTTATTTAAAAGCAATAACTTAAAAAAAAATGAAAAACATTTAAAAATAACGATTATTTACAACACGCGGGCAACAGCGGCCGGCCGGCCGACCGTCCGTTGACCTGTTCGCGACAGCTGGGCGATAAGTACCTACGTTAGCCTGCAATGACACCATTTTTGTCATGTTTAAAACACTTGACCTGACCAGCCGCTGAAGTTTCTTGCGGTTTCTAGCAATCACCTTATATGTATGTATGTAATTGTCAGGACAATGTATGTGTGAAAGAAAATTATAATAGTAGTAGTTTAAAGTATATGGGCTGCTGGATTTTGACTACCACCGTACCAACCCACTAACCCGCATTGGGCCTGCGTGGTGGGTTATGGCCCAATACCCCAGGTGCTGTTGTGCGTGTGGGAGGCCTGTGCCCAGCAGTGGGACGTTTATAGGCTGATAATGATGATGGTACTGTAGATTTTATACCATGTTAGGGCGCTGGCAGGTTTTACTTTGTAGTTATTTAAAAATAAAACGTAATTTGAAATGGCAAGATGTCAAACGTGGAATTAAAAGAGATCGATCTGAAGTGCCAACATGGGTAGACTTGACCACGTTGTTTTTATATTTAATTTTTACTATTGTAATTGTAAATAAATATAAAGCCTTATATTAAGAAAAGGACAGTTTTAATCCCACGCCCCCAATCGTCCATTTCTACAGTACCATGGTAACCAACAGTTTAAATTGCATTCACAGGAGAGAATTGCACAGAGGAGCATAAGATACATACACACAATAATCACGTCTACCGTCCCCGAAGGGTTACTCAGAGACTAGGCAATGAGGGCCGCAAAAGCAGTCCTCTGCCATAGTCCACTTTTCACCAAACAGCGATTGCACGTGTGCTTATCGTGACAGGTGGCGAGCCCATCGCCGCTTCTTGCTGTTGGATGTATGTGCAGTCTTTAGTCTGTTAGTCGCCTTTTACGGCACCCAAGAGAAGAGAGGGGGTAGTATTCTTTCACTGCTTTCTGACTCGGTTAAGGAGCAAAAGTAATTTAATTAAATCACCCATCCGAAAGCCCGGCATTGCAGTACACCTACTGTAAAACAACTTAGCAGAGTAGCAAAGCGGTCCGTCATTCCGTCTGGATCAGCAGTGCGATTCTCTAAGTTAAAAGCCTTGGTAGCAGCGGCTGCCGCAGCGCTTAGAATTGACTCTGTCTCTTTCATATTCATAGAGTTGGAAAGAGACCGCAGCTCACAGCCATAGCTGTAATGTAAGGTCAGGTAAGTGAACATCCGTCAAATGTTGCAATTATATAATTTCAATAGTTAACAAGATTGCAACACGAAGGCGACGACATGTCAGCTGCGCCATCGAGTAAATGAAATCAATATTAATGTCTACTGTTTTAAAAATAGATTACACTTTGATTATGAAAACCGATAGTTCATATTTTTGCGCTATCAATTTCATACCTGATTAGAAGCTCTATCAATTTTATACCTCATTAAGTAAACTGGGGCTTATACATTTTAAAACATTTTTAAAACAATCCTTTGTTCTTTTTATGTCGTAGATTACTTGTTTCAAACGAGCTTTACTTGTATCAAAAACTAAAACTCATCCCAAAAGTTTATGAAACTACATCCATTTTACTCTTTTAAAATATCAAATCACTTACGTCAAATTTCTTAGTGTATCTTTGTTATGCCTATACGTTTAGTAAATTAAATAGAATTTGTTTGTGTTAGGACATAATAATCCAATTACGAGGCCCGAATGAGCTACGTGTGAGTGGGTACTTAATTAAAAGTCTGTGCTAACAGAATTTTCATTCAATTGCATGTAAATTGGATTTATGAGTTTTATATCTACAGTCTATGTAAACTTTCACACAAAAATTTTATTTTATTATTTTATTTAATAAAATGATTGAAGCCGTGTCGCGTTGAAGCTCATTATAAGACTACTACCGCCCCTTTCTCTTTCCTTGGGTGTTGTAAAAGGCGACTTACGGACTAAAGGCTGCACATACATCCAACAGTATAGAACGGCGATGGGCTTACCATCTGTCACGCTGAGCACATGTGCAGTCGTTATTTGGTGAAACGTGGACTATGACAGAGGACTGCTTTTGCGGTCCTCGTTGGTTATATAGTCTCTGACAAAGGTAGGACCGCACTAGGCGGAACTGCACCGCAGCGGAACTGAGCTACACGAAATTATATGAGACGCGGAGTTCTGCTGCAGTGTAGTTCCGTTGCCGCTTAGTGCGTGTTGTCTCATATCAAAGAATATTTTGACGCGTCGTGTCGCTCAGTTCCGCTGCGGTGCAGTTCCGCCTAGTGCGGTCCTACCTTAACCCTTCGAGGATAATAGTCGTGATTTTAATGTATGTATGTATTGTAATTTTAATGTATGCATGTAATATAATGTATTTTTATTTAAAACATACTTTTTGCACCTGTGTTCAGAGGCCTAGTTAAAATTGGTTTAGGTTTGGAGAAGTAGAAAAAGTTAGTGTGGAAATAGAATAGTATGGATATAACTTTATTATTGAAATGTAGCATTCACAATGCTATATACATAGATATAGGATAAAATGTTTACTACAAAAAAATCAACCAGTCTCAGGAAGCTCGAATGGGATCCCATTCGAGCTTCATTTTTATCCTTTATAGTAGGTATAGATAAGTATAATGGTCAGTCCAAAGAGCAGCGGCTAAATCGTTCGGTATGCGATTTTATAGGCAATTTTAGCTCTAACGCCTCTTACATTATTCTTCTTATTCATCACCAATTAATTTTCTCTGCCACATTATCACATTGGCAACAAAACATAATCAATGCCGGGTCGCTGGATGGGACCAAATCTAAAAAAACATCTTGAGCTCCTCCGCGCTTCGGAAGAAACGTAAAGCCGTAGGTCCCGGTTGTTGTCGTAAGATGACAGTCGTTAAAACCCACCAACCCGCATTGGGCCAGCGTGGTGGGTCATGGCCCAATATCCCCACGTGCTATTGACCACGTGGGAAGCCTGTGCCCAGCAGTGGGACGTTTACAGTCTGACGATAATGATGATGAACTAAACATAATGAGAACAGGCCACCCACCATGGGTGGCCTAATGCGGGTTAGTGGGTTTTAACTACTGCCATCTTACGACAACAACCGGGACCAACGGCTTTACGTGAATTCTGAAGCAGGGAGGAGCTTGTGATGTTTTTATTGTTCCACTGCTAGGCACAGGCTTTTCACATAAACAACTACACGTGGAGAGGCTGGGTCACAACCTGCCACGCTGCGCTGCACCCGCCGCGCCAGACCAATGCGGGTAATAACAGCCGCAACCCGCTTAATAAATACAATACGACAATAAGGAATGAAGTGAAAGAAATTATGAGCTTGTGATGAGTCTTTACCCGTGGTCCCGGTGGGTCGACCCATTACTGGGTCCACGGGTAATTTTAATTACCCGTGGTCCCATGGCACTAAGGATTACATTTGAATGAATATTTCGACTTCGATTATATCGATATTAAATTAATTACAACCATGAAAAATATAAAAAATAAGTAATTAAGTATAATAAACAAAAAAAAAACATACTAAGTAAGTAAGTGGTGATGTATGTGCAATTGTGCAGTCTTTAGTCCGTTAGTCGCCTTTTACGACACCCAAGGGAAGAAAGGGGTTGGTAGTATTATTTTGATGAGCCCATCGCCGCTCTATGCTGTTGGATGTATGTGCAGTCTTTAGTCCGTTAGTTGCCTTTTACGACACCCAAGGGAAGAAAGGGGTTAGTTTGGTAGTATTATTTTGATGAGCCCATCGCCGCTCTATGCTGTTGGATGTATGTGAAGTCTTTAGTCAGTTAGTCGCCTTTTACGACACCCAAGGAAAGAGAGGGGTTGGTAATATTATTTTGTTGAGCCCATCGCCGCTCTATGCTGTAGGATGTATGTGCATAATAATACATAGGTAATCTTAAGTTGAAGTTCATGGTTGTAATTAATTTAATATCGATATAATCGATGTCGAAATATTTATCCAAATGTAATCCCTAGTGCCATGGGACCACGGGTAATTAAAATTACCTGTGGACCCGTTAATGGGTCGACCCACCGGGACCACGGGTAAAGACTCCTTGTGATGGTTTTAATGTTCCACTACTGGGCACGGGCCTTTTCATATGGACCTATGGCAACACATGAAGACTTGTCACAAACAAAGAAACACAAGTGCGCACGGTATGGAGGCGAAACTAGTCAATGACAGATCACGGCGCGAGCCGATAACGCAATAGCCACTCCCTCCCTCGCGCTCGGAACTACCTTACCTCCGTTACGTAACCCTTTTATTTTTCGCATTTATTGGTCATCAAAATCGCCGAAAGTTACGTGTTACTATAAGTTAAGTTAAAGTTCTTACATAATTCCATTTTTGTGTGTATTTATTATTCCAATTGTTTGTGGAATTGTGTTATGTAGTGTAAATATATTTTTTATTTTCAATAAATACCCGAATATTTTCCCGTTTGCGCCCCGGCCCAATGCGTATAATAACAGTCGCAACGCGTTAAATAAATACTTTACATGACAATAAGCAATGAAGTGGAATAAATTAATAAATGAATCCCTTCATAAATATCCACAGGGAGTATTGACGCAAGAATGAATATCAAGCCAATATTTTACACGTTAAATACGGTTTTATCATCGGATATGAAGTTCCGTTTGTAAATTATGCAAATGGAACTCAATATCGGAAAAATATTATTAGAGAGTAATACCGTTTTCGTTCCGCTGGGTCATTTATTTTATTGACTGTGTGTCTTATTGATAATTTTTATGTTGTTTATAGTTCTTAATGCTCTTGTCAGATCAAAAGATAAATTAGATAAATAGTGCACAGTTATTAACGTTACTTACTATGCACTATTTATTGCTACAATGCGAATGTGTATTTACTTGCAGATTTTATTTAAATAAATATTATTATTTTGTTCATTCTTTAATTGTTATTTTGCATTCACTACATTTACATTGAAACTAAAAAATACCACTGGAAAATAACAACTTGCCTCACGTGGGAATCGAAGTCACGGTTTCTTAGAATACCTGAATCATTCAGTCAGAAAAGTATCCGTAGGTCAGTTGAAAAAGCTGTCGTCTAGATTGCAGTTTACACACTTTATACTTTCGCGTTTAATTACTACTACTTAGTACTTAGTAAAGGCATCCTATATATGTATATACTTTTTATACCCGACGTTTCGACCGAGTTGCACCGGTCGTGGTAACGGGCTGGTTGCTGTCCCGATGCGGTGCAACTTGGTTGAAACGGCGGGTATAAAAGGTATGCGTAGGATGCCTTTACTAAGTAATTTCCCGTTTAATCTCGTTCATTGGTCAATTGAGCTCGAATTACAGATTAAACCTTTTCCGAACTCACTTAGTAACCTTTACTAAAGGTAAGATACCTCTAAAGGCTAGACCTATAAGGAATAAACCCGCAACACACTAGATACTAAGATTCACTATACCAGCACGCCGAGACAAACCTCAAAAATAATTGTCAGAGATGAAGTAATCCGTGGAAGGATCACGACATTCAAGTAATAAGAAAAACGACAAAGAAGAACTGTGTGGTTTTGTTTGTTATATTTTATAATTAATTGTGGAAAAAAAAGAACAGGAAAATAATGTACCTTGTTTAAGGACATTGGGTTCTTCATTTTATATCACTTTGATATTTATACACAAGGAAATAAGTTTGGTACCTATACTCATTATAATAATACCTATTTACAGATAAACTTTACTCTTTTCTTACCATCAATGAATTATTTAAAACACGTATTAAGTACGTCATAATCCATGTTTTACACAGTATCGCCGTAACCATGTCGCGTAGCGGTGAAAGAATACTACCACCCCCTCACTTCCTTTGGGTGTCGTAAAAGGTGACTAACGGTCTTAAGACTGCACATACAACCAACAGCATAGAGCGGCGATGGGCTCACCACCTGTCACGCTGAGCAAAGTACAGTCGCTATTTGGTGAAAAGTGGACTATGGTAGTGGACTGCTTTTGCGTAGTTTTTGACTAACCCTTCGGGGACAATAGTCGTGATTATATGTATGATGTACCTAGGTATGTATTTTAAGATTCGTCTAAAAATGTCCTAAAAGTTTGTAGGCAGGTGAATAACTTTTTTTAATATTATTCATTAATAATTATCCTTGCTTTGTATTCTTGGTTGATCAACTAATCATTAACAAAGTGACGATCGTAATTCGATAGCCCTACCGTTTACGAAATTCCAATATTACATACCCTTTGATTGTAAGAGCTCTATAAACTTTATACAAAATCTCTTTGGACGTTAAGAGAAATGTTTATTTCTGCTAGAAAACCAGAAAGGACAACTATCTAAAGAGGGTTTTAAAGCTTCAAACTTTAGGAATTTCGAATAGTTTCAAAGTTCAAACAAGGTTAAAACTTCAACCGTTTTTCGCTTAGAAAAATGTTCTTCGTATTATGAGAACTATGTAGGTATTATGAACACGGCATCCATATTTTTTGTTAATATATCAAAAAAAAATTAAATCATAATTGGCTTTGCATTTTTTACCCGATAAAGACAAACAAACTTCTATCGAAATCCGCAACGATTCTCCAATTTATTGACTAACTAAGTACTTACCTAATGTTTAAATTGTATTTAGTGTAAAAGTATCCCTCGAGTAGAAAAAAATAAGCTTATGAAATATATTTAGCAGCAGAGCCTATATTAATATTTCTTTAGTCTAACATTTTTTTTTGCCCTTAGTCCCATTTACCAGCTTAGTACACTTACGACTAATTCTCCCTTAAGGATTAGTCGCAGAGACTAGGCAATGAGGACCGCACAATCAGTCCACTGCCATTAGTACACACGGCGTCAGATCAACCTTCCCAAAACTGTCAATTTTCCACAATCAATTTTGAACTTTATCGTTTGGTTCTAAGGATCAATATTCATTGGAGAAATTTGACAGTTTAGGGTAGGTTGATCTGACGCCGTGTGTACACGTTGAAACGTGGACCAAATAACTTTGGTGAACCAATTAACAACTGTACAAAGAGCTGAGCACATATCAGCGTGACAGGTGGTGAGCCCATCGTCACTTTTTGCTGTTGGATGTGTGTGCAGTCTTTAGTCCGTTACTCGCCTTTAACGACACCCAAAGAGAAGAGATTCATAAGTCGTTACACGATACGGATATTGTATGAATTTACCGGCTTTGTAACATAAAAAAAATACGTTAAGTGGACGAGACTTACCCCACATGGGCGGAGTAGCAAGCAAGGCCTAAAATATAATCATATAGGTACATATTTGTAGGCTATTATAAGACCGACCCTAATGACGTCTTGGGAACTGGACAAGTCCCAAACAAGTGGTCGAGTTTGGTAAAGTTCTAATTAATAGGCTCATTATAGTTACCGTGTACTTTGTTGTAATTAACCGATACATACATGCTCTCGGTTGATGTCTCTGAGGTAATTAGTGGATGGAAAACATACACGGTATATGATAGTAATAAGTTAGAATAAGGGATTTATTATTACATTCACTGATTATCCTCTAAGGGTTAGTCAGAGACTAGGCAATGAGGACCGCAAAAGCAGTCCTCTGCCATAGTCCATGTTTCAACAATTAACTGCACATGTGCTGAGCGTGACAGTTGGTGAGCAATTTGCCGCTCTCTGTTGTTAGATATGTGCAGCTCTTAGTGCGTAAGTTAACTTCTACGACACCCAAGGAAGACATGGAACAGTAGTATTCTGTTAATCCCTTTGTTTGTTTTTTAGTGGGTTTGACCCGTGTCTGTTATCGCCCGGTACTACGCGCCACTTCTGGCGCATATAAAAAATGTATGGCGAGGTTTATTCTGTTTTAGACGTGTATTCTACATTATAAATTAAACAAATAATACTCATAGGTAATAATTATTACACCTTTCATGCTTTGATTAATAATTAAATTTATTATTTTATAATATATCAGGAAAAAAAATTAAAAAGTACTATCACCTACTTTCACTTTTTTTTCGCAATTTAAAATAGCATCAAACTATACTTTATTATACATAGCCAGATAGTTTATTTAATATTAATTCCAGAAAATTTCATGGAAATCGTCATTATA
Source organism: Scoparia ambigualis (assembly GCA_963921215.1). Taxonomy (NCBI): domain Eukaryota; kingdom Metazoa; phylum Arthropoda; class Insecta; order Lepidoptera; family Crambidae; genus Scoparia; species Scoparia ambigualis. Next base: position 24,986,712 of record OY992508.1, read on the forward strand.
CCTAGACTGGACATAAACAGGAAGTAATGCGGAAGTAGATCGACTGCAAAATGGCCGCCGACAGATCAGGGGTTAATGAGCCTCCCTTACACAGCTCTATCTATTATTCTATGAAAGTCATGCAATCGATGTTTCAAAGGACTTAAATAAGACAGAATTAGTTAACAAGGACGTCATAGTATCAAACTATAACATACTTAAAATTTAGATAAGATGGTAGTAGATGGTCAGGCGGACAAAAAAACAAGCCCAACCAGCCAAAAAAACAAAAACAATAATGTACTCCTTATGGAAATCGAACTCGGTACCACTTGGTCTGATGCTGAGACCAATGGTAATCCTAGACCACAGACGCGGTTAAATGTGTAAAATATATTACCAGGCCTTACTGGTCTAATATGGCCAACAATTTTCTTTTTGTAGTTTTGCTATATAATTAACGAGTACCTTATATGCAAGTCATAAGGTAACGCCCCGGCCCGCATGAATCGGCAATTAAGTTTATAGAAGAAAGTTGGAACATTATTAGGTTACTTTGAAAATCAGAATTGTAGTTTCTTAAAGCTGTACGTATTATGCTTAGCACTATTGTCGTCGTAGCAATGTACAGAATTAAGATTAGAACCAATGCAAAATTCTCGTAAACCGAATAAATGCATTGACATTATGTAGTCTGTTCGTGCACTAACACTTAAATGTACATTGGTGTATGTCAATTGTATTATGTAATGTTATACATTGCTATACTACTATAATAGCTATAGGTACATCGCACGTCGTATGACTCCTCTGTGCTTCAAAAAACAAAACTTGGAAAATTGCAAAAAAATTAATCGGACCAATTTAGTGTGTTTATAATATCGGACCGAGGAACAATAGGGATATGCAAAATAAGATAATAAATATATTTTTTTAAATCATATAATTCACTGGTTTGACCTCATTAAAGATCAAAGGTGAAGATAAAGTCAACCACGGAACGAACTTACCCTAAAGATGCCTTGTCAATATTCATTCCTACTTTGATAGACGCGCTTGGAAGCATAAAATGCAGATTTTCATTACCAGATTTTTCCTTTGTCACTCGTGAAGCAGGCTCTACTGACTCAAGTGCAGATACTTAAATATGAGCCAAAGCACTTAAAAATAAATTGAAAAAAACAATTTTTATGAGTATATTTGCAGTTTTAAGATGACTACCATACATTGATAGAACACAAAAAGCGTTAATCGTAATTTGACTGCCATTTAGGGCTGTATCACTTTTCAAATAAGAACAGTTTTTCTTTAAATATAATGTATAAATAAAAAGAAAACGGTATGGCAGCTTCATTTTGGTTTAGCTTTAGTTTAGCAAAGAAACCGAGCCGTAAGATCCAACAACAAAGAGAAATACCTCAGAGAGAATGAGGCATTAAGATTTCACAGACATCAAAAAATCAGGATTCTTTTATAGGTTCGTAAATTGCTGTTGGCCGCCTATTACCTACTAGGTGGTTCCTCAAGTCGTACAGGTCCTGGACCTCGATCCTGGATTGTGTCGGAGAATCTGGAAACCTTAGCAGATTCTCCGAAGTGTTCCACTTGATGGTGCACGCACAGTTAGAGTCGCCGAAGTCACCTCAAAATGAGAACATACTTGTTCAGTGCGTTCGGGTAATTTAAGTAACTGTGATAAAACATATCTTTAGCTCCTCAATATAGTTTAGTATGGTGTTGTGTGTGACCTAATACCCTATGGGTATCGATATGATATGTGGAAAGGCTTAACCCCAGCAGTGGGACTTTCATAGGCTAACGATGACAATTATAATTTATCTTATCAAAATGTGAATAAAGGTCAAAGCCTGTCACATTACCGCACATAATCGACATCACGATCACTTTGTAAGTCATTAAGACCAACACAACTAGAACAATGAAATTCTAAATATAGTTCCCCGTTAGCTGCAGGACTACCGTGGCCTTCACAGCTAAGCTGCAATGCGGTTCATGGAATCACGCCACCTTTCTGTTACTGCATGCTCAAATAAATCCACTGTCTTACCTTGAGATACCTGGCAAGTTTAATTTAAAAAAAACCGCTGCTTTCAAATATTTTGTTTGAAACTTTTTGGAATTCCTTCAAAGTATTCAACAATTCAAAGGAATCTTTTCAGAATCAGAGTATTTCTAATTCGCTAATGTAGCAAAGGCTGTGTCTAATTTGATTTGTAAGTGTCTTATTGTTCATCTGTAGATAGCGTAGCTTTTATCCATTAAACAATTTCGTTGTTTCTAAAGCTACATTTCGTAAATTCAATATTGACTTGTTTTAAAAACAGTAAAGTCAAATTGTTTTAGCCGTTTTTTTGAGATTGTTGTTTTGTAAACATTATTACTTTCTAGTAATAAGTTCGATTCACAATATTCGAATTAACGACTATGTCATTAAAAAAAAACAATAAATACCTCTTTTATAACAAGAGGCTTATAAAAATAAGCACCAACTAACGTACTTAAATAAAGCTTAGGAAATTCTAAGGTCTTTATTTAGGATCTCCACAGAATTTGTTTTTTAAATATGCCTTATGTTGTTGTAATTCTACACTAATAAGTTATTCGTAGTCCCTTATAAAATTGAAACTTTTAAGGTACACAACATAAAGTTTATAACTTGGAACATTTACTACAAGAAAATCTGGTTGACACTGAATTTATTAATAATAATATAATTACCGAACACGCTGATGGTGCTGAATGGGCCCCACAAGTACCCCCAGCTGCTGCCGCTGCCAAAGCACTGCTTCCTGGCACCTAAGAAGCATAGATAAAATTGTAATACCACCAAAACAACTATCATACAAAGAAGATTAAAAACTAAATACAGTTCAATAACAAGCTAAGTAATAAGTCGTATACCAGGAGATAATATAGCTCTCCAGTCCTAGTAGGTTTAAGGAAAAAAAAGATTTACTAATTACTGCATTGGCTGGTAATCTACCGCTGTCTAGCAAGGCGTATGTTAGCCAAACAGAGTATCCAATATTAGCGATACTGTCTACTTACAAGGAATTCAGTATGGTTAGAAGAGGGTAAGGTCTTACGGCGAAGAAACACGGAAGTATTTGGTTGGAGTTGGCGAGGGCATAGCAATATTGGATGGAAATAATAACACACCATATTGTTATCCTATATCGATGTTGGTACATGGGAGGGACACTGTTCCACCTGCCAAAATTTTACTCGCTATGGAAACAAAAACTGACAATATTATATCTAGCAGTGTAGGTATAAATTTATTCAACAAAGGATTAGGAAAGTTTTGCACGCAATAATAGTTATTTCCTTCTAGCCTCTGCTCGCAGCTTTATGTGCGTGTAGTTCGGACTGTTGTAAATTCCCTGAGGAATGATATGACTTTTCAGGATAAATATACACTATGAGTTAATTCAGGACATTCTCTACTAATGTGCAAATCCGTTCAGCTTTTCAGGCGTGCTTGAAGAACGAGCAAACACGCACACGTCTTATGCATTAGTTACATTGGTTTTCGAATGCAGAAGTATTTGAAAGTGAGAAAGAAGGAATAAAGATACAATATTACTGCTGCCAAAGACTTTGTCCGTATGCACCCATACCCATCGATCCTGAGAGCATTTAAATCATTTCTTTATAGGTGTATACCATATGTAACAAATCTGTCTGCTGAATAAATATGGGTTGGCTTTCCTGTAGTTAAGACTTCGTAATTTGCCTTTGAGTAAGTAAGTGAATGAAGGCCTAGGCATACCTGCAAGCTTGTGACCATAGCCGGTACAACTCTGCATAAACGTCGGGCATTTAGAGTAACTAAGTACGACAAATAGACTGAAAAACTCACGTAAATTTTTTAATAATAGTTCTCTTCATCAATGATTAATTTCGTACTGCACTTATTGAGTAAATTTTAGTTACTGATAAATTCTATTAATTTATCCATACCCTTAGAAACTAGTTTCGTTTTTAAGTCAATTGCTTACCTTCAACTGCTCCTGTTTATAATCAGGTTGGTACGGCAAAAGCATTCTGATTTTGCCCCATCGGTTGAAGAATAACGCTATCGCCCCGATCCAGACTAAAAGGACCATAACTACAATGCCGATCTCCACACCTCGTATCTGCATTTAAAAACATTTATTAACAAACCTTATTTACTACTTATACTTATACCTAAACTTATATTAACAGAAAAAAATAAACAAGAGACAGTAGATAGTGCACAGTGGCATTTATACTGTGGCCCCTTTTTATTAACTAAAATGCAGTCATTTGCTGACACTGGCCAGGGGCAACAGGGAACAAAAAGGATATCAGGCAAGTCACCCTCTTTCATAAAGGTTGTTTAGTGACCTTATTTTTCTTTTAAGACTTAGTTGGAACTGAAACGCCTAGTACAACCCTTTACTGCCACGGGGAGTTACTGACCCTCTACTCCTCCCCCTTTTTTAATATTCACAGCCCTTGACGCATTAGCATAATAATAACACGTGTTGCATCATTAGGTAGGTACCTGAACAACCTTTAAGCTGTTTCATACATTTATCTACGCGGCGCGGCGGTTCATCAATAACTGTCAGCGACACTGTTTATTTTCGTGTGCCGATGCTAAAGTTGGAACGCTATTTACAAAGTGTGAAAGGCATTTGCCGTACTACGAGCATAACCTCCCACACATCACAACGGAATGGTGCGGTAACGTTACTGAGTTTACTGAGGAATAAATGACATCGAATATGAAGAGACATACAGATACATAAATAAAATATTTTCGTATTAATGTCTCAAATGTTGGTCACAAAATCTTATTAATTTAATTTCTAGCATTATGGAATAGTATTAAGAACTTAATTTCTTAAATGCCGCATTCGTTGAGTTTTACTTTAACCCAGTTTTTCAAAACCCGGACTGAAGTAAAACCTAGTTTAAAACTAATCGTATTTCACTATTTGCCTGTTTAAACAAAATGAGACGGCATCTGTATTAAACCAGGCTTAACCTTAGTTGACTTTTTGGAATAATAGGAATTGCGTTTGATGTGCATGGTTTTGTCAGATACAGATTATGACACATTAGTCATTGCGATGAAACTATCTTTGATACCCTTTGAACTGAAAGACAAAAATATAAAGCAAAATACTGCTTGGCGTGTGCGAATATGTAGAATCGTTAATGGCTTCCAAAGCGAATTGATTAGAAATCAATAGACTATTAAGAAATTTTGCTAGTAATTTATATCAACATCTGTCAGAGTAATAGCAATATCTTTTGTTTTATAAATAGTTAGTCTTTATTCAAAGCTCAAGTTTTTATAACACTTACATTGTTTTATAAGGTTTACGCGAAATGTGTACATTGAAATGAAACACTTTTTACGGATGAACTCCCCGTATAACTACATTTATAGATTTGTTTTAGTCCTGACGTTTCGAACTCTTTACAGGGTCCGTAGTCCAAGGAAAATTATAAATTCACTATAAAACTATGTATAAATGTTGTTAAACGCGTGTTTATCCATAAAAGGTGTTTCATATCAACACTTAAATTATCAACATGTGAATGTTACATTACGAATGTATCAACTAATTGTTATAGTATTTTGTTAAGTATGGTACTATGTAAACATTCTACCAATGATAGGTATTAACAAAAATAAAATAAATTAATACAAAATTAAGAAGTTTTTGATTTTGTGCAGAATACTACCACAGAGCGAATGACCGCGAATGATCGGCCATTCGTTTTGTGGTAGGATTACAGTGGGATGGTAGGATTACAGGTAGTAGTAGTACCACTCACCGTTGGGAAGGTCGGAGACGGATCAGGCGGTGCCACTGAGGAACGCTGTGTGGCCCCCACCAGCCCCCCGTCTTGCTGCGGTGATGTCCGCGGTGGCTCTGCACAGGAGAAACAAACCAATGGTAAAGAGTAAGAAAGAGAGAAAGTGTTGATGAATTTCGACGGGCTGGATAAGGCCACGGTAGCTTAATGGGAAGAGCACCTGACTTGGATTCTCAGTAGAGTGCAGGTTAAAACCCATTCGTGGAAATTTTTTCAACATCCTCCAATTTGTAATGGTGAACAGCCTTAGTTGAAATGATGGAGAGAAGGTGTTGATGAATTTCGGCGGGCTGGATAAGGCCACGGTAGCTTAATTGGAAGTGCACCTGACTTGGATTCTCAGTAGGGTGCAGGGTAAAATCCTGTTCGTGGAAATTTTTTCAACATTCTCCAATTTGTAATGGTGAACAGTCTTAGTTGAATTGATGGAGAGAAGGTGTAGATGAATTTCGGCTGGCTGGATAAGGCCACAATAGCTAATTGGAAGAGAACCTGACTTGGATTCTTAGAAGGGCGCAGGATAAAATCCTGCTCGTGGAATTTTTTTCTACATTCTCCAATTTGTAATGGTGAACAGTCTTAGTTGAAATGATGGAGAGAAGGTGTTGATGAATTTCGGCGGGCTGGATAAGGCCACGGTAGCTTAATTGGAAGAGTACCTGACTTGGATTCTCAGTAGGGTGCAGGTTAAAATCCTGTTCGTGGAAATTTTTTCAACATTCTCCAATTTGTAATGGTGAACAGTCTTAGTTGAAATGATGGAGAGAAGGTGTTGTTGAATTTCGGCGGGCTGGATAAGGCCACGGTACCTTAACTGGAAGAGCCCCTGACCCGAATTGTCAGAAGGGTGCAGATTTAAAATCCTGCATGTGGAAATTGTTTTAACATTCTGTAACTTGCAATGGTGAACAGTCTTAGTTGAAAAATGATGCCTATCATCAACATCAGCCTATAAACGTGCCACTGATGGGTACAGGCCTTTCCACACAGACAACAACAAATGCGGGTTGGTACTTTTATCTATATTATATACTAGCGACCCGCCCCGGCTTGGCACGGGTTACTACCCGTATCTAAACAAATTATAGCCTATAGCCTTCCTCGATAAATGGGCTATCTAACACTGAAAAAATTTTTCAAATCGGACCAGTAGTTCCAGAGATTAGCGCGTTCAAGCAAACAAACTCTTTATCTATATAATATTAGTGTAGATAGTATAGATAAGGTATGAAAATCAATTGCAGTACGTTTGTCTCGCTAAAACTAGAGAATGACCGACCGATTTGGCTAATTTTGATCTTGAAATATTTGCAAGTCCAGGGAAGATTTAAACGGTGAGAAAAAATAATATAATCCTCAAAAAAACTTAAAAATAAAAAGACATCGTGCAATATAGGCATTAATTAGTTTCTTAAAACTTTTTGCTGTTTTCTTACTTCCTTTTCGCGACATTGATATTTTTCCTGTCAGTTGAGTTGTCATTGTGATTTGGACAGGATAACGCTGGATAACGTCTCTCGGGGTCTAGTCACTAATAAAAACCAGATGTAGGTACGTACATATGATGCGATGATAAACACAATCAACCCTCTCAAAACGTATGAACAAAAAGAGCACCAAGCAAGATGTTTAGGTACTTTTCATTTCATTAGTAGTGTGTGTGCTAGAAACAAAACAATGGTGAAGTGTCTTCGTTGAAAATATTTGTTAATCGTCATCGAACTTCTGATCATAAGCCTATAAACGCGCCATCAATGGGCACAGGCTTTCCTAAACAGACAACAAAATGCTGGTAAGTGGGTTTTAAAAATTGCCATCTTACTACAAAAACTGGGACGGCTACATCAACTTGCTTTCCGAAGCTAAGAGGATGGTTCCAAGTAAATAAGGACATTTTGACGTGACAACGTCTTAAATTAGGTTAGCTGGGAGACACTTATGAAAAAGTGTAACGCTCGTCGGGAACGTAACGATGAGTCACCGAACGAGAGAGAGGCCCGCCGAATGCCTTGCGTCTCTCTCCCACTAAATAGTTAAGTTTAAGTTTACATGTACAATGTTTTAGTAAACAAAATAAAACAAAAAAAAATAAAAAAAAATAAAATAAAATAAAATAAAATAAAAAAAAAAAAAATAAAAAAAAATAAAAAAAAATAAAAAATAAAAAAATAAAAAAAAATAAAAAATAAAAAAAATAAAAAAAAAAAAAACAAAAAAAATAAATATATTTCTATAGTTAAAATTTGTGCAATTCTTATTTTCATTCAATTCCTTGTTCCTATTGTGCAATTTAATTATATTCATATCAATAAATATTCTACCGAGAAAAAGACGTTGTCACGTAAAATCTTCGCCCGTAAAACCGACTTTACAGGCAACCAATTTTTTTTTTTTATTATTCGCCTACGGGTAAGGGCTCGGGATTCATCTCAACTGATGGTAAGTGACGACAAGGCTAAAGGTGGAAGCGCGCTTGATCCGGAATACTCAACCACTGAGGAACTGGCTATCTTATCTCATACTGTCGGAACACAACAATGCTATAAACATCGTTGTTATGGCGACAGACTTAGATAAGATAGTTGAATGGATAGCTAGCTAGGCGGACTTAACAGCCCTACCACCAACCAAACCGAACACACAAAGGTGTACCCCCCGCTGGGAATCGAACCCGGGACCTCTGGGTCTAAAACCGGTGACTTAGCCACTAGACCGCAGGCCGTCATTTGATCCTAACCCACCACGCTGGCTCTATGCGTGTTGGTGGGGTTTAACGACAGCCATTTTATGACAATAACAGGGACCAGCGGCTTTACGTGTCTTCTGAAGCTCGAGGGGTGGATTTTTATTATTGAAATAAAGTTATCGCAACAATTGATAGAAATTGGATTCAGCACGCTTGTAAAATGAGGATTTGTGTTCACAACCCCGGATTATGCATCGAAAATCGATAGGGAGTCAAACACGAGATCGAGTAAACGATCTTCATATTGCGAGTTTTTAAAAATATAATTATGAGAAGAACATCTAAGAGGTAAAGTTTATAAATCAGCCCAAGTTCATTCATAAAAAGTGTTTCATTGAGGTATCAAAGATGATTGTTTAGCGTTTCCAATCTTAAATAAAACCTTAATTTTGAGATTCTACGTCGTATCACAATAGAAAACCTTGGAATTAGGAAGATAAGGACAAAAGGACTTAAAAACAAAAGATTCAAGTCCGAAACGTTTCGCTACTGTTTTATTTAAATACAAAAATACTGTTCTTTCTCAGAGTCTTAAACTCGTTACAAATACAACGTGCTCTTTTTGATTTAGGGAAAATTGAGGTAGTAAGTCAGACCGCCTAATTAATGACATGACAAAAATATTATTCCGATTCTTGCATTTTCGCTTTTTTCCGTTTTCATACAAAATAAGACGACCTCCTTGGTTGAGTGGTTTGTACACCGGTTTTCATGGTGTCGCCATCTCTGAGGTCCCGGGTTCGATCCCCGGTCGGGTCAATATAGAAATTATTGTTTTTCTAACTGTCTCGGGTCTGGGTGTTTTCTATGTATTATAAGTATGTATTTAAGTATTTTAAGTATGTTTATCCGTTGTCTAGTAACCATTTAACGAGTTTCTTCGAAGCTCTCTTCTCTTGGGCTAGATAATTGGCGTAATTGTAGGAAAGTGTAATTTTTTTATTTTTATTTTTTTAATTAAATTATTGCATTGGACTTGGTGTGGCTTGGACTGACTTTAAGATACTACCTACAACTCGTCGTGAATATAGTGCCCGCCCACAAAACGGACACGGTCACATCCCTAGTTGAGTGAAACACGTCTTGTTCTGTTGTTTACTACAACTAGAGGCGTATTTTTTTATGAAAATAAACTACTACGCAACGTAGTAAATGGAAACACTGAGAGCACAAAGTGTCAAATTTACCTTAAAAAATTAATATCTCGTGCATTATGCGATTAATAGAAAACTTTCTTAAGTCAAATCCATTATTTTGAGGTAAGGAATCGTTGTTTAAAATTTCCCTAAATCAAAATGAGCACTCTGTATACTTTCCCTTGATAGAAACAGTTTGCCTTTAAGGCATCACGTGACAGTGTATAAATGAGTTACATACGTACACATGTGCGAAAGTCGCTTATTCGATTATTCGACCGTTTCTTCTATGCCATATAAATGTACGACGATAAGTTTGATACAAACACAACTCTCTAACAATGGTTTATGATTAGCTGTGGACTTTATAGGTATTTATTAATAAAGCGTATAAAGTGGGGATAAAAGTTAATGTCAAGGAATAAAATAAAAATAAAAGCAACAGAACATAAATTAAAAGACAAAGTGGGTTAAGTAAAAATGAAATCGGTACAACAGAATTTGCAATAGTTTTCGAGGAATGAGCTTACAAGCTAACTGCTAATCATTTTCCAGGAAATAATTTTCCAATTAACGACTAATACATTGGAGTAACTGAAGGTAACCGTTGCAATTGTCTTATTACGGCTCCAAAGAGGTTGGCCCTCTTTCTTTATTGGTGAACTACACACTAACATATTTTTTTTTAAAGTAAATCTTTTTCACAATTTTCTACTATATCACGTTGTTACGCCCTTTCGAAATTTCGAACTACCCTTGTTAAGAAAATTTCTAAATTCAAAATACCTATCACAACTTATAGAAAAATTCTTTCGAGCAAGATTTAATTCTGCACCTTTGTGACATTCCAGGTCTAGTGCAGCACCAACTATGCTATCGACTATTACCATAAATTTATTATTTAAATATATGAATTCAATCAAAACCCCTTATATGGTAAGCGGTTCCGGTCCTTGCCATTGCTCCGGTAGAATACTGACGTAAACTCACTCCTACGCAGTCATTTATTAACAGGATATTACTAATGTGTTAAACGCACATTAACAATAATCTTTAAAAAATATATATCTAACTATGATTCTCGCTATCGTGGCAAAAGGCAACTAAGCAAGCCAGTCCTTTAACTTAGCACTGAAACATAACAAAGCGTCTGCAATGAAAGGGGAAAGAGGTTATATGTAACCGTTAACCCCCCGGCCAGCAGAGACGTCCGCGGGGGCCTTAGTAGACACGATACAGGCATTATGTTCTTAATGTACGTTCCGAATGTGCCGCTGGACTTGCCAAGTGCCAACATTATCGCCAAGGTCCATTGCCAAAAAATATAGTGTATTTGCTATGGCGGCTGGTGTAGCATCTGTGCCGTTGACGGTTTAAGCTTTCACCGGAAGTGTGGTGTTTATGTATGATAATAAATAGAACTAAGAAAAATTATAATACTATAATAAATAGAAATGTAATTTAATAAGTAACAACAGGTCGTAGTGGAGATCTTTGGGGGACTGCTTAGTCCAGCAATGGACGTCCTCTAGCTGATGATGAAGTAACAACAAATACACCTAGCATTACCAAGAAGTAAACAGATAATATAAATTACATGCATACATACATATAATCACGAATATTATCCCCGAAAGATTAGTCAGAGACTAGGCAGGCAATGAGGACCGCAAAAGCAGTCCTCTGCCATAGTCCACTTTTCGCCAAATACCGACTGCCATGTGCTCACGTGACAGGTGGTGAGCCCATCGACGCTCTATGCTGTTGGATGTATGTGCGGACTTTAGTCCGTTAGTCGCCTTTTACGACACCTAAGGGAAGAGAGGGGTTGGTAGTATTCTTTCACCGCCACGCAACACGGTTAAGTAAGAAATAAAATATAATAAATAAAATAGATATGATATTAAATTACAAAATTTTGAAAGACAAGAAAGCTGAAAAATAAAATAAGCCTGGGAAATAAAAAAATGTAAAAAATGGACTGTGTCAAGACAAAACCGTAACACTTAGATGAATGATTGGTCTCGCTGGCTCCTCTAGATACCTCCGTCGTACTTGTAAAATGCGGCAACAAATACTACGCCGAAATCGGCGTACCCGAGAGCCAGTCACACTAAAAACTGTGTGTAAAGTGTACGTACCAATTTTTTTATTAAATTTTGGGCATAATTCAAAGTAAAATGCCAGTTTGCGTAATAAAACTATGTAAAAATAATACTACAAAAAAAAAGAAGTACAGCATTCTTACAAATTGTCATAGGTGAGTTGCCGCATTTATGGAGCTGTGGTTTTTAGATAGGGCGGTATCTAGTCGGGCGCAGCGAGACCAATCATTCATCTAAGCCGTAATAGTTAAAACACACAACAAAAAATTTATGTAAAAAATACAGAATAAAATAATAAAGGAAAATAAAGTGATAATAATATCTAAGGACTGTTAAGGAATAGTAGAATAAAAGTGTCATGCGGGATGCGACATTAGTCTCGCTGAGTTTGCCAACTTTTTTCAAGATCGTCTGCCATAAATAAGTAATAACAATCTAGGTGGAATCTAAATTTATATGCTGCATCTGTGTCGCCAATCTATACAGAATTCATTACTTTGTATTTTTTTGTTCTATTATTGTTATGAATTAGATAATATTAGGATGTTGTCTATAATGTTATGTAGATTTACTTTGTCACGGAACTTTATGTTTTGTTTTAAAAACATTATTGTCGAGGCCATATCTTAAAATTGGTCATATCATGAAATACTCAATATATTTAATTAAATGATCATGTTCTAACCTAACCTAATCTATACTTGCTCACAAATTGTAGTGCAAAATAAAATCTTGTCTATCAAGATACTGTTTTCGTCTTGTTTTTGGATCTCTGTGAAAATTGTGTCATCTCTTATTTTCTCAGTAGCTCACAGTACTACACGTACCCATATTGCGAAGAGAGTTTGCACCTGGAGCAAGTCATATTTACAGAAGTGCTATCTTTTCAATAAATTTCTTTATAAGTGTCCTCAATATATAGAAATTTTTGATGCTGGCAACAAGGTCAAACCAGGAAGAAACAACTTTTCATTTTAAAAAAACTACACCTCTTATTAACAAGGCAGTTTAAACCCGACAAAGATAACCACTAACAAACTGTCGTAGCATTTCGCCCGAAACAATTCACTTTAATGATCTGCACGGAGAGTTCCGCTAAGTGTCCTAATAAACTAAATGTCGAGTCCAATTTTAGAAATCGGTCAAAGCACTCATCGTCTGCACTGCGCACTCTCTCCGAGTGAATATTCAGTCAGAGGCAGGAATTAAAACGGATGCAAATTTAGCTGTGAACTGCGAACTTATGCGAAATTATGATTCGGATAAGATTAATTTAATGTTAAAAGAATGCTATTAGGAGGTTTCAAGCCTGCTTTGTACCTATGGTTTGGAGTTTTTTTTTATATAAAAGAGGGAGGCAAACGAACAGGCGGGTCACCTGATGGAGAGTATAATCACCGCCGCCCATGGACACATGCAAAACCAGAGGAATCGCAGACGCGTTGCCGGCCTTCAAGGGAGGAATAGGTTTAAGGAAGGAATTAGGATTATGCGCACTACTGACTATGCTATGATTTTCTATTGCTGCAATATATAACAAATCTAATAAATTATTTTTTCATACTGCTCCGTTAATCAACCTGGGTAATAAGGAAAGACATTTTTATTTTAACGTTTGTCGTTGGCTCTTTTAAGAAAGTCGATGTAGGTACCATGATACAGAAGAAAGTTAAAAAAAAATGTGTTACGTACTACAATTCTCTATTTAATTGTGTTCCTGCTTTCAACTAGCCCACAAAATGTACTAGAAAAGAGAATAGCATATTTATTTATTCAAGTGACCATGGACTCAATATATTAGTATTCCTTATTCTATGTTAGTAATTGATTTTAATTATTATTATCCTCTTTATTTAACATAATTCTTAAGTTTAATTTTTTACAATATTTTATATAAAAACCTATTTACAATATAAAATATTATTATTATTATTATAATCTAGCTATTAACCCCTTGAGCACCGTAAAACCAGACACAATTGAAAATCAGTTGTTTCGCGACCGCCGGCGGTCTTATGATACTTGACCTATTAAGCCGCAAATCATTAAGAGTACAAAACGCCGGCAACGCGCCTGCGATTCCTCTGGTTTTGCGGGTGTCCATGGGCGGCGGTGATTACTTTCCATCAGGTGACCCGCTTGCTCGTTTGCCTCCTTCTGCTATAAAAAAAAAAAAAAAACTTGTAAATCGCAATTCTCACAGAATAAGTCCATCTCTAAGATGCATAGCCCAGACCACCTGGACATCTGCCAAGATGTTGCCGACTATACTTCGGTATGTTGATTTGGCAAATCGACGATAAAACGAAATCGAATTTGATGTCATAGTTTTAATTTAGTTGTTGTTACAATCTAACGGACTGAAGACTGCACATACACATATCATGCTGAGCACATGTGCAGTTCGTAATTTGGTGAAACGTAGACAATGGCAGTGGACTGCTCCTACGGCTCTTATGCTGAATTTACACGAAGCCAATACTTGAGACAATCCACTAAGCCAGTCCAATACCAATGCCAATGCTAAGCAAAAATGCCTTGAGGACAATCCAATGTAGTGGACTGTCTCTATTTACACGATGCCAATATTGGACTGGCTTATTGGATTGTCTCAAGTATTGGCTCCGTGTAAATCCAGCATTAGGATAGGGCCGTAGGAGCAGTCCACTGCCATCGTGTAGTTCCTCTTGTTTCAGAACGAAAGTCATTTACGCTACTGACGTAAATATTAGCGGTGATGCAAGGTGAAGATGTAACTACATTGTTTTAAAACTAATGTCTCGAATTAAGAGATAATGACACTCAGAAATGAATTGTTACTTTTTTATTGTAACATCGAATTGGAATCAAGAGCCAGCATATCTGCGAAGTCCAAATCATTGCTAAATTTTAGTTAGTACTCATTTTAATCATAATAAAAAACCATATATTTTGTTGCTTGAGAGTGTTTAATGTTTTCAACATGTTAATATAAATTACTTATCTCGTTAAAAATACTCTAATGTTAGTCTTACTTATTTTCTTGCCACATCAACTGTTAATAGTACTCTAGTCTATAAAAAAAATCGGATTTAAGTTTTATGACGGATAAGTATCGGATTTCCTTTGAGTATTTACTCGGCTAAACAGTAAAGTTCACAATCCAAAATTAATTTGAGAGTGGAAACTAAGCGCCTTTGTTGCGAGTTCAATAACCCCAAGGTCAATAAAACCAAAAGTCACGTTAGGAAAATTACAACGTTATCACGACAGGAGAACTTATATAATTAATACGGCTTGCAAAGGCGTACCGTGATAGGAAAATATACGTTTAGTATCAGTTTATTTGGCAATAACTATACAAAATAAGTTGGCTAATACGGGTGCATATCATTTCACATGACAAATGAACTAATTTCAAAGGCCATAACGTTCATTGGATATAATGTTTACTTGTTCTAAATACACTTCCTATATCAACATTACGTATTTTTTCATTTGATATAATACTCATATTCTCTAACAACTTTTTTTTATAAGTAAAGCTATATTGGTAGAATTATCATATTCTATCATCATTTTGATATATTTTTTGCTTAATAAAAATAGCATTTTAACCTTACATCGATTTGAAATATTGTCTTAAAAAGTTCGGTTTAGTAAGTAGTTCGGTAAGTAAACGTTGGGTTTTCGTTAAAGTTGTGCTAACAAATTCAGTGACAGAAACGATTCGCGGCAAAACCGACTCCACGTAGACTTGTCTGCCCTACGCTAGTGTGTAATTTAAGCCCGCGTAGGCGCGGATGGACGAGGCGGCCCGCGGGCTGAGGAGTAGGTGGGTTTATCATTAGCCATCTTTTTTTTTTAATGTGACACATCATAGTGACTACATCCATCCATCTGCGACGATAAGCTCGCGTGGGTCCGCTGGAGTCCCGCAGCGCCGGAGCCGTAACAGAAACCATGCCTGCTTGCATGCTGCATACCTGCCCGCATCCTGCATCCCTGCTTGCATACTGCGTTCTTGCTTGCATTCTGCATGCTTGCTTGCATGCTGCATTCTTGCTTAAATGCTGCATGCTTGCCTGTATGCCGCTTGCTTGCCTTGCATGCTGCTTGCTTGCTTACATGCTGCTTGCTTATTACAATGAATAATGTTTTATATGATTAGACTAATATGTCAAAAGTACATTACCTATCAAATAAAATTATAAAATACAAAATTATATTCAATGTTAAGACGTTAAACTATCGCATTGCATAGCATTTAAACTATTTTAACGGGACCTAACACGATTATATTTTTTAAGAAAGTATATATCTACTTACTGCTTGACGTTTATATATTCAATGTTTATTAAATTAAGTCAATTGTTATATCAAATAAAATTATATAAAATGAAATTATATTATCTGAACGTTAGACCATAAAGTATTTAAATCAAACATTACACAACCGGCTAATACAGCTTTACTGGGCATTCTAACACGTTCTTATTCTACATACGTATAATCACGACTATTATCCCGAAGGGTATAGTCAGAGACTAGGCAATGAGAACCGTAAAAGCAGTCCTCTGCCATAGTCCACTTTTCACCAAATAGCGACTGCACATGTACTTAGCGTGACAGGTGGTGAGCCCATCGCCGCTCTATGCAGTTGGATGTATGTGCAGTCTTTAGTCCGTTAGTCGCCTTTCACGACACCCAAGGGAAGGGGTGGTAGTATTCTTTCACAGCCTACGCGACACGGTTGTTTTTTTAAGTCCATAAACTAATATTTATATTTGACTGAGTCGGAATAAATCATGCTTCCCACTTGATGATGACAAATCACGGCAGCTTATTGACGCTTGCATCCCCATGCATATACTCGTACTAGTGCTATGCCAACCCTAAGGACTTACCTCTTTACAAAACGTTATTTTCGACGACCGACGACCTCCTTGGTCGAGTGGTTTGTACACCGGTTTTCATGGTGTCGCCATCTCTGAGGTCCCGGGGTTCGATCCCCGGTCGGGTCAATTTAGAGAAAAACTGTTTTTCTAAATAGATTTCGGGTCTGGGTGTTTTTTCTATGTTTATGTATATTTATCCGTTATCTTACCATATAAACGAGTTTCACAAGAATACTCACCTTGGTCTAGATAATTGGTGTGAGCGTAAACAAAAAATTTATTATTAAATTATTATTTATTATTTATATTTTTGCGGTTCTCGTTGCTAGTCTCTGAGTAACCCTTTGGAGATATAAGTTGTGAGTGTATGTAAGCCAGGGTTTTTGATCACCATTCCACAAGCAAGAGTAAGGGTTAAAAACAATAAAATTCAATTCAA